>CM048931.1:7361263-7976263 GCA_026686955.1 Epinephelus cyanopodus | reverse complement strand
CCAGCATCATACAGGTGAGAGAGAGGCCAGGTGTGTGTTGCACTGCCACAACACAACAACAACAAAAACATCTAAGGTGTCTTAGGTGACTTGTGTGAATTGTCTAGAATGTCCTCACTGATTCTTGCAGTGTATTTCTGTCAAGCTCATATGAGTAAGTACAGTTACCTATTAATTTATGCAAATGGCAAGTTGCATCATGCCCCACCTCCCCCTTGTGTATAGGTGGGTGTCAATGTATACAACTTACGTGAGAGGATGTTGTTCACGAAAAGAGCAAAATTGTGGGTGAGGTAAACTGTTCTCTCATCTCCAAGTGTGATGTCCGCAAAGGCAGTAAAATTAAGTTGATGTGTTACCCTGCACTGTATCTCTCGCTACAGTCTCTCCTGTTATCCTAGCTGGGCAGTGACGATGTAACCCCGTCTGTGTCTTGCTTGCTTGCCAGCCACTTTCAGGCTGTGTTTGTTGTAGAATTAAGAGTCTCAAAACATAGGATTGGACATTTGAGGATGTACTCGCAAGAAAGCCAAAGAATTAGTACTTGTTGACAATTTATAATGCCTGACAATCAAGCAGTATCAGTCGACACACCTACAGCTTTAAACATTTAAACAGTACACATTAAAAGGTCTTTGCTGTCACTTAAGCTACTGTTTTCCTGTTGCTCAGACAACCAGCTTTGAGAACAACTGCATAACCAAATTTGGCCAGAGTCATGCCAGATCATCTAGTTGAAGTCACGTCAGGATAATAAGTATGTCAGGTCACGCGCACCATTTATATAAACACAATAAGAGTTTATGCCAGGTCATCTACACTACATACAAAAGATATCCACATTGTACATAAACATGCATTTATATGCACATGTACACAAATAAAACATTCCGGTGGCACCAACCTCTGTACCTGTCCAGAGTAGTAATGTAATGTATGTATGGGTGTGATTGCACTCCTCATTGGCACAATTGTTTTTAAATTAAAAAAAGATTAGCTGGACATACTGGGCAATATGGATTCTCATCTCTCTGTAACTGTAAATTATTCAGCAAAGCCATAGATAAATAGTATTTTATATTTGAAATCTGGGGAAATATATTTCACTCAATGAATTTTGTTTGTTTATACCTCATTCTGTCTAATTATCTTAAGGCCCAAATACACCAAACTAACTTCAGAGGACTCGCGGTGATGTAGGTCCTCTGCTGCATCACTTTACGTCGCTGTGTCTCGGCCAAAAAGTTGCATATGAAAACAACCCAAAGGCGCTTATGGCTAACCAGCATGTACATTCTGTGGCTGTGTGGAACGAAATAACTCTCCACTCTCCAGAGTGGTTTTGACACCGGAAGACCACCTTGACACTAGTTAGCCAGTTAGCACCTTAACAATGCAATCCAATGTTGAAAGAACAGAGATTATTCTCCTTATGTCAGTGAACAATAACTGTCAAGAAATGTTTCTGCTTAATGCTTAATGGCTAAAGAAAAAATAATCTTACCTTATGTAACAAGTTTAGTTTGGTCTCACTCCCTCTTGGCTTTGGCTCTCTGTTTACTTTCCTCACTTCTGTTTCTCTTCTTATACGCTCCCAATCAGAGGATTGTAATGGGAGCCCTGGTAGCATGGTAGTTGAATTTTGCTTAGAGCCCAGGGAGGTCAGGACCAACTCTGCTTTGTCACATAGTTATATGATATTTCAATTTTTCAACTTCAGGTAGCTCTCTCCATCTTCACCATGCATGTGTTTGCACCACTGCAACAACAAAACAAAGCTCCTGCCTCTTGTACATTGCCTGAGTGCTTTCATATCACTCCCTTCTTAGTACTGTTACTCTAATTATACTTAGTCATTAGCAGTTACTTTCATACTTCACATCCAAAACATATATTTAGTTTATGTTACCTACCAGTGCGTACAATTGGTTGAAATTAGCTCCACTTTGACCAAATACACAGAATGCTGCACTAAGTATCATTTACGTATCTGGAGATCTGGAACTCATCACACACATTTTGCAGATTTCAGATTCCAGGAAAAGGAAAGTATGCTTTCAGACATTCTGTGCCCTCTTATTTTCATAATGTACTGCAGATGTTGAGGCTCAGTACTCTGACCAGTTTACCAGACTATTTTCAGAGAGCTTATTAAGACAACACATACATGTTTTAGAGATTATGCTTCAATAATATATTAATGTTTTCTTTAGATCCTGCAAACTTGTCAAGTGTTTAAAACAGAGCTTTGTGTTCTGTCCGTGTGTAAATAAAGGCAGAATGAATGAATTAGCTGCAACTAATGATTATTATCATGACTTTTATTTGTAAAAATGTCAGAAATAATGTGATTTCATCAAACTGTTGATTTAGTCCAAAAACCCAAACAACAGAGAAGAATAGTAATCCTCACATTCAGAGTCTGAAACCAGTAAATGTTTGGTATTTTTAATTAATGGATTACTTGTCATTATGTTATTATGAAATTATTGATTAAAAAAGTCTTCTTTTTTTTTAAAAAAAAAAAGAAAAAAGGCCAGGATATTACAGTCATTTCTGTCCATTGAGTGGCTTCCACTTCCACATAAGAGGAAGTAAGTGTTGTAATCACATGAAGTTACAAAACATCACTTCCTGTTTCTGCTGCAGGGCGCTCTGACCCAGCTGATCCAGTACTACCATGGCTTCCACAAGGTCCTGAATCAGCCGACATTCCGCAGCCTCGCCGTCCGCTCAGAGCTCATTAACCTGCACCACCTCATGGTGGAGGTGAAGAAGCACAAACCCAACTTCTAACAGGGCGGCTTCGCCAGCGGGGAACTCCCCCTGTTAGACAGTCTGCTTCAGTGGGTGAAACATGAGCATGATACCTGGAAACACCTGGAGTATCTGGAGGTGTTGACTCCCTTCAGGTTCCTCCTCCTTCGCTCGCACCTGAAGAACATTAGTTTTACTGTACTTTTTTTGGAGAGCATTAACAAAGCAGGACAAACTTTTTTTCCCTCGAGCTGAAAACAAGTGGCATCATATATCAGAAAGAGTCAGCACAAGCTGATGTCCTCACTAAACCAAGTCGTTTAATGTTTCTAATTCATTTCATTTCATGTCACTCATCTGAAGTGCTGAAATGTGGAAAAAAACAGATAACCATAATAATAATAAAGCTGTACAGCCACTGTTTGTAAAAGATTTAATTAAATAATAATCAGTTAAACTTAAATTTTGATCTTACAAATTCAGGTCCTGGTTGGTTTTGGACCCTGGTGGTCACTGGTGGCAACTGCATGTGTGTTTTACTGCGTTCACAGTAGGAAAGGTTGTGTTAGCATGAGCAGTTACGTAATCCAGCTGTGATACGTCTGTAGGAAAGTGAGGCTGATATCAGTTAGTGCAAATTTCAAACAGTAACTGGATTACATGCTCTGTTGTTAGCTGTCAACCACTCATTTGTGTATGTGAAGGTTATCTGAAACCAGCATGGGAATGGCGGACCCTGCCACTAACAATGAAAAGTAACATATACAAATTTAATTACATTAATCAGCCAACCATAAATAGTGATTAAAATCTCAATGATTATAATTTAAAAATACAGGTACTGGTGTAAAATGTTCATATTTTATGATAAAATATAAAAACAGGAAACAAAAACAACTTGTCCAAGTTATGATGAGAATTTGGACTTTCATCATGAAACACTGAACAGACGTGTTTATGTTTTGGTTTTTTTTTGTCTTTTTTTTTTTTCTTATTTAATCCAGAAGAAGAAATCATTTGTGTTTAAGATTTGATTTATACTGTTTATAACACTGCACTAGTGAGAGAGCAGCTCTTGCGAATACATTACTTGAAAAACTGTCTTTTTTTTTTTTTTCATCCATGCAGCTTCAATGAACCTCAAAAGGTGAGACTGACTGTCAAAGGACAAAGCTGCTGATATTCTGTATTTTTCTTATTGTCTCTCAATTCTGTCTCTGACTGTGGCTCTCAGCTCCAAAACCATTGGCTCCTACTAAAGATGCTAATCTTTAAAAACACAAATGTATAGAATGTATTTTTTTTTTTTCAATAGCTGCTCACTTTAGTTTTTATCAAACAAACAGGAAATATTCCATTTGCTGGGGACTATTTTCCACATTATTAATCCACATTACATGCCCTAGTGAGTGTTTGTGGCAGCAGGATGGTGTATGTAGGACTGAGTCAAAATAAAATCAAGTTTGTGTTGATGGGAATGAAGGAACATGTTACCCAGTGTGGCTCATTAATGTGTTTTTAATGGACAACAATGGAGCTGCATGGCACAGACAAAGATGTATCAGGCTTTGATGCACACACAGTACTTGTCAGTAGATACATTCACTGTTGATTTTAGTCCTGTCATGAGATTTATTGACAATAACATAAAAAATACAGAATATCACCAGACTGATCCTTTAAAGGTTCACTTTGTTATAACACACTGAGGGAGCAAGTCTTGAAGTTGTTGTGTGCCTTTGCTTGTTTATCTAGCTGTGCAGAGTTCATTGTGTTGTATTTATCTGTGTAGATCTGTATGTGAAGTCATTCCAGTGTGAGGCAACAGTCTGTGGAGTTTAACAATGAACGATGGAAATATGACACAAGTTTGTTTGCTTCTTTTATTATATCTATTTATTTGACTTCAGGTTGATTGACTGAAATACAGGTAAATACATTAGAACAGATTTGAATACTGCAAGCTAAGTACTATAAATATGGCCAATAGCATCACACCAAACAAATCACAGTTGAGTTATTACCAAACATATTTTAAATTACTATTGACAATAATTGTTAAAAAAGATTGAAAATGTTTTTATGTATGCGTGAATGTATGTATGTGCATGTGTGTATTTACGCAGATGCTGCACGCATACATGCAAACATACATACATATATATGCATATACATACATACTGACATAGATTAGTGTATACATGTGCACATACACATGTACATACAAGCACACGTACATACATTTACTGTGCGCGAATGTATATATATACATGTAGACAACATTGTCTTTATAGTCACATTCACCAAACATAATTTTGCTCACATTTTTAAAACAATACTTCAGTATTTGGAATTATAAGGCCATGTAATTACATTTCTGAATGTCGGAAAGAGCCAGGCTAGCTGTTTCCCTCTGCTTCCAGCCTTTGTGCTAAACTAGGCTAACCACAGCCATGACTGCACCTTCATAATCAGTGGAAAATGTGAGTAGTGTTCATGGTTTCATCTAAATCGAAAAAGTGAAAATGCACAATTTCCAAAAAAAAGTAGAACTATTCCTTTTGAACACATTTTAATTGAAAACAATAAAATTGCCTCCAGAGATGTTTGAGACGTCAGCCTGACAAACAAAAATACAAACTTCTTAACTTAAATCACATCTCAAACACTCAGATTTGAACTCTCTGAACTGAGCCTGATCAACAAAATCCACACAAGGCTAACTAGGCTCAATAAAATTATCATTCAGGCTTACATTATGAAACACAGTGATAATATAGAAAACATTTACCTCATGCGCTGGCTACAGTGTGTCTGGTAGCGATTAAATTGTACTTATGTGTAGTTTTTTAGCAGAGGACATTTTCTCAGAGGAGATGAAGAATTTGGAAACTCATGACAAGAACAGACAAGATGAGAAGAACTGAACTGCTGCTTCTGACAGCATCACCTAAGAGACATCAGAGGGTGGAGACAGAGGGTTATTACAGATTAAGGTTTTTTTTTTAACTCTTTGCCAAAATAGAAACGTTATTTTCCCACCTGTTGGTACTGCAGTTTCCAGATGGATCTGTTGGTATTTGAGAGCTGTGGAGTTTTCTGTAAAACAGTGAACACTTACATGTGAGAATGACACAAATCACAATTCAACATTTAAAACTGCTTGAGGACAAATTATTTTGACTTGTCAGAGCAGGAGTGCATGCTTGCACTGTCACTCTCACTAGAACTCTTGAATAGAGCAGAGCCATTGTTAGAGTTATTAATAACAGCTATGCTTTCCTGCTATGACAAGTAAAATGTCAGCTGTGAAGAAGGCCTGTAAGTGCCCATGTCAAGCAGCCAGATGACACCTTGAATACTCAATATTAAATTCTGAACCAATTCAAGAAGACATGAAAAACAGAAAATCCTGAAATTTGAGAAGCTGGAAGCAGAGAATATTTGGCATTTTTAGGCCGAGATGGACTAATAAATTAATGGGAGTCTCACCCTCCACTGAGAGCTGCACGGTGCTGACAGCGAGGCCGTGTTCATCCAGAACTTTGTAAGTTCCTTCATCTGAACTCTTTAACTTCATTATCGTCAGCTGCTCGTTCAGCGGATGTTTCTGCAGACGCTCGCTGTTCGCATCCCCCCTCATCCACAGGTTGGACCACACCGAGCTGTTCCTGTGTGTGCAGCAAAGATCAGTGATTGTTAGAACGAGCATTAAAAACATAAAAACAAGTTGGACAAAAAATAAATCTTTTTGATGATTTGGCTATGCTAAGAGCCTCATCTGTAGTGGAACAAAACATTCAACGTATTGTTTGCTCAGCAGGAACAATATCTGTACTTTTAACAAACGATGACTAATTGTATGCACAAGCAACTAAAGGGACCACAGCATAATAAAAGCCTGACGTGACTAATTAAATGTTTGATTAACTGCAGCCTGATACTGGAATATGCCACCCTGGTTCCTGTTTCTGCTGTAGAGCTCAACAGAGGATGTAAGCATAACTAGGGAGAAGGTTTAATTCCACCTTTAGATCCACCTACTCTGGAAAGTACCCCTACGTAATGTTTTTTCCAAAACCCACATCATGAAGTCTCCATTTTGTAAGCAGACTTCTTCGGATGACTCATATCTTCACCAGCAGCCTATAATCTGTTTGTGTGATGCAAACTGTAATTTTGTAGGAGTTATGTATAAAATAAAATAAGCAGCGTAGGTAACTTGGGGGTGGCAGCAGGGACGAGACAAGAAAATAAAAGCTAGGAGTAGGTGAAAAGCAGCACAATCAGCAGAAGAAAATGCTGGCACTCTATGTGTCTGCAAACTATGGATAAGTTACATTTGTACATCATTATGTAACAGGTACATTGAAACTTGACATTTCATCATCTTTCGACAACACTTGTATATATACTTGTATACACACAGGATATGTGTGGTTAGGTTTAGGTGTAAACAACACTTGGTTTTGTTTAGGAATAGATCATATTTTGGCTTAAATTACCCGGGTAGGTAGCTCTATCCTGGCTGGAATTGCAACAAATGTCTCAGTGAAAAACAACTGCTTTTTGTGTCACTTGGCCAATTGGAAAAACAGCAACAGCTCACTAACAATTGCCCACATCTGCTAAAAAAAAAAAAAAAAAAAGGCACTGAAAAAACAAGGACGGCTCACTTAAAAAATCCCATTATTGGGGACCATAAAACCACTGGTAAAACAACTAACTAAAAACACCTACATTTGGAGGCTAAAAATCTGCTGGAAAAATGATTTATTTGTGGTTCACAGACATGCACAATGACAACATTTTCTTCTGGTGACTAGGCTGTGTGAAATGTAAGAACAGATGAGGTTGGAGGACATAAATGTAAATTACCTGCCCAGGAAGACCACTCTTACAGAGTGACGGGTGTAGAGATCCAAAACTAAGTCCTCACCTGGACCTTTGGACTGAAGGACCTTGTGATCTATGAGGCAAAACAAAAGCAACATTCAAGATCAAAAGACGTCAGTGTTTTTTTTTAAGACACATAAATTTGAGACTACATGACATATAAATGAGAAAAAAATATAGGACAAAAACAGGCCGAAGCAAAAAGAAATTAAACATTCAACAAAGCAGAATGAAAAGAAAAGATAAAAAAAATAGACTAAGTGAGTGACAAGACAAGATTTGGGACGTGAACAGTACCTAAGAATATATTTTTATATTTAAGATTAAACAGATTGTAAAGGGGAATGAAAGGAAAAACAGAGACAGCAGACATGAGGGTAGATGAGGAGAAAACAAAAGACAGAAAACATGAAAAAAGGAGAGCCACAAAGAAAGAATGAGATGAATAAAATTACATTACAGAAACAGATGGAAGAAAACAAAGACAAAACAGATGATTAAATAAGAGGTGACGGGTAGGAAAGAGGGAAGATGTAGGATCCGAACGGAAACAAAGAGATGAGAGGGTGAGGTGAGATCTGAAAATGAGAATCAGGTGAGAGGATGAGAAACAGATGTAATGTTTAAATAAGGAATGGCAGACAAATTAGTTGAGATAAGAGATTACAGTACTTCATTACAATAGAGGTGGAAACTAAAATGAGAAAAGAGGGGCATGAGACAAGATGGCAAAATGAGAAACATAACTGAGATGGAAACAAAAAAACAAAAACAAGTCAATGACATAACAGAAGACAATAATAAGTTACAAGAAGAGATTACATGAGAAAGCTTAAAGACAAGATTTTTAAAAAAAAAATGGAATTGCAGAACATTATAATGTCACAGTGAAGTTGACCTTTGGCCTTTTGCATGTAAAATGCCATCACTACATAATTTTATCCTATCAGACATTTGACACAAATACACATAATAACTGTTAAATAATAATTTGTTGAGTTACAGCCAAAAACATGTTTTGTGAGGTCATATTGACCTTGACCTTTGACCTTCGACCACCAAATTCTAATCAGCTCATTGTTGAGTCCAAGTTGACATTTGTGAAAAATTTGAGGAAACTTCCTCAAGGCCTTCTTGACATATTGCATTGACAAGAATTAGATAGACGCAAGGTCACACTGACCTTGACCTTTGACAATAAAATTCTAATCAGTTCATTGTTCTGTCCAAGGGGATGTCTTGCCAAATTTGATGAAATTCCCTCAAGGTATTCTTGAGATATTGTGTTCATAAAAATGCAATGGGCAGGGTCACAGTGACCTTGGACCCCCAAATTCTAATCAGTTTCTCATTGAGTCCAAGTGGACATTAGTGCCAGATTTAAAGAAATTCCCTTTGGGAGTTCTTGAGATATCATGTTCATGAAAATGAGACTGATGCAAGGTCACAGTGGCCTTTACCTTTGACCCCCAAATTCTAATCACGTCATTGTTGACTCGAAGTGGATGTTTGTGCTAAATTTGAAGAAAAAAAAAAAAAAATCTCTCAAGGCATTCCCCAGATATGATGTTCACAATAATGAGACAGAGGAGGTCACATTGACCTTGACCTTTGACTGATGACTGCCAACAACTAGTCAGTTAATCGTTGAGTCCTAGTGGATGTTTGTGCTAAATCTGAGCAAATTCCCACAAGGCGTTGTTGAGATATTGCTTTCACAAGAATTGGACAAATGGAGCTATGGATTGACAGGCAACCCCAAAAACATAATGCCTCTGTGCCGGTAATAGGGGTGGTGGGAGGCATTATAAAAAAAGAAGAGGAATAACCTGAGAAGAGGAAATAGGATGATAGAACAAAAAACAAAGGCAGGATAGAGATGAGATTAGAGGCCATGAAATAAAGAACAGGAAATAGAAAGATGACTAACCGAACACAGTGAACTTGACGCTCTGAATAAACACCCTTGTTTTTATGGACCTCGCTCCCTCGACCACCATGAAGCTCTCGTATCTCCCCGTGTCTCCAATCTGAACGTCATTGATGATCAGAGAGCAATCCCCGGACCCCAGCTTCTCCTTGGGAACCTCCACCCGACCCTCAAACTCCTCAGCCTGCCACTTCTGCTCCCCCCGCAGCTCGAACACAGTGTCGGCCGGGGTCGCCCACTGGATGTGACAGGAGGGCAAGTCC
Source organism: Epinephelus cyanopodus (assembly GCA_026686955.1). Classification (NCBI taxonomy): domain Eukaryota; kingdom Metazoa; phylum Chordata; class Actinopteri; order Perciformes; family Serranidae; genus Epinephelus; species Epinephelus cyanopodus. The sequence continues at coordinate 7,966,417 of CM048931.1, read as the reverse complement.
ACATCACCGAGGCGCTTCTTCCAGCTGCAGGGAAGGACCGCCTGGTTCCCCACCTTAGAGGTGATGGACAGGGATTGGGTGGAGGAGGACAGGGAAGAGGAGTCTGGAAGATGAGAAGGAGGATAGAGAAAAATGCCCTTGCTTTGGTATGACAAGATGATCCAAGAGGTGAAGACCCAGATACATTTAATTTTACTGTACTATATGTACTATTGTGTGTGTAGTCGGGTCAAAGAGTTGTCAGCATTTCCACTACAGACACACTCTCCATATCAGATGGTTTCATTTAAATTATGATTTAAGGCCCAGGAGGTCAAATTATTATTATTATTTTGTTCTTTCCTCTTCCTGTCACAATAATCATGTCATGACCTGTCAGATTTATCTGGTGACCCTTTGCAGGAGCCTGAGCTGAACTCAAATTCAGCAGCAACCTCAAACTGCTGAAGAGAGAACTTTTATTCTTTATAGTCTATTTTTAATACTATACTAATACTAAGGTTTAATACATTTTGCCTTTAATGCCAACTCTGCCTGCGATAACACCTCTGTCTCCTTACAGTCTTCCATGACCTCCACATGTAGTGTTAGGGGATTTCTGCAGAGCGCAGCAGCTGTGTTCAGATTAAACAAGGACTTTGAGACCAGACAGCACAAGTTTAAATCAGTTTTAAATCTTAAAGCTGAGCTAATGACAGAGTGACAGCCCTGTAAGCCCTGAGGTGGAATTAACTGTGTTTGTGTTCATACTCACCAACTAAACTGCCGACCAGGACACACTGTAGATATATGAAAAACCTGAAAAAAATCACAAGACTCATGAGAAAAACAACCCAACACAAAATGCAGGACCCTCCCTCAACCACAAATGAGCATATTTCACAATATCTGGCTAGCAACCATTTAAAGTTGTCTCTCCCAAGTATGTTTATGAACTCAGGTGACACCATGCATGTTTGAACAGAACTGACTTCATACTGAATAAAGAAACAGGACCGTGTTTAGTTTTATCATTTGTTGTTGCTGTTATTATTATGTTGTTATATGAAGCTGAACTGGCATCACCGCCCTTAATGAGTATCAAGTGTGAACCTTATCTCATTTCCCTAAGTTTCGTTTCCAGAGACTTGTTAATTTCCTGCAAATCGAAACAGCTGCGGGGTTTTGTCACCTGCGGTCTGCAGGTCCTGAGTCTGAATCCTGACGCTATGCTTTCATTCTGCAGATATATTGTAATTCTGCAGCCTGTCAACTTAATTGCTGCTATATTTCATTTTTAAAAGGGTTAGGATTATTCTGCAAAGATATATGGGAAATAATAATATTTTTTTAAAAAAATAAATAAAAGTAAATACTCAAACTCACTGTAATGGAAGCTTTTAGTTTCAAAATAAGATGTCAGGTTTCTTACCATAGTCGCCTTCGGACGTTTTTCATGATGTTCGCTGATGGGTAACTTAGTTCAGTCCTCTCCTCTTTCCTCCGAGGGATGGTTTTTAAGTTGTGTTGACACTCAGCTGGGATCAAACCTCATCAGCTCAGCCCATGGCTCAGCCCTGTAAGTTTCGATTTCCGGTATGTAGCCTACAAAAATAAAAGGACTGTTTTTTTGGGGGGGGTTTTTTATGTGGGTTCCAAGCAAGCTGACGGATGAAATGAAAGAGAGCTTAGCTGTCAGGCTTCAGGGTAGAACAATGGGGACTTTATTTATTTTCATTATTTTACTGAAACTTGTTTTCCTAATATTTTTTATCATTACTTCACTTTTATTATTTATTGGGGGGGTTATCATATTTTCATTACCTTTTTTTGTAAAGGCCTTTGTTTCGTTTTAGAAAAGTGCTATTTTGTTTTATGACAGAGCCAAATCAATACTGCTATTATATGCAATAATATTTCATGATTATGATAATTATGATTATGGTTATGATCAATGATAATAATAATAATAATAATAATTGTGTTTTTCAACATTACTCTATTAAATATTTAAGTTTTTGCAAATTACCCATGAATAACCATGACATATAAAAAAAAAGCTGAAATAAAATTAAATTAAATTAAAATAAATTTACAGGATATTAACTTGTTTATAATCCTGTGAAATATATGTACTGAGTCAACAAGATCTTTTGTTCCCACAACAATTAAAAAAAAAAAACTCCACTCAGTTGTTGTACTTTTATTTTGAAAAAAGAAATTCCGGTTATATGACGTGCGCGGATCGCGGATGTAACTTGACGGATCTCCACAGAAACGAAACCTAAGGTCTGCAGCTTCATCTGTTGCAGACTGAGGAGTGTGTCTACAAGCGTGCGTGTGTGTGTGTGTGTACGCGCGTGTGTATTTAGTGGAAAGTTTTGATTCTTCCGTTTTCTGCCCCTGTGATGGTGTTGGTGGTCTCTTCTGTGTATCTGTCTCTGTCCTGCTGCATAATAAAGTCCCTGCTTATTTCCTCCCACTAAAATCACTGTGTTCACTTGTTAAGCTGATCAGTCCTCCTGCTCCTGCAGCTCCTGTACAACAATTGGAGAGTATTTCTTTCTGAATGATGGCAAGTGTCACGTGGATCCTCACTTTAATTTGTAAGTTGATGCTTGTTTTTTTTTAATTATTTGCTGTTTTAAATGCAGACAGGGCTTGGATTTCAAATTCAAGGGTGTGTCAGACTTCCAAGGTACACTGTGCAGAAATGTAAGGACTTTTGGCATAACATAAGGCTTGATTTAGAAGCATGTTGTGGCTGGTTTTGGTGGTTGTGGTGAAGACACACTTTCTAAAAATACCAAAACTAGAGTGAAAGAAATCAAGCTGACAGGTCTGAGCTGAACATCTGTGACCTCTTTCTGTCCTCTGGGGTTCAGTGGGCATGCCCGTATGTTTCTGTTGTACAGCCCGGTTCGTGCAAACTGATGTTTTAGGCTCAGTTGGATCTCTCCACAATAGCCCCTTACCAATAGTACACTCATTATCATTGGCAATCACTCAAAGTTGAGTATGAGTCAGTCATTACTGTGGGTCTTCAAATGGCCGACGAGGCTAATTCTGGAACCAAAGCTTTTATTGCAGTGCGGGCATTGATGTGAGGTGCTGGAAGTAGGAGACTCTCTCCCTTCTTTGCTGCTGCTTGACTCTAGCAGTCTGTTGGAGATTGTAATCATGGAGTATGGCTCCGTTTCTCCATTTCTTCTGATCTGACCAAGGTCTGTACACTTTGAGCTGTTTATGTGGAGCTTTGTTAGGTTGATCCGGATGTTGCAACCTAATCGCTAGAAGAAGAAAAAAAAGTTGGCATCGTACGCCTCTGCAAACCACGGATACATTAAATTTGCATGTCATTATATCGTAGAAATGTTGGAATTTACACAGAAATGTCTTGGTAATGGTTAGGAAAAGATCATGTTTCAGCATAAAATACCCAGTTTTCAATCCCTGCTGGAAAAACAGCAATGTCTCTGGAAAAAACAACCACTTCGTGTGCCACTATCCCAGCAGGAAATGCAGCAACATGTCACTACAAGGCACCCAGATTTGGTGCCTGATTAGCTGCTGGAGACACAGCAACGACTCACTAAATCAAAACTGCAATTGTTTGTTGGTCTTGAACAGCAGTCTGCATCTTGTCAGGCGTCTTGTCCAGGTGTCATGCTGTCTGCCGCTCCCTCCAACTCCAGATGTCAAAACCAGCCTTAGGCTACTTTAGACTTTAAATAGATACATCCCTTTCACACTTTGAAATAAAATTGCCCTCATACCTCCATGCGTCCTTTATGATGGCATAGAGACAGCCAATAGATGGCACTAGAGGCAAGAGTCCAAAGTTGTCACACAACACCAAACTAAGCGACAGTAGAGGAGGTCACAATACTGTACCTTTTAACTGGGGCAGACAAATTTTGGATCATTCGCACTGCGTCCATTGTGCTGCCTGGGACTTGGTGTCCAATCATATCTTTACATTGACTTTACATGTAATTCAGTCACGTGAAGTGTTTTATTTGTGCCTGGTGTGAACACAACATTAGAGTTGACGTTTAAACAGTTTAAATTGAGTACTGCAGGAATAAGTCAAAAAACCTGGAGATGAGTTATCATTGTTGATCTTCTGTTTCCATCTTAATACAAGCTTAAGAGATTTTTGTGTTTTGTTCTACAGCATAAAATACATTAGCCAATACCCCACTTGTGAATTTTGTAGCTTTTATGTGTCTTAAAACAGGCAGCTGCTAACAAGTGGCTAAATGAGACTACGGAGCATCATGTCAAACACTTATAGCAAACCTTATAGCCTTGTTGTGATGGCAATGTCAAAGACAGCGACCACGGTGTAGTTAGTTTATAGCCTAACTTTGGCCTAATACTTCTGGTGATTGCATTTACGCTTCAAAATTGTAAGGTGGCATTCTTTTGTGAAGATTATCTGGCTTTTGCGAGGGAACCAGGGCGAAGATGACTTCCAGGTTGGCCTACAGAAAAACATCCTCCCTGCAGCACTCCAGCCTGATCTGTCCTTCTCACCTGTTTGCTCTCCTCAGGTGTTGTGGGATGTTACCTGTCTTCAGCCTCACCTGTTCTCCGCTCAGCCCTGTTGGTCCAGGCAGGGCAGAACGTCTCTCTCAAGTGTAACCTGACGTCCAGCGTGGAGATCACCTGGTACCTTCTGCGCTCAGATCAGCTGCTGCCTCTCCTGACAGTGAAATCAAGTAAACTGAAAGACGTTACAGTCACCTTTCACACTGCAGACGTCAGTCATGTTTACCACATGGGCGACATGGAGAGGGGACCCATCAGTCTGGAGATCCTGGAGGTGGAGGAGGTGGACGCTGGGCTGTATTTCTGCACCAGCCAGGTTGCAGGAGATGTTTTTGTTAACAGCGGAATTCATCTGGTTGTAAACGGTAAGATAGTATTAGTCAGATATCTGTTGTACAGCTGTAGTTAGACAGTTTTATCACTAAGGTCTTTGTTAAAGGTGAAAATAGGCTCTCTTCAGATAAACAATGATGCTTGAAAACGGTAGAAAGTTTAATTCTTGGGTATTTTAAACTCATTTTTAAGATAAATACAAAAAAAAAATCAGGATTAGTGCTTCTAAAGACTAACGCTGGGCTCACGCTGAACGCTGAAGTGATGCAACTGCTTTTATGGTATGTGTCCACAGGGGCGTTTTTAGACATGAGGGTTTGCGCTACTTACCAGCATTATGTGCTCACTGAATGTACCACTCGGCATGTGGGCTGTCCACTCCCAGATTTCACAGAGATATGTTTCTGAAAACATCTTAAGTGAGAAATAAGCCATGCAGTTGCTGAATCTTATTTTCATCTTAGAGAAACAATTGTTACTTTAAAACTTTTTCAAGACTTTCTAGTAAAATGTAGCCTATATTCAGCTTCTCACAAATGAGGAAAAGATGCCCCATCTCTAAAAACACAACGTGGCGCTACCACAATGCACTGCACGGCTGTTTACATTGGTAGCATGGAAATGATGGATCCTGTGGACACACCCCTTTAACCAGGTTACTTTCCAAATGAAAGATATAAATGATATATTTGAAATATTGAGAAGGTGAAGGTGTATAAAGTGCTGTTCTGCTGAGGTAAAGTCGTGGTGACATTTCTGTGGAAAGGTGGTGTTGGGGTTTCCAGGAAATATGGTTTTCAACAGTGGTTAGTTTGATGTTAAGGTTGGCTGATGAAGTGAGCAGCCATCATTTCCTTTAGTTTAGAATATTGCTCACCGGTAACATAAAATACATATACAGTACATAATTACAATTATAATTACAAAATATAAGGTCATAATGTTCTCTTTATGATTTGGCATTTTCATTTTGGGTGTAGCAGACTTATATTCATCTGGCCTGCTGCTTTTTATTTCTCAAACCAGTCACCAGAAAAAATGTTGGCACTGTACATTTCTGCAAAGCACTGATGCGTTACATTGGCATGTTTGTTATGTGTACATTGAAACTTTTTGTCAAAACTTTTCATTGGCTTAAAATACCCAGTTTAGGGGGCACAATTCCAGCAGGAAAACCAGCAAGTCTTCACAATAATACAGCAGATTTTCATGCCTAAAAACCTGCAGGAAATGCAGCAATGACTCACAAAATCACAACCTGTTTTGTTGGTCTCGAACAGCAGTCTGCAGCTTGGCAGGCATCTTGCCTAAATGCCACATTATCCACCATCCCTTCCACCTCCAGATGACAAAGTCAGCTCATATACTGCGTCACTTTAAATCATTGATATGATGCACATGAAACCTGCAAACGTATTTGTGGTTTGCAGAAATGTACAATGCCAACGTTTATTCTAGTGACTGATCTGTATTTCTGCATGTTTCACATGATGTGTGGAAGACCTACAGGTGCATGAAAACAGCCTTTGGCTCCATGCAAAATTTTTCATTTGTTTACATTTCTTGAAAAGAAATTCAGATTTTCAGTTTCCCTGTGACTCAAATGAAGATCGTGATTATTAAAGTCATGTAAGAAGCAGCTCCTCACTTCACCGTGGAAGTGTTTGGGATTTTTTTCAAGTCGATACAAACAGTTACATTTCCGAAATATTGAATGTCTGAGTTCTTAAGGAATCAATCAATCAGTCTGTTCACTGTTCCTGTGCTTTGTGTTTCCAGGAGTTGATGGGGAGTCAGCCAGGCAGCCATGTTGGAGCCTGGGGATCTGTATTCTTCCAGCTTTATTCGTCCTCTGCCTCATCATCATCGTTGGATTTTCCCTTTTCTCAGGTGTGTGGTTGTGTGTGTTTATTATCTTTAAGAGGACCAAAGGTTTAGACGCTGAAAGAGAGGACAGGTTTGGAAAGTGAGGACAGTGTTTCCACCCAGTGGTGAAAAGTACTCATTACATGCACTCAGTACTGTTCTTTAAGCATCATTTTAAGGTACTTGTACTCTCCTCAGGTAAATCCATGTTAAGTTACCTTATACTTCTACTCTGCCACAATTATCTGACAGCTTTGTCACCAGTTACTCTGCAGATTCAAATTATAAATAGAAAATAAAGTTTTGTATTAAAAATTAGCTCCACCTTTACCAATTGCAACATTCAAGTGATGAACACATTAATGCATCAATGAATATAATCCAATAATATAATAGACATTATTCTGAAAGGGTACTTTTACTTTTGGTATTTTGGTAAAAGGGCACAGGTTTGCATATGGATGGCAAGGACAAGTCCCTACCAATATTTTAGTGAGTTTTGTCTGTCTGACAGTCTGAAGAGAATACTACATTATCAGTAGAGCAACAACATCATGCACAGCAGAGTATAGGGCAGGTAGGTTGTTTTTCTCGAAGCATTATGTTATTATTTTCATTTAACTTTACCAATTTATTTCCATATTTCAATTTTTGTTCAAAGTATTATAACTTTATTCTCAGAGAGCACAGATAGTGGAATATATTTTGAATGTGCATAAAGTTTTGAACATGAGCAAAAATCTTGCTGAAACACACCTGAGTTATTGTAGTCCACGGGTTTATGAATGAACTAAAATGAATGAGTTCATCATTGATGTGAAGAGGTGCCACATGCACATTTAAAGAGGTTACTTCACCAAACAAGGAGGAGGATGGAAAAGTAAACTGTGCCTTCATGTGTGTTCTCAGCAGGGAAAACATTAGATGAGAGAAATTTATCAACAGGAGAAGCAATACAAAATGTCTGAAAGCCTTAATTTATTAAAGTCCATATTTTTATATTTTGAATTGTCACTTATCTGCTGGATTTTGTTTTTCTTTACATAAATAAAGACATTTCTACCATAAATTGGTGCATAAACTTCACCAGAATGCAGGAAATTAAGTGTTTGACTCTCATATGTGTCTCCACCACTGTAGAAATGAAACCCACGCCCTTTATTCTAATACTTCTTTAAAAGTAACCTACTGATGTAAAAGTTCTTCTCCTGTACTTCTCCCGTTATTGCTTTCACCATGTTGTCCTAGCACATACTGTAAATGCTCTAAAAATTCTATGGAAAACAGGACAAAATCCAGTTAAGTAAGTATCATCGACAACAAAAATACCTTTAGATAATGTTAGATTGGTGATATTTCAGTGCACACCTTGAATTATCAGTGTCAAAAACAAACTCATAGTTAGGGATGCATGATACTGGATTTTTGTAGATATCGAAAATGCCAATATTTTTCAACTCTTTTTGGCCAATTGCCAATATATGCACGTATTTTATTCTTCACCTAATTGCAAAAAAGTCTCTGTTCTAGAAAAACTAACATTCATGATGTGGACATCAAATCCAATTCTTTAATTCACTGGACAAAATAATAAAAACAACTTCAACTGCCCTGCCCTGAGAGACAAAGTGAAAAAACAAAACAAAAAACAAAAAAACTTTTTTTGCAGGAAATGTTGGCCAAAACCAGAATTATTTTCTACATAGCAGGCTGTATTATGCACATCCTTGCAGGCAGGCAAGGGGAGACCGTGCATAACACACAAAGCCATCAGCCTCAAAACACCACAGTTACAAAAGACATGAATCCATCTCTTTTTGTCTTGTTCACATATGTACATGCGTGGAAACCTAGCCGTTTTTGTGCCCAATATGAAATACAATTCTGCGGGTGTGCCACTACACAGTTCCATCATGTTTTACAGTGGACATTTGTAGATAAGAAGGTAAAACGTGTTGTTAACGCTGTATTTGGCTGAACTTTTATTGCTTTTTTTTATTGTGCACTTTGAGCTTCATTTGCTTTCTCACTCCCACAACAGCCTGATTAAACCTAGAAGTTAATCATCTACGTAGGACATAAACTCAGGTTTTGGTTTTGGGAGGCTCAAACCCAGGGTGTGGGAGCCCTTCTGTGCAGAGTTTGCATATTCTCCCCTTGTTAGCATGGGTTTTCTCCAGGTACTCCAGTTTCCTCCCACAATCCAGAGACACATAGGTTAATTGGTAAATCTATTATAAATTGTCCGTAGGTGTGAATGTGAGTGTGAATGTTTGTCTGTCTCTATGTGTCAGCCCTGCGATTACCCTTAAGAGGATAAAACTGTAAAATTCATCCCACTTTAACAGACGTGACTCTCCTTGAGACAATCCTGACAAAAACTAGAGCCTGATATGTCAGCAGAAACGTTTCTTTTGGGCCAATGCCGATATTTTACTTCAAAGCGTTTATCTGCTGATACCATTGACGTGCCGGTATTATCTTGCATCCCTAACCACAGTGTATATTTAATAGTGTTTGTGTAGTTTGGATATGTGATGCATAGTTCTTCACAACAAAATTATATAGTACGGAGATGATATTGATATTATCTTATTAAATATAACAATAATACATCAAAGAGCTTCCTCACAACAGGATCGTTTCACATTATTTAATTACAGTAAAAGTGTTATTCAGAAACACAAAGAAAACAGAAGAGATCCCAGTAATTGTAAGTCAAGTAATTGTAGTCAATTTGCGTGGATGAACTACAAAAATAGGAAATTAAGGATACAGTGTATGCGACAAATTACAAAATTACTATTTCAATAAACCACAATGATGGGACGAAAAACAGTATCGTCATACAGCAAAACAACATTTTTAATGCAGGGCTGAATCATCTGAGGTTCTCTCCCGATCTCCTGTACAGCTTTACATGTTCAATGTTGAGATCTGTAATTCTAGAATAATAAAACCACTTTTGGTTTGAAAACACATGAATTCACCAGTTTGTCAATCAACCTAATTCATTTATGGTCATTTTGTTTAACTGAAATCAAGACTAGAATAATTCGATTCAAGAGTTTGCTTGCTGTGCAAAACTTTTATTTTTGCAAGACAGAAAGAAGCAATCACATGATTCAGCACCAGATGGCAGCATAAATAAACCTTGTTCCCACAGTCTCACTTTAGGCTTACAGTACCACCTCATGTAGAGAGCTCAACTGATTTATAATGAGTTGCTTGTTAATTTTATTTTCTGGTAGTTACACCCATCAGCTGAGGATACTGTAGGTCAGCAGAAGTTCCCTAATACAGTAAGTCAGTAAAGTAGGATATGGTTGTCATTTGAGCAGGAAAAGCAACATTATTTTTGATCAACCGTAAGTCAAAAGGCAGCACTGGTGTGTTGGTTACCTCCAAGCAAACACACAGGAACTCTGTGAGTCTTAAGCTACTTGAATCATTTTTCAGCAATTTCCTCACACCTGCATCAGCAGCAGTCCGTACGGTCGGATGGACTCCTGCACGATGGCCTTGGTCTGGACGTCATTGCATTCTTTGGGGATGTAGACCAACCAGACGTCCTCCCTCTGGCACTTCTGCCTCTTCTCTGGGTTGATGCGGTTCTGGAGAACCACTTTGTACGTCTTTCCGTCCACTTTGGACTTGAACTTCCTGCAGTACTTCTCCGCCATCTTTATGTCTGGAGTGGAGTACACCCCTCTGCCCCTCGTATCCCCAGTGACCAGAGAGGCGGCAGCGGCATCCAGAAACTGTGGCTCTTCGTTGGGGCTTCCGCCGTGGGTCAGAATGATGCCGAGGGAGCCGTCCATGCTCTGTCCATGGTAGGAGACGGGCCAGGCGTCCTTTCCTGTCCCAAGCCAGACATCCCCGCCATCATACTTCTGCATGACCCGCAGGGCGACCCGGTTCCACCCACAGGGACGAATGTACGGCTCGTTACCACGCAGAAACTTTTTGTTGCCATCCTGGAGGTGGAAAGATGGGTAAACAGAGTCAGAGGGGAAATACTAATATGCTTCATGCTAATCACAATATTTACTGCATCATCTGACCCCCTCTGTTGCACCAGAATGTCTTCATTCCCAGATCACTTTGTCAGGCCCCTTGGTGTCTGATAGCGATGCACAGGACACCCTTTTAGTGTGTCTAGGGCCTATCACCGCTGAAACACTTGCTTAATGTTGTGAAATGGTCGTGGTTAGGTTGAGGCAACAAAAGAACTAAGTTCGGTTTAGATAAAAGATCAACGATAATTTGTCGTGATCCTGGTTTATGTTTATATCCTGTTATCTGGTGGACTTGTGTATCTTGTTCATGTTTAATGTGTTTCCTGTTTCATTTGTAGATTCTATCCTCATGTGTCGTGCCTAGTTTTACTTCCTGTCCCTGTGTGTTTTCCTGCCGATTTCTATCACACCTGTCTTCATCAGTCTCGTTAGTCCTTCCCTGTTCTCAGAGTCTTCCCCTCACACCCATTCTGTATTAGTCTTCTCTCCACCTTAGTGTTCCCCTCGACACCCTTGCCAATCCCCATTTCCTTCCTTTCCCTCCCTGATGATGGCTTTTGGTGCTCACTGTGGACACGCTTCTGTCGGGCTGAACATATTCAGAGTTGACTGAACTAATTCTGATCAGCTGTTCTGGAACTGAAAACTCAGAGTTTCCCAGCTCAGGCTCAGTCAGAGATCGGGATTAGGCTCCGAGTTTGTTGAGCCTGACTTCTGTAATAGGGCCCTGGTCTTTTGTGTTCTGTTTTCAGTTTCTTTTCTGAGTTCATCCCTGTGTTCCCCATGCCTCCCTGGTTTGTTTCATTTTAGCTTTGGTTCTTCTTTCTTTTAGACTGGCATCTGGACTTTATTCACCTACTGCACATATAATTCATAATTATCAGTTTCTTTCAGTCAAGTGAAGACAGGATTGGCTTACATTGGAGTTGGTTAAAAGCCTTATGTGTGTCATAAAGTTGCTAAAGGGTGGCTTTGGTGCTGTTACTGCACGCTGAGGGGCGTTGCACAGTGTCTGTATTTAACCGCCTGGGAATGAGAATGGGCTGGTCACACACACTTCCTCCCTCTATCACTCTATCGCTCACTCATTTCAGTACAGTGTGTTCTAACATCACCTCTGACATTTTGCCCAAACAAAAGAGAATAACATCCAAATAAGTGATTACAATATAAATACTATATTAATGTCATCATGTTATTTATCTCAATCCATTCATGAACTGTTATTCTTCCCATTATTCTACAGCTGAGTAGACACTGTAGGGAATAGGTAGGTGTTGTGTCAGGTGTCTTACCTTTTTGTTGGTGAAGTCATAGTTGTACTGAGGATGAAAGAAGTCCTCAGGGTTGATTTTTAGTGTGGGTCTGAGGCTCTCCTCCGGCCCGGCGGTGGAGGGGCCTTCAGGCAGAGCCGGTGGGGAACTGTACAAGTCCTGGTCATCTATGTCCGTCAGGGACAAAGTCCCTAAACTGGGGTAATCCAGCTCTTTAAAGCCCTCCTGCTTGTAGAACTCTTTGAGGGCCACGATGTTGACAAAGTCCTGTGGAGTGATGCAGGAGTCTCCACTGGTTGGCTCGATGTTACAGCCGGAGAGAGCAGACAGGGCCTCTAGACACAGTTTGGTGTCCGGCATGCTGCTCACAGGAAGAGGAAGGCAAGAAAAAAGAATGTCTTTCTCTTACCTTAGAAAGAGAAGTGTGAAAACAGTCCTTTTCTCTTTTCTGAGTTCCCAGATTTGTTTTTGTTTCGATGAAAAAGTAGGAAATAAAGAGGCAGGAGTCAATGTCTGTCTGCTGCTTCGACATAAACAACTGGTTCTGGTTTCACTTTCATGCTTTCACTTTCACTTACTGTCTGAGAGTCAGTCACAGCCTGCTGTGCTCTGAGGGGCTGGGCTCCTGTTCACACATCAAAATGATCTCATTCAATCATAGATTCAAGAAGAGTTTCCAAATTATTTATATTTGATAAGTTGCCTCAGAGTCAAGGATATGTTGAACCCCAGTGTGACACCAGATTGAAACAGAACATCAGCTGTTTGGCAGCTGTATTTCATACAGTCTTCCCACCTTGTGCTCAGTTTCCCTCTTTCCTTTGTCTTCAGGTAAATCAGATGTTTGCTGCTGTAAACCAGAAAGAAGAAACACAAGTCAGAGGGTCACAGAGGTCAGTGGGCAGTGAACGCATCACCAACTCTCCTTTTCTTTCAATATTTTCTTTCTTTCTTTCTTTCTTTCTTTCTTTCTTTTCTGCCATTTCATGTCAATATTTAACATTGAAGATAACCTTATAAATTATCACAAATATTTTCTTTCTCTCTTTCATTCATAATTTCTTTCTTTCTTTCATCATTTATTTCTTTTCTCCATTCCTTCCTCATAGGTTATCACTAATATTTTATTTTTTACTTTTTCTTTCTTACTTGCTACCTCCCTTTCTTTCCCTCTATCTTCTGTAATTTCGCTCCAGACTTTATACACAATGATTTGGGTTTTAGCACTTTTTGGATTTGAAAGAGATTTGTTCTTGTTACTGATATTTTTGACTCTTAAACCAAATAATGTGCATGAATTAAAAAAAGAAATCAACAAAAACAAAACAAAATCTGGCGTGTTAGTTTCAGGTTTTACAGAGGGCGAGATTAATTTGTTTTCTGTGTCTGCAGGAAGTGGCTTTGCACTATTCCAGTCTGAAGCATGCAGACAAGCCCCGCCCCAGCCGAGGAGGGACAGGATTGCTGGAAAAGGATGTCACATACTCGGCAGTGGCCAGTCGCAAGAACCCACACGGATCACATGACCACAGATAGAACGGCTCCTTGTTGTTTTTCAAGTTTTTAACAACAGAAAAAAAAACCTTCTCTGACTTTGAATGTGAATCATTTGAGATTTTAAATATATATATATATGAGGACTGAAATTATTAATATGCTGGAGAAACAAAATCACCGTCCTCTCTGAGTGTAATTTTTGCTTTTAACTGTGGTATTTCAAGTTATTTCACTGATCTTGTGAACAGACTGTGTGAAATGTGTAGAAATTATGCTCTACTTTATTTCTTTTTAACTTTAGCCTCTTTACATTTTTTATACAGCGCTGCAGGATGAAACAGAGAACAGTGTAACAGAGAAATGCAAAAAGATTTAAATATCCAGATTATAGACTGACAATAGAGTCATGGTTTAAAACAGATTAATGAATGTTCTATTAATGTCAGAAATTGCCTTAATGCAATTCTCTGCGCGACAAGTACACACTGTTATATAATGTGTCATAAGATTCAGAAGTACTGGTGCAACATTTTCCAAACAATTTCAGACATTCTTGATTTAAGAATTAAGCCTGAACCACGACAACTATTATTTTTAATATTCCAGAGACATTTAACAACCTCACATCAGCTCAAAGATCAACTGTTTCCTTATGTCAGCTAAGAAATGTGTGCTGATGTTGTTGAGGAGTAAAAACATCCCTATTGTAAATACATGTCTTGATGATGTTGGTGCTCTTGAGGTGTAGAGGATCAGATATATTAGAACTGAGCAGGTGGATTTATTTGACCCCATCTGGCAACCTTTCATTCATTACCTGCAGATTCTTGTTACCGACATTTAAAGTGGGATCCTTTGACTTCGGGTGTTTATGTCGGGTGGGTTGGCTGCTTCATTTTATTCTATTGTGGTGTTTTTTTTTTTCTTTCTTATTTTTATATATTATAAAAGAGGACGGTGTCTGGATCAGTTTTGTGAATGCACAAACTATCTTTATTTTTTACCAATAATGTTTTCATATGATCTATGCACACTGACACCCCTCTCAATAAAAGTCTTTAATCAGTCATTTACATACACAAAAACCCACCACAGAACAATGTCAGAATGTTACTATGACACTGTCACTGCCAGATAAATGCACATAATGATAGAAAGCTTATTTGTACAAACCCTGTATGGATTTATATGTAGCATCCACTGTGATGTGTGTCTCACTGATGTTTTTATGTCTGTCAACAATTTTCTTTTTTTAATTTTCAATAAATACATTTAGATACAAAATACTCCTGTCATTTTGAATTTTTACAACCTGTGAAATGCTTGTTGTATTCAGACATGACAAATTCAAGATGAGTGAATCTTTATATTGCTAGGAATTTTAAAACTTTCAAAGCAGTCTCCAGGTTTGTCAAGATTATAGACTGAGTTTTCATTTCAAATAATTTTTGACTTAATGTAATAAATACTAAACACTGTCCACAGCAGAATCAGTGAATTATCCTGGATTTTATTTCTAGAAAGAGAGTAACAGAGAGTTAGTTAGTTGGGGGAGAGTTACTGCCTGTAGTGAGGGAGTTCAAGTATTTCTTCAGGGATGTGGGCACTGTGCCTGACCATCATGGTGAAGAGGGAGCTGAGCCAGAAGGCGAATTTACTGATCCATCAAGTACCAACACTCACCTATGGCTATGAGCTCTGGGTGGTATCCGAAAGAATAAGATCATGGATACGAGCAGTCGAAATGAGTTTCCTCTGTGGGGTGGCTGGGCTCAGCCTTAGAGATAGGGTGAGGAGCTCAGACATGTGGAGGGAGCTCGGAGTAGAGCTGCTGCTCCTCCACGTCGAAAGGGGTCAGTTGAGGTGGTTCAGGCATCTCATCAGGATCCTCCTGGGTGCCTCTTGTTCGAGGTGTTCCAGGCATGTAGGAGGCACCGGGGTAGACCCTGAACACGCTGGAGGGATTACATGTCTCATCTGGCCTGGGAATGCCTTGGGGTCCCCCAGGAGGAGCTGGAAAGCGTTGCTGGAGAGGGGGACGTCTGGGGTGCTTGGCTTAGCCTGCTGCCCCCACGACCTGGCCCCGGAATAAGCAGATGAAAATGGATGGATGAATGAATGAAGTAGCAAAGTGACAGGTTATCTCCTCTGAACTCACTTAAATAAGACCAGAGTCTAAAAGAACGTCTGAGTAGTGTTAATGATTGTTTTTTTAAGGGCTGAAGAAAGTTCTTGCATGTTTGAAAAGTCTGGCAGTGAAACCTTGTAGTTGTGAACATAAGAAAAAGAGCCAGATAATAATAATACTAATGGATAATGATAATTCATCATGCCCTCGGTGTGTAAAGGCCTTTATTTGTTCAGATACTCTCTCATGTCTGTACTGTAAATATGCTATTTTAGCTTAGCATAAAGAGCCAGGCTCTGTCCAAAGCCAACGAAATTTAGTCATAAATATTTTCATATTTTCACAACATCGTGCAATATTACTTTTTAGTATCATGATCACTTGTCAATGTAGTGCAATATCATTTCTCTCAGAATCAAAATCATGTGCAGTACCACTTCTCAATGTTATATCATATACAATGTAACACTGATTATCAGGTGCAATCTGCATTTTTTTCCACCATTTCAGTTCATTTTTAGTAACTCGTGTACTCTTGCACTCTTACTTCTGTTGTTATTCTATTAGGCACCGTTTTTTGCTCTTTGCTCCTTAAACACTTAATATATTGTATATTTTGAATATTTTGACTGTAATTTAATACTCTATTGTTTTAAAAACTAGGCCCAGTGTGCGACTCTGACCCAGTTTTTTCTGGTTGCTACTGGTCGCTACTGGTTTGTGAATATTACATGTTATAACTTTAAATTGTGTCACTGTAATTTAAGTTGTTGAAGGAAAAAGAAATTGCGTTGTTATACCAATGTAGTGCATTTATTTTTTGTTTGAAAACAGAGTGTATTTTGAAAACATGTAACAGGCAAACCTTGACATGGCATCCCAGAACATCAACAACCAACGCACCCAGGGTACCTTTCATGTCGTGTCTATAGATGTTGAAAGTCCATGACCAAATATCGATATGTGACGAGGTCGGAGAGAGAATGTGCTGTTCCATGGGGGCTTATGTACTGAATTATGTCTTGGCCGGGCTGCTCACAGTGATGACAAGATTCCAGGTGTGCTGTCAGTCTTCTCATCTAATGTCTACCCTGCACTAAAAAACTTTCAAAAGACCAAAGTTTTCGAACAGAAAATTCCACACACTGCTCCCCAATTTATTCATAATACTAACATTTCAGTCCTACTAGACCTTTGTCAATAGTGTTCAACAACATTATTTAGGAACTTTGAGCTTAAATAGAAACTGTGAGGTTGATGTTGAACACTCTTGGCGAAGGTCCAGTAGGACCGAATGTTAGTGTTACTAATAAATTGTGAAGCTGAGCAAGAGCAGCACGCAGGATTTTCTGTTCAAAGACTCGAGTGATATTTTCCAACACACCTGCATCTGAGACAGTCTGATGTATGAATATCTCTCTTCAAACTACGAGACTTACATCTAAAGACAATATGAGTTTTGAGTTATACACTATAAGAGCTTGCAAAGACTACAGATATTGTAGGGTCACTATCTGCAGAACTACAACTAGATTCCTTTTTAAATTAGTTCCCATCCTGCCCCTGGTGGAAAATATTACACCAAACTCCCTTTATGAAACATGACACATTAACAATTCCTTACATGTCTGCGAAAACACTAAACTCTAGGCACACAAGACAAACGGCGTCATACATCCACAGTATTCTTGTCAATTCAGCATCAGTATAATCAACATTTTGGATTTTGTCGCCACAACTTTCAACCAGCATCCCTTGGTTAGCTGAGCTGTGGGAATGAGAGGTGAACTGTTTCAGAAATTAAGATTTATCACTAAAATAAGGGCTGGTTTGTTGGATTGCTGCACAGCTCCACCGGCTACTCCTTCTTTTCCACAGTCCAAGAGAACCCAGAATCATTCATGCTCTTGCGCTTCCCGGAGTCCCCTCTATGTTTACAGTCATCCGGGTTTTCTGCTTCCTGTTTAGTGCTGGAGAGACCGCAGCTATTGGTTGCTGAAAATGTTCACATCATTGAACGTTAGTATTTGCATGAGCCAAGCCTAAAAACTTAGGACACTATTAAGCATGTATGGTAATGTCAAGATCAGAAAAAGATTGACTTAACACAGATTAACCGAACACGAGAACGACTGAGATGAAGGAGTGGTAAAACCATCATGATTTTATTCCAACGTTGGATTTTTGTCTGCAGCAGTGAAATTGCTTGAAAAAATTAATGTAAAGCCATCATAACTCTCAGCAAGAAGGTGAGTTTTTTCTACTTTTCTTATTTCATATAGTCATGTACCACATGACTTTTTTTAAAAGCAAGGTGAATTTCCTCTGAAGGAGCAATACAGTTAATTGAAATACAGAAAATCAGTGTTAATCACATGAGCATTTCGTTGCACTGCTGACTGTTAGAGCGCTGCCACAGGATGCAGCCGAGTGCGTTTGTGTTTGGCGGCCGGCCTGGTGATGACAGAAGAGTAGATGACGTCATGTTGGTCCTGGTCCGGTGGAGTCCTGCTGGGTCTCTCCTTCCAGTTCTGTCGGCCCAGAGAGGCGTAATGGATCGTCTCCTCAGGCAGAGATGGATTCTCATAAACCTGATGTTCTGCAGAGACACGGGCAAGGGCAGGTGAGGTGAAAACTGATCGGAGGAATGAATGAGACAGACAAACGGTCTGATTGTGTTACCAGTTTGTGTGTTGGACGTTTTCCACGGCTGCAGCTCTGTGTCTTCATCTCTCTGAGCTGCAGACAAACAGAAGAAGACAGCGGTTTGTGGCAAACAAACAAAACTGTTTTTGTGTGTGTGTGTGTGTGTGTGTGTGTGTGTGTGTGTGTGTTTTGTTTGTGTGTGTGTGTTTACAGTGGATTGAGGAAGTTTCTTAGTTTTTGTTCTAATAGAGAAATACTTTCATTTTTTCAGTTTTTCATACTTTGTTTCACTTGAAATTTAGCTGAGGTGCCTTCTATTTTTGCTGATTGTCTTTAAGGTGTTTCTGCGCCTTGATTAAAATCCACCTGTGATAGATTCGATTGATTGGACATGATTTGGAAATATGCACACCTGTTTGTAGTAGGTCCATGAGGTGAAAGCTCAGAGGTAGGATTGTGTCAAGGCACAGACCTGAGGAAGACTACAGTGACAATTGTGCTGCATTTGTGGCCTCAAAAAATATTTTAATGGAAGAAGTTTGGAACTACCAGAGGCCTGTATTATGAAGCCAGTTCAAATTACCCAGGATATCTTTTCGCTATTTGGTTTGACTAACCCTAACACTGGCTGTCTGGATAACCGGTAATACAAAGCTGTTATCAACAACTTCAGTCAACTCTGGGTTTTCCTATCCAGCCATGAGCATGTTCCTGCTTCGTAGTGCAGGCCTCGGGACTTCAATGGGCTGGAGTTTCCAAAACAAAGCACCTTAGTGCTTAGCACCTTAGTCTGAAGAACTCTCAGACTAAAAGAAATACGATTATCTGGTCTGATGAACTCAATATTTGAAATACTTTGCCAATTCTAAGTGTCATGTCTGGAGGAAACCAGGCACTGCTCATTACCTGCACAACACCATCCCAACAGTGAAGCGCGGTGGAGGCAGCATCATGCTGTGGCAGAGACTGGGGGACTGATCAGGGTCCAGGGAAAACTGAACTTGATTGATTCAATCATTCATTCATTCATTCTTTCATCTTCTAACCGCGGGGGGGCTGGAGCCTATCCCAGCTGACATCAGGTGAGAGGCAGGGTACACCCTGGACAGGTCGCCAGACTATCGCAGGGCTGACACATAGAAACAGACAACCATTCATGCTCACATTCACACCTATGGACAATTTAGAGTCATCAATTAACCTAGTCCCCAAATTGCTTGTCTTTGGACTGTGGGAGGAAGCCGGAGTGCCCGGAGAGAACCCACACTGACACGGGGAGAACATGCAAACTCCACACAGAAGGGCACCCACACCCGGGATCGAACCGGCAACCCTCTTGCGGTGAGGTGACGGTGCTAACCACCACACCACCATGCTGCCCTGAAGATTCAGTGATGATAAAATAAACCAAATACAGAAGTAATGACTCTTGTGGCTTTCTGTATGTCAGCAGGCATGAGCACAGATAGACCCTAGGTGGTGCTCAAGCACCTGCTCTTTTGGCCTCTGAGTAGATAGGCGCCCTTTTTGCAAGACTTACAGTCATCTTAGGAGAGGAGAGGAGAGGAGAGGAGAGGAGAGGAGAAATGGAGCCATTGTTTTCTTTGTTGTTGCCTGTTATAAATAAATGATGAATGCAATAAGTTAGTGTGAAGCAGCTGCTGGGTGCATGTGGGATAGATCGTGAGACACCTCAAACAAATGTTTCCCCTGCTCATCACTGTGCGCAATTGTACTGTATTTACTGAGGCCTCAAGAGCTCTTCTGGTGCCAGCAGACACATAGAAGCCTCACCGCAGGATAATCCTTGCAAGCGCATAAAAGGAGATAAATAAATCAATTGTGGAGGAGATGCCCTTTTTTAAATGGAGTACCTGCCCTATAAAATGTCTCATATCAGGTACCTGTACTTCTGTATTTCTTCTTCTTCCTGCACTTCATGCTGGTTAATAAAACACAGACGGCAACCAAGAGGAGGATCATTAACCCCAACCCGACCACAGCGACCAGCAGCAGAGCTGAGAGACCAACAGAACATCTGGTCAACAAACATTCAAACATCCAGATCTGTAAACAGAAAACTGATGTATGAGTTGATGGATAAAGTGTAGGCCCTATGTATGTGCTGACTGACCATTCTCAGGCCTCTTCTTCTTCTTTTTTTCAACTGCATCTGATAAACACAAACACAACAATTCAAACTGAGGTCAAATACTCTGTGTGTGTGTGTGTGTGTGTGTGTGTGTGTGTGTGTGTGTGTGTGTGTGTGCGTGCGCGCCACTTTTTTTCCCGCCATTTTGCAAATTTTACCAGCTGTCTGTCCGTCTGTGGGCCGATTTTGTATTACAACTGTGAAAGATGCCGTCACAAAACTTTACAGGTGTGTAGGTGAGATCAAAATCAAGGTCAAGTTGGAAGATGGATGTGGACGGGTCAAGGGGGCCAGAAGCAGGGGGAGAAAAAGTGTGGAAGGGGCCAGATAAAATGATAATAATAACAATAATAGTAATAACAATAATAATAATAATGATAATAATAATAATAATAAAAATACTGTTCATGTTAATATAAATTTAGACAAAAAAAGTTTGTCCTAGAATCAATTTAACTGATTTTTTAAATCCATGTTTATGCTCATTTCAATCCATTTTAACAACAAAAAATGTCCCTATGACATCTGAAAGAAGAAGTTATTGAACATTTGTCCAGCATGAACTAAATTTAAGTAAACCACACAAATGATCAAAGTAAAATACTTATAGTTAAAGTTTAACTTAAACCAATTTTATCAAAATTAATCTCAGATATGGGTCATAAATAAATGAATTCAAGCTTAGCAGAGGAATTGACTTATGAGTCCTTGGGCTAATGTTACAGAAATCCTACCTGTTTCCGTGACAGCAGGTGTTGTAGTCATACTGGTGGTTTGCTGGATGCTTGTCGGCTCCGGCTGCTCTAATTAATCAAAACAGATTTTTATTTATTTGTTTATTTTTTGTGTCACTACTTAGAATAAGTTGTTGATCACACCACCTGCCAAATATATGTCGTAGTGTGACTTTTTTTGCTCATGAAGTTAATGATAATCATACCGTTGTCAGTTTCAGTCCTCATCTGTTGACTGCAGTATAAATTAATGAACAATCTTTCTTTTAAGACAAGTAACATGCCTGTAAGTGAGTCGCCAAGGTGTGCTTCTCTTCCACGCATGAGACTGTTAAGGCGAAAGAGTTTTAGTTTTTTCAAGGTTTTAGTAAAAACGTCTCACTCCGACCTTATCACATATTGATGTTTGGTCATGTTTGGTTCCACATCCAGATATGACATGAAAGGTATCCTGGGTACGTTGGTTGTTGATGTTCTGGGACTCTGTGTCAAGTTCTGCCTGTTACATGCATTGTCTGTTTTCAAAATACGCTTCCATTTTCACAGGAAGTTTACCATTGACATACGGTCTCTTTCAAAATGAATGCGCTACTTCAGTACAATAACGCAAACTGATGTTTTTTCTTCCTTCAGCCACTAACACATGTGGTTAGGTTTAGGCAATGAAAACACGTGGTTAAGTTTAGAAAAAAAAACAGAGTGTGGCTTTACAAACAAAAATCTAATTACATCAACAGTGCAGAACAATTGCACGGGTTAGAATGGTGAAAAAGACACTGGCTGGGATGTGAAGATATTGTCAACAATTCTTATCTAAGTGACTCGCAAATGTAAATTATTTCTGTAACCACATGAGCTCCATTTTGTTTTGGATGTGCAGGACAAAGAGGTTTTGAGTGTGTTTGGTTCCAGAAAAGATTAAACTGATTTTGTATAAAAACATTTACAAAATGAAGTGATTAAATTCCAATACCTGTGAGGACGGTGAGTCTGGCCTGTGGCTCTCCATTGCACTGATACTCTCCAGCGTCCTCTGGCTGCAAGTCCTGGATTTGCAAGGCATCGTTCCCAAAGCTAAGCCTGCTCCTCTCTGCTTTCACCGTTCTGTTTTTGAACCGGGTGAGGATGGTCGCCCACTTTCTTCCTTCCCTCCGGTGATCCCACCGCTTTTTGGGTCTGGAGGAGCCGCTGCAGGGAAGGAGCAGTGTCCGGCCTGCAGACACTCTGAAGTCATGGCCTGAGGGGACAGAGTCATTTAGGAATTATTTGTATTATTGGTATATCACACTACTGAATGGTTTTCCCCTCCAGTATACAGATGTTTATTTAGTAACACACCCACCTGATGAACCTAAATTGTGTCTGAGTCACTGCAGACTTCCTGTTTGTCCATAAAGGACACTTGCATTTTGTTCTCTAATCAGCCACATTGGTCATGCACGGATTATCATTGGGGCACATAGGGATGCCTTAAAAAAAATAATAATAACATTATCTTGTCGGGCCCTTTATATAGCAATTTAAATCTGTTTTCAAAAACTCTGTGACACTGGAAAATGAAATAATAAACTAATAATAACAATAATAATAAAATCATGTTTTTAAAAAAGATCTGAGTGTGTCATCATTATGTGACGCTGGCTGGCAGGGTGCTTGCTGGACAGTGCGGGCCGCGGCGCAGGAACGTTGAACTTCAAGGTCAGGGGCCTCATTTATAAAAGAGTGCTTAGGATTCATACTAAAAGTTGACGTGCGCCCAAAAGCTGAAAACTGCGTGCGCCAAAAAATAATCTGATTTATAAAACCGTGCGCACGCACACTTGCACGCAATGTTCTCTTTATAAATCACAGATTTCCTGCAGTTGTGCGCACCCAGATCCGCCTCATATTCCGCTCTCTACACGCCCTAGTTCAACCATAAATGGTCATGCAAACCACCTCATGAATGCGATCTGCGTAGAAATGAGCCGGCATGCGAGTGATCTCTCGTTGTGAGTCACGGCGACAGGTGTGAGCAACGAACCAAAAAAATGAATTTCTCCGAGCCTGAGCTTGAGACGCTTTAACGGGAGGTGGAGGACTGAAAAAAGATTCTATCTGGTGGCCACAGCTAATAAAAGAAAGCGAAAAAAAAAGTGGCAACACATCAACGCTGCTGATGCTGTCAGCTGTGTCTGTGGGACTGCACGGACAGTGACAGAGAAAAAAAAAGTGGTCTGATCTAAAGGCAGACCAAATATGTCTTCTCTTTTACCAACATGTAGTTAATGTGTTGCTTTTAAATTTGAGGTTGATTGACATTGATGTGCGACATAAAGAATCACATTTATTAAAGGTGGAGGCAAAAAGGAGTATGTGCCAGTGCCATCTTGCGCAATTACGCACGAGGGTCACCGCAGTATTTATATGTTCATGGCAATTAGTCTGATCAGACTCCCGGCCTGAATTGAACCAGTGGTATCCCTGTCCCAAAATACAACGTGTAATTTGAAATACAATTCAAAGATGCAAGTGTAATCGGCGAACACGTTTCTTCATGCTGGTTTTGTCATGAGTAGGGCTGATGAAATGAGTGTAAAGGTTGTGCTTAATGGCTGTATTTCGAGACATGATAAATGCACGGGAAATATTTAGCTAAATAAATAAATATATTCTATGCAGTCGCGCCATCCTCTCCCCCTCCTGCGCTCACAGAGTGAACAATGAGACGTTAGAGGCAGTGCGGATTAAATACGTATTTAGAAAGAATTTCAATTCAGGATTTGAGTTGGATTTTACAACGTTTTTATGAAACAATTATCACTCACTCCAAGCGCAAAATAAGGCTGCTGGATTTAATTTCAATGATAACGTGGATCTAAGGTGGATATAGCGTGACATTAAATTTGTGTGAGACATCAATAAAAATCTGACTCCACTTCTCCACCTCGCCGTCTGCGTCGCCACTTCCCAGTGTCTCCAAAATGTGCGCACGCATGGCTCAGAGTTTGCTTACAGGTGCGCACATTCTTCCGACAAGTTTATTTTTATAAATCACAACCTTTGCGTGGTAAGTGGCGTACGCCACTTTCAAGCCCCGTTTTGTGCCTAAGTAAGCTTTATAAATGAGGCCCCAGGTCAGTAGTAGACAGCTCACCCGAATGACTGCGGACATTCCTCGCTGAGTCCGCTCCGCTACAGTATGCCCGAGTATGTTCGGGCCTTAAGAAGCGGGATTTTAAAAAGCCTTTAAGCGGAGATGCAGAAAGGAAAAAAATGAAGAAAGACAAGTGAGAGAAGCAGCGGTGATTAAAGATGTCCCGCGAATCACAACGTTTTACAAATAACAAAAAGAAGACAAATGGAGTTGGCTAACTTTGAAGAAAAGCCTCCAGTGCTAGCTAGTCAGCTAGAGCTAGCTAACACCTCTAGCCCTAACGTTAGCAGCAGCAGGATCCCGGAGGATAGGCCACCTGTTTCTAGCAGCAGAGCACTGGACCCAGTGCCCTAATGGTTAGCCCGGCCAACACCCAGCAACAGGTCCTCGAAGCTGGAGGAGGACGGTGATCCAGTTCCCAGCACCAGCAGAGTGGCAGCTGCCACAGCCCATGACCCAGCCCATGACCCAGAGCCTCAATAAATGTGGATAAGGAAGAAGCAGAAAAAGTAGCCACTGGAGCAGCAGGCGAGCTGCCCAGCAACGATCCTGCTTTATAAGGGGTGATGACAGATCACCTCAGAGAGGAAAGGTACTTTTGCTTTTCAAAACGTACCCAGGATCATGCCGGACGGAGCCGGGGGAGGGGAAAACGTGCTCACTGACCAACAACATGCTCTCCAGTAAGCTTGAAAATGGAGGAATTATCACCCATGAATGGATAATTTATTCCCCCACGGAGGAAAATATAGTGCTATGTTTGTAAAATGTTTTCAGCACATAACACATTTGTATCAGGACAATTTACTCAGAGGTTGTTATGTAAGAAGAAGTTGATTAGACCCTGGAAGAATCTCTATGTGAAAAACACTGTTTCACCTCACACTCTATCTTATCTAACATCTGTTCCACCCAGGTATATCAAATATTACACATCGTGGACATCAAAGATTCGAAGATTGGTGTAATTGGCAGCATTTATGGGACTCATCCCATCATAGTGCCATTTGAGAATAAAGGAGATTACGTGGAGTCATTTTACAGCAGTTCAGTTAACCTCAGCCTAATATTGACAGAATGAAGTCAGTATAATCAAAATTTCTTCCAGTCTGTACAACATTTTTGTGTTTCATTTTGAGTTGCTGCCCTGTGCGTTTGGGCTCCATCAGATTACAGCTGAATAAGAGGATATAACAAATTATATTAAATATATAAACACTGTTAAGATATAAACATGTTTCTATATTTTCTGTATATTAGACACACATTAATGCATCACATTGCATAATGTCACTTCACATTGCCTATTTAACACACTCTGCATCTTTTTTTTTTTTTTTTGAAGACAGGTCCACAGGTCATTAAAATGTCTTATTCAGCTGGGATGAAATAAGTGGCATAGTTTTTAACTCTGCTTCCTGCCACTACGAATCATGTTATCTGCACTCCAATGATGATGTCTTTTGGTGCTCGCCGTGAACGCGCTTCCCTCAGGCTGAACATACTCAGAGTTGATTGAACTGATTCTGATCAGCTGTTCTGGAACTGAAAACTCAAAGTTTCCCAGCTCAGGCTCAGTCAACTCAGAGATCGGGATAAGGCACAGAGTTCGTTGAGCCTGCTTTCTGAAATAGGGCCCTGGAAAACAATCTTGTCAGATTTCAGCCACTGTTGGTGACTTATTCCTCAAAAAACACCTCTTACTTCCCCTTCCCCCTCTTTGAATTTTCTGGTGGGTGGTGTAATAAATACATTTAGATTGTGGGAACTTCAACTTTTAAACTTTCATATTCAGTCCCTCCCTTGTTAAGTCCTCAACATCCTCTTTCACACCAAGAGAAACACCACATACATTTACCATGTAAAACAGATTTACACACACACACACACACACACACACACACACACACATATATATATATATATATATATATACATATAGTCTATATATCATCAGGTCATCATGGAGACTTTGAGCTCACAACCAATGCACATATGAGAGTGACAAAAGCCAGCCATGATTTTGTAACTAAACCTAACCTATGTAACTTTACATTCCTAAGCCTAAGTTACAACTTTACTTCCTTAAACCTAACCTACATAACTTTTTGTAACTTAACTTAACTTTAGTAAACCTTACCTACGTAACCTTTCTTTCTTAAACCTAACCTATGCAATTTAACGTCAAGTAAGTACGAAACAAGATGATGCCCAATCATTATTCTTTTCCTAAACCTAATCTAACCAGTATGGGTGCTAATGCATTGGACATTATTTTGTTAGATATCATGTGAACCATTGTATGAGGATACATTGAGCATTTTCACTGGCCTCCATCCGCTTTCTACTGTTTATCAGTCCTCTTTTCAAGCATATTTGTGATGCCAAGTGTGACGCATCAAAAATATCAAAAAGTAATAATTTAAAAAAACTGCTTATTGCAGAGTCAACAAGCAATGATAAAGGAATCTGCCACCTATTTTTAGTGGGTGTCCTGGGATTTAAAAACCTGCATATACGCACTAATGCTGGTGGAAAAGGGGATACTGAGTAGTTTTTCAGGCATGTTAATCATGAAATAACTGAGCTCACAATCAGTCCAACTGTTTAATGACACGCTTCTAAATAGGTATCTAGTTCCCATAATGCATCTCTCCTGCCTCCACCTCCAGTGTACCTGTTAGCACCTCCAGCTGAGCCACCAGCTGCTGGTTACAACGAAACTTCCCGCTGTCTGAGTCGTCGAGCCGCAAGAGGCAGAGGCCGCCATCAGATAGCAGGAGGAAGCGCTTACGGTCCTCATTGGTCTCGTAGCTGCCCTGTCGGGTCACCAGGACCTTCCTGTCCCGATGGGTCCAGACCACATCGGACCGGTCAGAGCTGTTGCACTGTAGGCAGATGTGGTGATTTTCTGGGACCGAAAACTGGATCACTGCTAGAGGACAGAAAGAGATCTGAAACTCCCTTTAGACCTTTTCTATTTCTGATTTTGTACTTATAATTATTTGATTTTACTAATATTGTTGTTATTTGAAAATATTTTACACCAATCTCAATTTTTCCATGTAGAGTAATGTAAAGAAACTATGTGTGTTTACATAATGTTGTTTGATAGTTTTTAAACCAGTTCAGCTCTTTACATTTCCCTGTGTAGGCTGCTAAGATAGACATTTACAGTGCGGTATGTATCATAAATACATATTTAAACTTCACATCTTTATGACGGCACAACATCAAACGGAAATATTCTGTTGTCTGTATTTCCCAGCTGCTGTTTTAGATGCAGAGCTGTACCACTCACATCCTGCTGATAGTCAGTTTTTAGCCATTTCCTGTTTTATCTCACGGAAACATGTTCACTGTCTGTCATCCAGTCAGACTCAAATTACAAAGCAGGAAACTAAATGTCAAACAGAATTACAGTGAATGTGAGTGAATGAGTAAATGAACATTTAAAATGTGCAAAAAATGTTTTTAATTAAAGAATTAGAGGTTGTAATTGCAGTAAAATTGTATGGGAGGAAAGTTAAAAGTAGCTATTTTTAGCGAGTTTTAAGTAGTTTGTTTAGAGAGGGCCCAAAGATGTATTTATTATTTTTAGTGTGTAAATTGTTTTGTGTATTTTATTGTATCATATTTTATGCTAATTTTTAACTAATATAAAGTGTATTTGAGTACCATGAATAGCACTCTTAAATTAGATTTATTTATTTATTGTTGTTGTTGTTATCATTATTGTAGTGTTAGGGTTTCCCTCACTGTTTGTGGTTTGTTGTACATAAAGCACTGTTGCAGAATAAAAATATACCATTTTTATTTTTTAAATTTTTTTAATTTATATCACTAATACAATTCAAATTTGCCCTTTTTTCAACCTTTACAAAAAGTTCCAAGTAATCTGTAAAATCTTTATGTGATTGAGTCAAATTAACTTTTTGTTTTTTATTGTAACAAACTAGTCTAAGATTCACATTTCTATATTTAACCTTAAGTATTTAAGGTCTTTGATTGTTAAATTGAACCGTCATTTAACATAAGGACTGTGAGCCAACATTTATCCACATGATACATTTTACAACACATAAACAACAGCTCAATAATATAGCAATATCATAGAATAACAGTTTTTAAATATTTAGGATGATGCAAATAGATTTGCACATGTAACATCAATGAAAAGCAATACAGAACTGTAGTTGATATTAAAATGTTAATATATGAACATGATATCCACCTGTACCTGTGGAGTTTTCACTGCAGCCAATCAGATCTGCGTGCAGGAACCAAACGTGACAGAAGATCACCAAACGGAACATCTTCAGATGAAAAACATCAAAGTGCAGAGCTGCTGCTGCTGCTCATCTGACTCAAGTCTGAAGCTTTTCCACTTGTTCCCGCTGTTCTTCCTCTTCCCTGTTACTGTGACTGTGAAGAAATGAGCGTCATCCTGGAAAATGGAGGCTTGTAGTCACAGCATTTAGCTGCTGTTTTAAATATTGACTGTGAAGTTCTTCAGGATGTAATATGTCACCTTCTTTCACATTTTGAAAACAGTAAAAATATTCTGAATTTAAACATGCAAAACCTCAAATGTGTGAAATAGTTCAACTGTAAATGATATTTCAACTCAAGTTAATTTGAGCATTTACATGTAAGATTATTTATTTTCCATTGAAGGAATTTAAATTCTTCACTTAGAAAGCTCTAAATGGTCATGCTCCCATATCTCAGAGAGCTCAAAGTGCCCTATTATCCCACAAGATCACTGTGCTCGGAGAAAGGGGTAATTGTGGTTCGTCAAGACTCAAGAAGTAGAATGGGAGCCAGAGCCTTCAGCTATCAGTCTGCTCTTGTTGTCTTGTTTTCTCTTAGTGCCAGTTTGTCACAGCTCCTTGTGTCCCTTGTGGTCCAGCCTTTTGTTTCCCAGTTTTTTGTTTTTTTGTTTGGTTTTTTTTTTTAGCCTGTTGATTGACTCTGCCCCTGCCTCATCCCTAATGGATTTGTTTGCCTCCACTGATTTACCTCCTGTGTACTGTGCGTTTGAGACACAATGACCTGGTTCACCAGTTGTTACAGGTGTGAATGTGAGCATGAATGGTTGTCTGTCTCTATGTTTTAGCCCCGCGATAGTCTGGTGACCTGTCCAGGGTACCCTGCCTCTCGCCCAGTGTCAACTGGAATAGGCTCCAGCCCCCAAAAATATGATTTATTGCATTATTTTAATAACAAATTCGCAGAAACTTAAATAAAATTATAGAGTCAAATTAACTTTGGATCTATTAAAATAATAAAACAGAGTGCTGATATACTGTATACATGTTTTTGTTTATTTCTTTTTAAATAAATGTTGTGCTAAAACACAGCAGAGCTGCTGGGTGGATGTTGCAGATGGTGACACATTCTTTATTAAGTCCTGAGGATTTTCTATAAAACAAACAAAAAAGTTAAAATTGAGTTTCATGTCCTAACAAGACCAAAACACTGTTTTTAATGTTACAGAAAAACAATACATTATACAGGATAATGGTGATAATCTGCAGCAGCTGCTTTCTCATGATACTGAACAGCATTTACGGAGCATTTTATTGTGAATGTGTTGAAAAATCAATGTAATTTAGAGAAAATGATACAGCTCATAATGCACACTAAAAAATTATATGTTCCCCAAATGTTTTGTAAAAGTTTTTAATCTACACAGCATTAACAGAATCTTTTTACCAAGCCTTGCAGAAGATTTTTTTTTTTTACCTGATTAAAGTGCATTATTCTGATAAAACTATATGGGATCATTCACCTCATGTGAGTTGAGGCAACCGTATAAATCCAGAATTTCATCATATCATATCTGAAGAAATATTTTCTAACATCTTATAGACCATTAGATCAACTGATAAATTGAGACAATAATTAGCAGGTTAGTCAGTTTTAAAAAATAATAATAATTAGCTGCAGTGTTTAAATTATACTTTGTACTATAACCTAATTTTGGGCATTAACAGAAAAGTCAATTTGTTGATGCGTCAACGTCAGTGGCACAAGTCGACGCCCCCCCGAGAGGAGTCGACAAGTCGTGTGTTTTTCTCCCTCTCTCTCTCTCTCTCTCTGTGCTTACACTGATACTTTATCCTTGACTAAGTGAACATACTCTGCGAGGAATGTCCAAAGTCATTCGGGCTTCCATAGTTGAGCGCACTTCCGCGTTAGTTTCCAGTAAAAATGTCCGTGAAAAATCCCCCCGGCGGAAGTGCGCTCAACTATGGAAGCCCAAATGACTGCGGACATTCTTCGCGAAGTCTGCTCTGCTTATAGTACGCCCAAGTATGTTCGGGCCTTTAGTGTGAGCTGTCTACTACTGACTAGACCTTGAACTTCAACGTTCCTGCGCCGCGGCCCGCACTGCCCAGCAAGCACCCTGCCAGACAACGTCACATAATGATGACACACTCAGATCTTTTTTAAAAACATGATTTTATTATTATTGTTATTATTAGTTTATTATTTCATTTTCCAGTGTCGCAGAGTTTTTGAAAACAGATTTAAATTGCTCAGGGCACAGGGCTTGTGGACGTCCGCAGAGTCTGTTCCGCATACATTCCGCCCGAGTATGTTCGGGCCTTCACAGACACACATCACGTGTGGAGATACTTCACTTTCATCAGCTGTGTCAATGTGATGACATCATCAAATGACTTGTCGACTCGACTTCGACTTTATTGACAGATAAGTCAACGTGAAAAAAAATCAAAGTCGTTAATGCCCTATAACCTATGAAATATTCCATACACAAAACAATATGCAGTACCAACCAGATGGCAAGGAAAAAATGTTGGCATCTAAAAAACATGGGTACATTATATTTGAATGTTATTATGCAGCTGATATACTGAAACTTTACATTTTAACAACACTGTTTTTCATGTGGTTAGATTTTGGTACAAAAACCACTTGGTTACAGTTGGGAAAAAAATCATGTTTGGGCTTAAAATACCTGGTTTTGGTGGCTACAAAGCTGCAGAAAATGCAGCAATGTCTCAGTAAAGACATTTTGTGGCACTATGCTGGCAGGAAACAGCAATGTCATGGTGATACACAACACTTTTTGTGGCATCATCCCAGAAGAAAATGCAGCGAAGCCTCTGAAAAAAATAAACACTTTGTAGTGTATAGCCTACCTTTTAAATAAGGGACTATTTTAAGTCGGAGTAATACAGCATTTGGTGCACTATTAGGTGTGCATTGATTGTGTGTGAATGTTGTTGTACGCCCTGAGTATCCCCAGAAAAGTTCACTAAAACTTAGTTCCCATCTCCAGTGTTTTTATTTTTAATAGAGTTGTGTAATAGGCCACATACACAACACCCTGTTGTTTTTTTAGCACATTCCTAGAAGGAAATGCAGAGGTGTTTGGTCACTTTTTATAACACTGTCCCTGCTAGAAAAGCAGTAACATGCCTAAAAAGCAATGCAGAAAGAAATGCAGCTATGACTCACTAAAACACAACATGTTTTGTTGTGTGCTGGTCTCAAATGTGATCTGCAGAATTCAGCTCATATTCATCACTTAGAAACATTCATATGATACAGATGCAAGTGTAAAATATCTGTCATTTGCAGAAATGTACAAACATTTTCTTCTGGCAACTGGGCTGGCACTACGTGAAGCCAACATAAACAACGATAAAGTCACCTTAATTTGGCTTGACGATCAGAGAATAAATGGGCTCATTGGGCTGAGAAATCTCTGTAAGAAAAGATAAACATGAATATAGGCTGCATATTTAACCAGATCTCTATCAGGAGAAATAATTGTTAAATCTTTACCAGAGTTGTTTTCCAGTGCTGGAGCTTCATGGATGATGGAGTATGTGCAACTATGTTGGTTTGATCCACCTGCAAGTTGAAACATTTAACCAACAAGCACTTAATGAACTGAACTTTTTCACCACTTGTTGATAAATTCCAAATTTTCTTACCTTTTTCTGATCACTAACTTTGTTTCCTGAAATAAACCACTTGTACTCAAAAACATCTTGTATGTGTCTTATTTCTCACCTTGAGCAGGTTCAAACACAGATCCGTGTGATATTTCAGCATAGACAGTCGCAGCCTGTTGTTCACCACTTCCTACAAAACAAATGTTTATTAATTCAGTGCAGGCTCATTCATTGTCTGCTTTAAATGACAACCACCGAAAATGCATAATTTTGTTGTGTGTTGCAATATTAAAACATTATGCAAAGCTGATTCATATTTATAATTCATGACCACAACTTCCAAAGTTTCACTTAGCTTAAATTTGAAATTAAATTTGATTTAATCATTTTTGAAAATGATTTCCATTAATGTAGTGATGTTTACCTCCTCTTTTGTTCCTGCATCTCCTGATGAGGAGAAGGATGATGATGGAAGTGATGAAGAGGAGGGGGAGGAGTACCTTAAGCATGACAAGAAGTCCAGGAGCAGCTGGAAGATAAATTAAAAACTCTAACACAGTACATACATAGTGCATGTTTAACGGTGGATACATTATATATATACACACATTATACGATTGAACTGCATTTCCCATGATGCATCCTTTAACAAATGACATCTTAATGTAATTAGTAGGTGCCTTTCAACTGAAACATATATTTAGTGTTAAATGAAAGGTTGTTGGAAACACCATTGTCTGTCATTTTGGATAATGTCTGTTTAAGAGTTGATTTAATCAACCCTCTCTCATTCTGAAATTGTCTAATACCAACGCTTGGGCAGTGACTTCCATGTCAGACACCAACAAAAAAAGCCACCTTTTCACGTCGGCGCAATACCTGGCTGGACGCTGTCAGTGTGTAATAGTGTCTGACAGGGTCAGGGGAAAAATGCGGCCATTGGGCAGTAACGCATTACAGTAATAATAATCATTTTTTCAGTGACGAATAATTACTAATAAAATTTCGTTAATACTACAGTTACCCCAAAAGTAAAAAACTTGTTACAACTTTTCTTTTGTAATCACATCACCACAGACATGAAATATAACATCACATCAGCAGATTTTTATTTGTATTTGTCATGCTGCGCAGGCACGTCACAAGACAGCACTCAGTCTTGGAAGATAGAAACACTTATCTTAGCGGCTGAAAAATATTCTCATTAATTTGATTTTTCTCAGGAGGAAAGATGACAAGAACACTTATTGCTACAGGTAGTAAAACTAAAATTCTTGTCACTGTGAAAAACACATCCTCAAACCGGTCTGACACACCAACTATGACCAACAGCACAACAACGTGAAACTCAAGGAAATACACCCCACCAGGTCAGCTGTAGCTATACACCAGTGGTGTAGTAGTAATTGATGAGGTGGGTGTACTACTAGGTCGACAGGTAGGTTACCGATGAGGGAGTGGGCATACTCTCCTATATCTTTTTAGCTGATAGGTGGGTATACTGTAACTGGAGAGAAAAAGAAGTGGGTATACCCCGTATACCTGAGTATACCACTGGAAACAACCAAAACTGGATTTTAATCATGGACAGCTGTAGCTACAAAGAAGTAATGAAGCTTGAAGGTGGATATGTTGTGGATGAAATGCTCTACAAGTGACTCTCCGGTCACAAGCAAAAGAAAGGAAAAAAAAAGGTTATTGGCAAGCTTTCTAGCCTTACCTTACCTTACATTAGCTTTCTGGCGATTACCCTGACATTCACACAGTGGCACACATCTGAATGTTGGGGAGATAGCAGCTATGAAGAAGTAATGAAGCTCGCAGGTTCCTTCCACTACCAGGCTCACAAGAGACCCACCAGCACTTACGGTACAGTCCACAGCTCTCAGACTGCCTGCTTTCGTCTCATTCACTCACCGCTGGAACTACAAGCAAGCCAAACCCAAAGACCCCACAACTGTTGCATATCTGTGGGTGTAAGCAATAAAGGTCATTACCAACTGTCTGCCTGCCTCTCTGAGTGCTGCATTTGGGTGCAATCACACCCGTGACCCGCTTCCCGTATGAATGTAGAGCCAAATCATGATGTCCCGGAAAAAATCGATTTTATCGATTAATTTGAAATTGTATTTTAGGTCGATTTGTTTTAATGAAATCGAGTTTCTCTTTAACATCCACCACCGATGCTCCCCGCTGGGCTCCCATAGTTCAGAGTGGGCTCACCCCTCTTTTGCGTGCTTGATACACAAACATCATGGCGGCGAGCAGGGAACGAGTTCGGTTTTGTGGCGTCAGACACAGAATAAACAGCACCCCGCTGCAAAGTGTGTTTTAAGGCTGTTGCTACCCAGGGTAGCAGTACTACCAATTTACTGCAGCACCTCAAACAGAGGCATGCTGCCGAGTGGGAGAGGTGTTGCTCCCTACGAAAATATCCCTTTTCAAGTGCTTGAGTGCGCGACACAGAGCAGAGGAGGATTGTAAACGTGCACTGTGTGGAGACAGAACTGACATGCCATTGTGTAAACAAGATAAATAACGTAAGGCTCTTTAGTTAGTTTAATAAATGGACAGGGTATAGACCTGTTCTATAGGAAAGGTGACCTTAAATGACTTCTGTTGTGATTTGGAGCTATATAGAAAATAAAATTAAATAAAACTAACTTGAGCTTCAAAGGGCCCATATTTACCGTGGAAAAGCTGGGGTTTATTCACATGCTGAAAGTTTTGGAGTCCAGGTACGTGCTACCAGGCCGTAAATATTTTTCTGAAAATTGATTTTAAGTAGAGGGGGAAAATCGATTTAATTCGTGAATCGGATTTGTTGTGGAAAAAATCTGAGATTTTTTTTTTAGGCCATATAACCCAGCCCTACCTAGATATATCTCAAGAATGGCTCGAAGGAATTTCTTCAAATTTGACACAAACATCCACTTCAGCTTAAGGATGAACTGATCTGAATTCAAAGGTCAAAATCACAGTGACCTTGTGCCCTACTAATTTTTGTGATACCTCAACAGTGAATTGATTGGATTTTGGTGGTCAAAGGTCACTGTGACCTTGTATCCATCTCATTCTCATGAACAGAATATCTCAAGGCCTTGAGGGAATTTCTTCAAATTTAGCAAAAAATATCCACATGGACTCAAGAATGAACTGATTATGATTTGATTAATTTAATTCCAGTTTTAAATTGTTTTTTAAAATGTGAACTTTAAAAAACTCTTCACAGGGGCAGCCTATTAGGTATGTAAATTATTGTATTATTCCCCTGTTGTCATTGGCTGCCACTGGTTGCTTAAACTGAGTGTTCCTCTGTGACTTCCTGTCTCTCACCTCTCTTAGACTGATCATCTTTCACAGTCAGATATGCAGCTGGTTTTCCATCACAGCAGTAAAGTCCAGTGTCGTCAGACTGCACATCTGTTAAAGTCAACGTTTGTCCCATCTGACTGAAGTTTCTGTCACTGTTTTGTCTGGTCCATGTTGAAAGATGTGTCCCAGAAACATCAAAAGGGCACTTCAGATTGATGTCGGTTCCTACTGCAGCTTGGTGTGTGATTGTTCCTGTAAATGACAAACATTGACGGAGTGGGTAAAGTGTCATCATCATTAACTGTATTCAGGATCAAGCCCTGGAAAATGCATCATCACAAAGCTGAAAACAGGGATATTTTTCTGACTTTTTAGAGATTCGTGGTTCTCACGGGACAGCCATTACAGAATGCATTTAATGAATTAAACTACCCAACTGCATATAAAGGAGTTAAAATGAACGTGAGTTTAAACGGTCAAAAAGCGAAATCATTTCATCGCTAGGTTTGCTTGTTTGCTTGCTTTGTAAAATGTAGCCTCGCGGGCAGCCTGGCTCCAGGCTGCCCGCGAGGCTGCAATGCTAATGCTAATTGCAAATGTTAGCTGGGCTGCCGGGCTAACTTACTCACCTAACACAACCGTAACGCCTGACCCATTGCTGGGAAAAAACATTAGATAATAAAACACTGACAGCAAACATTTTACTGCACATCTAATACTGTCACTTTAAGTACATTTTGCTGATACATAATTTTACTTAAGTCAGGTTTTGAATGCAGGACTTTTACTTTCACAGTGTGGTATTAGTACTTATACTTCAGTAAAATATCTGAATACTTCACCACTATTTATTACTTTACTGATACTCAACTGCCCATCTCAACCAAAAGGAGAGCCAAGGTACTAGAGCTTATCTCTAAGCTTCAGCCTGCACAGTAGATCACAAGAGAATGTACACATGTCCAAAGTGCAGACAGTCAATATCTACAGAAGTAAAGAAAGTCATTTGGCATCTACGCGAAATACATGCCTTATCAGATGGACAATCAATCAATCAATCAATCAATTTTATTTATAAAGCCCAATATCACAAACCACAATTTGCCTCACAGGGCTTTGCAGATGGACAGGACTTGACTATTACCTGCAGCCAAGATGGTTGCCCAAGGACACACCATAACTTTAATTCATTTTGCAAACATCTTCACAGAGACCACCAGTCCACAACAACATTCATGGACTATGTGTCTTTTCAAGCTAATGCCCACAGTCCATCAAATACATCTGAGACAGGGTCGTCTAATATTGAGGACACACCAGTGTCTGTTCCATTTAAAACTACCATTCCTAGTGACTGTGTTGCTTCTTTTGTGGCAAAAATGTATTCTTCATCAAATACGACTTTAATGGATGTGACAAAAAGTGTTACTTGTACACAAGAGGTGCTAGAATGGACTGTAGAAAGTTTACAACATTCAACAACTACATTGTTGAATAATCTGCAAGTAGCCTACCACTTGACAATGAGTCTGTCCAGTCATTGATGAGCGAATTTGAAAATGCTAGAACTATATTTAAAGATGTAGACACACCTTTCAAAATGAACAAATACTTTTCAGAGAAATTTGGTCTTGTGAAGCCAAAAGAAATACTTTTTGGTCATAGGGCAGACACTGGAATAAAACAGGGACAAGTAAAACAAGTGTTGGCAGCAGACACATGTCAATATATATATCAGTCACTGAGACAGTTAAATTTTTATTCAGTAATGAGCAGATGCAAAAAGTTTACCTCCAGGGTAAGAAACATACTGAAGGCAAAATGCACAACTACTGTGATGGCTCTCAATTTTCATCTCATCCACTGTTTAAAACATTTCCTCAAGCCCTCCAGATATTTTGATGACTTAGAAACAACAAACCCCTTGGGCTCCAAAACGAAAATTCATAAAATGGGTGCCGTTTATTTTACCTTGAGGAATCTGCCACCGGAATACAATTCATCACTTTCAAATATTCACTTGTGTCTTCTATTTAATTCTATGGACGGACAGAGAGGTATATGGGTTTGGTAAAATTCTGGAACCACTGCTAGAGGACATCAGACTCCTTGAAAGTTCTGGTATACAGTTGGAGATGCAAGGTCAAAATTATACTCTGTATGGAACAATCTGTGTCTTGACTGCAGACAATTTAGCTATCCATTCCCTTTGTGGATATGTAGAGAGCTTTTCAGCAAGTTTTGTCACTTTTGCATGGTTGACAAAACAGTTGCTCAGTCTGTTTATGATGAAGATAAACTTGAGAAACGCACCAGAGAAAATTATCAGCAGCATGTGAGATTTAATGATCCAAGCTCAGCTGGAGTTAAAGAGGACTCTTGTTTAAATAAGCTGCAGTATTTTCACGTTACTGTGAACACATGCGTTGACATTATGCATGATATCCTTGAGGGTGTAGCCCTTTTGGAAGTGAGATTTATGTTACACCACTTCATTTATGAACAAAAACTTTTCACCCTAGAACTGCTGAATCATAGAATTTCCAGTTTTGACTATGGGTATGGAAATAAGAAAAATAAGCCAAGTGTTATTCTCAATCTGAGAACCGCTGGCAATGCAATAAAACAGACTGTATCACAAATGTGGTGCCTTTTGCAGGTGTTACCTTTTTTAGTTGGCGATCTTATTGACATGAGAAGTAAACATTGGCATTTATTCATTATGCTGAGGGAAATATGCAGCATTGTCTTTGCACCCATTGTTCACACGGGCTTGCTGTATTCCTGAAACAACTCATTATAGAGCACCACACATTATTCAAGAAGCTCTATGATAGAAATCTGATTCCTAAATACCATTTTATGATTCACTATCCAAGGATGATGATTACGTTTGGACCTATTTCTCAGCTGTGGTGTATGAGATTTGAGGCAAAGCACAATCCATTAAAAAGACATGCTCATTTATTTTATTTTAAAAAAAAAAAAAAAAAAAAAAAAAAAGACATGCTCATGTGGTTGGAAACTTCAAAAATATTTCTAAAACACTGAGTTATAAACACCAAGTTCAGCACATGTATAGCTTCAAGTTTGGTGACGCTCTTTCTGAGAAAACGAATGTGACAAATGCATACCCTGTTACCATCAGCTCCTTGAAGAAAGCAGATGTTGTGCTGGACAATCTGAGATCAACCTATGATGATGATGACTTGACTTTGAACAGCTCTGTCTATGTTGCCCACACTGTTCGTGTGCTTGGCCAGACTTACAGAACCGGCTGTGTACTGCCACTTAAAGCAGACAACAATGGAGAGCCTTTGTTTGGTGAAATAATTCATACCACAGGCTGATGTATCCATTCTGATGTTTGTAAGAATTCTTACAGTTAAATACTTTGAAGAGCATTTTTATGCTTATGCTGTACAAAAAACTAAATATGAAATGATCAGTCTGACTGCTGCCGCAGATTTCAGACCTTTGGACATAATGTCTGGTTTCAATGCAGATTGTCTAGCTTCTCAAGATTTGCTGAATTGTGGCTGCTCTATTTTTGGATTTCATATAACCTTTTAGAGCAGACACCAACAAATCTACACATCTTGAAATTGTTGTCAATGACAGTCATTCTCAATCTTACACATCCTGTATCATAACTACATGTGTGCCGTTTGTAACAAACCAAACCGCGTGAAAATCAATTGAAAATTCAGTGAGTTATTCTATTTTACTTGTGCATACAGCTCCTTCCTCAATAGAAGTGAATGCACTGTGGAGGCGAAGCGAGACCCATCCAAGATGGCGGCCGGCTAGGACATCGGCTCCAATAGGCAGCGGCAGTCAATGCGGCGTCTATGTATATATGTCTATGAGCCTGCCCTCCTCCCTTTACTCCTCCCCTTACTATAAAACCATCCTGTCTGCAGTTATCAAACTGATAGCGAGTAGGTTGGATCAGAGCAGAGAGAGTAGTAGATCAGAGAGAACAGCTAGTAATTTGTTGAATTGCATTGTTAGCATAGTGTATTTTAGTGTAGGTTTACAGTTAGTAGTGTGTTTATAGTGTTTAGGTTAGTTGGTCAAGGAGAGGCGCCGAGGCTCGGGAGTATATTGTAGCGTCCACCAGGACGTGTAGAATGATGACGCGGTTATTCGGCAACCCACCGTTTATTGCTTCACAGTACAGGTTACTGTTGGCCGTACCCACGCCAAAAAAACAACGAGACAAGAACTTAGCTCTCTCCTCCAGCTCGCACACACACACACACACACACACACACACACACACACACACACACACACAAGCACGTGCAACTCACACAGCCCTCATCCTCGTCCCACTAGCACCTCGCCCCCCTACCCATACTCATTCAATCCAAAACATGCCATTAACTCACAGAATATTAACAGTACAACACAACATTCACTGCAGGGTCACTACACTACACTACAGCTCTACCTATCTTTTCTGAATTTTTTTAAATCAAGCTGTGGGCGGAGTAATGCCCAGAGAGGGGGGTTTAGTTCCCCTTTAAAATACACTCAACATGTACAATACACTTCACTGCAGGAGGAGGAATCTCACTTATTTTGCCTTAAACACTAATCTTGCCTCAATATTCTGACAAAGTGTACTGTAAGCTGTATACTGCATTTAGCTCAGAGACATGATTTCAAAACAGAAAGAAAATGAAAGCAGAACTATGATAATGTTTGGTGTTACCTGATGGGATCACTGTCAGCTCCACGGCTGGTTCATTGTTACACAAGTATCTTCCAGAGTCTGAAACATTTGTTCTGCTTATGTACAGTGATCTAAATTCA
Organism: Epinephelus cyanopodus; assembly: GCA_026686955.1. NCBI lineage: Eukaryota > Metazoa > Chordata > Actinopteri > Perciformes > Serranidae > Epinephelus > Epinephelus cyanopodus. The sequence goes on along the minus strand of CM048931.1, from coordinate 7,926,029 downwards.
TCTGCTTGTGAATCATAACGTTTGCCCGGGTCATTGATTCTTCTCTGTCCGTCACCATCAGCTGAAAGTATGTCATCTTTACTTCCTCTAATCTCTCTGCTCCATGTCACTTTACCCACCACAGGGTGAGGGCACCGAAGAGAGACCGTTTTTTTTTCCTCAACAACTTCATGGATGAATCCTGCAAAAGAAACACAAAAATTCTCAATGTATAAAGTATTTATTTTATGGGTTTTCCTAATATTTAGAGCACATATTCCCTACTAATTGGGTTAACATCAATCAGAACAATTAATACACATTAGTATGACCTTTTTAATGACTGTTTCTATACATTAGCTATACAATACATCCTTGACACAAGCCTTGAGCATAAAGATCTTAGAGGATTAACAATACATTATTCTAAAAACAAAAGCGCAGACAAAATAAGGTATTAAGACAAATGAGATAAAGTGAAAACTTCTTACCTGCAGTGACATTACAGCCCACAATAAAGGCTAAGAGACAGCTGAAGATATTCACCCTCATCTTCATACAGACTGAAATGATTCAGTGAACTAAATTATGACTCATCTTATCTCTGAGTGGGCAGAAAAGAGGAAGCTCTGACTGTACGCTTTTTTTTTTCTTCTTTCCTTTGTTCTTTTTTTCCACAAGACATTTCACAAGAATCTATATTTGTCAAGGAGTGTTTCTGTTGAAATAACTTTTCGTTTTAAATTTTAACAAAATAACAATTTGTAAATTAATTAGTCATGCTGTGTTACATTGAATTTTCAGAGGAAAAACAGCAAACATGTTAATTTACAGATTAACTGGGGACCACATCTAGCAAAACTATATCAAAACATTTGTTAACAAACTCACAAATTTCATGCAATATTGTAAGGCAGTTCACAAAAGCTATGTTTGTACCCCCTCTCTTCCCTTACAAATGTTTCCTTGTTGCTAGATATAGTGTGTTGATTGGTTAAATGACATGACAAGGTGGCTCACTGCATGAACAGCGCTAGCTTGCAACCCAGCAGAGTTACCTTCACTGATGTAAATGGATGTATGTACATTACTCACCCGCCAAAGTAAACTGCAGAAACGGATGATTCCTTGAAATGATTTCCACCCACACACATCCAGACGGAGCAGCCTTGCTTACTTCGGAAGCAGCAAGCATGACAGTATAATCCAAGGCTCATTTATCTAGTTGTATGGTCAGTACTTCCCAAACACATGCATTTTAGCTCAAACCTCAATATTGGAGTCTGGCTTTTAAAAGGATAGTGTGCGCACGAGACCAGCGAAAGCACGTGAACACACATGAAGGCGGTGCCCATGTCTCAGTCTCGCACAAGTGCACACATGTCAGCACAGTGTACAGAGAGGCAGTAAGAGCTACAGGCTACAATGAGGCTAAAAACAGAGTTTAAATTACGTTTTTCCAAACAGCTTTTTGTGTCGGGACTTCAGGACACTTGGATCACTACAGATAAGCATGTTGGAGATATCCTGTGGTTTCAATTATGTGTTTTTTGGACGTTTTAACTCGAGTAGGCCCAGCTTGCATTAGGTGGAGTTGTGCTGCTACCCCCCTCTACCCCCTTGGATCTCCACAAGGGATGTGAGGACTCTAAAACTTCCACCGAGCTTCGCTCGGCATGTAAGTGAGTAGATAATGGCTGAATTTTCATTTTTGGGTGCACTATCCCTTTAAGAGAGCTGCGATGAGTTTCACTTTCAAGTCAGTGTTAGCAGCCCATTCTCACTCCTAACTCATCAAACACTGCTGCTTTTTCAGTGGACGTCAGCGTCAGTCACCAACGCAGAGACACAGTCTTTGTGGCAGTATGATAGGCACCAGATGGTGGCTATTTCTGACACTGCAGGAAACTACTGTAGTAAAATGAGCGAGAAGGTGGCTGTAGGGTGGGCAGGAGTGGAGGTGAATGGGTCAAACAAACTCCAGACTTTCACCCAGGAGCACACAGTTTGTTTCTCGTGTGGGCTCAAAAGTCAGTGGAGTTATTTTAATTACTAGTGCGCTATGTGTAGCATGCTACAGTAATGACATATATCATATGACGTAACATTATGTTAGTAAGAACTGTACTTATTTTAAGCCAAACCGTGGTGACCCCATGCTTTTTTTTTGCCCAAACTGAAGGAAATAAATTTAAAAATGTAAGTGTTTTACCTATGTAGGAAGTACATTTTGTAAAAGACTTTATGTAATGAGCAGAAACTTCATTTCTTGTGAAAACAGATGTGTCTTTTTAAAAGACACAATGCATATAACGAGTGTCAATTGAGATGCCGTCCCACAACGTCCAAAACTGACACAGGGGGGTACTAAATGCATCATATTTTGACATTTAGGTCCACTGACAAAGACGCGGTATTTGACAAGTTGGAATGAGAACGGGTTAGTTTTTTAGTAAGGTTTTTTGGTGAAAACGCATGTGTGTTGGGAAGTACTGAGCATACGACTGAATGGATGAGACTTGGATTGTACTGCATGAGTTGTGCAAGAGTTTGCAAACAGATGTTTTGATACAGTTTTGCTGTTGTTATGGGTGCCCAGTCAATCAACAAATCAAAATGTTTGCCGTTTTCTGTGGAGGCATAGGACATTAACAATTTTTTCTTAAAAGGTCTAGTGTAGAGAATTTAGTGGTATCTAGCAGTAAGGTCTGAGATTGCAACCAGTTGAAACTTCTCCCATGTGCTGACGCAAAAAAAACAACAACAACAACAACAAAAAAAACCATGAATACCTTTGTCTAGAGCCAGTGTTTGGTTTGGCCACTGTAGAAAGAACAAGAGGACCTGCTTCTTATGTAGATATAGACCTTTTTCAAGTTCAACCATGTAATTGTCAGCTGATAAAACAAACAACAATGTTGACCTATAAGGCAAATAAATACCTGTATGGTATTTCAACTTCCCTTGACTTCCCGTTTGTGCTTGTATGAGCAATGTGGTCATGGAGACACAAAGGCCACTATCGCCGTTGAAATCTAGGGGTGGTTACAGCATATCTGCAGGCTACAATGATTCTTAAATGGTGTGCTGACTCTTGCTACTTGTAGTAGTAGTAGTATCAGAGATATTGGATAAAGCGACATACCCCACTCAACTCACTTCCTGATTCAGTGGCGTCAGCGCCACGCCCCCGTAGGAGACTTGGCAGCTCTGAGGGAGAACAGGCTCTGATTGGAGGGAGCGCTAACCACTCCCGCTTAGGAGACAGGAAGAGTAACCGTTTTCTTAACATTGGATAAGCCTACGGTGGGGTATCTCCTTTATCCAATATCTGTGGTAGTATTAATGAGTGGACCCATACTAAATGAGTCCCTTTGTATTTCCTGTTGACAGGTTTTAGCTTAGACATGAACCCAAGCTGTTGCCTCGCAATGCAGTTCTAGTGACAGTCTATTAAGGTCCGATTCTAAGGTAACGCAGACACAGCAATTCTCATTTTCAGGTGATTATATACTAATTAAGGCATGGTTATGATTATTATATTCTATTTCTGCCAATATATCCCCCTAAATCCTACACACTGGACCCATAATGTGAACAGTATCTTCATGTTGCAGCTGGTAAAAGTGGACCACTAATTACGATAAGAGATAACATACACCTTTATTGATCCCACAGTTGAAAAATTCCACATTCTGTTGTAATGATCTATATATTGCTGGGTAGCTTCATCGATTATATTATATGAGAATTTATTAATTGATTTATATTTAGTGCCATTTATCTGAATCTGCAAAGTAATTTTAGTTTTAGGAATATAATGGGGTAAAAATCTAAGTACACTTAAGTACAGAACCTGAGTAAATGTGCCTAATTACATTCCACCACTGGCCAGTACTGTAAAGTGACATTTTATTGTGTATAACTATTTGTGTCATTTGTGTCTTTTTGCTGTGACAAACCTTGATGATAAACTCATTGTGTTGAGCATGTTCTTATTTATTGTGTTTATCTGCATCAACAGATGCAGAATATCTGATCTGATCAAACCAACCTTTAACTGATCAGGGTCAGTTAAACACTACAGCAGCTTGTATTTGATCGTGTCTTTGGAAGGTGATGGAGACATTTCACCTCATTGCTTTAATGAGAACAAACAGCTCATTTCAGAGTAAATTTAGTGAAACTTTAGCTTCTTATATCGTGAGGAGAGAGGAGACATTGACATATTACAGTAAGAAATCAGACAGTGGGTGAATGTTACCATTGCTTACTGATATTATTTTCACTGTGGGAGGAATAAAGATTGTAGATGTGTATTGGAGAGACGGACGCATTTATACCTTTACAAGAGAAAAGATTTAAGGCACTTAAATAATAAAAACAGAGTCACTACAGCACATCTCAGCTCCAGTTATGAGTCAGTCATTTGTTACAGTGACTTTATACGAAAGGCGGAGAAAGATATCTTAACCACAGGCCAAGAATAAAAAGTATAGAGGAAGTAAATGAGTGTGGGTGTGGGAGAGTAAAACAAAGCTTGCATGCCCATACAAAAAAGTTACTTTATCTTTCATATGTCTACATTCTTATTTTTTAGAGCTGCTCATTTTATTGTGCAACTAAAGCTCACAACAAAGTGAGTTCAGATTCTTCACAATGCAGACCAAAAACACAACCTTCAACAATCTATGTCCAGCTGTTTTGCACTCACTGTCAAGAGAAGACATATGACCTCATCCAATGGACCGGATGAGACCAAATTACAAGAACACAGAAGAGAAAGTATCTACACATTAACAATGCACAAAAATAGAAATAAGGAAGGATGCAGCAATGACTTAGTACTGTGTGGTGCAGGTCAGTATGAAATGAAATGTCACGCAAAGGAAGATGGTCTGCACTGAGGTGTGACTTCCCCCATAAAAACCATGCTTTAAGGGATAGTGCACCCAAAAATGAAAATTCAGCCATGATCTACTCACTCTCATGCCAAGGGAGGCTCTGGTGAAGTTTTAGAGTCCTTGCATCACTTCCAGAGATTGGCGGGGGGAGCAGCTAGCACACCTAATGGTTGACGGCGCCCCAAACTAAAACGTCCAAGAACATAAAATTGAAACCACAAAATATCTCCAACACGATCATCCGTAGTGATCCAAGTGTGCTGCAGCCCCGACATAAAAAGTTGTTTCGAAAAACGCCATATGAACTCTGTTTTTAGCCTCATTGTAGCTTGTGGCTCTGAGTGCTTCTCTTTGCTCTGAGCTCACGTGTGCACAATTGCGCGAGACCAGCGAAAGCACTAACTTTGCTGAACCAACCTTGACCAGAGCCTCCCTCGGCATGAGGGTGAGTAGATAATGGCCGAATTTTCACTTTTGGGTGCACTATCCCTCTCTAATACTCTACTGATTGGCCAGCTGTCAGATTCTGGCTGAGAATGTAAAATGAGCTGATGGTTTTGCTTATTGTTACCGTACTTCTCAAGTCAGTGTTACCCTTTGGGTATGCATGATATCAGTCACAAGGTAAGAAGCAAGAAAGAAGTGAGGAAACTTCAGTCAAGATCACATTTACTTACTGATAATTTATTATTTGTTTAAATTGTCTAATTTTGTGAATATCACACAAAGTTTAAATTGACCTTTCGCTAAGCCCCGCCCCCCTTGTGATGGTCCAACAAGCTGTCGGAGTAAGCATGGAGCCCACACTGTAACTAACTGCACTCCCTAAAGAAATATTATCATATTTTTGGAAAAATTAAATGGTGATTCCAGACAGAAGCAGACAGAGGGGCCTACAGTCTGTGCATTAAGGATATATCCAGGATGTCAAACTGACTGAGCAGCAACAACAGGTTAAAAAGACAAAGATAGTAAGAAGCTAAAGCCGAGTTATAGGCTCCAGATCACAGTGTAAAAGTGAACCACCACATCACTGGTGATCACGACATAGGACAATGAATATAAAGGGAACTTGGCTGATATTAAACCAGCTGTGAGGTATCACAGTGTGTGCAAATGAACAGTGTTTGGCTTTGCCCCTGTGCCACTGCCAGCACCTGGACTTCCACCAGCAGACAGGTGGGGAGCTTATCTTCTGTCGCGATCGCCATTAAGAGCAAAAGCAGCATGTGTATACATTCAGAAGGCTATATCTTCAGTAGCTAGCTAGCTAACCCTACACTTTTCAGGGCTTGATTTTGGTTTTGGAACAGGGAAGAAACGTTTATCTTTTTCCAACCTCTCCAGGTAACGAGTATCATTAATACACAATGTACACAATGTGAAATCTGAAATGACTGCATTAGAGTCAATGGAGCACAGCTGTGTTGCTGTCGGTTGCTGGTCTGAGCCAGTCAAATGCTATGCTATAATTGGTCAGGTCAATTCACAGATTGGTTGCTCAGATAATGGTGGAATGAAGCAAATGAAAATATGACTGACACAATTTACATTTTTAGACACTAAGACATTCAGCTCTTTAATAATGTTCACATGAAATGAAAAAATGTTACAAAAATATTCAGGTGGTCTTTTTGCCAAAAGAAATCATATTGAATACGTTTACAGAAAGATTTAAACAAAACAAGAACAAAAAATGAGAATGCAGGTGTTTTTTAATTAATCAAAACAGAAAAATTATGATTTTACGAGCATTTCATCTACACACCACAGATGTACTGCAATGTGACACATTGATCTATTAATGGCATCTATAGAGAAAAACAGGTTTAGGGGAAATGGTGGTATTTGCAAGTTTTACTTATTATTATTATCTAAATCAAAATGTGATTTAAGGTTATGAAATTAACCAGAAACAATGAAAAACTGAAGCTGAAACTGAAGCTCAAACAAAACTGGCGGCGATTGTGATGTCAGGTTTACTTTGGTTATAACTGTTGCTGGACACTCAATAGAAGCATGTGTTAGACTCACATAAATGGTATAATGTGGCGGAAAATAATTCATATCATTATGAAACATACGTTGAGTGACAGCTCCATAGACAGGCACTGGCAGTTAGCTCTTTGCTAAAGCATCGGTTGGGCTAGGCGGCTACATCCAGAGGCCTCCGGCTACCCCAGCGGTTGACAGCGCTGCAGTGCTCGTGTTTGTTTGCCAGTGATTGGATAGGTTTTTGTGACAATATGGCTTGTTGTAGTGTAGACTGTATTAACCGACAGTTAGTGTAGATTATTTCGGTAAATAAATTTCTCACTATTTTTCCTGGATGTTTGCACTAATTAGCATATATTAGAATATTTTGCTGCTGGCTTATGACTGCTGCTGATACAGATAGAGGACCGGAGCAGCTGTTAGGAACGCTATTGGGGTGTGTTCCGTGCTCTTACTAGACTACAATTTTATTTCGTCTCATATTCTGTTTAAAAAGTCTGACATTGCATGGACAGAGCAGTTCTGTCAGTAAGCGGCTGCTGTTGTTTGTGTGCTGCTGTAACTGTAAGTGGATAGTGGATGGAGGCAGCGGTGAAAGCCGGTAAATATTAAACATAATCTATTATTATTATTATCATTATTTTCAGATAAGATTAAATTACACTTTGTCTTTGCACAAAGTATAGTTCAAAGGAAGTTTTGCATCTAACTTGAGGGCAAATAAGTAAAGTGCTCAGACAATGCTTATATTAGAATTAATAAGAATTGCTGCATCTTAATTAGAATTACTGCATCTTAATAGGTCTTAATACATAAGAAAATAGGTGGAATAAATATAAGAATGAGGTATATTCAAAAACCTTTTTTCTTCCAGCCTTAACCTCTCACTGTCTCCTATAGGATGCTGCCACTCATTTTTTGAAGACTGTTGAGGACTGTGTTTTGCTGTAAGTATCACTGTATAAAATACATGATGCAACTCATTTAAAGATATCAGTATTGTGATCATCAGAGCAAGTCCATCAAGTTTCATTCTTTCCCACCTTTCTCTGTCTCCTTTTCACTTTTTAAAGGTTGCCAGAAGGAAATTCTCTGTTCTGTTTGCTGAGTGTTGTTGCTGCTGAGGTCTTGAGCAATTTTTATCGATATGGTAAGTACATAGTCTATGAAAATATCACTAAAGCGCAATTTGTCATTTGTACATTCTGAAATTTACCTCATTTGTGTTCCTCTCTGTCCTATTTTTCAGGATTTCATCATGCAAAGTTCTACATAGCAGCCTTTTGTGTTCCTTTAAGTAAGTACTGTCTATATACAGTAATATATGACAACTATTTTTACCACTTTGTTTAGAGTAAAGATACCAGTTAAGAAAGTTGGCTTATGTTTTTTTCCCATCAATACCTGGTGGGCCAGTCCAGGCTCGAAATGCCCGGGTTGATTTTTTGTCCCAGTCCAGCCCTGGTTGACGGGCCCGATAAGTATTAACCAAAGAAAATAAGTCAGATCTATGCTTGATAAACATGAGGTTGTATAACCTTTTTTATACAACCTCCAGCCTTGTTGTGGTGGCAACATAGAAGTCATGGGACGATGTAGGCTTAGTTTGTTTATAGCCTACTGTTAGCTTTACACTTTTTACGATTACGCTTAAATAATCATAAAAGTTGTGTCTATTTGTGGAGATTATCTTCCTGAAAACAACTATAACTATATATAACAATTATTAGACTTTTGCTTTGATTTTGTCATCCAAAATCCAACAAAAAAAAAAAAAAAATTCAACTGGCTTTTTGTTGAGGGAACCAGGGCCACACTAACTCCCTGGCTGGCCTACATATAAACATAATCCCTGCACAACTCTATCATAGCCTAAATACCGAGATTCTAATTAACTGGAAACAAAACTTTGTTTTTCTACATGCATAGATCATAAACCCATGAATAAAAACAACTGATTGAAATTGCTTGAGAATCAATTCAACATTATTGCGTTTTTATCGACAACCACAGCTTACTCATTTATTTACAGGCAAGTCTAACATGATGGCAACATTGACGTATTGCTGCAATGAGCTGACACATTGCTCTAGATATCTATGTCCATGGTCCAAGGCTATATCCTCTCCGTTAAATCTGCACACCTGCTGTCCTATACCTGTGCACCAGATGTCCTAAGACCTTCCCACGTTCAGCTGACTCTCATTCACCTGCTCACCTGTGGCCACTTTCTCGAATCAGACCCACAGCATATACCAGCATATAACAAAGTTGACATGTTCCTTCATGCCTTTGCTTGGGAGCCACCAGAACCAGAACCTGACCTAGACTTGGACCAAGTACCTGAATTTGCCAGTAAGCCACATGCCTTCATTAAATCACTGAACTGATCCTGTCAGCCTGATTTGTCTGCAGTTGGGTCCAATCCTGCATTTCTAGAGTTGGGACACCTGTTAAAAGTCAGTAGCCATTTTAATCTCAACTTCCAGAACAGGGAGCTAAACATTTTTCTCACAATATTTTTCTTTCCATGACAACAGCACAATTTTGAGGTCAAACTACAGATATTGGTCGTTGTTGTTTCCAGGCGCTTTGGGTTTCTCCAGTAAAAAATACGTGTTGTCACTGAGCTGTGATGAACCTGTAGATTGAGAAAAAATTACAGAATTTCATCCAGTGTCATCTGAGCTAAAGTTACTGTTGTTTCTTCTCTTCTACTTTGGTAATGCAGAATTGTATTTCTGTTATTTCCCATTTTTAAACTCAAGTTCAAGTTACCTTTATTGTTTTCATCAGTGAAAGTGTTGCCAATCAAGGAATATGGGGACTCTATACGCAGAGATGTGTCTGTGAGAAGAGATCAAATATAATGAATATATAGTGTTTATAACCAGAAATATTTGTTAAAATGAGAGTGCTGTCTTTACTGGTCTTCTTCTGCACTGGAGGGAGATCTGGGATGGTTGAGTACGTATGATCATTTTGGTTTGATCCAGCTATTCCAAAATTTGCCAACAAGCATAATTAATCAATTGAAAATACCCGAAGACAGTACAAAAGGTTGCTGGGAAAATAAAGTTCATTTTTTTTACCTGAAAAACCTGCCATGCAGTATGTGGCTGTTGGTTCTGCCAAGCGTCCTCCACCTGCCCAAATAAAGGTGTTTTAGGCAGTGTTGTATCTTCTTGTTTGATTTGTAAAATGCAGAAAATATTTCTGCATTTTTGCATATGAAGATCTGATTAAGATTTCTCACCATTTGTTGGCTGCAACAAAAATCCATCCTGTATCTCGTCATAGACAGGAAATCTTTCTTCATTTCCTGTGAAAAAGGTTGTGAAAGTCACAATATTAGTAATCCAATGATATCAATTTTTTGTTATTTTCTTTTTCATGTCAGGTTTTATTCACCTTGTCTTTTTTTGTCTTTTCTGCGTCTCTGAGTGAAGTAGATGATGAAGATGATGATGATGACGAGAACAAGAAAGGAGAAAACTACTCCACACACCAAAGGAAGAACTGATTGATAGAAGCAGTTGGAAGAGTATGAATTAAGAATATTCTGAACAAATAAGACATCATTTACGAGCACAGCTGAGAAAAAAATATAAACACTGTTGCAAATACATATACTGTTGCGTATGTAATTTCAGTACAGTTACATACATTTGATTCTCGTGGATATAGAACAAGCCTACCAGGCAGAGGCCCAGGGGCCCACAGTGTCAGGACTAGGGGTGGGACAAAAAATCGTTTTTGCAATATATTGTTGTGCTCTCTCTTGCAATAAATAATCAATACAGTGAAGGCAAATATCGATATTTTATTACAACACACACTGAATGGATTTCCCCCGTTATCACCGTCAGTACTTAATGTCTCATGCCGTGTTTGTAGGGGCGCTAATCCCGTAAATGAGGGTAAAGACCGTAAAGTCTGCGTAAGCAGCGGCCGGTGAAGAAGATGAGTCGAGAAGATGCAACTAGAGTGCAGCACGGGCCACATATTTCTGTCTGAACCTGACAGTCATTCTGTTTTGCTATGTCCGTAACCGAACCGAGCCCAACATTATTTAATAACTAAAGCACTGAGTTTATGTCACACAGTTGTTATGGTTACAGGCTACTTAACAGGCCGGGCGTGCGCCATGTGCTCTGCGGAGAGGGAGACCTCTGTGTTTGAGACAGGAGTGGGTGGCGGGAGGTCCGAGGCTTCCAGCAAGGGGAGAGGGAGAAATAAAAAAAATGAGATAAAAATAGGAAAAACCTGTCTCCCTCTTTTATTTTCAGTGTTTAATCAAGGCGGAGGCGGACGGTGGGAGGTTGGAGACTTCCAGCAGATACAAACAACCAATGTGTGTGTGTGTGTGTGTGTGTGTGTGTGTGTGTGTTATGTTCAGGTGTTGTCACATAAATAACAGTGCCCAAGCAATGAACAGGACAGACAATAGCATTTTATTAATTTTTACACTGCATTTTCATTGAAAGCTGACCGAATCTGACCCGGGCCTGAATACAATTTATACATTTTTGACTGAACAAGACACATCATAGCTATAAAAACTGCCAATTAACCACAAAATAGGCACAAAATGACTACAAAGGCATGTAAACAAATTGCAAAGAGACAAAAAATCTTTACAAAGAGATGCAAAGTGACTGCAAAGAGGCACAAAATAACTAAAAAAATGGGCAAAACAACCACAAAGAGACACAAAATGACAAAAGGATGCAAATGAACTGCAAAGAGGCACAAAATGACCGCAAAGAGATGAAAAAGAACTGCAAAGAGACACAAATTAACTAAACAATGGGCAAAACAGCCACAAAGACACAAAATGACGACAAAGAGATGCAAAAGTACTGCAATGAGACACATATTAACTACAAAAAACTGGGCAAAACAACCACAAAGACACAAACGACTACAGAGTCATGCAAACAAACTGCAAAGAGACAAAAAATAACTTCAAAAATGGGCAAAATAACCACAAAGAGACAAAACAATCACAAAGAGATGCAATGGAGTTGTAACGAAACACAAAATAACTACAAAAAATTGGCCACAAAGAGACACAAAGAAACCAGAAATACAAAAAAAAAAAAAAAAAAAAAAAATTACCACAAGAGACACAAAACCACAAAAACTGCATAAGAACTACAAAGAGACAAAAAATGGTAACAAAAACGTAACCAGTGCTAAGTCTGTGTGTCTTGCTCCTGAAGGAGAGAGGTGGTGGGACCTTTATTATATCTGTGCCCGGGGGCCCATTGTCTCATAATCCACCCATGTTAATTCTGTATCTTATAGCTCAGAGCTAATGGTTGCATTGTATTGTAATTGTAATGTATTGTAATTGTTGTAAACTGTGTTATACGTACATTCATATGTTTCTGTTGTTGTTCCTGTTGTTGTTGTTGCTGTCGTTGTTGTTGTTGGTGATGTCTTGTTACCTGCCATGAGAGAGAGAGAGAGAGAGAGACAGAGAGAGAGAGAGAGAGCGTGTGTGTGGTGTTGGGGGGGGGGGGGGGTGACATTGCAGCAAAGGGTTGCAAGCCGGAATGGAACCTGCAACCGCTGCAGCAAGGCATCGCCTCTGTACATGGGGCGCTGGCACTATCTACTACGCTACCGACGCCCCATTTTACCAGCTTTTCAAGACTGATAACCTTATATTTATTTTATGATCAGTTTCATCTTACTCTTCTTGCCCTTTTCACCAGGTTTCCTGTTCTGACGCTTTTTCCTTGCTGTAGTCGCATCTGTAGAAGTGGTGGTTCTCAAAGGTGGTGTTGATTGTACAGTTGTTGTTGCAGGGGGAGGTGCTGCAGCTTTTGATGGTGTCGCTGCTGAAGTCTGTCTTGTTTTGGGTGTAGACCTAGTTGGTGTCTTGGTACCTTCATAGTGACAAAGAGGACATGGCACAAATAAGTACTTTATCACAGAAAGTCATGAGATCATACAGTCATTTTGAAATAGGGGAAGATGTGGCCTTTTTGTGGTGTGTTAGCAAGAGTGTTCTCATGGCTTAACCCTATGGGCCCTAGGGGTTTTTGGGGTATTTTTACTGCCTTTACTTTTAAGCTCATATCACAGTCATTCTAAAGGCTACATACACATGCTATATCTTGGGGGGTTTTTTTCAGGACAATGTGGGCTAACCAGATTTGTCATCATTTTATGTCATTTTATGTGCCTGTATTTTATATTAATTTTTATATCAATGAAAAAAAACAAATCCGTGTTTCTAAATTCTTACATTTGTACATGTATCTCAGCATAGCAAGTTGGAAGTTGCCATATTCTGCCATATATGAAGAGGGGAGACTCTCTGGAATCTGGCAATATAAGAACCATGATGCTCGGACATTCTGTCACTTCACAGTTGTCCAAAACATGTGGTTTGTGCCAGGCGGACATGATTGCCAGTATTTTTTCATTATTGCAAGAAATTCCATTGACTCATTCACAAGTCAAAAATGTGTTTTATCTGAAAGAAACATGCAATATTTACATCTAAGATAACAGAAAAATAGTCGACCAAGTGCGATGATGTCCTCCAAGATAATATTTGCCACTTTGTTTGCAGTAAACAAAGTTTGTTGTTTTTCAGTTTCAGTTATATATTGGGGGGCATTTTGGACATTGGGGGGGGATGTGTGTCCCCCTCAATGTATATGGTGACTACAGCCCTGTCAGCATGCATAATTAGCTACAGTTGTCTGGGTGCTGCAAAGGTGAAGTGGCTGGTCTTGTCATACAAAGTTTGATGGAGTGTCAACTGGACAATATGGAGATATTTGCATCTTGAAAGCCGGACTACAAACGTGGATAGACAGGGAGAAACACACGCAAGCCTAAGACGTGGTAAGATACGATATTCCTCACTATATGAAGTGACTGATAACAAGATCTGTATAATTGATTGTAAAGAAATTTGTCAGGTTTTTATTTCGTAGACAATTAATCTGTATTTATAGTGTGATGGGATGACAGCACAATGATGTGTGGTATCATAGGAAAGCTCTGCTCCTGCGCTTTCATGTCATGTGTGTGGCATCTCTGTGCGATGCTGCATTCACGAGTATTCCATCCAAGAGTAATGTGTGTGCAGAGCTGCATGACAGCTCTGTTGTACATAATTTTAGTCTAAATTTATCATTGTTTTTCGCTGTTGAAACATTGGACTACCGACAAGTGCTTGGTCTTGTCGGAAAGCTACAATTGCGCTGTTTCACGTGATATGCGTGGCTTCTTGCAATTCTGTTTGCTTGACTTGTCATGTTTAGAGATAAATTAACCATCAAGTTTCATCAGTGGGTAGCATCCGCCTGCCCTCGTGGTTGAGGATCTTTTTTATCTGTGAAATGAATCAAAGACTGACACTCTTGAGTGTGCACAGTAAATATGAAGCCACATCCAGCAGCCTTTTAGCTTAGCTTCGCATAAAGACAGGAAACAGCTCATCTGGTTCTGTCCAAAGGTAACAAAATCCATCACCCAGCACAGCTAAAGCTCTTTATACCTTGTTTGTTTAATATGTACAAAAACAAAAGTGTAAACTGACACGTTAACGTTATTTCACCAGGAGTTATGTGCTGCACTATTTCTTGGTCCCTGCTTGTTGCCAAGCAACTTTCAGGTGACGTCAAGCCTTCAAGAAGTCATTGCTGCCTTACTTCCACTCATATTATTTGATCTTCTCTGATTTCTTGTCTCTCACCTTTGATCACAGTCAGATACACAGCAGGTTTTCCTTCACAGTAGTAAAGTCCAGAGTTACGAAGCTGCACGCCTGTTACAGTCAATGTGTTGTCTATAGGTGAAACATAAAACCCTTTTTCTTGTTGTACATCACCAGAGCCCCTGCTCCATGTGGGAACTGATCCTCCAACATCATGAGGGCATGTCAGGTTGATGGTGGTCCCCTCTGTAGCATTAAGTCTGATTGTTCCTGTTATCAACAACAAACACGTGGTTAGGTTTAGGCAACAAAATCACGTGCCTAGGTCCAAGCGCCAGATTTTGACAATTTTGGAGTGAGACCTGGCTCTCTACACACACAGAAACAACCACAAAGAGGGTTTTTGTTTGTTTGTTTTTTGTTTGTTTTTTTCACTTTAAAGACAAATAATGTGTTTTGTTTAATTTTTGGTAAGGCACGTTAAAATCTTAGTAAATAAAATATAACTAATATAAATGCACATAAATGCAGAAAATGCTTTCCAACTACAGTACCAGGATGTAAATGTGAAACTTGAATTACCCCCTGTTCCTGCCAATAACAAGTATTTTTATTACCAAAGCTGAAGAAAAAAATAAACATTTAGGAGAGGTAACAGGAAACAGGAAGAGAAAACAAAAAGCAGAACAACTTCATTATGGTTTGATGTTACCTGATGGGATCACTGTCAGCGCCACAGCTGGTTCATTGTTACACAAGTATCTTCCAGAGTCTGAGACGGTAACTCTGCGAATGACCAGTGATTTATCTGCCAATGAACTGTACAGTTTGCCCGGGTCAGGAATGTGTTTTAATTCTCCTTCACCACTAACTGTTAGTATGTCAGTTTTGTGTCCATGACTCTCTCTGCTCCATATCATGTTACCCTCCACAGAGTGAGGACAACGTAGAGTGGCTGAGGTCTTCTCTTTAACTATTTCATGGAGTATTTCTGCAAAAGAAACAAAATTTACAATAAATAAACACTTGTTTTTGGACTGCCGGGATTCCTAACATTGCAATAATTTAAAAAAAATGCTTCATCATCAGAGTCAAAATCACATTAACTGTTCGGTACGCTTGGTGCTCCGTGAATGTGAAATTAGTGTTGCTACATTACAAACAGACAACAAAGTGAAGCCCATGTGAAGTGGCAAAAACTGTTCCTCTAATGACCACTTGAGGCAGTCAATCCCTATAGACTCCCATGTTAAAATGCCCAACTTTACAGTAGAAATAAACATGTTTACAGCCTGGTGCAAAAAGAAGTTTGTATGGAGGGTTAACTCACCTGTAATTACGTCTATAGTTATGCATAACCTAAGAGCATGGACACTCTGAGTGACAGGTAGGCACTCTCTGTTGACAACCTTGTTTAGCTCTATTTCCGGGGTATGAAATTACCCGGATGATCAGCGTTGCTTCCGTATCAATGGGCCAACTAAGCAGGTGTAATAGACTTGCTCAGGTCGAGACAGCTACTTCAGGTTTAGCACTCCACTAACTTGAATGGGGATAAATTGATTTAATCTTGTGGTACTTAAAGACTTTCCAAATGTTATCAGACCTCGTAGTGAAATGTGTCATTGTCCAGTGATTGTCACGCTCCAAAGAATTTAACCATAAATTTATAAATGTCTCTTTCTGAATGTCAATTAATGGGAGGCAGGCCTTTTGTGTCAAATGGCATCACATGAGAGACCGGGGAGTTGCAGTATTTGTTTACAAAAATTGGCTTCAAAGCCCAGCCCTGACCTAATCGCTTAATTGTAAGGGATAAGTGCTGAACAGTGATTTAGCCTTAGCTAGCTCACACAATAGCACAAGGATCCATGGGTAACAATTAACCTATCATTAACATTGTGTATTCAGGCATATTTGATGAAATTTTGAGACAACTTGACAAGAGACAATTTTATACTCCTCTGACCTACAACCCCACTGTGAAATTTCTGGAAGAGGTGGACTCTTTCTTAAGCAATGCTTTAAATGACTCTCTTATCTCTCAAGATCAATATAATTTTCTGTTTCAAAGACATCCAGTATGTCCTATTTTTTTAATACACTCCCTAAGATTCACAAGAGTTGTGTGGAACCTGTACCTGGACGACCTATAGTGGCTGGTACACAATCTCTGACTGAACCATTATCTCAGTATATTGATTTGCACATTAAAACATTTTCCAACTTCCTTCGTTTCTTAAAGACACAAGTGATTTCTTGAACAAAATGGACTCTGTACAAAATATTGAAGACAGTGACTTTCTTTGCACTATGGATGTCACTAGTCTATATACCAGTGTGCCACATACTGAGGGTTTAGAGGCTCTGGCTTATTACCTTAGTCAAAGGGAAGTCCTCACTTCCCCTACTGATTTTTGGTTAAAGATGTCTGAACTCATTTTGAGTAAAAACTACTTTAAGTTTGAAGATTCTTTTTATTTACAGTGTCAAGGTGTTAGCATGGGCAGTTCCTGCTCTCCAAGTTTTGGTACCGCTATATTGATGGTGTGTTTTTTATTTTTTGTGGTACACTAGAACAACTTGAATGTTTTAAAAAACACGTTAACTCCAGGATGCCTTCTATCAAATTTTCTTTGGAGTATAGTTATGACTCTGTCTCCCTCCTATATGTTTGTGTTAGCAAAGGGGAACGCCTGGAGACCAAAGATCATAGAAAGAAAACAGACACTAACAGCTTTCTTAACTCTTCCAGTTACCATCCTCTGGGGCTCAAGAAAGGCTTACCTTATAGCCAGTTACTTAGAGTCAGGAGAATTTGTAGAACTGAAGCTGCCTTTGAAGAGCAGGCTGTTGATTTGTGTACCTGCTTTAGCGCTAAAGGAACATTCTTGACAACTGTCTCCAGAGAGTGAGAAAAAATTGATAGGAAATCTTCATTAACACTTAAACCATCATCCTCTAAGACCTCAAACCTGGTCTGAGCATTTACTTTTTCTGATTTGTCCTATGATGTTAAAAACTGTATTAAGAGACACTGGCACATTCTGGCTAGCTATCCGGATGTAGGCCATATTTTTGAGAACACTCCTATTTTCGTTCAGAAGCATGCTGCTAATTTGAGAGATCTATTAGTCAGAGCTGATTGTTAAGTTCGGCCCCAACATTTTTTGTCTCTTTTACCTGTCAGCAATTTTCCTTGCCACAGCTGTATTCAGTGTAACGGCATGATTAAGGGTGATGTGTTTACACATCCCCATTCAGGTAAAAAGTTTAAAGTTAAAGGTAGAATTTCGTGCAAGTCCAAGTTTGTTGTGTATCTGTTGAAATGCCCTTGTGGCTTATGCTATGTCAGTAAGACTAAAAGAGAGCTTAAGACCCGTATCTCTGAACACAAAAGCACCATCAGAACCAAAGACGAAAAATCTTCTGTAGCAAGACACTTTACTGCAGCAGGTCATGATGTTTGCTCTTTAAGATTTCAGGGAGTAGAAGAAGTCAAACCACTTAAAAGAGGGGAAGATAGAGAGAGAGCTCTTCTTCAGAGAGAGGCTTTTTGGATCCATAGTTTACAAACAGAATTTCCTAAAGGTATGAATGAAGAGTTGCTGTTAAGTTGTTTTCTGTGGCTATTATAGACTGATTTATGGTATCGTCTATGATACGGTGTGGGCACACTATATACTGTGCTTTGTACCTGTTGAATTTTCTGTTACTGACGGTGCATACATGGATGTCTTGTTAGTGGAACCTCTCAGTGACTATTTGCACTTTATGTTTTCACTGTGCTCTTATGATCTGAAGGTTAACTGAGTGACTATTTCTGTTTAGTCCTTTTTTTCTGTATATCTTTCCCGACTGTTATTTATGGGATAAAGACACAGATCTGTTGTATTCTATGTATTTTACTGTGCACTCATCACCTGATCAAGTAAGGGACGGTGACCGAATATATTTGTACACTTTGTCTATTCCTATTTTATATTTACATTTGTTTCTTAACGAGGGACAGTTACTCAGAGTGTATTGATGCATGTTATTTACTTTACTATGCATTTATGGTCTAATTGTTAATTGAGGGACAGCTACTCAGTACTTTATTCTTCTTACTGTGCACTTGCAATCTGATTGGTAATTGAGGGACAGTTACTGAATAACTTTATGTAAGTCTTTTCCTGTGCATTTATGATCTGATTGTTAATTGAGAATTGGGTACTTTATCTGCCCCCTTATGCACATATGTTTTACTGTTGTTCACAGTGCCTTTTTGTATGAGCAGAATTTATTATGCATATGTATATCTATTTTCGGTGTATCTATTGCTATTAGCCGTGACACACTTTAAGATCGTTGTTTTGTTTTCTTGTTTATTCTTTGCCTGGCCGAAGTGTAAAGTGTTTTCCACACACTCTGATTGCTTCGAGCATACCTAAACGCCACTTCCGTAACCTAAGTTAAATACTGAAGAGGACTTTCTGTTGAAACGTCTGTGTTTCTGGTACTGCCACCCAAGTTGGTTTATTAAATTTACCAAAAGGACATTTGTGAGTGCTGGCATTTTTCCCTTTGTCGCTGATTTTCAACTTGTATCCCTCAATATTTGAGACATGTGCAGTTGCACATACAAAGACAAAGTCACTGATGACTTTCATTTTGACAAGATTAAATACATTTAGCCTACACATTGAATTATTACAAAAAGGAACAAATTGGTGCATAAAAATTTCTTGCAGTTGACCCTGTATTTCCTGTGTTGATATGACACCTACACCTTTGTCTCAAAATCTGCATATGTGAAAGTGGAACAAACTGCCACCAGGTTTTGGACCCAAAGTTCAACTAACTTTATCTTTGACTGCTAAATATGCACTGCGTCTGCAGTGTGTGACAGTATCTGGAAACGTTACATATCTGATAACTCCATTTGGTGAAACCAACACTTTCATCCTGACACATAACATCATTCTACTGGCATCGACCAACGAATGAAGATCTGATTAGATATGAGTTTAGAAAATATTTATTTGCATAATCTGAATTAAAACTTAGTGTATGTGTCGCTGAATGATGGAGACTGTTAACACACTTCCTGTAGTAGTTTAAACTTGTAACCTCACACCAACAACAGGCTGTTGAATTTCGTTCTCACATTTAGTCGGAGTTGAACTACAAATATCACATGCTCTATTAACAAAATTAAACACCAGTATTCAAACTGACGGGACAGAATTGATGAATTTGAAAGGTCCTTACCTGCGATGACATTACAGCCCAGCAGTAAGGCGAGCAGGCAGATACTCAGCCTCATCCTCACACAGACTGAAAAGACTGAACAGTGACCACTGTTTCTGTCTGAAGCTAGAACAGGAACTCAGCCTTCTGGGTGTATACATGTTCTTCCTCTTTAAAAACCCACAGTGTCAACTCATATCATGATTTTTCTATATTTCCTCCTCAATGAATACTGATTACTGCTTCCTCTTATTTGAATAAAACATCATTCACAACACATACAGTGCCAGAATTAGACAGTAAGTCAGATAATGACACACTGTTTATGAGAGTGATAATCTCAGTTATACACTTGATGTGAAAGTGCTTACCTCTGCTGCATTACTGCATGTACACTGCTGCAGTAGAAGTAGAATCATGATGATGTCACCTGTATTTTCTGCTCATAGGAGATGTAACTGTTAAAAAAGGCATATTTTCACCTCATAAAAATGTTTTTAAAAAAGCGATGTCAATTCAAGCAGACGCAAAGCAAAGGATTATCTCAATGGAGCCGTGTTTGTGTGCATGTGATGAATCCAAGTCCAACTTTACTCTTGTTTTAGCTCTTGTTTGGTGTTCATCAACTCCTGAGGGAGATATCTGCTCTTTATCTTATGATATGAAATGACGTCTGTTTTTTTGCCTGTTGTATTTGTCTTTATTTCAGTCAGGAGAGACAGAAGAATAAAATGAAGATGAATATGAAATATGAGTGTACAGATCAACAGGTGTGTCGCTGTGCTATTGGTTGATTGTGGATGAAGGCAATACTTTTGTATGCTTAGGCTGTAACTTTCTTCCTCACCCTGCCATTCACTCCTAGTAGGCATGCTCATGCTCTATCTCTGGCTGTCAACTGAGTCATCAGCTGTTCTAAAGCTGATCCACAATCAGTAGCACACCTTCTCCGCCAGCCTACCATCTCACTGTTCCTCATTTTATTTATGGTTCTTAGTGCTTTCATGCTGCAGCTGTGCATCCCGTCCACCTTCCCATCACCACCTAGTTTTCTCGGATATAGTCTCTAGTTGTCTCAGCAGTCATCAACCAAAGTCACCAGCCACCACCATCTCCACCAGTGTCTAGACTCCATGGGGGGGGATTTATCTTGCTGCCGCTCAGACCCTACAATCACAAATAATCTCCCTCTGGTGTCTAGGCACCAAAGACTTTGTTCTCTTATGTTCCACATTAAACTTTATCTTTATTCCATTCTTCTGTCTATCCTGATTGAAATGCCTATAATATGTTCAGCTGAATTCAGCTGAAGCTGAAGTCTCTGCAGGGCTTTGCAGTCCTGTCCGGTGCTGCTTCCATGCCAGGCCATGATATTACCTGTCAGGATACTCTTGATGGTGCAGGAATAGAAATTCCTCAGTATTTCAGGGGATACCTGGAATTCCTGTGGCAAGAGACACACTCATCCCTCAGATTCAGCCACAATTCAATGAGCAAAATGAAAGATAAATAAATGGAACAATAGGAGCAGACAGCATGACCTGCTGAACAAAGAGACACAAACAAAACCACTGCAGTTTCCGATAGCAGCCGTCATGTGACCAGTTGCATAGATGATGTTTTTGTGGTGGGGAAACATGAAACTAAGTGGTATAAGCTGAAAACAGTTTGGTAGTTTTTCTTCCAGCTGCAACAGAAAGATTGGAGCAGTAAAACACAAGTTGAAACTTTAGTCCTTTGTTAACCATCTTTTTATTTTATTGTAAATACAGGTGAAAAATGTACAAGAAAGACAAATAAAGACGGTATAAGTCTGTCTTTAAAGCATAACTGTATAATACAAAACTATTTTTAACCTCCTGAGACAAACTTTGTTGGTATGCATTTTAGTAGGACCTGCTGAGTATAAAAAAGCTGCATCGTCTTTGAACAATAAGTTGTTTATTAAAAAACAATGTCCTCATATGGGGACACTGGGTTTAGTCCAAAGTGTAATGAATTAGAAAACAGTTTCTTTTAATGCCTGAACATGGTTCTACAAAAATGAAATTACAAATGATGAAACACTTCAGTGTTTTGTTACTGCATGGGTTGGGGGTCACTGCTCAGAACTGTTCATTTTAATGCCTGAACATGGCAGTTCCAAAACAAAATTGCAAATAATGTAACATATCCAAACATCCTGTTATTTGTCTGTTTTTTTGACAAGGTTTTTCCCTGCTCAATACTCCAAGCTAGGCATGACTGCGATAATACAATACTTAAGTCCAAAATGTCTTCATCTTAGCTTGTTACTACTGCCAAAATTGGTCAAATTTGTTGCCATATCAAACTATAAATGCTATAATGCACAAATAAACATGTTTTGACCATAAAATTTGTTCAGGTCTTGTACCTTGTCCACTTTTGTGTCAGGATCAGCTGCGGAGTGACTTAGGCAGAGATGGCTGCCATCTTGTTTTTATATGGATTAGTGTATTGTGATCTTACTACCACTAGATGGCACAAAAAAGTCTCTATGAACATAGTCAACAGGTCCGGGTTAAGCAGAATAAAGTCTAAGGTGCCACAAACCCAAAATGTGATGTCCTCATATGTGGATGCAGGGAGCAGGAAGTTAAGGTGGACATGGAATAAACTCAGATCCACTTATTGTTATAGTTTTACTGTTTTACTGTTTTAAGAGTCTCATGGGTGGACATAATTACATTTACTGTTATTAGTGTAACAAAGTCATTTTTGGTTAAGAGGATCTTATCATCTGGAGACCATGAATGTCTGAACTAAATTTGGTAACTCAACCAATGGATGTTGAGATGTCTTATTAAACTTAAATAATGTTATCTTTAAGATTAATGATGATTATAAATATGACAATTCCAATATCAACCACTTCTACTAACCATTTTCACCTAAAAATGCTTAAGCAAAGTATTGATGTGGTTATTCTATTTAACACAAACTGGACCTTTTCTGTCAAAATATGTAAATGTTACATGCAAAAACAGATATGTTCCTTTAGTTGTAATGTAACTTACAGAGATGGCAGAATCCTACACGAGCCTATCTTTAAAAACCGTGCCCGGCCATACCCATAAGCTTATTATTACTATGTCAAAGCCGCACATAAAACTCCTGCGACCCGACATGCACAAGCTACAGTCACTCACCATTAGCTGGGGTCTCCGTTCTTGAATTACAAATCCAGTGGAGGAAAAGCTTTTCACTGGCTGCGCTCGATGTCGGGATGGTGAAAACACTCAATCAGTGTCATGTCAAAATGATTCCTAACATGTCTGCCATGTTAGGAATCATTTAAGCATGCTCCTTCCACCATCATAAAACCTCAAAAGGATCCGGCTGCCATCTCATCCTTGGGCTGCAAAGTTTCATGGCTGGAGTCCTCCATATCTGTGACCAATGTGACGACAGGGTCAAAGGTTTGACTTGTGCCATTGACTTTCAAAATAAAAGGAACTGCAGCTTGATAATAGTGATTTAGATATCAAAATATTACACATATACTGCAAATGTTTTAATTGTTTTATTCTTACCCGTTGCCTGCACATGTGTAGTATATTTTTTACCCTTGCCTGTAATTTGTTTTGTTTTGTCCCTGCAGGTCACCTCGATTTAACTCCCTGTTAGATAAACTCGTTATGAACCAACAGTTGTAAAACTCTAATAAACTCTAAAAAAATTAAAAAAAATAAATCTAAATACATGTATTACTTATTTGGAATGATGCTGCAAAAATGTGCTGTCCAAATCCATCGTAGATAAAAAGCAGATAAAACTCCATTATTATTAACCATGTTAACCATTTTTACATGTTAAAAATGTCTTCTAAAACATCTCATCAGGTGTATAAGCATTTCTAACAGAATTATCAGAAGTCATGATGTATCAAGGTGATAAAATAACGTGATTTGTGTTATTTCTTAGTAAATGATAAAAAGTGACACATTGAAATGAAAACACACATGCAGAAACCAAAGTGGAGCATGAGAAAGTCATACCACACAGAAAGAAGAAATGAACTAACTTTACTTAGAAATGGTGTAAAAAAAAAAATACAAAAGGGAAGATTGCAGGCAGGTGTCAAGTGTGACATCATGCAGAGGTTTAACAAAGAAATTCTCTAGAATAGACGCACTCCAGCCTGCACTTTTACTTCAGTTCATTCCTTTATTGACCCACAAGAAAAAGATCTTTTTGCAGCATCAAAACACAAACAATAACAGTAAAATCAATCAATCAAATGGGCAGACGTCCAGATACAGGTACCCTGAGTGCGTTGGTTGTTGACATTCAGGGACACCATGTA
The DNA here is from genome assembly GCA_026686955.1 of Epinephelus cyanopodus. Classification (NCBI taxonomy): domain Eukaryota; kingdom Metazoa; phylum Chordata; class Actinopteri; order Perciformes; family Serranidae; genus Epinephelus; species Epinephelus cyanopodus. Next base: position 7,901,908 of record CM048931.1, on the reverse strand, counting down.
AAGTACTCTTCTTTCAAGATAAACTTCCATTTTCACAGGAAATTTAATGTTTACATACAGTCTCTGTCAAAATGAACAACAACACACACACATGGTTGAGTTTAGGCAACAAAAATATGTGGTTAGATTTAGGCAACAAAAACATGGTTAGGTTTAGAAAAAAAAAGAACAGGGTTTAGCTTTAGAATCTTAAAGAACATGAACACTGCTCTCTCGTGTGAAAGTCCATGTTTGTTGGACCCATCAACCACCCCGCCTGCCCTCCCCACTTGGACATTTGCTACTTAAACTTTCATCCTTTCCCCCAGACGCTGCAGGGGCACTCTTAAACTATAGCAGCAACCACCTGTGTATCATGCCAAAGTTGAAGCATGCCTTTTTTAATTGGTTTCTGACGATGCAAGTCACTGCCCAAGCACCAACGACTTCAGCATGAGACTGGGCTCGATAGCTATGGACCAACATGTTTTACTTTATATCTTTCAATGTTATAATCACAATTTGCTTATTTTATATTTCTTCACAATTGTGATGAATTTTTTTTTCTACCCAGAAGTGATTGTTGTTGTATAGTCTATTCAGAATGAAACAAAGGGTGTAGGATAAATGCTGGAACACAAAGAATAAAGATGATAACAATAAACTGCTACACTGTGTGAAGAACCAGGAGGTTGTTCATAATGTATTAGAACTAGGAGCAATTATTGCACATAAGATAAATGAAAACTTGAACCTCTTGCACCTAATTTGTAGAAATCTGGATCTCTGACCTGAAGGGTGGATGCCCAATTCCTTCATGAAAGGAGGCTTTGGATTTGACAGGGTGGATTTAGCTTTTGAAGTATTTTCTGTGTCAATGTTATGTAAAGAATGAAGAATGTTTTGTTAACATTTCATGGTTTGTTCATGTCTTCCAAATCTGTTCACCCGTTAGTCAAAAAGATATAGAATTTTTTTTTTTTTTAAATGATATCTGGTACAAAGTTAAACTAGCACCCCGCGGGGTACTGACGGGCCCGAGCTGTGCGCACCGCCTTCCCTCCGTACCGCGCAGTGTTGCGAAACGCGGCCCCCGACAATCGCCGACACCTGCCATCGGCCGCTCCCGCGAGCGATGTGTGGGGCGTATCACGTACTGATAATGTAATGAGTAGCAGTAAAGGTTACGAAGCAAGCAGCAAGAAAAGTGACATGTAAAAAATTCTCTTTTGTTGTATTTATGTGATGAAGCATGTGTAGTTTTCTTCAGTTGGATTTTTTGGTGTGGACCTCAAAGAGATATGATAGGAAATGAGATGGATTAATTGCATAGCCTTAATTAAGTAGCTGCAATTAGGTCATTGGCTGCAACTGTAGTGCATCATTCAGTGTAATTGATAATTAAAGACTTGCATCGAGCTGATAAACAAGTAGCAGCACACACAAGTTGTTGGAATACTCCTTAAGCAATTGCAGGAGATTTGACTAGATGAAGTAACAGTGGCAGCAGCAGGTGCTATAGATTCACCTCTCATTGTATCACCACTTGCACACAGCAGTTCTGAAGAGAATGCTCCTCCTGATATGTGCAGCAAATTAAAGCTTTGAGCAACTTTTCTATGTCATTAGTGTGGGCAAGCAGGACAGCAGTTTTTTCTGTGTAGCATAAAATCCCGAGGAGGAGTGCATTTTTGAAAAGACCCTAAAAATGAGCGGAAAAATGGAAACAAGAACTTTCAAAAAAAAATGGCCGACTTCCTGTAGGGCGTGGCTTATGGGTCCAAGAGGCTTTTTTGTAGGTCTTGGGGTCTTTCATAATCCTACCGAGTTTCATAGCTGTGGGTCGCACACAGGGGCGGGGCTTAATTTTTGAAAATTTCTAGATGGCGCTATTGAGCCATTTTTGGGCGTGTCTCCATTTTTACTTTAGAATCATCAAGAGGACGCCACAACTGACCTGTGTACCAATTTTCATGTGGCTGTGACATTCCTAGGCCGTGTGGCAGAAAACTACTTTTTTGAAATTTGAAATGGCGCCACCAAGGCGCAGTTGCACGAAACGTCTTTTCTGATTTTTTTCTACATTCAGCTGGGCACCAAGCACGCTGTGACCAAATTTCAGTCTGATCGCAACAATTTAGAAGGACTTATAAGCCAACATGTGCAAAATTTGTACATGCTTGTTTGAACCACCACTCCAAGTTTGAGGGGCTGCCATTTCTAAACTAAGCATATTCGGACAAAGCTTTGATCAACTTTTGTAGGTCATTAGTGTGGCTACAGCAGGAAAGCAGATTTAGCTGTCTAGCATTAAATCTCGAGGAGGAGAAGATTTTTGAAGATAGCCTAAAAATGCGCGGAAAATGGAAACACGAATTTTCAAAAAAAAATGGCCGACTTCCTGTAGGGCGTGGCTTATGGGTCCAAGAGGCTTTTTTGTAGGTCTTGGGGTCTTTCATAATCCTACCGAGTTTCATAGCTGTGGGTCGCACACAGGGGCGGGGCTTAATTTTTGAAAATTTCTAGATGGCGCTATTGAGCCATTTTTGGGCGTGTCTCCATTTTTACTTTAGAATCATCAAGAGGACGCCACAACTGACCTGTGTACCAATTTTCATGTGGCTGTGACATTCCTAGGCCGTGTGGCAGAAAACTACTTTTTTGAAATTTGAAATGGCGCCACCAAGGCGCAGTTGCACGAAACGTCTTTCTGATTTTTTTCTACATTCAGCTGGGCACCAAGCACGCTGTGACCAAATTTCAGTCTGATCGCATCTATTTAGAAGGACTTATAAGCCAAAATTTGCAAGAAAATATCGTCTTTACCACTAGTTGGCGCTACAACATATGGAGGTAAGTTTGGTGTCAATGCGTGCGGGGCGGAACCGTTAATAAACCACTAAAATCTAGTGGAGGTGGGACCACGTAGGACAGAGTTATGCCCACTTTTATGGTCTCCGAGACACGCCCAACTTTGCGGCGCCCTGATGGCCACGCCCTTTGGCGAGGAGCTATGAAATGCAATTGGCCATCAAGTACAAAGTGTTTGTGATTTTTTGAGCTACTTTGGACATCTCTACTGCAAAGTCCGTAGGAGCTGTGCATGAACAGAAAAAAGTGCGTTTTTTTGGATTTCCTAGGTGGCGCTGTTGAGCACAGAAATGAATCACTGTCTATACGTTGAGGACCAAGAGGCCCATCATTCCAGAAATTTTCAGATTTTTTAAAGCAACAATGACTAAGTTCTGGCAATTTAATCGTTTGCAAAATTACGTCTAACTTCGGCGCCCCCTAGGGGTAAGAAACATAGCGTCAATTTGGACAGGCTATTTTTAAAATATCCGCTGTGTCGCTATGATCACACTGACACCAATTTTGGAAGAAACAATTCTATAATGACTGAAGGAAAAATTGAACCATAAAGCATAAATTATCATATTTTGCTCATAAAAAAATTCATAACTCCTTCCCTGTGCATTTTAGAGAAAAGTCCAAGAGTGCAAAATGGAAGGTCTTGAGCAGCTCTACGCACCTGCAAAATTTCATAGCCCAACGAAAAACTCGCCGGGCGTGACAACCTATAGGGGCGCCGCCGAGCCATTTTTTTTTGGATATGTGCGCAAACATTACTATACGTCAATTTTCGCCGGACCCAAGCCGCGTCCCAAATTTCACCAAAATCCGCGCACAGTAAATACCTGAAAAAGTCGGATAAGTTGCCAGAATAATAATAATAATAATAAATAATCAAAGCAATTTCAATAGGGCTCTCGCCCGCTGCTCGCAGCGTCGGCTCGGGCCCTAATTAAGTGTCAAGTGATTTGATCCAGCCATAGCTCCACCATGTGGCCTATTAGCGCACCATGTCTTTGCCCTATAGGTCAGCACATTCTCATAGAACAGATTGTATGATATCCTGCGAATCTGTGCCCCACAAATGACGTTGTGTCCTTAACGTATACAGTTATGGACGTTTAGGCTTAAGTTTAGGCAAGTAAAGTTACTGAGGTTAGGTTTAGAAAAAGTAACATGGTGAGGACGTATCTTAAAATGACTCAAAGTTCACGTGGATCTGAACATGCGACTCGAGGGGAAAGTCCCGGGTGACAGTCTAGTTTTTTGTGACCCATTCACCACTCCAACTTGCCTCCTGACAAGCACTCGGGACTGCTTCCTTGTTTGCTGCCGTCCGTGCATTGCTTATGTGATCGCAGCCTTTCAAAATACGAATTGCACAAATACAAATTTGCACTGCTTTTAGTGGGAAAACATACCAAAAAAATTGTGAGAACAGCCTGTATAGTTACTTTATCCCAACTTTTATGCCTCCATGCCTGTGATAGTCGTGGCCTGAGGCATTATGCTTTCAGGCTATACATAAATGCATCCCATTCCTGTGAACATGGTATCTCAAGAACACCTAGAGGTAATTGCTTTGGCACAAATATCCACGTGGACTCAGCAATGAAGTGATTACATTTTGGTGGTCAAAGGTCAAGCATAATAAATAAAATGTTGTTCCTTTAATTAGAACACACTCTGATACAAAGATACAGAACATATAACAAAATATAAAATGTCATATAATCATAAACATAATTTATGGAATAATTTAATTTATTGCTCTCCAGATGCTGACCGCAAGGCTGATGATGACAGTGGAGAAGAGCATTGCAACCAGCAGACGAAGAAATACTGGCCACAGATGGGGAGGAGCTGGAGGAGCTGATGGAGGAAGTGAAGGTGAAAGTGATGAAGAAGGTGATGGAGGAGGTGATGGAGTAAGTGATGGTGGAAGTGATGGAGGAAGTAATGGTGAAAGTGATGATTGATGACAAGCTGGAGGACAAGTTCATAATACACAGAAGGTTAGTAATGGTTTAAAATATGTCTAGGTAATAATGTTCCAAAACATTTAGCTAATAAAATGGTAATGATGAGACAACAAGCTAATATGCTGACAGTGATCAGGTATTCAGCGTCAGATTTTTAAAGGTTATTACAGACCCTTTTACTGTTAGTATACAGCGTGATGTTTTTGGTGGGTGGGCTTAGCTGGAGGCAAAACAGTTCTCCACAGAACATGCTAGCTAACACTAGCTAGCAAGTTCTGTTGGCTTGTTTTAGACAATGGAGGAAGATGATACAAGTGGTGCGCTCAGAAATACTCATTCTGAGTGCCAGAGCGCACTCTGGCACAAACTGGACTGTTTGTAAATTTGAAGCGCTGTCAAAATGTGGCGTTCGGTTACCCAGAGCACCGCACTCTCAGGTGTCTCAGAGTGACTATGTGGTTAACTTAACCATTTATTCATATGAAAATATAATGCTCCGTCTGTCCATTACAGCTCTCATTTTAATGTAGAGCGTCAGACTGAATTTATGAATGCACCATATCAGGCCACTCACTCTTCAGAACTACAGGTGTTACTTTAATAAGTAAACACTGACCAGCGGGACCAAACTAGCCGACCCGTACACTCTCACTCAGTGGATGGATGATGTCACAGGAAGCTTGTGGTTGATTACTATGCCAATCTTACAAAGGAGGACAACACTGGAATAGTTTCCTCCAGTTTGTTTTGCTATCGATGCGCGCACACACACACACACACACACACACACACACACACACACACACACAATTTCTGATGAGGTGGACGTGATAACCCTTAATACACATAACGTTATTCATCCCTCCAACAGGAAATACTTTGTCCCTAACCTGATATGAAGTATGTGCTGTACATGTGAGCATTTTGGATGATTGCCTCCATCCAGTCCTTGGGTATTATCGCATTTAACCATAGTTGTCTCTACTGACGGACAGTGGCGGCTGGTATGTGATACAATTTAAGTTTTGAGTCATGTTTTGCCTCCAACTAATGAAATGATGTCATTGTGACATCAGCCCTAAAAGGGTTTAGTATATCAGTACTTCAGTGAAACAAAAAAGGTAATGTGCTGTGTAATGTGTGCAGTCTTCTCTAAATACTCATTGTGAAATATCTGTAATACCTTCACAAAACTACCATCAAAATTCCACTTTATATTCACATTCTACTATCTTTCACCTGGAAACACAGATGATGGGTTTGATACAAAAAGCATAAATCAGGGCTGGTAATGTTATTATTGAGCTACAATTTAAGATGCTACTAGACAAAGACAACAGTTACCTGATGAGATCACCGTAAGTCTTGCAGCTGATTCGTTATTGCAGAAGTATCGTGCGGTGTCTGAGACATACACTTGGCGGATATGCAGTGACTTATCTGCTAACGAGCTGAATTGTTTATACGGGTCATGAATCAGCTTGATGTCTCTGTCACATTCAATTCTGAGTATGTTGACTTTGTTTCTGTTCCTCTCTCTGCTCCACATCACATTACCCTCCACAGAGTGAGCACAGAGCAGAGTGATGGAGTCATTTTCCTTTATTATTTTATGAATTATTTCTGTAAAAGAAGCAGAGTTTACAGTTAAATCACAGAAAACGATATCTGTAATCCTGAGAAAGTGATTTACCAGCAGAGTCACAATAATGTTTACCTGTCATAACTGATCAGTGAGCAGACAGAGGGAAGATTTCATAACATTGTTGACAAAAATGTTGGTACGGTCTGTGTTTGACACACAGCTCTCAACTGCCGTGGTTTTTACTTTTTACATTTTGTGCTCAAGGCACACCAAAGAGCATGCCTAAATCTCAAGGCACATCTGTATTTATATCTGTGCACAGTACTTTCTATAACATGTGTTATCACTCACTCACAACATAAGACAGTAAAATAACAAAAAATAGGACAGGTAGCTTTCCTGACACTGGTTACTTATTCTTTTCTTTTGGTCAAAGGTCGTCTTTGCTAGTGCATGTTGTAATTTGATCCGTACACTAAAGCAATCCATTGTCCCACTCACAGTTTTCTCCTTTTAAAGGCGTTGTATGTAAGAATGTGGCCAAAACGGTTACTGCACTCAAATTCAAAATACTGCCGCGAGTCGTGTCCGCCCCCCCTTCCCTACAGATTTGAGGTTGCTGGACAGCGGCACGCTGGAGACTGATTTGTTTGCCCACGGGCGGCTGCCATGGCAGGGCCACGTCGCTGCGTCCTTGATCTTCGGTTTTCCAGCGGACCATTCGAGCAAGTCCAGCTTCTCTGCTGCTAACGCTGCTGCCGGGATACAGCTGAGGAGGAGCCGGCTGCTAATGCTATGTACCGGGACACTGCTAATGCTGCTTGCCGTGCTGCTGGAGCTTAGTCGTAAGTGTGACTGATGCTGAGACTGATGCTAACTGTCATGGCTTTCTGTTAGGGTGGCAACTGCCACCCTAAAAAAAAGCACATCAATCACATCACATCAATAATATCATCACTGGTACTCTAAGTGTGCAACATAATAATGTAAAAGACATAAGTTTTAGCTTTCACCCACAAAAAAAAGAATGTTATAGCTACTAAAGTTTTTGTTTTAGATCAATTTAAACAGGTATGCTAAACGTGTGGGGTGGCAGGGCAAGAGCTTGCTAGCTAGCTAGCATAAGCATCACGATTATTATTTTCATTACAAGCTACTTTAATTTGTGCAATTTAAGTAAATTTGTTGATATATCTAGCTAGCTAGATAGCTAAATTTATGAGGGATGAATAAAAATGAAACTTTGTTCCACCTTTATAATGACTTGAATGGTTGTCCCAGTTTGCCAATAACACACTGTCCCACTTTAACGATAGCATATCGTTAAAGTGGGACAGCAACAAAATGGCATTTTTAAAAAAGAGTAAGATTCACATGGATGTGATTTTTGAAAATTATGAATCACCATTACACCCCTTAACAAAATATATCACAATTACAAACTATCCACCAGTTTTCTTATTTCTAGAACACTAACATCTTTCACCTCAAAACACTATGTCATTTTACTTACCATCTTGGTTCACTGCAATGGGAGTTGAATATGGTGAGCCACGTCCCCAGAAATGATGTCATTGACACAGAACCAATGTTTTTTAATCTCACACTTACCTATGATGAGCTCAATGATGATTTTTAGTAATATAAGTATACACGTGTCAAAGATAAATATGATTTAGCTTAACTGTCCCAGCTTGCCTATTGTCCCACTTTAACCATATTCTCCCTAGCTCCTTTAAATGTTATCATCCCTCACACTGGCTGCTGATCAAGGCTTTTGATCTGTCACACACTTAAAATTCCTACACGCGAACAGTGACAAATAGGTTACCCCGGAAGTTTTTTTTTTTTTTAGCAATTAAAAAAAAAATTTTTTAATGCACTTAATTAGAAATTAAATTAAATTAAAATGCAAACCCATCTCCAACATGATTTTTTCTTTTCATTTTTTTTCTTTTCCTTGTTAAAATTCTCAGTCTATATCATCATTATATGCTTATTCTGCATGAACTACTTAAACCATGAATAGACTACATACTGTATTAGCTATTCAGTTAATTGAAGTCATATGTATGCAGTGATGATTGTTGGGTAACATGTCTATTAATGTTGTCTAATGTGAAGTCTCTATTTGATCATGTGAGAAGATAATACAATACAGTAGCTAGTTTAGGTGCAAAATCTGTCAGCACTGATGAAATGAGCACATCTACAAGCCCAGTAAGCAGTTACACCTGTCATACATAATAGCAGCAGTAAGGAAGGACAAGAGAGAAACACTCAGGAGGAAAACACAGTAAAGCTCCCTAAATTAGATTCCTCTGGACTCTGTATAAACAGCTACTCTGTGTGTGTGTGTGTGTGTGTGTGTGTGTGTGTGTGTGTGTGTGTGTGTGTGTGTGCGCGCCTTATAACTAGTATCTAACTATCTTAAGCCACTGGCTCTGAGCATCAAATATTGTCGTGGTATATGCCGAAGAATGCCTTCAGCATTAGCATCACTCAACCCACTTTCATTCTGCAGTCGTCAAATACCAATTCTCAGTCAATGATTTCCAATTTAAACACCAATACATCCTTTCCCGGCTGTATGTGACTTAACATTGTGAAAGAGGCCATCACAGCCCTCACACAATTACTTGTTTTGGTCTCAGAATTTGAGCCATTTGGTCTGATAACATTTCTAAAATCTAATAGAGCTGCACGATTTAATTGTTTTTGTCTGCATTCAAGTTAGCTGAGCACTAAACCAGAAGTTAGTTGCCTGGCCCCTGATAATTAGCTGTTAGGCTGCCGTAAGTCTGTAGTGTGCCTGCTGTATTGGCCCCACAATGCGAATGATCCAGGAAATTTCATACTGCTGTAATCAAGCTTTTTTGGCTTCATGGTCCACTGAGCAACTTTCATAGGAATAAAGATAGGAATAAAATATCTGATTGTTATATACTCTGTAATTACTGGTTTACAGATAACTGGTATCTCTACACTGAACCCTCCTGATGCAGACAAGATACAGTTAAAGACAAAAAAGTAACACAGTCATAATCTAAACAAAACTAAGTGTATAAAATAGGAACTCTCATCAGGAATTTTGTCATTGTACTTGTAACAATGTTATCAGCCATATGTCATAATAATAATAAGAAGAAGAAGAAAAGAGGGAGCAATAAATAGTATTGGACCAAATTAAAAAAGAAAAAGAAAGTCCTTACGTGCATTACAGCCCAGAACAAAGCCCAAAAAGCAGCAGTAGATGTGCATGTTGATCCTTTTAAAGACTGATATGAATGAATGTCCACTGCGTCTGTCTAAGCTCTGAACAGGAAGTCAGTCATCTTGCCATATTTATATGTTCCTCAAACATGAAACCACAACCTGAAAATATCTTTTTACGGTCAACAAAAACTGGTTTTACCTACATGTGTGTGAACATACGTCAGTACGAACAACTACTCCTACTACTGTGCGTGCCAACTCTATATAAAGATGGACTACGTGTCTCCACTTCCTCTCACTGTACAAAAGGAAGCCAAAATCCCGGATACAGTTGCTGCCATTTTGCACTGGTGACATCAGAGATCTCCACAACACTAAGTTCCCACTCATATGCCCATTCAACCAATCATGAGAGGTGCTTTTGATCATGAGCACTATTGGCACACACAGCTATCAATTATGACGTCAAACCCCCCTTTTTCAGCCACCAGGGGGCGATCGAGATGTTTTGGCCTCACCTTCAAGGCCGTGACACACCAAGCCGCCAGTCAGACGGTGGTCAATATTGGGCCGTCAGTCAGTGTGCGGTGCCCTAGGATACAATCAGCAGACATCATGTCGCTCAAAATGGCCTGCCTTTAATTGTGCATAACTTTAAGCCTTAATAAAATGTATTGGTGAGTTGTGTAAAAATTCACCCTGTTCGATTGTCATGAATGTTGACATTAGCTTTAAAGACCAAAATTGTTTTTTGTATCAAGCTGTAAATATTCTGCTGTTTTTGAGCCAGCCTCAAGTGGCCATTAGAAGCTTGAAGTAAACATCAGAGTAAACATGGTGGAAAAAGGTGAAGATGGGCACCAGCCATGACCGCGAGCACACAGACAAGCAAGGCCATCTCTGCATCCACATCCACATATCTGCATCGGAAGAGGCACTGTGACAACATGAAGGAATTAAACAGCTATTACCCTGACCACGCAGCTCTTTTCTGCTGAACATCCTGCTGGCCAACAAAGAGGCGCTGGATAATAAACTGAATGACTCTTACCCGCATCAGATCCAACAAGATATCAGGAAATGTGACTCACTATGACTTAATATGTGGCGTTAAATGTAGTACATAGCACTAGTAGTGGTTGTTGTTTTAACCAAAGATGAATTTTTCCTCTTTAGTGGAAATAGGCTAGCAGTTTCCCTCTGCTTGCAGTCTTTGCTGTAAGCTAGGCTAAGCCTGGACCTCTCTGTAATGGCTACACAGAAACTAAACTTTTATCATCCTCTCACTTGACTCTGGTTACACATACTGTGTGAAGAAATGATCCGTCTATGACTAATCATTTCTTCAAAAACACCCACACTGGGAAGCTTTGGACAGAGACGGTGGTATCATGGAAGTCTTTGTGGCATTCGTTGGTGGCTGCGCAACACTTCAAAGGAAATAAGAACATCTGGAGTTTTGAAGCATCATATCTTTTAAAAATAGATCAAACATTCAGTTCTTGTGAAAAGAAAAATCTGTACATATATATGTTTTTTAGATAAAATAAGGGCAAATGCATTTACAAGAAAAAGTTAAATACAAGGCAGAGGAAGCTTTCATTTTATTTTTTGTTTTTTTGCATTCAGAAATATAAAATGTAATTGTTTATTTTTAGTTCTTGCACACATCTTGGTGTGGTTGTTAACCACTGATTTTCTGTTGATGTAGGCTGCCTCAGATACTTCTGTCTCTTCATGTTATCCCAGACAGACTTAATGTTGACCACCTCTGGACAGACTTCTCTGGACAGTAGATAAGTGTACCTGGGTCCCACTGCTTCCTGCTTGTTCTGAGCTGATGGCACTGCTGGACATCTTCTGATTTAGAAGGGAAGTAAGAATAGTGTGTCTTTCTTCTGCAGCAGTTTCCTCTGCAGTCCTCAACATCGCCTGTTTCTTTGTGCCTTTTCAAAAGAGCTTGAACAACACATCTTGAAACTCCAGTCTGCTTTGAAATCTTTGGCTGGGAGAAATGTTGCTGATGCAGTGTAACTACCTTGTAACTTGCTGCTGTGCTCAGTCTTGTCATGGTGTGTGATCTGTGACATGAAACTGTCTTCCACAAAATCACCTTGGTACCAGAGTGTGGCTGTTCCTCACCCAGTTTTAAGCCTCCTGATTTAAGCCTATGAAACTGATGATCATTAGCACCTGTTTGATATAATTTGTTAATCATACACCTGACTATGATCCTACAAAATCCCTGACTTTGTGCAAGTGTACCTGAAAGAATTGATGCTGTTGTAAAGGCAAAGGGTGGTCACACCAGATGTTGATTTGATTTAGATTTCTCTTTTGTTCACTTGTTCACTTTGCACTTTGTACATTGACGAAACAAACAATTAAATATACATTTTATATATTTTTTTTATTTATATTTTTGGAAGCATTCTTACTTTACAGCATTTCTTTACACCTACTTAAAATGTTGCATGTATATAATTGAACTATTTATACATAAATGTCACATCCCTGTAGCATACATATTTTTATAGCCCAGTTTGTCCTGAAAAATAAAAATGCATACAGCATTGTTGTGCATTACAGTTTTACTTGCATTCTTACAAAAAGAAACCATGCGGACCAAAAACAGGAAAAATGGCCTAGACCTCTGTAGGTTTTAACTGTGTTTAAGTACAGTCTGTGCTGCAGCAACAGAAACAGTAAAAGTAGTAGAGCTATCAGTGTGTTAAAAAGCTTGTGTTTAAACAAATTAAAACTAATACACAATTCGTTTGCAAACATAACTCATATAGCATGATCAACAAGACACAGTGAGCTGCCTACTGGACCACAACAAAAACTACTTCGAATAAACTAAGCACAAAAAGTAAGGAAATTTGTGTTTGGTAGATTATTTCTTTGTTTTTACAATGCTTCGTGGCAAAAAACATATACTGTTGGAAAGCCATGAATCGCCATGCCACGTTTTTCTGATCTGACGGCACCCCAAGAAGACCGTTTCCTCATCCTGTCAGCACTTAGGAACCGTTGGCAGTCCTCTACAGATTTGCAGTCAAGGTTTGCAAGCCGATATGGCCGACGGCTCTTGGTCCAGACAATCCAGGACAGACTGTACGCAGCCAATCTCTGGTCTAACAGGGCTGCAAGGAGGCCTACCATGACTGCCCTTCACTGTCAGGCCCGCTTGAGGTGATGTCAGCAACATGTGCACTGGAACCTGAGCATGTGGAGGAACGTTATGTTCAGCAGTGACTCCAGATTCTGCCTACTGCAATTGGATTGTAGGATCAACACCGAAATAACCCACCAAACACAAATTTCCTTACTTTTTTGTGCTTAGTTTACATTGTTGTGCTTATAGACTGTACATTTACAATTTCAGGTCAGTGCAGTGTTTGCATTTGTAATAAAAAGTGACACCCCTAAGAAGAAGTAGTACTAACAGTGGTTATAGTAGTATCAGCAGTGTATCAGTGGCATCAGCCGTAGAAGCAGTAACAATAGCTGACTGTTGGACTGAATGAGGATGAATGCTGATGACAGGTGAGTTTGGACTGCTCTTGTTTCTGCATGATGGAGGATCAGAGATCATTTTCTGTTTCTGTTGTGTCTTGCTGTTATTTGTTGAGCTACAAAAGAGAGAAGATAAAAGTGGAGATGATGAAAGATGTTATATTTTCCACAACTTTTCAGTCAATGTTAAGTTATATCAGATCGTTTACAGTCATTATTAGGGACGTGTTAAACATGATTAGACATGACTTCCAACTTTATCTTTCTGCTGGCAGAATATTTCTCCTTTTTCAGTTTCAGTGATATCTGGTAGAAATTTGAGAAAAAGAAAAAATGATCATTTTTTGCTGCAGCTCTACAGGCAGCCATACTGCCACCATGTGGTTGTTCATAGAACATTTACATTGGAGTTAAAATTCCTGAACTGTTGAGTTTTGTAGAAAAAACAACTGAACCAAAATCAGTATAAACCTAGCACATGTGCACCACACAGATATTCTGACATTTTCCCCTCTTTTACACATGATTTTTCTGTAGTTATAGAGTTAATACATATAATACACTGATAAAATTATCAGCCTGAAAAAAGGTTTTATTATGACCATTTTTTATTTTCTATTAAGTGTGGCCCATCTCGTTTGAACCGCCATAATTGTATGAATTGCCATAATAACTGTGGAATTCCAACTAAATTTAGATGGCATATGTACATATAATCTGTGCTGTTCAAATACAGCAACATGACATTAAAACATCAGTAACTCACTTTCAATTAGTTTGATTCAGTTGAAATCTTGCTGAGGTACAAACACTGTCAACTTCATAGTTGTTAACAATATTAAGTCACTCCAAATATTATGAATAAACGTTTGGGTTTTTTTTGCTTGTTTTTTCCCTACTTGAATCCTCTTTGAGGTGCCAACATGACTTCATGAGAGTGTATCATGATGCAGACCTGCTGAACATAGTTTCAGCTGAAACTATAATCACCTTTTCTCCAGGTGGTGACAGTGATGCTGATCATGATGATTAAATAGAGGATTCCAATCACCATACGAACACACATCTGCCACAGATAAGGAGTTGCTGGAAGACAAGGAAACATTCACCATAACATCCTCATCCATCACCAGTTACATTCATAATTTCAGTGCTTTTACATATTAGAATTGAGTTGTTTTGTTAATCTCTTTCATTGAATCGTTTTTGTTTCTGCATTTCTTGGTCTTTCTTCACTGTAGTCTGTATAGTGTCTGTACCTGTTTCAGTTGTTGCTGCTGTAGGTGTTGTTGCTGAGGTTGTCATTGGTGTCTTGTTGCCTCCTGTGTGGAATAGTTGAAACAAATATTACAAGGTAGAAGATGCAGTTTACATTTGCAATTTAATAAAGTTTAAAGAACTTATTTATTTATGTGTTGCGCTGTATACTCAGCATCCTGTGCTGAAAATACAACCTCATGTATAATTTGAAGACAACGTTAAACTTGTACTCTCAGGGTGGATGGATTACTGAACAGGGGGCAGGGCTACAATGAGACACAAGCATTTGTATAGGAGCGCTGGGAGCATGTCTGTGGCCAGGAGCCTGTTGTCCTCTGTTGCACACATAATACATTTAGAAAGAAATCACTGATTTTGCTTTCCCCAGACTTTAATGCGTGACTTTGGTGAATCAGAATTAACTCTTAAAACAGCAAAGTCACACAACAACACAAACAAACTAACTGACTGAGGCAGTGGTAGACCAGCAGCTCCTGTGTTCAGTGAGTCAAAATTACTGTTTCTGTCAATGGATTCTGGCTCTGACGAGAGCAGAGATACGTGTCCGTTTTAGATGAGTTTCCCGTCAGACAGGGCTGTCTGTTTGGGATGTACTGAATACACGTCTGGATAAATGAGACTTGGATTATACTGCACCAGTTGTGTGAGACTTTGATAAATCAACAATGTCTCTTTCTTTTTTGTCATTTGTTCTCTGTGGAGGCATGTGAGAAAAATAAAATTCTTTAAGAAATGAAAGAAACACGTAGTGAGTAACTGATATACAAATGATCATTTCTGCGGTGAAGTGCTCCTCTGAAGTTTAATTTTACCTGCTGGGTTCACCATCAGCTCCACAACTGGTTCATCATTACAAAAGTATCTTCCAGTGTCTGAGATGATAACTCTGCCAATGAGGAGCAGCCTTTTCCCAAGCGAGCTGTATCGACTCTCCGGGTCATGGATGTGTCTTTTCACCTCTTCACCATCAGATGTTAATATCTCAATTTTGTTTCCATTACTCTCTCTGCTCCATGTCACCAGACTCTCCATAGAATCAGGACATTCCAGTAAGACGATGCCATCTTCGTCGACTACTCTATGGATTATTGCTGCAAAAGAAAGAGAATTTTCAGTGAATGAAGTGATTGCACATCAAATATGTTCTTGTTAGTTTGTATTTTAACTTTATAAGTCAAATATACCAGACTCTGCTAACACAAGCTCCAAGACCTCACAGTATAGTGCAGTACTTTATGAATTATTATTGACATTACTGATGCATTAAATGAAGCTGAGTTTCAGGATGTAACCCAGTTATACTGAATCCCAGTTTAGCAAAAGAAATGTAACCAATAAGAGTGACTGATCAATGATGAAAATTTCTTACTTGCAGTGACGTTACAGCCCAGAATAAAGGCTAACAGGCAGCTGAAGATATTCACCCACATCTTCGTACAGACTGAAATGATTCAGGACACAGAATAACATGCGACTTGGTCCTCTATCTGGGTTGAGAACAGGAACTGAGTGGGTACATTCACATGTTTTTCGAAAACGACTGCACACATCAGCATCTTTTTGGGGTCAGAACCCACTTAGGTTTCCTATAGTGTGAACATGAATTCTTACATCTTTTACTAACAACAAATACTGTGTGGGCATTGAAAATAATCATGTATTTTTCACTGATCATAAAAAAACCCCAATACATTTTGAGGGAAATGTAATGCTATCTGGATTTGTTTCAAAATGTCAGACAATTAATCTGCAAAATATTGGTAAAATATCCGTCTGACAACAACAGTGAGCCTGTATGGTAACATAACCGTTGCATAATCCCAGATTCACAAATTATAAACGTAGCCCTAGCTGTTGCTATTTCAATGTGTTTCAGTTCATTAATGTTAATTGTAATGTTTTGGTTGTCTAAAAGAGTCTTGTTGAATGTTTGGTTGAACCATTCATTTTGTTTTCATTCTATAAAGCCTCAATAAGCTCTAAACAGAGTCAGCTTCACGCCATCAGAGCAACAGCCAAACTTCCGTATCAGTACATTTGCTTGCACATGTAACATGCGAGACTGACGCAGAATGTCCTCATCATCAGTCAGTGTGTCTTGTGATCACATAGCCAAGATATTTCACTTGACTACAGGTTTTTAAGACATGACCTGACAGCTTTAAGTCAGGGAAAACCATATGTTTGTCCTCATTTGTTCTGGAGATCATAATAACACTCTTTACATCATTATATTTTATGTCATGTTGCTCTCCATACAAGGAACACACATTAAGGAGCTGCTGCAGACCAGCAGAGCTCGAACTCAGTAGCACACAGTCATCCACGTACATAAAATGGTTCACCACTGTACTGCCAAACATACAGCCAGTTTTACACATTTTTAACTCTTGACAAACTATTCATATAAAAATTAAATAAAATAGGAGATAGAATGGTCCCCTGTCTGACTCCATTACTGACTTGAAAGGGAGCAGAAACACAATTATCCCATTTCACCAGCATAGTTTGGTGAGCATACCAATAAGACAGGATTCTCACTATGTATTTTGGGACGCCTGCTTCGCTCAGTTTTTTAAATAACTTCCCATGGTTCACGCGGCCAAATGCCTTGGAAGCATCTAAAAAACACATAAACATGGATGAGTTTTTCTTTTGTGGTTACTCAACAATTCTTTTAAAACATAAGTACACATATCCGTACTGTGCTTAGGTTTGAAGCCAAATTGATTTTCTGCAGAGGTAATTAATGCAGTGACTCTTTCAAGAAGAATTTGTTCAACAACTTTAGACAATACACTAGCAAGAGCAATGGGTCTGTAATTGTCTGAGCTGCATACTTTTCCTGATTTATCCTTGACAACAGGGACCAGCAGCACTGTCATCATAGAGTCTGGAAGGCAGCCATGGACCATGAAGGCAGTGAAGCATAGGGCAAGCAGAGGAGCTAACCTTAAGCTGGCAAATTTGAGATGTTCAGCAGAGAAAGAATCCATACCTGCAGATTTATTGACTGATAGGTTACTGATCACTTGATACACCTCATGGGTCTTAATTGTACTCACACTTTCAGCGTTATCTACTTGATAGCATTCAGTCGGGACACAATTAAATAGTTTAGTATAATGCTGTTGCCAGAGTGCAGCAATAGCGTTTGCACCAGAGACTCCATCTACTGTACAAGGTAAGGATGGTTTGCAATTATTAAGACACTTTACCTCTTTCCAGAAAGCTTTGCTGTTTTTATCGAAAAGTTTCTTGGCCGTGGCGTCAGCCCTCAAAGTTTGCTTGTTTTTACTGATGTAACGTATAGCATTGCAGTTTTACTTGCTTTCTTATAAAAAGAAACCATGCGGACCAAAAACAGGAAGAATGGCCTAGACCTCTGAGGGTTTCAACAGGCTGTGCTGCAGCAGCAGAAACAGTAAAAATAGTAGCACTATCACTATTTCAAAGAGTTTAAGTTCAAACAAATGGAAACTAATGAATAATTTGTTTGCAATTTGAACGTAAGTCACATAGCATGATAAACAAGACACGGTGAGCTGTCTGCTGGACCACAACGTAAACTACTTCAAATAGTTTGTTGCACTTGTTGGACTGTAAGTTTACAATTTCAGGTCAGCACAGTGTTTGAATTTGTAATAAAAAGCGACAGCCCTGAGAAGAAGTAGTAGAACAGTGGTTACAGTAGTATCAGCAGTGTATCAGTGACATCAGCCGTAGACTGAATGAGGACCAATGCTGATGACAGGTGAATTTTCCACGCTCTTGTTTCTGCATGATGGAGGATCAGAGATCATTTTCTGTTTCTGTTGTGTCTTGCTGTTATTTGTTGAGCTATAAAAGAGAGGAAATAAAAGTGGAGATGATGAAAAATGTTATATTTGCCACATCTGTCAACATTTAAATCAGTATGTTAACAGTAATTATTAAGGGCGTGTTAAACATGATTAGACATGAATTCCAACTTTATCTTTCTGCTGGCAGAATATTTTTCCTTTTTCAGTTTCAGTGATATCTGGTAGAAAGTTGAGAAAAAGAAAAAATGATCATTTTTTGCTGCAGCTCTACAGGCAGCCATACTGCCACCATGTGGTTGTTCATAGAACATTTACATTGGAGTTAAAATTCCTGAACTGTTGAGTTTTGTAGAAAAAAAAAACCCAACTGAACCTAGCACATGTGCACCAAACAGATATTCTGACATTTTCCCCTCTTTTACCCATGATTTTTGTAAAATGCAATTTATATAAATAATTTTTGTAGATATAGAGTTCATATAATAAAAAATAATATGATATAATAGTGACTTACTGACATTAAAACGCAAGTAACTCAATTTCTTTTTTTTTTTAACAACACTTTATTGACAGAAATGCAGTGAAATGTTACATACAGACAAATTTGGCATATGGGGCATTTCCATCAGTTTTTCTATTTTAACCCCGATCCAGAATACCCTACCCACATCCCTTCCCGCAACCCCGATCAAATTAAGAAAGCAAGAGTAAGAAATAAACTAAGAGGATAATCAATAATGGTGAACAGAGTAAATAAATAAATAAATAAATAGATACATAACTTGTATAAAATACAAAAGAAAAAAAAATAAAAGTAAAAAAAATAAATAAAAAAAAAGTTGTTTTAAAACAGGGTCAGTCATTAATAGCTCAGAGGTTGCTGCTGTACTTTCAGTCCCAAGGCCAGCAGTTAGGTTGTGCATATCTGGGACCACGCACAATACTCCCAAAACCATACATACATGTCTCCTATGAAGGGGGGTTGGGCGGCGGACAAGCGGCAGGGCATCCACACACCAAAGCCAGAATAAGCACATTTACTATGAGATTTCAAAGGCTGGAAGATAACTGATCAGTGGTTGCCAACAGGAGTAGAATTTATCGGGGGAACCTCTTACAGAGAATTTAATTTTTTCCAATTTTAAGAAGTACATAGCATCACGTAACCAGGATTTAGCTGTTGGAGGTAGAGCAGATTTCCACATAAGGAGGATTCTTCTGCGAGCAATTAGCGAAGTAAATGCAATTACGTTTATTTGATTTTTTGTCAAGATAATGTTGTCTGTAGGTCTTCCAAATATAGCTATGTGGGGAGATGGTGAAAGTAACTCACTTTCAATTAGTTTGATTCAGTTGAAATCTTGCTGAGGTACAAACACTGTCAACTTCATAGTTGTTAACAATATCAAGTCACTCCAAATATTATGAATAAACGTTTGGGTTTTTTTTTTGTTTGTTTGTTTTTCATACTTGAATCCTCTTTGAGGTGCCAACATGACTTCATGAGAGTGTATCATGATGCAGACCTGCTGAACATAGTTTCAGCTGAAACTATAATCACCTTTTCTCCAGGTGGTGACAGTGATGCTGATCATGATGATTAAATAGAGGATTCCAATCACCATACGAACACACATCTGCCACAGATAAGGAGTTGCTGGAAGACAAGGAAACATTCACCATCACATCCTCATCCATCACCAGTTATATTCATAATTTCAGTGCTTTTACATATTAGAATTGAGTTGATTTAAATTCTGATTTAAATTCTGTTGGACCTATACAGTATGTGAAAACTCAGCAAACATTAAATATTTCTTGGTCTTTCTTCACTGTAGTCTGTATAGTGTCTGTACCTGTTTCAGTTGTTGCTGCTGTAGGTGTTGTTGCTGAGGTTGTCATTGGTGTCTTGTTGCCTCCTGTGTGGAATAGTTGAAACAAATATTACAAGGTAGAAGATGCATTTTACATTTGCAATTTAATAAAGTTTAAAGAACTTATTTATTTATGTGTTGCGCTGTATACTCAGCATCCTGTGCTGAAAATACAACCTCATGTATAATTTGAAGACAACGTTAAACTTGTACTCTCAGGGTGGATGGATTACTGAACAGGGGGCAGGGCTACAATGAGACACAAGCATTTGTATAGGAGCGCTGGGAGCATGTCTGTGGCCAGGAGCCTGTTGTCCTCTGTTACACAGCCATGACTCAGGTTGCATTTTAGGCCTTCAGTGCACTTTTCTCCATCCTTTCTTGCATTTTATCTCTCTCTCTCTTGAAGCATCTTTTGATGAAATAAGCCTTTAATGTTGTTTATACAATCTAGTTTTTTTTCTGTTTTCTTGTCTGTAAATGCTCAGTCAACTTTGAATCAATTTAGTGATTTAACATTTGAATACATTCACATCCCGAATTGTTACATATCCCCGCTTTGTCAGTGGACTTTCACGTCTACATGTTAACACCTCAGTTTGGGCAACAAAAGCATTTGGCAACCAACACTTGGATGTCACTAAAAGCGTGTGGTTAGCTTTAGAAAAAACATCATGGTTTGGATCTATATTTATACAGGAAGCGAACACCTGGCTGTGAAACTCCGGGGTTTATTGGCTCCATCCACCACTCCTCCCATCTGCCTTACAGGGACTTTCCAACTCCTTACGTCGGTACCACCAGCATTTCAACCTGACGCCATCCAGCAATATATGATACGGCTGTGACAGTTGCAGTCTGGCCAACCAGTGGCATATTATAATAATGTGAAAGGTAGCTTTAGGCGTCAGATCTCTGACCCCAATATCACTGTAAAAAGCAGCGGTGTTTGACAACTTTACACATTTAGATCTGTTTTATTTTACTCTTCTTGTCCTTTTTCTCTCTGGACGCCTTGTTGTGACTTTGTTGTTTTTTGTTGTTGTTTGTAGGTTTGCTTGGTGGTGGCATCTGGTTGTTAAAGAGAGAAATTATATATTATATGGCAAAAAATATGATCCCATAATACAAGTGGTAACAGAATATCAATATGTTTGTGGGGGGTCAGTAGCTTGGTGGACAGAGCAGGCACCCCATGTACAAGGTTGTTGCCGCAGGGGCCCGGGTTCAACTCAAGCCTCAAGCCTGTGGCCATTTTCTTGTAAATAGAACAAGGCCGCATCCACCTTTTGTGGTGGGCTGATCTACAACTGAAACCACTTGAACACTAGTCTGACTCACAGGATGTAGACCTGCGACCTGTTTAGGCTGGCACCTCACCCCCTCTTCCGCTGCCTCAAAATCCCCTTCACTACGGGAAACAACTACCTCAGCTAATAACGTGCACGCTGAAAATGGCAATTTCTGACAACAATTTAGATGATGCATAAACGGAATAAATAGAACAGCTTGTAAACACACCTCGGAAAAGCCCAGCCCCATCTCACAGAAATCTCATGGCTGATGTTGAGTGGATTTGCCACATCTTTTAACTGTGTGCACCTTCCCATGTGCAAATGTTCCAGTAAAACAAGTTCCCCTCTTACAATACTTTGCAGGTCACAAATGCTGCATCATGGGCCTAGTACTTCCCAAGACGACTGTGATTGGTTTAAAGAAACACATAGAAGCCAGAGTGCTTTTTTTCCCACTAAAGTAGAAAGATAACATGGGCTTCCAGAGCTTTCTTTATGTTGACACAGCGCTGTGGACATGGATCTGGCAACGCAAGACTACTTAAAGTTTAGGTAAAGCAAAAATAATTGTGTTACTAGTCCATACCCATTGAGTGTACAGTTGCCCACGTGCAGTTTCACATGGTGTGTGTTTGGGATTCAGGTCATAGGAAATTGCAGATTAAATAGTCAACTGAACCCATTAAGCAGAGCAATGTATTCAGACAGAGTTTTTGTGAATTTGATAGTACAATTGCTTTATTGAAAGTACAGTAGTACCATTGCCAATAGTCGGATAGTTAGTGGGCTAAAACTGTACATTAGTAGTTGAGGTACCACGTTGAAAGGCAGATAGTTAAAGTCATTTCCTTATAGAAGCTCAGTTTTAGTAAATTTTCCAACTTTTGCCAAGAGGGAACTTTAGATATTGGTCCCTAGATTATGTTCACTGAGTTTCACGCAGATCGGTCAAACTTCCGAGGAAGAGATCGATTTTAAGTGTTTTTCAAAAAATTCAAAATGCCAGAAAATCTATATAACTAGACGTTATGAGTTCTTGAGGCAAATTTGTTCCTCGTGAGGAGAGACATCTCTGTGCAAAGTTTCATGTCTCTACGACATACAGGGCATGAGATATGCCCATTCAAAGTTTGCAATTTCAGTCGGATGCTATAGCGCCCCCCTTTGGCCAATTGATAATATTGCTTCATTCGCGTCCTCCCATGACCCTCTACCACTGTGCCAAATTTCACATGGATTGACCAAGTCAGGGAGGAGAAAAACGTGGAACAGACACACAGACAGACACACCCACAGACAGAGTTTTTGTCATTATATAATAAGCTATAGTAAGATAAGTAGTAAGTAATAGTAAGTTTGTCACACCGAAGAAAATGTGTTATTCGCCACTCAGCCAAATTTGCCTGATTAAAATAATCAACAAAGTATATTATTCGGTTTTAAAATCCCCAAAAAGTGAGCTGTATTTTCTCCTCTGACATGGTGGGGGAGTGTCACCTGAGGGGCTGCACTTCAGATCGAGCCACTGCCAGGCCACTGCAAAGCCATGGACTCTCGTAGAGAGCTAAGAATGTAGCACAATATCATACAGGATCCCCGAGCTAAAGAACTAGCTGCTGTGCAGCATCAGACTCTTGTTAGCAGCTAAATCAGCAGCTTGAAGCACACATAACCCGCAAGCCAGGCTGTTCTTATCCTGAAGTTGTCAAATACTGCTGCAATGTCAGTGATTTTGGCATCAGACACCAACACAAGAGGCTACCTTTCGCATCTGTATGATATGCCGTGTGCTTTTGTTGACATCCCATCCCTGAGCGTCAACAGCAGATGTCAAAGGGTACCTAGCAAGTAATATTCAGACGCAAAAGTCCAGTGACAAAGCAGCAATATGTGACAACTTGGGATGAGAACACGTCGCCCAAGCCGAAGAACAAGCCACTTCGCGTCAGTGGTCTCTCTGCTAACCCAGTAGCTCACACAGTCTATGGTGGCACCACACTAACATTCCAAACCAGGCAACTAGAGCCACTGAAAAACCATAGCCTTTCATTCATCAGCTACCAGCAGCTAACATTAGCATAAACCACACTCCAACAGCAATGAGCAGTAGCTGCGGTGGGCTTGGTAGCCAATTCGGCCAGTTAGACTGGAAGGTATGTTAGTGACGGCTGTTTTGCTTGTGTTTACATGATTGTAGCTTTTAACAGATGTTTATTTATGTATTTATCAGTCTGAAAGAACCTCAGAGAGCTCATGGGACGTAGGAAACTCAACATCACCTGAATGAGACATGTTTGTAGTGATGTAGTATATAGTAGTGAAGGGGTTATGATAAGGGTTTCTACAGTGCATCATCTAGCAAGTTTTTAGACTGACCAAAAAAACATCCTTGACACAGAAATGATGAAAAACAGTTCTAAGAGATCTGACACCATAGGTCAGTACTACACAGTTCCCAGGCTTTTCATATGTTTTCAACAAGTATTTTCTCACATAATACATTTAGAAAGAAATCACTGATTTTGCTTTCCCCAGACTTTAATGCGTGACTTTGGTGAATCAGAATTAACTCTTAAAACAGCAAAGTCACACAACAACACAAACAAACTAACTGACTAAGGCAGTGGTAGACCAGCAGCTCCTGTGTTCAGTGAGTCAAAATAACTGTTTCTGTCAATGGATTCTGGCTCTGACGAGAGCAGAGATACGTTTCAGTTTTAGCCGAGTTATCCATCAGACATAGTTCTCTGTGGAGGGGATTGAGGAAAAAAATCTGTAAGAATTCAACTGATATACAAATGATCATTTCTGCGGTGAAGTGCTCCTCTGAAGTTTAATTTTACCTGCTGGGTTCACCATCAGCTCCACAGCTGGTTCATCATTACAAAAGTATCTTCCAGTGTCTGAGATGGTAACTCTGGTAATGTAGAGCAGCTTTTTCCCAAGCAACCTGTATCGTCTCTCCGGGTCATGGATGTGTCTTTTGTCCTGTTTACCATCAGATGTTAATATCTCAATTTTGTTTCCATTACTCTCTCTGCTCCATGTCACTATACCCTCCACAGAATCAGGGCAAGGCATGAAGACGATGCCATCTTCGTCGACTACTCTATGGATTATTGCTGCAAAAGAAAGACAGTTTTTAGTGAATGAAGTGATTGCAAATTGAATATGATCTTGTTATTTACTATTTTTACTTTATAAGTCAAATATACCAGACTCTGCTAACACAAGCTCACAGTATAGTGCAGTACTTTATGAATTATTATGACATTACTGATGCATTAAATGAAGCTGAGTTTCAGGATGTAACCCAGTTATATTGAATCCCAGTTTAGCAAAAGAAATGTAACCAATAAGAGTGACTGATCAGTGATGAAAATTTCTTACCTGCAGTGACGTTACAGCCCAGAATAAAGGCTAACAGGCAGCTGAAGATATTCACCCTCATCTTCTTACAGACTGAAATGATTCAGGACAATAACATCTGGGTTGAGAACAGGAACTGAGTGGGTACGTTCATGTGTTTCTTGAAAACAACTGCACACATCAGTGTCTTTTTGGGGTCAGAGACCACTGAGGTTTCCTTTAGTGTGAATTCTTTCTTTTACAAGAAGTACTGTGTGGGCATTGAAAATAACCATGTGTTGTCACTGACAGTAAAAGATTGATCAGTTCCCAGTGTAAATGCAGCATATCTTCCATGGATGAGATTTTTTGCTAATACCTCAAGTTGGCACAGTGTGTTTTGAGGGAAACGTAATGCTTGCTGGATTTGTTTCAACACATCAGATAATTTACCAGCAAAATATGAATTAGTAAAACGTCTGTCTGGCCTGGCTCTCTGTCCCAGAGGCCATGCTCTCTCCTCTCACTCCGCTTTCAGACTTTCTTGCCACTTCTGGTCACCTGATGTCCCCTACTTCCTACACACCTGTTCATCTTTACAGTCTGTAACCAGCCCTTTTCTACACATGCCTTACCAGTTTGTTGATGTTGTCAGGTGCACCTTGCTTTTTCAGCTTCTTGCTTCTGTTGTCTAATGACTGAAACCTTGGTCTTTGTAAGTTGTAAAAACCTCTGCCTTCGGATGTTGGATTCCTAGAAATCAGTCTATACAATGTGTGGACTCATACAGATGTAATCCCTCTCAACTATCACTTATGACCTACTAGAAGAGTGTGACGGTGTATTTATCTGCAGAGGCAGATAATGCTTATTTTCTTCTTACTTTCTGTGTTCGGGACATTTCTGGGACTGTACCCCCACAGAGCACAGATTATATTGGGGCTTTATGAGAAGAAGGAGACGAGAGGTGCCAGACGATAAGCAGCAGGCATCCAAGACACACCATACTGAAAATATGCAAGTAACATGAGGCAAAATGCCAAACAAGAGTAAATCTGGGTTTTGCTGGCAGGTGGGTTTACAAACACTGACAATCATGCACAGTATACCTTTGAACAGCTTAATTTATCCTGTCTGCCTGCTGTTGTCTTTGTCTGGGTCCTTCCCTGGTTACCTGTATTCACCCCAAGAGGTGACTGTACCTCTGGAGCTGAAAAATAACTCTAACGCGGAAGTGCCAAAAACTGCAGTTCCTCTAATGGTCACTTGGGGCTGGCCCCAACAGTGGCTCCAACATTTTTTTTTTTGGCCTGGTGAAGGAAAAAAAAAGGTTTTGGGCTCTGTAGCTAATTTCATTCATGTCAACTGTACAGGGGATGAATTTTTATATCTCACCTATTTACATTTTATTAAGGCTTGAAGTTATGCATAATTAAGAGCGTGGCCATTTTGCGGCACGTGGATGCGGTGCGTTGACGGGTCAACAACAGTGAGTCGGTTAGGTAAGAGTGCAATTGCATAACTCCAGATTCAAAAATGATAGACGTAGTCGCAGCTGTCACTAATTCAGTGTGTTTTCACAAATTCAAGATGGCGATGGCAAAAATGCTAAACTTGAGGTTTCAAAATGGGAGTTCCCAAACCAATGTGTTACATCACAGTGTCTACATAAATTATTCAATACAGTCAGCGTAGGAGTACACTATGTGTGTAATATACTATTACCCCTTAACATTAATACACTGAACAAAAATATAAACAACACTTTTGTTTTTGCTCCCATTTCTCATGAGCTGAACTCAAAGATCTAAAACATTTTCTATACACACAAAAGACCATTTCTCACAAATATTTTTCACAAATCTGTCTAAATCTGTGTTAGTGAGCACTTCTCCTTTGCCGAGATATTCCATCCCACCTCACAGGTGTGGCATATCAAGATGCTGATTAGACAGCATGATTATTGCACAGGTGTGCCTTAGGCTGGCCACAATAAAAGGCCACTCTGAAATGTTCGGTTTTATCACACAGCACAATGCCACGGATGTCGCAAGTTTTGAGGGAGCATGCAATTGGCATGCTGACTGCAGGAATGTCCACCAGAGCTGTTGCCTGTGAGTTGAAGTTCATTTCTCTACCATAAGCCATCTTCAAAGGTGTTTCAGACAATTTGGCAGTACATCCAACCGACCTCACAACTGCAGACCACGTGTAACCACACCAGCCCAGGACCTCCACATCCAGCATGTTCACCTCCAAGACCAGCCACCCGGACAGCTGCTGCAACAATCGGTTTGCATAACCAAAGAATTTCTGCACAAACTGTCAGAAACCGTCTCAGGGAAGCTCATCTGCATGCTCGTCGTCCTCATCGGGGTCTCGACCTGACTGCAGTTCGTCGTCGTAACCGACTTGAGTGGGCAAATGCTCACATCCAATGGCGTCTGGCACGTTGGAGAGGTGTTCTCTTCACGGATGAATCCCAGTTTTCACTGTTCAGGGCAGATGGCAGACAGTGTGTGTGGTGTCGTGTGGGTGAGCGGTTTGCTGATGTCAACGTTGTGGATCGAGTGGCCCGTGGTGGCGGTGGGGGTTATGGTATGGGCAGGCGTATGTTATAGACAACGAACACAGGTGCATTTTACTGATGGCATTTTGAATGCACAGAGATACCGTGATGAGATCCTAAGGCCCATTGTTGTGCGTTCATCCACGACCATCACCTCATGTTGCAGCATGATAATGCACGGCCCCATGTTGCAAGGATCTGTACACAATTCCTGGAAGCTGAAAACATCCCAGTTCTTGCATGGCCAGCATACTCACTGGACATGTCACCCCATTGAGCATGTTTGGGATGCTCTGGATCTGCGTATACAACAGCATGTTCCAGTTCCTGCCAATATCCAGCAACTTCGCACAGCCAGCCGTGGTCTGCAGTTGTGAGGCCGGTTGGATGTACTGCCAAATTGTCTGAAACACCTATGGAGATGGCTTATGGTCGAGAAATGAACTTCAACTCACAGGCAACAGCTCTGGTGGACATTCCTGCAGTCAGCATGCCAATTGCACGCTCCCTCAAAACTTGCAGCATCTGTGGCATTGTGCTGTGTGATAAAACTGCACATTTCAGAGTGGCCTTTTATTGTGGCCAGCCTAAGGCACACCTGTGCAATATTCATGCTGTCTAATCAGCATCTTGATATGCCACACCTGTGAGGTGGGATGGATTATCTCGGCAAAGGAGAAGTGCTCACTAACACAGATTTAGACAGATTCTATGTTGCTAAATACTTCAATGAACAAAACAGTCCAGTGTTAATATACAGTAGACTACGCATAGTTTATGATGAATGTATTTAGTCTCTGATGACTAAACTTCGTGCTGGGGGCGGGTGTCCCACATTGACCCTCACAAACCTATTCCTTGTCCCACATTTGGTTTATTGGGACCTAGTCAGCCTACCTACAGTTGTGACCAATGCAGCGTTAATGCAGAGCCCTCCAGGGTTATGTTGCTCTGGACAGTTGAAAAAAAATATGTAACTTCTGCCTTTGTAATCAAATTTGTAAATTGTTAAATTGTTATTTGAATGTCTCATTTATTTAAATGAATTGGTCCTGCGACATAGCATTGAGACTCATAATCAATAAATTTATTGGAATATGTTTTGTTTCTGGTTTTTCGTGCATCCTTACTCAGGTCATATTTTGTCCCCCCACTTTCACACAAAGTTAGGCGCCCATGTATGTATGTATGTATGTATGTATGTATGTATGTATATGTATATGTGTGTAGGTGTGTGGATGCATATAAAAGCATAATTTCCTGTACTTTCCTTTTGTTTATGTTGTACGACTCTTTTATGTCAATTTAAGTGTCTTGTAAGCCCATGAGGGCTGGGCACCTTTGGTGTATGACACTTGGAAATAAAAAACTAACTAACTAACTAACTAACTAACTAGCTACAGTCTATACTGTAAATAGATAGTGCTGTGGGATGACATTTTTCCATAGGCTGAGGCGGAGGTTAGCATCGCACTGGTTCCCCATTCACAAAGCCAGTGGGATTTTTCCATTGGATTTTGGATTATTGTCAAAAATAAGCAGGGCAAGGAAAAATGTGTGATACTTACATGTTTTGTTCAGCAAGATAATCTTCACAGTTGAACACTGCTTTCATGATTATTAAAGCCAAAATGCATTCACCAGAAGTAAAAAGCTAATGTTCGGCTATAAATGAACTACACCATGGTGACAACTTAACATCACCACCATAACAAGACTGCAGTGCACAGACATTTGATGGGCATGTGCTCAAAAAAGGTATATACAATACATATGTGCACAGTAATGAGCAGGAGAAATATCTGTCTAGCTTACATGTGAAGTGTCTCAAGATCTATACTATATACACCTTGCAGCGGCTACACATACACATTCAGTCTCTACATTTATCCTTTATTTATAACAGGCAACAATTAAGAAAACAATACCAGACTGTGCACACTTTAATGGCCTATAAAATGAATAACCATTCACAGTCAACACTCACTTTTTTTTCACTCCTTTCCTTTACTCTCCTCTTCTCAATTTGTTCTCCCTCTCTCCTCGTTTTCTTCTTCTTCTTTCTATTTTAAATAATCACATGCTAGTTGTTATAATTATCCTCTAAATAGGCTTTAAATAGTCTTATAGAATGCCAGAGAACAGATGTGTGTCGTGGTTGCAGCCCTGTGCTCTTCCTCTCCACCTCTGCCCTCTTTGACCACAGCATTTTAGAGCAGCACCAAACTAATTAATTATTATTGCCATGGTATGGCATGGTATAATCATTGGTTATTACCCCAGCGACAGTCTGAACTGGTAACGAATGGAATCCTCAGACACCATTAGCGCTCCTGCATCTCAGTTTGCCAGCTTCAAACCTTGTAGCCTTTACTCTAGGCACTCTGGCCTACTAGCAATTAAACTTCACACGTCGGCTAATTCAAAATGGATTGTTGTTTGTCAAACTGATTTTATTTTTAGTCATTATAAATAAATGACAAATGTACTGCAGTACTCTTAAAAAGTGGAACAAGACGTGCATATAATGTTTCTGCATAATCAGCCTTTATGTGACTGCTTTCAGTTCAGACTTTTACAAAAATGTTACAGATGTGCTGGCTTTTACATAAACAGTGATTCAAATAATTAATTATTGATTTTATTACTATTTCTCTCAGTGTGACAATAATACAAGAATGCAAGCTGCTGAAATACTATACCTGTGTTGACAGTACTCAGTACTCATAAGTTTTAGTTTTGTCATTGCTGTGATGTTTTGACTTGCTTTCAGCAGAATATATCATCCAGAAAGGGAGACGCAGCACAGCTCAGAGCAACATTAATACACAGACCACAAAGCAGAAATAAACTGAGTTTATTTTTATAAACAGCTCACAAGAATAAAAATAGGGAAAGAAGTGGAAATTATTTGGTTATGTTAAGAGCATTGTGAGAGGTGAGCAGCCACGAAACCAATCGCCAGAAAAAAAAAGTCAGAATTGTACATTTCAAGCAATATATACATTGGTACACTGGTTTCCAAGCAGTTCATTTTTATATACAGTAAGTTATTTGGATGTATAAAACCAGGTTGTTGGCTACCCCCTTCGAGCATTAGTTAGCTGCTTAGATCGTGCATACTTTTGTCAGTATGGAGATGCTACACATTGTTAGCTCAGTTAGATCCTCTACACTTCAATCATTCATTCATTTTACTGAAACCATGAGCACCAAAGAAGACAGCTGCGCCATATAGTGGTTGTCCTATCAGCAGTGACTATGTTTGCATGCACATAATATTCTGATTTTTGCCCTTTTTCTGAAAAACACAAAACTTCCACTAAGCTGTTTAAAAGTGTAACATCCCCCATGACATATGTCCAACAGCTACGCCCTATAAATAGTACAATGTAACAATAATATAAGAATTTTTTGAACTTTTAATATCCAAGTCTTCAGGCATGCATCTCTACTCCAGCCTTACACACTGTTAACGAGTTGGTTTGTGTACAACGCGCAGAGCTGACCAGATGAGAGGCCATGTGCCGCAAACTGCAGTGCAGCTGAGATGAATATTGTGAGTGTGCTGTACATAGGTCCAGAGAATGCTCCTAAAACCTGAGTAACACCCACATATCCCACATGTCTTACTCGGAAAATGCTATAAAAACTTTAAATTCAATATAATTTCAAATCAGAATATTCAAACAGAATATGATGTTTAAATGACCTGTATCAAATTCACAATATTGTCATATTCTGAATAAAAGTGGAATATTGGTGTGCATGTCAATGTAGTCACATTATCAGTAGCATCAGAGGTAAAACTATTAACAGTATTTGTTGTAGAAAGCAGGACGACTGTTGGACTGAACAAGGACGAATGCTGATGACAGGTGAGTTTTTACCGCTCTTGTTACTGCATGATGGAGGATCAGAGATCGTTTTCTGTTGCTGTTGCTGCTATTTGTCGAGCTGCAAAAGAGAGAGGATAAACATGGAGATGATGGAAAATATTCTTATTTATCAATTAAAACAGCAAGTTTGTTCATTATGAGACATGACTTCCAATTTTGTTTGTTAGTCGAATATTCAACCTCACTCTGAAGTCAGAGGCACTGACAAAAAAAGCTGTTCTTTATCATATAATGCTACGTGGCCAGGCGCCATTAAGGCGGCAAAAGTCCAAGTAGGGCAGGCGAGAGGGGTGGTGGATTGGTCCAACAAAAACAGACCTTTACCTGGGAGAGCTGTGTTCACATCTCGTAAGATTACAAAGACAACGTAGGGGTGGGCAATATACCCCTAAAATAATATCACAGTATTTCAGGGTATTTTTGCAATAACAATATTCTTAGTGATATGTCAAATAGCCTATATCCAAAAATATATATATATATTATTATTGATTTAAGAAAACAGCATTGCAACTCAATAAGTGATATAGTTGTACATGTCAACCTAACAGTATACCTTCAAATATGTGGTAAAAACTGAACAAAACATGATCTCCCATTTCTTTGCTTTGTAAATATCAACAGTAACTCGGAGTGAGATTCAGATTCTGTATGCAATATGAATAGTTAAACAGCTCCGAAATACCAAAAAAAGTACCCTGGGATTAATTAATAATAAATGAAGATAAACTCAGAGAGCTCTGTTGTTGTTACTTTGCAATGTATGTAGTTTAGCTTAAAAATTTACAACTGCACAGATTGTAGATTCTAACATATTATGTTCACAATAGTGATTTGCAGTTCTCTGTCATTACAATTTTTATAGTTGTGCTCTATTGTTGTTTGTAATACTTATGATTATTTTGTTCACTTAAACAATTAATATTCCTATTATTACTATGCAACTGGCCATCAGTTACTTGTATGAGCTATCAGCTGTCATTGTGACTTCTGACAAATGTCAATCACCTGTCAATGAGTTTGCAGCTCAGTCGATGTAACGTATCTTCTGCTGAGCAGGGGATTGTGGGTGAGAATAGCCAGAAAAGCATGCTGGCTTGCGTACAGTAAAATCGGACCAGATGTAGTAGAACATCCTGGTATTATTGCATGCTGCATTTGACATACTATGTACTGGAACATACTATATCTTTTTCTGGTATACTATACAGTATGGTTGTATGGGTATTGGAACACAAAGCCATTTTTCACAGCATAGGAAACAGTATGGCCCCCACTTCCTGCTTACAAACACTCGCTATTACAGCTAAAGAGGGCACTAAAATATGTGTCTGAAAATATTTTAGGTGAGAAATAGGCAGTGCAGTGACATAATCTTGTTTTTTATTCATTCAGCACTGCCTGGTTTTATAGTTCGATCTGAGTTTGGTATGAGTTTAATAGACATAGAGCGGTCTCTTGAGCTCATTCATACTTATAGTGTCCGCAGTGGCAGCATGTGTGGTGGACAATATGAAAAAGCGGAAGTACAGTCTGTAGTTTGAGCAAAGGCCCAAAAGCCAGTGAAATTCCGCCAGAACACATCATCCGGTGGAGTTTTGTTGGGAGGGGAGCAGGGAGATCTGGGCGCTGGTAAGATGGAGTTTACCACAGTTCATTTACACACACTGCCCACATTATTATGATATGAATCGGTTGAAAATCTGTGAAGTATCCCTTCAAGTTTAGAAGTGAAAGTGTTTTTTAATGGTAACAGACAAATAAACCAAAATCCGTATAAACCACGTACATGTGCAGCCAGACAGTTTTTCTAACATTTTCTTTCTTTTACAACTATTTTATTCAAATAAATATTCAATTACATTGTTTCAAGTTATTGTTATCAAATGAACAACATATTGTGAAACTGCAACTGAATGTCGATGCTGTGCACCTAGTTTTAATCTGCGCTGATAAATTTGATGAGATCTGACCTCTAGGTGGCACTACAGCAGCATGATCAATTTAAATGTCCTTAACTCAGTTTTCAAATATTGACTGAATCCTCTTTGAGGTGCCAACATGACTTCATGAGAGTGTATCATGATGCAGACCTGCTGAACATAGTTTCAGCTGAAACTATATTCACCTTTTCTCCAGGTGGTGACAATGATGCTGATCATGATGATTAAATAGAGGATTCCAATCACCGTACGAACACACATCTGCCACAGATAAGGAGTTGCTGGAAGACAAGGAAACATTCACCATCACATCCTCATCCATCACCAGCTATGTTGATGTGCATTCATAATTTCAGTGCTTTTACATATTAGAATTGAGTTGTTTTAAATTCTGATTTAAATTCTGATGGACCTATATGTGAAAACTCAGCAAACATTAAACATTTAGATCTGACAACTTTACACATTTAGATCTGTTTTATTTTACTATTCTTGTCCTTTTTCTCTCTGGACGCCTTGTTGTGACTTTGTTTTTTGTTTTTGGTTTTTTTTTGTTGTGGGTTTGCCTGGTGGTGGCATCTTGTTGTTAAAGAGAGAAGTCATATATTATATGGCAAAAAAATATGATCCCATAATACAAGCGGTCACAGAATTTCAATGTTTGTGGGGTGTGGGTGGCTTGGTGGACAGAGCAGGCACCCCATGTACAAGGTTGTTGCCGCAGGGGCCCAGGTTCAACTCCAGCCTGTGGCCATTTCCTGCATGTCATTCCCCCTCTCTCTCCCCCCTTCACACTTGTCTGTCCTGTCAATTAAAGGCTAAAATGCCCATAAAAATATCTTTTAAAAAATGTATATATATATATATATATGTTTCAAATAGAACAAGGCCACATCCACCTTTTGTGGTGGGTTGATCTACAACTGAAACCACTTGAACACTAGTCTGACTCACAGGATGTAGACCTGCGACTGGCCGGCTGTTTAGGCTGGCACCCCCAGCAATTGCAATTTAATATAGTTTAAAAAACGT
This sequence comes from Epinephelus cyanopodus, assembly GCA_026686955.1. Lineage (NCBI taxonomy): Eukaryota > Metazoa > Chordata > Actinopteri > Perciformes > Serranidae > Epinephelus > Epinephelus cyanopodus. The sequence continues at coordinate 7,867,730 of CM048931.1, read as the reverse complement.
ATTTATTTATGTGTTGCGCTGTACACTCAGTATGTTGAAAATGCAACCTTATGTATAATGTGAAAACAACATTAAACTTGTACTCTCAGGGTGGATGGATTACTGAACAGGGGGCAGGGCTACAATGAGACACAAGCATTTGTATAGGAGCGCTGGGAGCATGTCTGTGGCCAGGAGCCTGTTGTCCTCTGTTACACAGCCATGACTCAAGGTTGCATTTTAGGCCTTCAGTGCACTTTTCTCCATCCAGTTATGTTGATGTGCATTCATAATTTAACTCTTATTACAGTCATATTTAGGGTCCGGGCAGCTAAGCTGCCAGGACACTATTGTGATCCTAGGTATTCTTCTTCTTCTTCTTCTTCTGAGGAAATCCTACTTCCCATGGGTGAAAACTCAACAAACTTTGCACAAAGGTCCAGTCTCATGCCAGATATCCTCAGCTGTAAACTCAAGCCAATAGTCCTGATGGTGGCGCTACAGCAAGCGTCTAAAGTTTTTTCACGCTGTTTTTTTTTTTTTTTTTTTTTTCAAAAACTGTAAAACTTATTAAACCTATCTCCTCCCACAATTTTTGCTCCGTTAAAACTTGCTACAGAGCATCTTGTCTGTCCCACAAAAACTCTTCTCAGATTTTTGATTTATCAAAAACTGAGCCTACAGTACATCAAAATGTTTGACTGTAAACGGGACTGTAAACATATACATGCAAATTCTTGCTAAATAAATCTTCAATGTTCATGAAAAAAAGGACAAAATTCTAGAGTCATGGTAGATGTTGTTTGGCAAATTTCAGAATTTTATCTCAAAAACTGAATTTTTGACAGCATTTTGAATTTTTCTCTAATGTGAACAATTGGAGTCAATGTAAAAATGGCAGTTTTAAACATCAGTTTTTCACTTATGGAGCAGATCAATTGTTGTTACAAACAAACATTTCCATGCTGTCTAGATGCAATATGTGTATTTTCAGATTTTGGTTTCGATAACTGAATTTTTTTCAGTGGTTTGAAATCTGCTTTTCCACGCATGGACGGCTGCTAAACCTGCACGTCCCAGGTCCCTGTATGTCCTTTTTTTTTTAACAAGCTAGAAAAGTGTCAAAACCATACAGTACTTGGTTGAAATGTAATATTTTAACAACAAAAATACAGCAGTGTGTGTGTGTGTGTGTGTGTGTGTGTGTGTGTGTGTTATTATTATTTTGTAGATTTCAAGCACTTTTCTTTTTTTGAAGTGTATTTTTATTTATGTATTTGTATTATATAATACAGACAAGAAGGAAAAAGGCAGAGACTAACACTGAAAAAGTCAATTGCTGTTAATGTGTTAATGTTAACTAGCTTCCGGCTTTCTTACAGTGCAGACGCTCTGCTGCTTGCGCTCCGCTTTGCTTACATTCTTTTGTGGATATACTTGTTTTTTCGTGGAAGTGAGCAATTCATTGGCTCTGTGGCAGCTAACCTACAAGGTGCTAATGGAGAGACTTTTATATATGGAAATACATCAAATGTGGAGCATACCATCGCTGACTTAGCTGACACAATCCCATGGATATGTCCTAACACCACTGGATCAGCTGCAGAGGCTCCCAAACTGGCCTTTCCTAATGACCCTTCCTACTGGCACAGGACTGGTGCTTGACCAAAAGCATCAACTCCAGCCAGGACTTGGGCCGGTGGCATGGTCAAACACATCTTGAAATTGAAAAGTATCAGCCAGAGTCATCTCCAAGGTCTGTCATTCCTGTTTTGACTAGCATCAGGAAAAACAATGTGTACCCAAAGCGCACAGCTACTCTATCTAATCTGACTCCAGTTATGCGTCAGCCACAGACTGTCTCAGACAATGTTAGTATACCAAACTTAGCTTTATTAAATATCAGATCTCTGGCTGGCAAGTCACTATTAATTAACGATTTTATTATCGAGAGAAACCTTGATTTTACATTTTTAACTGAAACTTGGTTAAATGAAAACAACAGTGCAGCAGTACCTATTGAATCAGCCCCCCCAAACTTCCATTTTATCAGCTCAGTTAGAGAACTTAGGAAAGGAGGTGGAGTAGCCTCTTTATTTAACAGTTTATTTAGCAAACAGTTGTCATATGACAATGTCTTATTGTCATATTGTCTTTTGTATATGTTGCACTGCAATTGAGATCCTCCTGTCAAGCAGTATTAGTAACCATTTACGGGCCCCCAAAATATAGTGCACACTTTGTTGATGACTTTTCTAAACTATTGTCTGTTGTCTGTATTGATTTTGACTGTGCTGTTATAGTGAGTGACTATTCTGTTCCTTTATTGATTACAGTAAGGCTTTTGATTCAGTCTGGAGGGATGCTCTCTGGTATAATTTGTTAAAAATAGGTGTTAAGGGTATATTCTTGGACGTAGTAGTGAACTTGTATAAAAACATAAAATCGTGTGTTTTTTAATGCTAAGTCAGATTTTTTTGTAAGTTTAGCAGGTGTTAGGCAGGGCGAAAATTTATCTCCATTGCTGTTTGCACTGTTTATTAATGACTTACTATTAATGGATTACTTGATAGGTAATGGCTGTCAGTCTATTAACTTTGATAATGAAACGATTGATAATTATATGCAACTTATGGTATTGTTGTACGCGGATGATACAATTGTCATGTCTACTTCAAAGGAGGGGCTACAGAAAGTAATAGACCTGATGTGTGGTTTCTGCGAGAAATGGAAACTGAAGATCGATAGCGAAAAAACTAAGGTCACAGTGTTTGGACCCAGAAAAGCTGCCACCAGAAAATTAAAGTTTGTTTGTAATGGAGAAAGTTTAGAAGTTGTTCATTGTTTTAAATATCTGGGGACCACTATGAACTATAATGATTCATTTAAAATTGCTATTGATGAGTTGTATAAGCAGGCGTCTTGTGCTATGTATTCCCTCCTTTGTAAAAGTAGAACACACAACCTACCTGTAGATGTCACACTAGATCTCTTTGAAAAGTTGGTCTCACCAGTCATGTTATATGCATGTGAGGTTTGGGGATTTGAAAAAATTGATGCACTAGAAAAACTACATCTCAAATTCCTCAAATATATTCTAAAACTTAAAACATCAACATGTAATAACATGGTCTATGGAGAGTTACGGAGGTACCCACTGTGTCCTTTTTTTAATGAACACTGAAAATGTATTTAGCAAGAATTTGGAAGTATATGTTTACAGTACCGTTTACAGTCAAACGTTTTGATGCACTGTAGGCTCAATTTTCGATAAATCAGAAATCTGTATGGATTGTTTGTGTAGGACAGTTTGAAGATGCTCTGTAGCAAGTTTGGTGTCAATTGAGCAAAAATTGTGGGAGGAGAGTTTAAGAGCTTTTAAAGTTTTTGAAAAAAACAGAGTGATGGACTTCATGATTTGCAATAGGTTTAAATGTACAAAACTTTCTTTGGTATTGAGGCTACATTTTGGTGAAAGTTGCAAGTCTGTAGCACATATGGTTGATTTGTTGTGAATTTTCAAAATTTTGAACTTTAGAGGCTTGCTGTAGCGCCACCATCAGGACTATTGGCCTGTTTTTGCAGCTGAGGCAATCTGGCATGGGACTGGACCTTTGTGCAAAGTTTGGTGATATTTTGCACGTGGGAAGTAGGATTTCCTCAAAAGAAGAACAAGAACAAGAACAAGAACAAGAAAATGCAGGATAACAATAGGGTCCTGGAAGCTTAGGCTGCCCGGCCCCTAATTATCTCCAAAGGGCTCAACATTTCTGAGGTTGAGGTGACTGATGTTGCCTTTTCTGATCATTACTGTGTTTTTTTAAAAAATAGCCATCTCCGCTGACAACAGTAAAATTACAACAGAGGTAATCAGAAAATGCTCAAATCAAAGAAAACATCTGAAACTGTCAACTCATTTAAATCAGGGCTTAAAACATTACTATTTACTGCAGCTTACCAGTGAATGTAATTTATTGTTAGGATAATCTGTAGCTATTGTTTTTATATTTGTCTGCTGTTGCCTTTGCTTTATGTTTGCTTTTTAAATGCATTTTCTGCATCGTTTTTAACTATTTATTGTCTTGCATTTAGCTTTTGTTTTTAATGATCTATTGTTCCTTTAATGTTTTATTTTAATGTATTTCTCTTGTAAAGCACATTGAATTGCCTTGTGTATGAATGGTGCCATATAAATAAAATTGCCTTGCCTTGTTACATGTTGTGCATTGCATTTCAAATACAAGTCAAAAAAATAAGTCCAAGGTCCATTTTTGGTATTTTTGGTACTCACTATAGGGGGCTGGTTTACTACAGAAACATAAATATTGTTTATGTGTATGTTGAGGAGCTGCTGTATCAAAATGAGTTGTTTCCCCCCAGAAAATACGTTTATTTTATGATTCCAATCCATTCCACTTTTGCTGTGGCTCAGCATTTAAATAATCGTTATCAGATTTGATGGTTTAGTCACAGACTTTCCCAAAAAGTGTTGTGCTTTTCTTTCACAAATGTGGGAATGAAATTGCATTAAAATGTACAAAACAGTGAAATTTATCTTGCCTGGCTGGGCAGCTCTCCAGGTGCTCAGCACCCCTAAACCTCTGATCCTAGAATTGCCCCTGTGCTGGCTTAGTCAATCTGTGAAGCTGCACATTAATTGTCACTGACTAATTAGCTCAGTGAGATAGAAATTGATTCTTAGTCTCAGAGGTTGTGAGTTCAAGCTTCAGCTGATGCAAAAGGCAGATTGTGTTGCTAAATTCCTAAATGTCTTCCAATTCTTCTGTTTGTTGCTCAGAATTGCCTAAAAATGCCCGGACCCGACCCATGTGGGATTCTTGAAATACATGGTGGAACATGCAGTTTACAATCACTGATTTAATAAGGAAATTAATCTTTATATCATCAATTTATGTGCACGCTGTATACTTAACTTTGAAAATTCAACCTCATCTACAATTTGAAGACAACAATAAACTTGACTTGACTTCCCATGTCTGTGGCCAGGAGCCAATTGTCCTCTATACAAAGTCCATGACTCTAAGTTGCATTTTAGGCTTTTTTCTGAATAAATTTAATCTTGTTTTTGCATTTAGAGTGAGTTCTGTTTTCTTGCTTGTCTTCAAGTTCTTCATCAGAGAGATGCAAAGGAACTGCAAAGAGACACCAAGCGACTACAAAAATGGGCAAAATGACTGCAAAGCGCCAAAGCAACCAAAAAAGGCACAGAACTACCTCAAAGAGACACACAACCACAAAAAATGCATAACCACTACAAACAGATGCAAAATAACATCAACAATTTAAAAAAAAGAGAAACAAAAGACATAGACCAACACAGTCTGTGTGTCTTGCTCCTATAAGAGAGCTTTTCTATATCTGTGCCCAGGGGCCCAATGTCTTAAAATTCGCCCCATGTAATTCTTTATTTTGTAGCTTACATCTAATGGTTGCATTGTATTTGTTGTAAACTGTGATATACAATTTTTCCTTTCTTAGTTTTGTAGCATAACATTTTGTCTTTGCTGTAGTCCTACCTGTGTTTGCTGTTGAAGTTGATTCAGTAGTTCCTTTTGTTGTTGTTGTTGTTGGTGGTGGTTGTGTCATTTTACCTCCTGTGTGGGGCACAGAAATATATTTTACCAGCTTTATAACACTAATCACGTTTAATTCCTTTTAAGATCTGTCTCATCTTACTCTTCTTTCCCTTCTCCCCATGTTTCCTGTTTTGACGTTTTTTCCTTGCTGTCGTCATTGATGGTGCAGTTGTAGCTGTTGGTGCTGAGGTTGTTGCAGTTGGTGCATTGTTACCTACAGAGTGAGACAATGAAGACTCATGATATTGTATAGACATTTAGATGAGTTGGGAAAAGGCTATGGCCAGCATTGTGTTAGCTTAGCTTAGTATAAAGTCTGGAAACAGGGGAAAAGCTAGCCTGTCTTGGACTTTGTCCAGAAGAAACAAAATCCACCTACCAGAAGCTCACTGACTAACACATTATCTTGTACAAAAACCATAGTGTTGATGGTACAGCTTTGGTGATTTTGTCTGCTCATTGTTTAAAAATAGAAGAAGGCCACAGCTGCTTTTTGTGGCAAGCGGATCAACAGAGGTCACACATGAAACCACCTGAATACAGAGGAAGTTGTTTACTTCACTTCTTATTTAGTACATACAGTCTCTTGATGTTTATCTGAAGTAAGCATTAAATCTGCTCTCTGGTCTAAAAAGTATTTACTGTTCTGCAGTTGTGAAAAGTTATAGCTGTGTGTTTTCTTGTTTGAAGAGCTGTTTTTCTTTTATTTTGCCAGTTAAAATCTGTCTCTCTCTCTCTCTCACCTTTGATCACAGTCAGATACGCAGCAGGTTTTCCATTACAGTAGTAAAGTCCGGAGTCACGACGCTGCAAGTCTGTTATAGTCAATGTGTCGTCTATAGGTGAAACATAAAACCCTTGTTGTTGTACTTGTATATCACCAGAGCCTCTACTCCATGTGGTGTGTGATCCTCCAACATCATGAGGGCATGTCAGAGTGATGGTGGTCCCCTCTGTGGAATCAACTCTGAATGTTCCTGTACACAAAAAACACATCAAACTTTTACTTTAGACATGTAATTCCTGAATTTGTTATAGTTGTCAGTAATGTCCCACCTGTTCTGAATTTTCTCTCATGACACCATGAAAGTATTTAAACTGAACTGAACTGTAGTGAATCAGTGGTGAGCTGGCAGAAATGTAGAACTACAACATGAAGCTCCTACAATGACACTGAACAGGACATTTAATTTTACAAAACAAACTTTTAAACTATTCTGAAATGTGAAGAGGAGATTTGACAATTAGTAAAACAACGAAAAGAGAGACTCTCTTACAGAACAGTGATTTTGAGTTTGATGTTACCTGATGGGATCACTGTCAGCGCCACAGCTGGTTCATTGTTACACAAGTATCTTCCAGAGTCTGAGATGGTAACTCTGCGAATGACCAGTGATTTATCTGCCAATGAACTGTATTGATTGCCCGGGTCAGGAATGTGTTTTAAGTCTCCATCACCATTAACTGTTAGTATGTCAGTTTTGTGTCCATGACTCTCTCTGCTCCATGTCACGTCACCCTCCACAGAGTGAGGACAATGTAGAGTGGCTGAGGTCTTCTCTTTAACTATTTCATGGAGTATTTCTGCAACAGACACAGAATATTCAACAGATAGGAAAGTTCACATTTAACTGTCAAATGCTGGAACTGCACAATGAATATGATCCTGTTAATAGGTGTTTTATAAGTCAGCTATATTAGACACCACTGAGACAAACTCTGAGACCTCACAGTATAGAACAGACTGCATGGAATTAATTAGCATTACTGATACATTACATGAAGTTAAGTTTCAGGATATAAGCCAGTTTTACTGTTTAGCAGAAGAAACTGTAACAAATAAGAAATCTATTTTAACAGGTGAACAGTTGCCGTTTAACATGAAAAGTTCTTACCTGCAGTGACATTACAGCCCAGAATAAAGGCTAACAGGCAGCTGAAGATATTCACCCTCATCTTCATACAGACTGAAATGATTCAGTAACTTCAGACCACTGCTTTTTTTAGGTGGGAACAAAAGCTGTGTGGTTATATGTTGTTTCTCAAACACATCCTGAACACACATCAGTGTCAGTCTGCTGAGCACTGAAGTGACTCTCAAGTGTGAACATTTGAGCTTAATGCATTTTGACCAAAACATGCAGTGTGGTACCTGGGAAGTATTATGTGTTTAGTAGTATGCTTTGTCCACTGCTAGTTTAAGATGTCATGGTGTGAACTGCATCTTATATAAATTTAATTGTGGGTTTGTTTGGGTTTTTTTTGTTTGTTTTTTTGCAGGCTAGGTTATGTAATGATGCCTTTATCAGACTCTTCTCCAGCAAGTCAGACAGTTTATCTGAAAAGCATTAATATCAAAGGATGTCGTAACCAACTTCTTTATGGTTGGTAAAAATGTTGGTCATTATAAAAACATCTACACAGCCAACTTGTATGACATGAACCTGAGATGGCTGAGTTGAAGGAAAAACATAACCCAATACTGTGCTTACATTATTGTTGGAAAAATAGCAAATGCATTTTTGTACATTGTGGCTGATTTGTTTTTCAGCACCCATTCTGTCCTAATATGGTGGTTGGTGTGGCTTTGACAGGAAATTACCAGAGCATGCAGGTCATGATGGCTTTTCACAACCATCTAATTTTTTTTTTTACTGTTGCACAGTGTGGTTTTTGGTCCAGTGGAGTCTGTAACATTAACAAATAACTGGCACCCAACACAACCCAGAGTCCACATGCTATGTTTCTGTAAAGTCTACATTTCGCAGTGGTGGCCTGGTAGACTGACCTTGACTTAGCACCCTATAGCTACCGGAATTCAGCTGGATCAAGACCAAGTACCAAGCAGTGGGTCTAATCCCGGAACCTCCTCTTGACTCCCTGTTAAATCAGCAAAATCTCTTTTGCTTTATATGAAAAACACAAAGTAGATGCAATGCATACAGGTTTCTAGCCATGGCTAATTTGCAAACCCTTTCCCTGGTTAGGCTTTTAGAATTAAAACAGTGGGTGTAAGATTACTGAGCATGGAGTAATTCCATCCAATAATACAACACAACAAATACAGTAAAATACAGACAAAGATTAAGTCAAAGAAATGACCACAATAACAACAGAGACAAAACAATTAACAGTCTATGTTATTTAAGTATTAAGTGTGTGTGTGTGTGTGTGTGTGTGTGTGTGTGTGTGTGTGTGTGTGTGTGTGTGTGTGTGTGTGTGTCTGTGTGTTTTATTTGTGTGTGTTTTATTTTTTAATTTCAGACGGTAATTCATTCCACAGTTGTGTACCTCTTTCTGACAAGGATGATTGACCAAATGTTTTTCTGTGTTTTGCTGCTCTACAGTTTCCACTTGTTAGACCCCTTGTTCTGATACCACTATTTTGTTTGGTGCAAAACTTAAAAATTAGTTTCATAGATGAAGAATTGACAAGACTTGTATTTCTGTAGAATAATAAAATGGTGCCATCCAACAAGTTTCAGATCCATTACTTTCAGTGCCTGTCTATATAATGACCTAATGGGTGTAACTGTTGTTTGGTTGGCCTGGCCCAACATGGTTATACAGTATGATAAATGAGGAAAAAAATCACCTTATGCATGACCTGCTGTGCTGCCTCAAGAGGTATATTGTCTTATTATACGAAGCAATCTATATTTATTTTGACAATTTTACACAGTCTCTTCACTTATCAAACTTAAGCTCAGAATCTAATTCTAGGAGTAACTAACAGATTGCATTTCACTACATTTGTATTCATGATTAAATGTGACAAATAAATAAAATTGTACTGAACTGAAATAAATTTAACAGAACTGATCTGAACTGAACATTAAAAAAGAGCAATGCAAGGGCGGCTAACAAACTAACCATAACCTAAGCTAAGGTGAGCCAGCTAGCTGTAACTTTGGTCATTTCAAAGCCAAAATGAATCACCAGAAGTAAAAAGCTAATGTTAGGCTATAAACAAAGTACACCAAGGTCGCACGATTTAACATCCCTGCCATCGCATGCTTGTAAAACCATGTTTCACGAATGATGCTCTGCTGTCTCATGCAACCACTTGTTAACAACCACCTTTTCTGAGATACATAAAAGCTTGTGAAAGTTATATGAAAGTCTTTTAAGCTTGTGTTAGCCACAGACCTAAATCAGGCATTTAGACATTCTTGCTTCACTACATTGGCTGCCTGTTAGCTACAGGATTGATTTTAAAATTCTGATGCTTGTATATCAGGCGCTCAATGTTCTCGCCCCCTCCTACTTAACTGAACTCCTCCCCATATCACACAGCCGAAAGAGCTAAGATCCTCCGATCAAAGGTTTTTATCAGTCCCGAGATCTGGGACTAAGTGTTATGGGGACAGGAGTTTCTCTATCGCTGCCCCAAAGCTGTGGAATTCTCTTCCTCCTCCCATCCTGTTCTCCCCCGTCACTGAGAGTTTTAACAGTCATTTAAAAACTTACCTGTCCTGCCACCTTTAATTGTGCCTAAGCCAACCAGCCCAAGTTTTTTAACCTGAAGCCTGTGCCTTTATTGTGCTTTTATTGCTTCTGTTATCCATCAGGATTTTATTGCACCGTACTCTAATTGTACTATTACTATTACTACTTTGATTGTACTATTCTTTTTCTTTTGTTTGTTCTCTTCTTTTGCTTTTTGTTTTCCTCTGTGTATGATGTTGATCCCTTTGGATCAGCTGTGTTGTGTGTAAAGTGCTACATAAATAAAGTTGAGTTAAACTGAGATTAAAGATTCAAGATTGAAAGAGTTTATTGTCACATGCACAGTAAAAACACAACGGTTTAAACCATACAAGGAAATTCTTATTTGACCGTCTCCCTTTACACAAAACAATAAATTTAGAATAAAAGTTAGACTTTGGGAAAAATAAAACAAACAAATACGCAACAAAAAATAAGTTGAAATCCAGAATTTAAAGGTAAAGTGCACTATACCTCATGCAACTATTGCAACAAATCAGATCAAGTTATAGCAGTCAGTGAGTGTGATGGAATGGGAGGATGGGAGGGAGGGAGGGGGGTAGTGTTTGATATGATTATCGTGGGTAGAAGGTGTTGGTCAGTCTTGTTATCCTGGATTTCACACTCCTGTAGCGTCTGCCTGATGGCAAAAATGTGAAGAGACTGTTGTTGGGGTGTGTTCTGTCCTTGATGATGTTGTGGGCCCTCCTGATGAGTCTGCTCTCTAAAGTATCCTGAATGGATGGGAAGGGCGCTCCCAAAAGAGCTGTGCAGTTTTTTAATCACACACTGGAGGGCCTTCCTGTCCTGAGCAGTGCAGTTTCCATACCAGACTCTCAACTGCACATATGTAGAAGTTGCTGAGGATACTGGTAATATCCTCAGCTTTCTTCAGAAGTACAGTCGCTGATTTTATGTGTTGTGAGACCAGGTGAGATCCTCGCTGATGTGGGTGCCAAGATGCTTAAAGGTTTTCACCCTCTCTACCTCTGTCTCACCAATGTGTAGTGGCATGAGCTTCCCTTTTCTCCTCCTAGGATCTCTAATCATCTCACTGGTCTTACCTGTATTCAGGAAGAAGTTATTATCCCGACAAGAGGCCACCAGTTCAGCCACCTGTATGCTACTATGATATTTCTACCCCACCAGTGATCAGCCCAATGACTGCAGTGTCATCTGAGAGTTTTTAATGCTGGTACTGGTCTGGGAGGCCACACAATCATACGTGAAGAGTGTGAACAGCAGGGGGCTCAGCACACAGCCCTGGGGGGTCCCTGTGCTTACAGTTCTTATGCCGGATGTACGGTTTCCAACCCTGACTGACAGGCACAGAGGGAGGGTATCAGTCCGAGGGTGAGGAGCTTTTCAGAGAGTTTGTGTGGTATGACTGTTTTGAATGCCGAGCTGTAGTCAGTAAATAGCATTCTCACATATGTGTCGTTGCACTCTAAGTGTGTGACTGCTGTATGGATGGCGGCGTTGACTGCATCATGCAGGAGTGCAAAAATACTCATTTCTGGGTTTTAGGACTCATTTCTTGAGCACTCTATAACCTACTTAGTACTTAGCCAAAGAAATTGAACATAGAATCACTAAACTTAGTAATGTTATTCTAAATATGATTATAATCTATTTTACAGCATTGTATTAGCATGATGCCAGTCAGTTTATTTTCCAGCATTGTATGATGCCAGTCAATAATTTCAGTTTTGGGCACTCACTTGCAGCTACAGGTGTAAACACAAGTAACTGGATGCTGACTGCAGTTCATATAATAATGACCTCAGAGAGAGGTGTCACTTACTGGTTAATTTGCATTAAAGGTGGTTAATGGTTGTTTATAAATAGGTTGTTTATTAAAACAATGCAGCTCTGCTTATCTCTAGCTTGGCATCAAGAGTTGGAGTAGGGGGAAACAGCCAGCCTGGCTCTGTTCTTTGTGTATAATTTACTGTTCATGGGGCAAATGCAATGGATTGCTTATGCTTTTTTATGAGCTTTACATCGTTCTTTAACTTCCAAATACACGAGAGGACCAAAGCCCTGCGCCTCTCTGCTCTGCCAAATAAATATTGACTTTGCAAGTTTCCCAACACCTGCTCTATGCTCAAGTGTATTTTCACTGATTTAAAAACAAACTACAAAGCCCAAAGAAGAGGTACAAGCTGCTGGCGGTGTTTCAGCATGTCCTCGTACGCCCCTTGCTGGAGTTATGTAATATAACTCCCCCTCTCCGCCCGAACACATTAAAAGTAAAAATACTAGTCCTTGCAGCAACAAAGTTTATTTCAAGAATTCACAGCATCGACTGATTTAGCTGTTTAAATCAGTGTATTTTGTTGTGAATAATAGTGAATAGTGAATAATCTAACTTTATGTTATTCACAATGCTTGAGTCAACGTGACTTTCACATAAATATGTTTTTCCTTTAGTAAATCGTGATTGGCTGGCGCGCATGTCAATTCAACGTGGACCCGAATTTTCCTCGCTTCTATTTAATAATGTCTCTGTCCATCAGAATGCGCTCTTCCGATTGGGCCAAATCACCTTTAAAATCCCCCTCTACATTATCGTCATCGATTGGCTGGCTAACGCCCAATCGCGCTCTCTGAATCATCTTATTGGTTCTCCTTCTCGTCAATCACACTATCCTTTGCTATTATTGGCTGCTCTGCTACAGCTGGGCGGTAACGTTCCAGAAACGACGTTTCCTTCTCTGTCATATGCGAAGCAAAAGGGAAGAACCCAGAGATCGTCTGGTGATACAAACTGAATAAATATTACTTCCCGACGGAAAAAATACATCCTTAATTTGAATCATAAATGATATTAATGCTTTACATCACGCGGGTACCTTAATGCTATATTTAGGGGCCATATTGTGTCTGTATTTGTTTAGCTAGCTGTTATCACGTCGCTATCTGACTGCTCCCCAAACACACCGCCTTTGTGGCTATGAGTACGGATTTACTGTCTGATTTGGACACTCGTTTCTTCGCTGATAACCTCCTGACAAGCGAAGATTGGGGTGAGTTAACATTTAAAGTCTTTATAGCGGTAAATAAACATGTATTTGACCGATATGAAGCTAGCGGCGCACGATCACGGGTGTGAGGATGCCCCTCAGACTAGCAGCCGTCCGGGGCGAAGCTGGGGCGTTAAAGCTGTTAACGTTACATTCCCACCCTGCAAATATCAATTATGGACATTAAGGGTTTAATTTGATTAATAAAATGGTGTTATATTGTGTCCAAGATATCCGTTGCACGCGGTTGCAGTGTATATGTGTATGTGCTTCCTCAATCTGCAGACCCGGATATGTCAGTTTATCTTTAACACAGAGGGTGGAAGCGTGATCACACATTAATATGAGCACATGTCCTGTCTTTTTCTTTCACCTTTTAATACCCGCATATTATTGTCTTGTGTTGACATGTTTCTTGGCAATCCATTACATTAACAGTCAAATATGGTCTGTAAATGGTGTTATTCTGGGATGTATCTTAAAATAAATGCATGTAACAGAATGGGGCTTTGCCAATTATTACTCGTTTTAATATGATCCTACCAGGTATGGGCCTTTTTCTACAGTGTATGTCCATGTTTAGAAATATATATCAGCGCTGTTTTACATAAAATGCCAAAAAAGGAGAGAAACATGCTCTGTGTAATTTCTCAGAGTCCAAGGTGACGTCTCTAAATCACGTTTTATTTGACCACCAGTCCAAAAATCCAAAGCTATTTAGTTATCATTATACAGGACAAAGAAAAGCATCAAATTCTTAAATCTATAGAGCATGAATCCAGCTAATGTTTGGCGACTAAAATGATTATTACATCATAAAAATAGTTGCCAACTAAATTTCTGTGTATCAACTGATTGAATAACCGACGAATTGTTGCAGCTTCAACATATATTAGATTAGATTAAATTCAACTTAATTGTTATTTTCACAGAGAGTTCAGGTTCTGAGACAACAAACTGCAGTTTAACATCTAACCTGAAGTGCAATAGGCAGGGAAGTGCAGAGTAATATACAGATTAAGATATAGAATAAACAGAATTAATAATAAACAGTAAGAAGTATAAATTCGGTAGATACAGTATTAGCAGTATTAACAGTGTGTATGCAGATAGCCAACACAGTATAAGCATAGCAGGCAGTGCAGGTGTAAATATAAAATACATAGTGGAGAGTGTTAGTACACGTAATGCTAATAGTGGACATTATATACAGAATAAATAGCTGAACTTTGATATGAAAATGGTTTAGACAATAGTATAAATATCAACCATAGGTCAGTATATCTAGTGTAGACAGTAGTATAAATATTTGGGTCAAGTGTATACAGTGCACAGAAGTAAGTTAATGTAAAGTGTATAGTTTACACTACATGCACAAACTCAAAATCTCAGAAATGCAAACAGATGAGATTCTGCGGGGCAGGAAGCAGCTTGTTTTTGTTTGGAAAGGACAGGAAATGTTTCCATTAAGAGAATGTTTGTGTTTGCATTGTCAATTGATATGTGATTGTGAATTAGAGCTGCACCTAATAATTATTTCATTATTTTTTTGTGATTATTTTGTAGATTAATGTTATTATGTGGTTATTATGTAGATTATCATGTTATTAAAAAATCCATGAATTATGTAATAATGTGTGACCTCAAGTGAATGAATATGTGTATAGGTGAGGCTACATTAAATCTGGAAAATGAAAGAGATACTGGTGTAGTCATGGATTTATTGAGGAGAATTTTGTCACAAAATGTTAAGACTAATCATACGTAATAAGTGCAAATGTTCAGTTGTAGACATATCTTTTTTAGCTTTATTTATAATTATATACATATACAAAAATTGGGGCCACTTTTTTCCACAACAATCAGGTTATTTAGGCTGTGTTGAGATGAAAACATTTAATCTCTGGGAGAGTTTCAGTATCTATCCATCTATCTATCTGTCTTATGATTAAAAACATTGTTATTATCATTATGTGAGAACCAGACAGAAGTGAAAAATAATCACCAGCTGCTGTTGAATTTTGTCTGCTACTGTTTTGTTAGTAAATCTGTCAGACAAACTTGGGGATTGGGGAGATTTGCTCCACCTCCTGAGGCTGGTTGACAAAAGTATTTCACTCTCCTGTTGTTGGTCTCCTGCAGTTTGGCAGTAAAGGCAATTAGAATAGATTAGATGAAACTTCAACGGTCCCCTTGGGAGAACTGGGTCAATGCAGCAGCAAGAGATAGCACAGATGAGAGGCATAAAATACAAAAGACATTTACAACAACAGAAAACACTGAGGATAATAATAAGACTTTTAAAAACCCCCCACAATTATACAGGTTACACTAGACCCTATTACAACAACAAATTTATCCTAACATTATCAGAGTGGCAACAGCTGGAAAGGGTTTTTACCTTCATGCCATAAAACTCCACTGTCTTAAAGAATTTCATTGCTCATAAAAGAGTTGTTAACAGCTATATTAGCTTTTGTTTTTTACAATGAATAGGCGGTTTGATTTATAATTAGTCACCACAGATGGTGCCAGCTAGGGGTGTGACGATATGTCGATCCACATCGATACATCGATTCATTGATTAACGATCCGATTATATTGATGCAAAATGAAAACCTCGATCCATATCGTCATCTTAAAGATACACATTTATTTTGAAATTCACATAGCACATCTGTTTCACCATTTCTGGGCAAGCTCCCCTCCGCTCAAACAACAAACAGAGCTCAGAAATAAATAGTCAAATCATATTCTAGTTGTTTTTGTAAGTTGATGTAAATGATTGTGTAAGATGGGCATATGATATCGCGTCATATGGATCGCAGGCTCCTGAATCGAATCGAATCGAATCAAAATCGTATCTTGACAGTCTTTGTGATATTGGCAAACATCGTATCGTCATCCAAACAAATCGATATAATATCGTATAGTGATGAAGCTGGTGATTTACACCCCTACTACCAGCAAGAGTAAAGGTAAAAGCACCAGATTCACTCGGGTTTTTCGCATCACTATATTTGTGTTTTTATTGCTCCAAGCTGGCGATAGCAGAGGCATGATGTTTTTTGGGTTGTCCATCAGTCCCTTTCTTGTGAACACAATATCTCAAGAACACCTTGAGAAAATTTCTTCAAATTCAGCCCAAACATACACTTGGACTCAACAATAAACTGATTAGATTTTGGTCGTCAAAGGTGAAAATCACTGTGACCTTGCATCTATCTCATTCTTGTGAACCTCCTGAACATCTTGAAGGAATTTCTACAAATTTAACATAAATGTCCACTTGGACTGAAGAATAGACTGATTCAAATTTGGTGGTCAAAGGTCAAGGTCACTGTGACCTCAGAAAAACATGTTCTTTGCCTTAACTTAATAATTCATACACTCATTATGACAAAACTCCACACTGATGTCTAATAGAATATAATGATGGAGTAATGACGTTTTATATCAAAAAGGTAAACGTCACTGTGACATCATAATGTTCTGCAAAAACACTTTTCTGACCATTACTCAACATCATAACTCAGGAACAGAAGAGGAGACATTTGGTTAGATACTGTGACACTAATCTTGAAACTGTGCAGATTGTATAGATCTTCTGTGCCGCTGGGGGGAAGATGTGTGTGAAGCATCCATGGATATAAACTGTAAGAGAATCTTGACAGGTTCTCGGAGGAATACAACCGTGTGGTTGTAATTCTACTGTCTCGTAAGCATCCCCCTGACCCTGAGTTATTATTTGATGGTAGCTTCTGGTCACTACTTTTTTATAACCCTCCAGTGTTGTAAAATGTTGTACAGAGCAAGTCTTAGCTGATATGTATATGCTGCGATTCACACCTGCTTTGTTGGGCGGGATGTGGGCCCAATAAATGGCCTCAGTGTTTGTTTCGGTTTCAAAGTCCAGAGTCGTGTTTTCACCTCTGCATCATCAGAGCAGGCAAGGCATGGTGGGAGAAATAAAGGCAGACAGGGTCATAGTAAAAACAGGTTTGTTGGGTTTGTGGAAATTAAGCACATAAAAATACTTGTATCTACTGATGTGATGTAGTGATGCAAAATAATATGGTTTAAAGTAACTCATCAGTTTACCCTTGCTGAACTTTTGTCTGTCTGTGTTTGTGTTTTGTTGACTGAGGCAGTAGGCAAACTTTGGTTGTTTTGTCATGTCTGATGAAAGGGCCAATCATTGTTTTGTCAGATTTTTATGAGATTATACTTAAAAATCACTTGCCATCTCTGTGTATATCGATTGCCAGAGCATTAGAAATAGTGTTGTTGATGGCAAGGCTGCAACTAAAAATTACTTTCAGTATTGATTGATTGTTTAATGATATAGGATAGAATGGCAGAAAAGATTGAAAAATGCCCATCATAATTTCCTAAACAGTGCATCAAAACCAACAAATATTCACTTTGAAATATCATAAAGAAAAACAACAAATCCAGGACATGTGAGTAGCTGGTTATGCTTTTTTAAAAAAAAGAAGACATTTTTTAAACGATTAATCAGTTATCAAATAGTTGACAATTTTTCAGAATGATTGATTTATCAACTGACTGCCTCAGTTGATGGGAACATGATGTGGGAGTGTAATAGAGCTGTAACTAATCATTTTCGTTGGGAATACAAATTCTGTTGTTGTTTAGTTCAAATAGTCAGTTGATGATTAACCATTTATTTACTCACAAATGCAATAGTGCAGAAATGCCTGTACTGTCCTAAAGTCAGCCTGAAGTATTTAGATCAGATTTAGGTGTCAAAATTCAGTGTTTTTTGAGTTCAGACTAAAATGTGTATGTTTACATAACCTTGGAGAAAAAATAAAAAAATGACTCCCATTTTATGTCCTTCATATATATTTGTATCACTTATAGAGCTGGGTATCGCCACTGACCTTCCGATACGATACGATTCCGATACACTAGGTCCCAAATCGATACAATTTTCGGTACGATTCGATACGATTCGATATCGATATTTTAGTTATAACACCAATTTTGCTTTGGTAATGGAAGAGATTCTCAAAGAACTAATGCTGTAAATTCAATTGTAAAAGTTACCCCCTAACCTGGTGCATTATTAAATATTAATATTTAAATTAAGAGAGAACTGACCATTGAACAAATAGTTATACAACATCTTGTACTTTTTATTGAAATAGCCATTCAATGTAAACAATAATAATAAATCTCAACAACAGACACTAGACCCAGACCACAAAAAGTAATACTGTAGTGTCCCTTATGAAAACACAGTACAAACACGGCAGTGATTGTCTCACAAAGCTTTGGTGCATTTTGAACAGAAATTGCAAAAACCCACCTCTGAACTAAAGCCTACATTTTCCACCACGCTGTATGGTCTGAGATCCTTGCAGATAAAACTTGCCAGAGCCGACGTGATTTTCTCTGCACGCAGAGACGTGGACGGAAACTTCGCCCCAAATGCTTTCTCCAGCGTCGGTTGCGTCAGTGCCAGTGACCTGTTAGCGTAGCCTGGTTGTTGTGCATGCTCCGGGTGGTGCCTCATTAAATGGCTCCGGAGATTGGTTGTGTTGCCATTGTATTTTACCTCCACTTTGCATATTTTGCACACAGCATTGTTTCTGTCCAGTTCCTTGCTACCTTCTCTTTTCTTGAACCCAAAATGCCGCCAGACATCGGCTTTCAAATTTCCGGGTGACACAAGTTCTGCTTCCTTCTCCGCCATGGTTGTTCTCTCTGACGCGGATGGCATGGATCTCGCGAGATCTGACTGCGTTAATGGTGCGCGAAGCACTAAACCACGCGAGACTAAAGGGGTTAGCCAAACAAAAACACCTAACGGGTAAAATCTATTGCATTTTAAAATATCGATACTGGGCTTTATGTGTCGATTATCGTTTCTACACATGTGTATCGATACAATATCGAAAATATCGATATTTTTAACCCACCCCTAATCACTTACTATTGATCTGATATTAAATGTGTATCATAGTTTGAGCAGTTTATGTCTGTACTGGTTTTGCACTGAACTGTATTCATATGGGGTGTTATTCACATGACTAACACAATCAGCAGTGCGCTTTGTCAGTAAGTCGACATTGATGCAGGCTCGCTGTTGGAGCGAGTTCTAACCCACTTTCACTCCCTTCTAATTAGTTTGGGATGGCACCTTATGTGGTGGACCCTCTGTGTAAATAAAGTGTAAGTGGGGAGGCACAGGATGGAGGGGATGGTTTATGAAACGTCCATTGATCATCTGATTACATTTTTATCTTCTTTTTCTTTAATCTGAAATATTTCTGAACTAAATAATAACTTTTTAAACTATTTTTATTTGATTATTAGACACAGTCTTTTGCAGCTGCTTATGTGAAGACAACCTTAAACAGTTGTAAGGAGCAGCAACAATCATTCAGTCAGTCAATTTGTCAATTGAGGGTGAAACGGAGCCTGAGATGCAGTGATGCAGGCGCTGTGCAGGCCTGTTGAAAAGAGAGAGCTGAGCAGGAAGGCAAAGCTTTTGATTTACCAGTCCATCTACATCCCGACCCTCACCTATAGTCAAGAGCTTTGGGTAGTGACCGAAAGAATGAAATCGCAGGTACTAGCAACTGAAATAAGTCCTCTGTTGAGTGACTGAGCTCAGCCTTAAAGATAGAGTGAGGTGCTCAGACATCCGAAGGGAGCTTGGAATAGAGCCACTGCACCTAAACGTAAAAGGGGCCAATTGAGGTGGTTCAGACATATGATCAGGAAGCCTCCTGGGAACATCCCATTAGAGGTGTCCCGTGCACTTTCAACTGGTAGGAGGCCCCGGGGCAGATCCAGAACACGCTGGAAGGATTATGTATCTCATTTGGGCCGGGAACGCCCCAATAAGAGCTGGAAAACGTTGCTGGGGAGAGGGATGTGTGGAGTATTTTGCTCATCCTGTTGCAACCCGACCCTGGATTAGAGGATGAAAAAGGAAGGGATGGATGGAATTAGTCAATTGACAGAAAAAAGACAAAAAATTGCAAAACTTTACTTTCACGTTTTACGTACAATTCACTGTTTCTTGTTAAGTTCTGTGTCTCTTTGTCCTTGATGACATTGAACAGATATTTTTGGAACAAAAAGGCATTATTGTATTTCATTGTCTCAGTACCTGTACTCAGTGTTGTAATCTAATTTGAAGATGTCACTTCAGGCTCTCGGAAATTGTGATTTCCCACTATTTTTTTTTTTTTTTTTTTTTTTACATTTTATAGACCAAACAATAACTATTTAAATAAATGATTAGTAGGCTACTGGTGAACGTTGTTTGTGGATCTGTTGTGTGGCCAGAGTGAACAGATGCAGATGCATTGTAGCTGAGAAAACACACTTGTCCAATCTGTTTGCTGTTGGTCTTGGTGCAATGTGTGACGTTCAAGATGTTGTGTGGGCAGAGACCAACTTTGTATTTCAAATCTGATGTTGCTGAAATCTGACAGCATTTTGGGGGCTTTACACTTCTAGTGCATGTAATATATTGGATGAAAATGTGATGATGTGTTTCAACCCCGTGTGTCTCTCTTCAGATGCCTGCCTGTACCAGTGTGAGAGCATGGAGGAGGGGGAGGACACGGACTTCAGCCGGGGACTGAAATACGAACCTTCGGTAAGGAGACAAAAAGAGTCACAGCTCACAGTTCTGGTTTCTGTCCGGAACTGAGAGTGAAACTGATGCTCAGCCTCGTACAGAAACACTTCACCCTCACACACTTCACAGATTATTAGGTTTAGAGCTCAGTCTACAGGCAAAGTCATCCACTCATTTAGACATTAGTGAACTTATTTTCCATCTTTTCCTGTTAGTAATTCTCTTTATAGCAGTCAAGGCCTTCTACATGTGATGAATTTGGGAATTAGGGACAGAAATGTCACTCAGTGCATCTGTTAGTCCGTCAGTCTGCTACTTTGGTCTGGGGTGAAATACCTTTACAAGTGTTGAATGGATTTCCATGAAATTTGGTAAAGATTTCCATGCTCCCCAGAGAATTAGTCCTTATGGCTTTGTTGATCCTTTGACCTTGGATTTAGCTCTACTATATACTTCCAAAACTGACTAAGTACCTGTCAGCTTCCGCCACCCTTTGAGATTTTAAGACAAATGAACATGCCTTGTTTACAACTTGACAGTATTTCCTGCTTGCCAGCACACAATACCAGCTAACCTCAAGATCAAAACATAGACGTTTATAATAGAAAGACATAATATATTTCCCTTGTCGACTCTGTGTCCCGGCGTTTGATATGCAGTCCCAGTTTGGAGAAGGACATATATCTGGGAACTTTCTTTCCCCCATGTCCGTGCTCCATGTGGTGAGTTTCTTTCGGAGGCAAATACTTGTCCCTTAAGTTTTTCCACGTCTACGTACATTCTGTCATGTCCACACCGATGTTGCTAGAAATTTCTCTCAAGGAGTTTGCAGCCTTTTGGAGTGAAAAAGAGTAGCACAAATGTACATATTTGCAAACTTCTTCAATCGACTTCTCCCTCCATTTGGTCCATGTTTACGGAGAGAGAAAGCGCAGCTGGAAATGTGATGCTGCCAAGCCAACCAATCAAAGTTATTGCAGCCTGCATCGCAGCTACATGTAGTTACATTTCTAGGGAGGTGCACATCAGGCCATGGCGTAGGTAAGGTGTCGATTTGATGCACAAGTATAAATCCTGCTCAATGCTAACATAACATCCTAGTTTGCCCACAATGAACACTGGTCAATACGCATCTACATAATAATTTAAGTTTTTTTGTGTCATTTTTAACCTTGATTTTTGAAGGGGGAACCATTTCCATCTCATGCATAGCATTTGTACATTGCTGTTTGGTAATCATGTTTTTAAACAAGATCAACTTTTACCATGTTATGCTAAATGTTTAGCAGTTTAAATTTTAGCATGTTTAGCCTTAGCTGTTGGGATTTGAGTTTGGGTTTTTTTGGGGGGGAGTTTTTCCTTATCTGCTGTGGGGGTCCAAAGGGCAGAATGATGTTGTGTGCTGTAAAGCCCTCTGAAGGCAAATTGTGATTTGTGATATTGGTATTTATAAATAAAATTTATTTATTGATTGATTGATTGATGACAAATGAGTCAAATCAAACACTATCTGTTTTTATGCCTCCAGAATGGCAGTAACTGTGGCCGCAAGCATTGTGTTTTCAACTCAACGATGACCTGATTAGAATTTGGTTAGCAAATTCTGCCTCATTCTTGTATAGGTGGTATCTCAAGGCCTTGAGGGAGTCTTCTCAAATTTGGTCCTAACATCCACTTTGACTCAAGAATGAACTGATAAGAATTTGGTGGTCAAAGTTCAAAGGTCACTGTGACCTTTAAAACATGTTTTTAGCCATAACTTAAGAATTCATGCACTTATTATGACCAGATTTCACAGAAATGTCTAAAATAATAAAACTATGAAGTGATGACATTTTCTATGCCAAAGGTCAACTTCACTGTGACATCATAATATTCCGCAAAAACACTTTCCTGGCTATTACTCAACATGAGAAACTTTTTGGTCAGATACTGAAGTGGTGACACGCATCTTGGGTGTCCGCCTTGAAACTGCGACGATTGTATAGATCTTCTGCGCTGCCAGGGGAAGATGTGTGTGAAGCAGCCATGTTTTGACAGACATGAATGTAAACTGTTAGAGAAACTTCACAGGTTCAGGGAGGCATACAACTGTGTGGCGGCAATTCTGCTTTCCAGTAAACATCCCCCAGACCCTGAGTTATTGTTCGATGTGCACATGACATACTTGCAAGGATTCCTCCTGGTGAAAGATCTTGTGTGTGATCCTCCGTCACCAATCCGTCATATAGTGTGAAAACTGCAACAACGATAAGACCCCTGATTTCAAGACAGAAAGTCATGTAGTGTGAACTTGGCTTTAAAGAGACAGGCGCTTAAGTGGAGCATGTGAGACAGAAAGTAAAAACAGGTGTTCTAGCACAGACAGTATGAGGAAAATAATGTGTTCTCTGTCAACATTAAAGCATGTGAACATGTTCTAGTAGAAACACAAAATGCAAATGTTGATGTACCTCTTTAACTCTAATAAACATATTGATATCTCCCAAACACACTGTGCTGGCAGCAGCTTAAATCAGGTCTTTTAACTACAGATGATGGATCAAAGGATAATCAGACTAATTGAGACACACGCACACACACACAGACAGACTAATTCAGCAGTTGTTTGACCTCATTTTTCAGCTGACATTCTCTGTTTTCCATCCTCTACCTCCCTCCCTCCGCGTCTTCTTCCTCTGCCAACCTCTCGCAGTTTGACAATGACCTCGTGCTCACCCTTGATCCTGACAACCCCACGTCGCCATGGCAACACCTTGACGACAACCTTCTCACAGGTACAGACCAACCAGTTTTGGGCGCTTATAGGAAACTTCTAACCACCTCTGGTCAGCGTTTTGCTTTCACCCCTCAAAACGTCTCTGAAACAGGAGATGCTTCATCCCCTCTGCTGCTACAATGTGTCATCATTTTTTTCTTTTTAAGTCTCAGTAATTTCCTAGAGCAGCTGCTCACTATATTTTTTTCAACAAGCTTGAGGAAATACTGCATTTGTTAGTGACTATTTTCAGCTGCAGATTAATCTACATTAAATATAATGTGAAATATCCATAAAATATGTCACTTTGTCAGGGGTGGTCAGCTTACGCAATGATAGAAAAGAGGTCCCGTAAAGGAAAAGGTTGGGAACCACTGCTCTAGTGAGTATTTGTGGCAGCTGGATGGCGTATGTGGGATTCAGTCAAAATAAACGACAGTGTATGGGATCATGGTAATGAAAGAACATGTCACGGAGCACAACAGGGTGGCTGATTTGTTTTTAATGGTTTTCATACACCAGGATTTGTTCACAATAAGAACAGGTACATCATTTTGATTCTTGTCCTTCCAGATATTAAGTTTCTCTTTCTTTCAGCTCAGTCAATGTTTAATTCATCTTGTGGTCCAAAAATGTTTTTTACACTGTCCCACTTTCAACATTTACCTTGTGAAGCTCGCAATTAACTCTTGTTATTCTCTGTGAAAATATTTAAATTGAAGAGTCCTTGTAGCCAGTGTTGGGCAAGTTACTCTCATATCACTAGTTGCCTACATTTGAAAGTAATATTTTACTGTATAGTTTTACTCTATGTGTAGAGTTACACATTGACACAATAACCTTTGGATGATATTTTCTGTTGGAGCACTGGCAGAAGTGGAGTGGTGTGGATCAGTGGGGATAAATGAAAAATTAAAACAATATGTGGTTTATTTTGGGTGATAACACAATACGTGACACTGTAAATGCAAATGCAAATGCAATGCAAATGCATTACCCAAAATCTTGTTGGTAACCCATTATATTGCTTTGTTACTGTTGAAATATAATATATTACTGTAACAGGTTGCTTTTGTAAGGCGTTACCTCCAACACTGCTCATAGCCAGAAATATACCACTGGTGTTCTACCTTTTCTTAGTGAAAATCTTGTAAGCAGAGATAAAGTGTAGCCTTCTTAAATTTTGTCAGGTTCATTAATTTACCTGTTTTCCTTCATGAAGAGCTTAAAGCAATAGAGCAGTGAGAGCAAAACCTCGTTATCCCAGCAGCCTTTTACAAATATATTACAGCCAGACATGTGTCACATGTCGTTTGATCAATTGTGTTGGTTGGAGCCAAAATATCAGTTCTTGTTTTATTTTGCAGAAAAATAATGAAGATTTTTTTCCACTTTAATAAA
Source organism: Epinephelus cyanopodus (assembly GCA_026686955.1). NCBI lineage: Eukaryota > Metazoa > Chordata > Actinopteri > Perciformes > Serranidae > Epinephelus > Epinephelus cyanopodus. The sequence goes on along the minus strand of CM048931.1, from coordinate 7,842,857 downwards.
AAAGAAGGGCATCTGAAAGTCAAATAGTTATTTTATTTAGTATTTTTCATTACAACAGCTTTTCTGTGGGATGTTGTGAACCTGAATCAGCATGACTTTTAAACAACTACATCACTATGTGTTGCACTGTTACAGTACTGTGTTACTGTTTTCGTTCTGGGTTTTGGTGGCAGTTTCTCCTTCAGGCAGCAGATTTTTTTTTTTAGAAACACTGACTCATTTAAGTCTCTAACTTGAACCGTAATCCTTTATGTTTTATTGCAGTGCACATCTCCTGATTTTATGATTATTATATTATTGTTAAGACTTAAAATCTCACAATCCATCATGGGTTTAATAGTTTGGCATCAGACAACCTCTGACTGTCTGTGTCGTTTTTCTCTGAAGGGGAAACTCCTGTGATTAAAAATGAAATGACCATCACTCAGCCATTACCAGTGGAAATGTGTAAGTTCTCCAGATTCTTTTCAAATTGTTCTCATCAAACAAAAACAAATACATACTCTGTTTCTGACTGGTTTATGTGTTTGTGTCCAGTGTTCCAGGTGAAAGCAGAGCCTCCCTCCCCAGCATCCTCACTCGGGTCCGACTGCTCTGCCTTATCACCTGACCCACAGGTCCTTGTTTAATGATGACTTTTAAATTTGTAAAATCACAAGACATCAACAGGAAAAGTCATGAAATTACAAACCAAAAAAAAACAACCCTAAATATCATCAGCTGACTGTGTCTTATCTCCCGTCCAGATCACAGTTAAAGGTGAAAACCCCCCGACTCCTCCGTACATGTATGGAGACGTGCTGTCTCCTCCGCTTGGGACCATGGAGGTCACCGTGGCAACAACAGCCGTACCCCCACCACAGACGCCATTGACAACACAGATCCCAGCAGTCATAAGTGGAATACAGACGCAGGCCGCAGGTAGGTTCAGACCCTTGTAGGCCTGTCTTGATATCTACTTTTGTTGGATGATATATTGTTTCAGAAAAAAACTGCAATAAACAATATGATTGTTATTTTGGGACCATTTTATGCTACTGATAAAATAATAATACAGTAGCAAAATTAAGGCTAGTTTACCCTTTCAAAGAGGAATGAACTTTTTATTCTTAAGAATATTTAGATGGAATTAAAATATGAAAAATGAAAAGATAAATAAACATATTTTAAAAAGAAAAAGAAACACCTGTTCCTGCACAGGAAAGTAGATATAAAATTATGGTACCTTTTGTAGTAGTGGTCAAAAATTGGATGGGGCTGAATATTAGCCATGCAGTGCTGGTATAGCAGCAGACTCGTGTTTTCTATGGTCTACCAGATCATTTTCGTCGCCTGTTTGTTTGTTGGACTGAGAGAAAAAAAGAAAGAGAGAACTCTTTGATATTGAAATGAGGTTTCAGAATGTTGTCACACCTGCAGTGTTTTTTTTATTTAATTATTTACTTGTTTATTTATTGATATATTTTCAGGGACAATGCACATTAATCAACATCATGGTAAAAGGCTGATTTCCAACTGTTAATCCTCAGCTCGCTGTTAAATTGTCCATTAAAACAACAATAAAAGACACAACATGGGCAATTAGAAACAGGAGAAAACAAAACATGAGAGCAGCTGAACAGGATGAAAAACATCATGCAGATCAAGACATGTACAGAGCACTATGAATACAAAATAATATTAAGTAGACAACAGGGCCGCAACTAAGGGTTATTTTCATTGTTGATTATTGTCTCAATTAGTTTGGTCTATAAAATGTTAAGTGTTTCCCAAAGCTGAAAATAATGTCCTAATGTCTTGTTTTGTCCACAACACAAATATATTCAGTTGGCTGTCATAGAGGGGGGAAAACAGAAAACATTCACATTATAGAACCAGGAATCAGAGTTTGGATTTTTTTTTTTTTTTTGTTAAAAATTACACAAATCGCCTATAAAATTGGTTGTCAATTAATTAAATAGTTGACAACTGATCGATTAATCATTGCAATCATCAGACAGTTATCACTAGTGCTTCATCAGTACTTGACCACTATATGTGTCTGGGACAAAGCCTCACTATCTGCCACGTTATTGTGATATGGGAGTCATACTGAGCTGTCTGGGCTGAACGAAAAGCTCTCGATTTACCAGTTATCTTATCTTTACATCAGGATATTACTGTACAGATACCCCACAACGCAACGGAGGCATTACTGTTTATGTCCTTTCTGGTCTGGGAACTCTGCTTTAGAGTTGTACCTCTGCAGCTCAGACCTGGATAAACATCACAACACAAAGTGATGGTTAGCTTGTTGTGTTTCACAGCAGCATCAGAAAAAAAGTTCCAACACAGATCCCACTGCTCCTCTAACACCAGGTCTGCTTTTCTTTTGGGTGTGAGTACAGAAAATGTATTCGCTTAAACTGAAAGAACTTGTGTGTGTGTGTGTGTGTGTGTGTGTGTGTGTGTGTGTGTGTGTGTGTGTGTGTGTGTGTGTGTGTGTGTGGTGGCGGCGGCGGCGGATCATCCTGTAGCTTATATTTGCAAACCAAATCATTTCATTGGTTCTGCAAAATTTTCCACTTTACACCACAGAGAACTAAAGCTTGAGTCATGTGTTTTGTTGACAGCTTGAGTGTATTTCTACAGTGCAAAACAGTTAAAGTGAATGTTCTTGTAAAAGTTGCTATTCCCAAGAGGCTGATTTAAGTTGCTAATCTCTGAAATGTAAGTGATATTTGTTTTCTGTCACCTGAAGTTCTGCCAGGTTCGGCCACATTAAAGGCCAGCACCATCCTGAGCACTAAACCTCCCATCCAGCCCAGACCGGTGTGCGTCACCACCCTCCCCGTCCCCCAAACCCCCACACCGGCCAAGACCCTTATACTGCAGGGCCTCCCCTCCATGGACCAGAATAGACCTGGTAACAAGTGTTTGTGTTTGATCAAAATACTGAATTACTGTGATTGGCCGTATCATGATGATTCGTCTCTCTGTCTTGCTTCCTCCAGTCGTCCTGTCTCAGTCCGTCTGCCTCAGTTCAGCCCCGGCCATCGTTAAAATGGAGCCTGTCTCTCCCAGCATCCCACAGCACGGCTCCAGCCCCACAGCTCCGCCCACCAGCAAACCCATCGTCCCCGCAACGACGACGTTACCCGGCAACAACTCCAACGATATTGATGTGAGTAGGTTGGATGTAGCGACTCACACATCAGTCATTAAATCACAGCCAGTGTAACATACTTGACTTTTGACACCAAAGCATGACTTATTTGGGACATGTGAACCCTTTTTGTCAAAGAATATTTACCATCAAATGTTTTTTTGCGCTTTAGATGCCTGCCGTTTTTGCCGGAGTAGAAAAGCGCCATCTCCGCTTCTCTTTCTTTTACTGTTGTCTGATCAGATGATTTGAGAGACGGGCCTTCTGTGGTAGTCATGAGAACAAGTTTACAGTTTGTAAACAATAAAGGAGAAACTGTTGGCAGTGGCTGCTGGAAAAGGCAATGCAGTGCGCCTCAGGTTTTGCAACCTGCAAAACACTTTGTGTGCGTGCCTTAGGGGTACAGCATTCCTTTAGCTGAGACGCTTTAGTTGCGTCTGGTTGCTATCATACAGAGTATCCGCAGAAGTAAAATGTCGGCACAAGGTAGAGTACCTGCTGTGGGAACGTGAAGGCTGAAAAACCTAAGGAGAGAGGACAGACCTGCCAGTCTGTGTGGGTTCGGTATTCATTTCTCCTCCATTGTTGTTGTTGCTGTTCAGTGATGTGACATTTGGTCTTGATGAGGTCTGTCCTGCCCCTCCTCCACTGTGAGTGAATAGCTGTGTAAAAGTTAAAGTGATGAGCAGCTGCAGCTTTATACGCTAAGGTGAATATTTTTTAACTCTCAGCAACCAGAGAAAAAAGGCAAATGTGCAGCTTTCAGCACAGACTGCTTTTAGTTGGTCCTCGAGAAGTATTGAGGTTAGATACCCAGCCCCAGTGATGACACACAGACTGACAGATTTTCCTGAAACCTTTCTGGTTTAATTTAGAAAATAAATAATAATAAATAATAAAATAAATTGTGATCTATTGTTTTTTTTTTTTTACCTCAAGTTGGCATTAATATAAGATTTAAAACTTTTGACAGAAGTCACTACAGCTGCACCAACCTGTACGAGCTGTGATCATTTGTTTGTTTCTTGTTAAATATGTGAGAGAAAAGACATAACTTTTGTTGTTTAGTCAGCTTGGCAGGTTACATCACACTGACACTCTCAGTGTTTCACCTCTTATATAAGCTGTGATGTGTGAACACATCAGTTTTCCTCGGGGTGTAGGATTATATCATTCACCTGCTGAACTTTTTGTTTTCTGTTTTTGTTCCCCTCCCTCCTTTTCCCTCCTCTTCCTGCCTTGTCATTGTTCTGCTTTCCTCCTACCTCTGTTTCAACATCCTCCTCCTCATCTTCCCTCCTCCTTTCCTTTTCTTCGTCATTGCATATACACCAACCTCCTCCTCATCCATTGTGTCTGTGTCCTCCTTTTTCTTCAAATTCTTCCCTCCTCTGTGATATTTCCATCCCATCTTCCTCCTTATTCCTCTGTTTCCCTCTTCTCCTTTCTCCCCTCCGCCCTCCTTCATCTTTTCCCAATCTTTCTCCACCTCCTCCTCCTCCTGGTGCAGATGAAGGTGCTGAAGCGGCAGCAGAGGATGATAAAGAACCGGGAGTCAGCGTGCCAGTCGAGGAAGAAGAAGAAGGAGTACCTGCAGAACCTGGAGGCTCAGCTCAGGGAGGCCCAGCAGGAGAACGAACGACTCCGCAGGGAGAACCAGGCACTGAGGGAGAGGCTGGCTGGGAAAGAGGTGAGGGAAAGAAGGGAGGATGTGATTTGTCATCTTCTTCATCAACTGTGTCTCCTCCAGACAGAGACAGGAGATTAGCTCTATGTGTGATTTGAAAGACCAGAATTAGTAAAATTCAATTCATTTTTTAATTGCTGAGAAGGTAAAGTTAAAAAAAAAAGGTACTGTTCGGTACTGGTACCGAATTCCAGACACAGTAACCAGTATGGGTTTAAATGTGAACGGTATCCAACCCTACATACATACTTAGTCTGTAGGGATATACACACCCAGGCCACTTACACCTCTTCAACTGCTCGGAAACGCAAATAGTTAATCAGCCAATCACGTGGCAGCAGCTCAATGCATTTAGGCATGTAGACATGGTCAAGACAACCTGCTGTCAGTTCAAACTGAGCATCAGAATTGGGGAAAAAAGGTGATTTATGTGACTTTGAACGTGGCATGGTTGTTGGCGCCAGACAGGCTGGTCTGAGTATTTCAGAAACTGGTGATCTAGTGGGATTTTCACACACAACCATCTCTAGGGTTTACAGAGGATGGTCCGAAAAAGAAAATATCCAGTGAGCAGCAGTTCTCTGGGAGAAAATGCCTTGTTGATGCCAGAGGTCAGAGGAGAATGGCCAGACTGGTTACAACCAAGGTCTGCAGACCATCTCTGAACCAACAACATGTCGAACCTTGAAGCAGATGGGCTACAGCAGCAGAAGACCACACCAGGTGCCACTCCTGTCAGCTAAGAACAGGAAACTGAGGCTACAATTCACATTGGCTCACCAAAATTCAACAATAGAGGATTGAAACTACGTTGCCTGGTCTGATGAGTCTGGATTGCTGCTGGGACATTCAGATGGTGGGGTCAGAATTTGGCATAAACAACATGAAAGCATGGATCCATCCTGCCTTGTATCAACGGTTCAGCCTGTGGTGGTGGTGTAATAGTGTGGGGGATATTTTCTTGGCACACTTTGGGCCCCTTAGTACCAAATGAGCATCATTTAAACACCACAGCCTACCTGAGTATTGTTGCTGAGCGTGTCCATCCCTTTATGACCACAGTGTACCATCTTCTGATGGCTACTTCCAGCAGGATAACGCACCATGTCACAAAGCTCAAATCATCTCAAACTGGTTTCTTAAACATGAGAATGACTTCACTGTACTCCAATGGCCTCCACAGTCACCAGATCTCAGTCCAACAGAGCACCTTTGGTATGTCTTGGAACGAGTGATTCTCATCATGGATGTGCAGCCGACAAATCTGCAGCAACTGTGTGATGCTATCATGTAAATATGGACCAAAATCTCTGAGAATGTTTCCAGCACTTTGTTATATCTGTGCCACCAAGTATGCACTTCTGGAGGTGTACCTGATAAAGTGGCCGGTAAGTGTAGAAAGAGCTGTGATTAAAAGAACAATCCTGCTGATTTCCCTGCAGAGTGAACCTGACTTCCATCTCATTTAACACCCAGAGGGATTTGTAGTACAGCAGCTGCCTCTGAATTAAATTAACAACAACAGGCTGAAAAGGAGGGAATAAGATCCAGACTGAGGCACAGAACACAAACACATAGAAAAGAGAAACCTGTTGAACCTGATGATTGGAATCAGTGGAAAGGTGAAACAAAAGTTAAATGCCACCAGACACCAGAAATGCCTGCTTGTAGGCCTATGTTTGAAATTAAACAAACCTCAAACTGTTTGTTTACTTAACAAATCACTTGAAGGAAATATTGTAAATCCAGTAAAGGTCACAGAGTAAATTTAAATGTGTTTTTTAGTCAGTCATGTGAAAAATTGTTATGCACAGAAACGTTACACACTGATTCCGATGCGTTTTATTGTTCTATTTGTTGTGAAAATTTGGAGAAAGAGACAAATGAAAAAAAAACATATTTCCTCCATTGCCAATCTCCACTGGAGTTACCTATCTGGCTGTCATCATTCCCTCCCTGTCTTTCATTTGGCACTGCAGCTGCATGAAGGGGTGGAGCTGTCCTCCACATTCTGTGTGCAGTCCACATCCTCCTCCTCCTCGTCATTATCATCCACCTGATTATCACTATCTGACCTGTTGAAAGTGAACTATCTAAATTATGAAATGATTCTGTGCGCCCGTTTCTCTGTCTTGTCGAGGCTGTGTTCCATTGCCACATTTTCCTCTCTGAGTCTTGGTCAAAAGCCTCTGAAGGTATTTATTTTTAGATGTGCGACAATTTAGGAAGAAAAAAACAGACTCAGGGCCGAATTCACAAAGAATGAACTGCAGCCGCTAATAGCACCTTGAATTGCACTGCATTTGCACCCGCAGTTTGCTCGGTCTTAACGTCCTATTCACAAAGGATATTGCACTAATGATATACCAGCGCAAACAGGCCCACAAAGTTTGGCAGCTGAGTACAGTTTGCCCCTGATTTGCCCCTGATTGCAATAAGCCACATGGCAAAGTGCGTTTTGGGAACGGCCGCAGACTGTCACCTTTTCAACGCATCAGTATCTTCGGATGCCATTAAAGTAATAATGATTATAATAATAATGTCAAAATATTATTCACAGACTGATTTAACAGACGATCACTGCTGCCATGATCACTAGAAGGTCTGGGTGAGAGGCTTCCACAGAGGAGCGCCCAGTTTGCACTAGCTTTCTAAAGACATTATTTACTTCACTCAAACTGCGTGTGGCTATTAGCACTGGTGTTAGTGAATTGGACGTTGTTTATCAATTAGGCTCATTTGCGTAGAAAGGGGCAATTTTTGCACCAGATATATGCATATTACCTCATTTAAATATGTGCAAATAACACCGGAGCACCAAGACGCAATCTGCCTGGCAGCGCACTTAGTGGACCATTTCACCCTGTGTGCATGCTTTGTGAATTAGACGGTATCTGTTTTTGTCGGTTTAGCGGCCGCAAAAGCCACGCAATCCTTTTGTGAATTCAGCCCTCAGTGTGCAAAGGCCTGAAGTCAGGAAGTGTGTCATCAAAAATGTTTGTATCTTCATGTGCGACTTTCTGCATGTTATTTTTTCTGCACATAGTACATGCAGTATAAGTTCCTCTTTTGTGTTTTTCAGGGCAGCGACTCAGCGAGCAACAAGAGAGCCGTGTGTGTCATGGCTGTCCTGCTGTTCATGACCTTCAGCTTCGGACCCGTCAGGTATCCTGCATCGCAAAAGTTGTGCTAGTAGTTTTTCATTTTTCAATTTCAATGTATTTATGTAAGAAGGGACAATGTAAATTAATTCACATTTAAACAAATGGAAATGCACCCAAATTAGCCAGAGAGGTAGTTTGCATCTGAAGTCCCTTTACCAGATGCTCATGGTCATCTTCAGACAACAAAAAGAATATAATAAGAAGAATGTAGTATGTACATGTTCAGCAGTTTTTCGTAACAACTGCTTTGAAAAGTACCATGAATAAGGTTTATTTACTTACCTTATTAGTAAAGGAACAGACACGGACAATACTGTGACTGAAAACATTCCCCCAGTTTGACTTTGCTGAAATGTACAAATAAAAAAATAGTTTTATTTGATTTCTCTGACTTCTTCTTTCCTGCAGCATCACAGACAGAAAGCTGTCAGGCCTACAGGATGGCGTGGTGTCGTATACGGGACGACGACTGCTGGAGATCGAACAACAACATCAACAGCAGCAGCAGCAAGCAGCTGCTCAGCCTCCGAGCAGAGTGGAGGAAAAAACAGAGACGGAGGAGGATGGAGGAGACGAAGCTGCGGAGTCGTATCAGTTCAGGTGAGAGGAGTCTGATGAAGACAACATTCAGTTCATCATCTCAAAGTGTCTCGTGTCTGTGAAATTCATTTCAGATCTCCTTGTGTGTATTTTTGCAGAGTTACCTCCAATGTCCATAATGTCAACTTGGACTGGAACCAATTAATATTTTTTTACCAGCAAACGCAATATTTCTGATTGATTAAATAATTTAATAAATTAAAAGTGCAAAATGTCCCGATCAAGTTAAACCTTGATCTGATTCTTTTTAATATGACAAGTATCTACAGAACGACACAGCTGCACACTCAAGCTACAACCTGTAAATGAAATAAGGCAGAATTCAGTTCATCCCATAATGAAGTTTTGTGCCAAAGTCACTCAGTATTTGAAGTGAAAATAAATAGCAGAAGATATAAAATGTTTAATATATCTGAAAATAAAATAAAATAAAGTAGAATTTAGTTTAATTTAATTTACCTTAGTGTAATTTAAATAATAAGATTATATTAAATTAATTAGCATAAATAAAATTTAACTCAAGTTAGATAAAATCTAACAAGTCTTTTTCTGACCTCCAGATGGGAAATTCTGGTGTTTGCAGCGACACAAAGGCAAAAATAAATATAGATCAGCAGAGAAGGAAAAATATTAAAATGAATCATTAGAAGTGTTTAAATAAAAAACAACACTGGACTAGCACAGAATGAGAATAAGGAGAAATAACAGCTGTTGTTAGTGAATCTGACATTTTTCACCAAATACCGACGGTTCTTATTAAAAAAATAACATGTTGATTTAAAATTATTGATCTGCTATAAATGTAAGTTTAACTGGAGAGTGTGGTGCTTATAAGTGTAAGTGAAACCAGTGAATACACCACAGAAATGTGATCACACACGGACCCACAGAGACGAGCAAATGTCAGTCAGTGACTGATTTATAAACGGCAGGTGAAACACAATTGAAGGCTCCTTTTATAAACGTCTCCTTTGTCAAACATATTTTACTGCACTGACAGAGTCTCATCACAGGTGACAGCAGATAGATTTACTTCATCACAGATAATCATCCACTCTACAAACATCAGGAAGAAATGTAGACAAACATGTTTGTAACGTCTAACAGAACCTGTTCTCCAACAATATCTTCTACTGTTCAATACAACACAGTGTGTCTCTGCTGTGGACGTTAAAGGCATGTCTCCCCGAATTAGGCTCTGCCTCCTTTCTCTCTTTCCTTTCGTGCATCTTTCTTTCCACCCATTCTTTCTTTCATGCTTCCTTCCCATCCCTCCTTCCTTGTTTGCTTTCCTTCTTACAGCTTGTCTTTCCTTTCTTCCTATTCCTTCTTCCCTCGTGTTGTTTCTTCTTTCTTTATTTTCAACCATAGTTCCTCTAGTCTTTCCTTCCCTCCCTCCCATGTTCCTTGTCTTTCCTTTTTTATTTTTCCTTTCTTGTTTCCTTTCCTTCTTACTTCTTGTCTTCCCTTCCTTTCCATTCCTCTTCCATCCTTCTGTTGTCTTTACTCTTTTCCTTTTGCCTTTCATCCCTCCTTCCTTCTTTCCTTTTACCTCTTGTCTGTCCTTTCCTCCCAATCATCCTTTCTGTTATCCTACATTCCTTCCTACCTTTTTTCCATCCCTCCTTCCTTCTTTCATCTTGTCTTTCCTTTCTTCCCATCATACATCATGTTACCCTTCTTTCCTTCCCTCCTTCCCTATGTCTTTCCTTTCTTTTCTTGTCTTTCCTTGCTTCCCATCCATCCTTCCTTTGACCATTCTTTCTGTCTTTTCTCTCTTTCATCCCTCCTTTCTTGTCTCCTATCCTTTCTTCCATCTTTCCTACCTTATTCATTCTTTCTCCTTTCTTTCTCTCCCTCTTGACAATAACAGATGTCCAGGAAGTGTTTTCAGCATCTAACAGAACTACTCCTCCAACATCTCTGACTGCATCCACATGTGTTTGTTTTCCTGTTGGATTAAAAGAATCATTTCCATCAAAGCTGACATGTTCTTTAAATAAATGTGTAACTGTTTGTTTCCCTGCAGATAAAAAAGACTTGATCCCGTAACGTGTGTGTTTGTGTTTATGTTTGTGTCTGCAGGAACCTGAGTGATGTGTTCAGTGACGTGAAGGATCTGGTGCTGCAAGACATTGATCGTTACTTCAGCTCCTCAGACTGCCGACAGTTCAACCGCTCAGAGTCTCTCAGGTCGGCCCGACACTTCAACTGTTAAAATAAGTTTGTGTTTGTCCTCTGCTGTTTGTCATCTCCTCCTCCTCTTCCTCCTTCTTCTCCTCCTCTTAGAGTCACACTTTATGTAAACACACACATTTCACACACCTTAGTATAGGCAGACTTTACAGGACAGATGAGCTTCCATCCTTCCTTCTATTCAGCTTCCCTTCCTCTCTCCCTTCTTTCTTTCTGTTTGTATCCTCTTTCCAACTTCCTTTACATCCATCTTACCTTCTGTTCTTCCTCTCCTACCTTCTTCCTTTCTTTCCATCCCTCCGTCCCTGCTACTTTCTTTTCTTTCTTCCTTCTTTTCTTCATTAACCTTTTTCTAACAGATACACAACAACAAGCCTCCAATATCTTTTATTTTGTAGTTGAGTTTTGTCTCAGTTATTAGATACGCAGGACACGTTAGTGCGTCTCATTGCTTTAGTCTCACTTTAATGTTTCTTGCTTTCTCTGCCTGCATTTCAGGCTGGCGGACGAGCTCAGAGGTTGGGTCCATCGACATCAGATCGACAGGAAGAAGTCTGGAGGAAAACCAAAAACCGCCAAGAAGGCCAAAATTGCCCAGGTTCAGTTCACATCCTCTTCCTCCTGTTAATACTGACGCTGCTTGTTCTTCTCCTTCTAAAGCTAGCTTTTGTGTTTCTGATACATCAGAGCACTCCTTATTTCTACAGTTTGGGCTTGATGGGTGTTTTTTAACATTAAGGAAAAAATAAGTTACTGATATCTGTAGTTTAACAGCAAAGCATTTAAACTGCATATTACATTAATCTTAATGTAGCAGGTTTTGTATAGTATTTACAAAATTCTGTGTCCCCTAAAAATGAACAGGCATCACTTACTTTGTTCCCGCAGAAAGCTCAGCTGAGGAAGACAAACTTCTCCAGATATTTGCCGATCCAGGCTCATCACTCCATTGAAAGGTACAACACACAGGTCATTACACAATCAGGCCCAGATCAGACAGAGCGCTGCATTTTTTCAGTGGCTGAAAAATAGTTAGATACATTTAAGTAATTGATGATTTGAGACAGTTAATGAAATCAACTTTCAACTGATTATTTTACAGAGTAAAGTCCTGATCAGTCTGTTTTCTAATCAGATGAATTGTGATTTGGTAATGAAAATATAAAAAAAAAATAGACCTAGCAAGCTACTCTCTTTTTTTAAATTTAGGCTTCACAAAAAAGGCAGTGTGGTGCACCATATGTTTTCTAACCTGCAAAAAGCCCTCTGTCTGATCAGGGCCATTTAACATTTCTAGTAAATATATTTTAATTCCCCCTGTAATGACCTCATGCAGTCTAGATTCAAGTTTCAGTGCACGTGTCAAGAGAAATGCAAAGCATTGTGAAACTGAAAATACAGTCGGTTATATATATATACTGAAAGTAAACCAGTGTGTTTCTGTCAGCCAGGTGAAGACAATAAAACTGAGCTTTGTTAATGTGAAATTTAAAAATAAAACAGCTAAAAGAAAGCAGAAGAAAATGGAATAAATTGACTGAATATCTGAAAAGTATTACATGTTTTATTAAACAAAAATGAAAACTAGAAGCTGATGGTTGAATAAGATTTTTTTTTTTTTAATATCTTGGGCCATCTTCAAATCTAAAATCCAATTAGACTTAACTGTTATTCTTCTTGTTTGTGTCTATAGTCAGCTGCAGGTGCTTCCTGGTCCTGAGGTCACCTACAGCGACTTCCTGGACGCCATCGACCGCAGAGAGGACACTTTCTACGTTGTCTCTTTCAGACGGGTACGACACACATGACAGCTCAGTTACTCCACTGACTAAACCATCTTATGTTTCACAGGAAGCTCTCTCCGTCTGTTTATGGCTGATCTTCAGTGTGAGATGATGTCTGCTCTGACTTGTTTTGTATTTAATCTGCAACATTCATAATATCTGATCACTGAGCTCATCTACAGATGAGCGCCCTTCAGTTCCGCCCTTCAGTTCCCCCTGGCTAACACCATTAGCTCTGTCAGCACTGCTGCTGTCTTGTAGTTTAAAGGGAAAGTTTTGAGGTAAAGAAAATCTAAATGTGACACATTAAACTGGACTGTCTCCTCTGTCTCTCTCTTTGTCCAGGACCACCTGTTGTTACCAGCCATCAGCCACAATAAAACCAGCAGACCTAAAATGTCTCTGGTGATGCCGGCCATGTCTGTAAACGGTGAGTCTATCTCAAGATCAACTGCTCTGCTGCAATAAAGAAGTATGAGATAGTAAAGTCGGTAAAGATACCAGTAACACAGGTCGACCTTTAGCTCGCCTGGTATAATGTGCGCCCCATACAGGCCGAGCCCTCTGCAGTGACTCAGGTTCAACTCCAACCAGCAGCCCTTTGCTACATGTCACCCCCACCCCCCTCTCCCCCACCTCCCCTGTCTATCTCAGCTGCCCTATCAACAAATGTAAAACACAGCCAAAATTTAACTATAGCAAAAAAAGCTGTTGGTCATTCTGTAAATGAACAGTATAGTTAGATAATTCAGGAGACTTCTGTGTTTCTATAAGTCAAGCCCCAAACAGTGATATTTAAAAGGGCATCTAGCGGCTTATTTTTAGATTTATAGAAAAACTGTAAAATCCCACAAAATCTAACAATCGCTGATGGGTGTGTAAAAACGTTTTTAAATGTCCAGTGTGTAGGATATAGGTGGATATATTGGCAGAAATTGAATATAATATAGTAGTTATGTTTTCTTCAGTGTATAATCACCTGGAAATAAGAATTGTCGTGTTTTTGATACATTAGAATGAGCCGTATATATCTACATAGGGAGCAGGTCCTAATCTTCAGGGATCGCCTTTGTACACCGCCATGTTTCTACAGTAGCCCAGAATGGACAAATCAAACACTGGCTCTAGATGGGGCCATAAAAATTTCTGCGTCAGTAACCATAGTAAGAAGCCCAGCTGCAATGAACAGTGCCGGAGTTACACTGATTTGTAACTTGAAATTGCCTTATTCGGTATTTCTAGCAATTTAAATCACCTGATCCTAAAGACCTTTGTGGATGATTCGACCATTGGTGGAAACCTCCTAAATGTCTGGATCTTGTGTTATTAGAGAAAAAAGATTAGCACACATTAGCATGTGTTGGACTAGCCACCCGCATAATACATGGATTTGTAACATGCAACTGCGTTATGTGTTGTTTTTACCAGTTTAACACACTGGGTCTGTTTGTTTGGAGAGGAAGAGACCTCTGTGGATAATTCGGCTCCCACTAAAAAACTCCTTAATGTCTGGATCAGAAAAAGATGAGCCCACAATAGCATGTTGTGGGTGAGCCACCCATCTCCGAGATGCCAAACAGTGTCAGAGACACACTGATTTGTAGGGTGAATCAGCTTTATTCAGTGTTTGTAGCAGACTTAATCATCTGGTCTGTGTGTTTTGGAGAGGAATGCCCCGTTCCCACCAAACACTTTCTGTATGGTGTCTTGGGAACCAAAAGTCACCCTTCAGACATGGTACCTAGACCCCAGTGTTTCCACCACAAACAGTACCCTTAAATGTGGGCGGGGTTGTTGTCACTCACTGCTCCATCCAGCACTCACTGTATTTCTTCAGTATCGGTGACACAGAGGGAAGTCTACACCTTGTTTTATTGTCCACAGAACAAGGCTGCACATTGACATTTTCAGAACAAAATAGAACAGGCTCAATTCAATCAATCAATTTTATTTATAAAGCCCAATATCACAAATACAATTTGCCTCACATGGCTTTACAGCATACGACATCCCTCTGTCCTTTAGACCCTCACAGCGGATAAGGAAAAACTCCCCAAAAAAACACCTTTACTGGGGAAAAAAAAGGCTGCAGTGAGAGTCTCTCTCCATGGATATTTTAAAATAGCTTTGTGCATTTAGTCCTTCTCAGACAAGCTCAGGGGTTTAGCGTTGTCGTAACCCACAGGAACGACGCTCTGCATTGCTTTTTCTGAGGATTAGAATATATGCTGTTCACTTAATCCGGTTGAAATTAATATATAAAAACACTTCTCAGTCTGTAAGATCCACTCATTACTAAAAGTGTATGTAATCCAAGAGAGATAATAAAACTTAAAGTATTGGTCAAAGTTGTCACTGTGAAATTTAAGGTGTGTTGATTGAGTCACGTCATCAACTCATGCATTGAGTAACATTACAAGTAAATATTCCACCTTAAAAGTTGCCAACAGTCGCCCCAGTGAATGAAGTTATTTTTCCTCTGACTACAGCTGCTCTTCTAACTAGAACAAGTTTCAGCTGGTTGCAATCTGCAGTCCTCGCCATGACTAAATCCTCCTAAATCCTACACACCGCTCCTGTAAATAACTTTCATAATACAGAAAACAGCTGGGGAAAAAATATGATGATGATTGAATTTATTTTGTTTAACTTAAACTCCTTTTCTTTTTCTCTCCATCTTTTTCTCCCTCTTAAACCTTTCACTCCCTCCTCTCTTCCTCCTCACCCCTTCTTTCCCTTTCTCCCTCTGGTCCCTTTTTTCCTCCCTTTCTGTCTCCTTACATCTCTCTCCTCTTCCCTCCTCCCCTCAGAGAGTCTCTATAACTCCTCTCAGGGTTATGAGATGATGATGCAGGTCGACTGCGAGGTCATGGACACCCGCATTGTCCCTATCAAGTCTTCCGCCGTCCCGCCGTCTCTCCGCGACCCGCCTCCGCCTCCCCCCTCCTCCTCCCACCACAACCACCATCACCACGGCAACCACACCTCGCTGCGAGGGCGCCACCACCATCACCCCTCCTCCTCCTCTTCTTCATCTTCCTCCTCGTCATCATCATCTCCGAGGCAACCTTTACCCGCCCGCAGACAGAGAGCAGAATATTTAATCAGCCAATCAGAAGGTGTCTGATGAGATGTCGCCATGGTGATGTGGAAAGAAGAAAAGGATGCGATGGGGAAACGGGGAGATGGTTTTATGTTTGGGGAAAAAACATCTTCATCATCTCTGGGACAGGTAACAAACACACGTCTGCTCTTTCCGGAACACTTAAGAAAACCTCCACCAAACACTTGCAAAAGACTTTAATCAGTAATTTGAGCTGTTATTGTCAACAGGGATGTTTACTGTCACTAAACTTAAAGATTTGGGGTTGTTAACTTTACAAAAAGTTTCCCATTGAAGATAATGTCCTATTATGTAAGAATACATTTCTAAAAATGAAAGTCAGACGCAGACCCGTCAGCACACCGCACTTAAAAATGACCCTACGTTTTAATATTTAATTGTGAGAGTGTACAGTTTGAATGAAGCAAGGAGGACAGAACGCTGGCAGGGCCGTTTATGTAGGCACAGAAGTGATTTTATGTTATCTAAAGAGACAGTTTGTTTTCACCCTTTAACAAACTGTCACTGGTCGTCTCAGAGCACAGCAGGTTGTAACGGTTTCAGCCAACAGGTGGCACCGCTGGGCTGCACAGTTACACTTGAAAAGGAAATGATTTGTAGATATCAGGATCAATATTTTTCTGCATTTCAACTAATCTCATGTTGTAATTGATTGAGAGTGAAATCTTCTGACCAGCAATAAATCAGTCTATTAGCAATGGAGGCTGTAGTTATTAACTGTGCAGCTCCAGCAGGATGAACTCAGTCCTGTAATCGTTCACACTACTGACGGTCTGGCTCTCAGTTGGTTTATTTTTGTTGTTGTGACTCTCAGTTGTAGAACTGTCTAAATATCAGCACTGACGTCTGCTGCATGAATCGGGATCTTAAAGGATGCATTCGTTATTTTTCAACCTGGACCCTACTTTCTCATGCTTTGGTGTCTAAGTTACTCACAGGAACAGCGTTTTTTTTAAATGGGTCCAGTATTGAGCAAGAACACTGCAGCTGGCAGTGGTGAAAAAGGCTGTTGTGCAGTTTCCAAGGATATAAATCATCTCTGATGTCCATCGAGAATAAATGTCTTTAAATCTTCTTAGAAATCTTCCAAACATAAAAAAAAAAGACAATCAGAACTTGTCAGAATTTTCAAGTTTTCTGCATATGAAATTATTAATCTATTGGTCTCAGTTAGCTCAAATATAAACTGATAAAGGCTAACAACAGTTTAAAAGCCTTAAAAAAGTTTACTGAGTATGTTAAAACATAAAGGACAGAAAACTCTTTCTGCTCCAGCACACAAAAATAAAGAATCACTAAGATCCTGCTTCATGTTGCATCCGTCAGATTTCGTATTCATGTTTATTTTTTTGGTTTTATGGAAAATCATATTGTTTTGAATGGGGATTATTTAATAGTTGTAAATATGTGTTCCCTCTGTAGATATTTTGTTTGCTTTTGTCACTTTTTTATAATTTTTTATTTCTTTGTCTTTTGATCTTTTGACAACAAAAAGTAAAAAGTAAAAAAAAAACAACTAAAAATAGAATAAAGTGGAGTAATAAGGCTGGGGGGGTAAAAATGTTGAATTTTATATTTCTTATTCTTGTGTTCAGTTCAGTGGACCAACCACCGTTACTCACTCTGTGCTCACAGTATGAACTCAGGACATTCTCTCCTGAAAGTAAAATATATTTATGGAAATATAACCACAGATTTTTTTTAATTGTACAGAGTAAAGCTGTAGAAAGTTTCAGCTAACAACAGGTTATGATTTGTTTTGTTTTCAGAGAAAATACTGAAACCATCCCAGAAAAGATCATTACTGCCAAAACAAGGCACACGTTTTACTTGTAAAATGGAGTTTGTCTTAGTCCTTAACACTTTTTTCCTCTGACCAAGAGATGAATCTGATTCTGATTTTTTTGTTTTGTTTTGTTTTTCATACCAAAACTTGTTTTCTGTTTTTGTCTTTGTGTTTTTGCCACTTCTCATCGAATCTATAAACTTAAAAGAGTCACTCCAACAATTTTACACGTCCAAAGTAATTTCACTCAGCATTATGGGAAATGTAGGATCCTCTGTGGTTCTGGAGAGACTTTTTGAATTCCGAAAAGTAACCCTGATAATCATGAGGGTTTATCAAAAGAGTCTGCTGAGTTGCATTATGGGAAATGTAGGATCCAGTGTTTGGGGGCTTCACCTGTACTTTACACTAAGCCTACATCCACACTAATTCATTATCATTTTAAAGTGCAGAATTATTGGTCCCTTTACGCCTAGCGCCCACACTACTCCGGCATTTTGGAACCCCTAAAACAGAGACCTTTGAAAACACAGCTGACCGCATTTTAGTTTGAAACCCTTTGGGGTTGCATTTTAGTCATGGCTTCCTCTGAGAATGGATAATGCTCCTGGTACCATGATAATATGTCGCTCAATTATATTTCCTTCACGTATGAAAATAGATACAAATAGATTTCAAATGTTGTAAATGTCACTGCTCCCATATTTTCATGCATCCTTTATATTGGCATAAATACAGCCAATAGATGGCGCTAGAGCAGTGGTTCCCAACTGGTTGGTCATAGTGTAAAAGTTGGTGACGGGGACAATTCTGAATGGATTGCAAGTGACCTACAAACATATCAAGTTTGTAAAAAACACACTTTGTTTTGAAGTATAGTAAATTCCCAGAAGTATGAGGATGAATATATTAAACTGTGTTGACCTTGAACTAATGACTGAGGAGAAAATCTCGACCCCGTGGCCCGATCAGTTGGGAAAAACTGCACTAGAGGGCAGATTCTAAAGTTTCTGACAACAACAAAGATGGTGACAGTGGAGGATGTCGTAGTCATTTACCTTTTAATGGAGGCAGCGTTGTAGATAATGGGTGTTTGTTCAGCCATTTGATACATCGCTACAGAGAATTCCCTCATTTTAAAAATGTCTTCATCACGTCCTTGTCGAATCTCGCTTGATCTACACTACACTGCCCCCACAGTCTCTAGTGATAATGCTGCATTTTGTCTGTGTCTGTGAGCTTTAAGAAAATGTGCATAAATACAGACGAAATGAACACAGACTGCAGGCAGAAGGCTCCATATAGGTATTTAACACTGAGTTCTTATACTGATGAAACCATCAGTACCAGTTCCAACTTGTCATCAGTCCAGGCAAATACACCTCTGGTCTTACCTTTTTGTCATCTCAGCAGTATTTTCTGTAACTGAGCAACCAAACCACAGAGGCATATCACGTGCCCAGCATACACATATGCTCGTGCTTTTTCAGACTTGTTAGTGTGAACGGAGATTGTTGTGAAAACACTCATGTGTATGGCAGATTGTTTTCATATAAAAGGGTTGTTGTAAAATGTAACATATTAGTGTGGATCTGGTGAAAACTATCTCTGCGGCACATATTCTTTCTACCCACTTTTTCCTCATGTCTCTGTAAGTTCATCAAATTGATGGAAGTGCAGTACTAAATTGTTGGAGTGGCCCTTTAAGAGTTCAGAATCATAAAACTTTAACAACACAAAGGTCGACAATCACAGAAATCAAAACTGAGGTTAACTATTTACATTTTTGCCATTTAAGAACTACCTAATATTTCATGTTTGCTAAAAAAAAAAAATCCAAATTCAATGTGAGAAAAGAGAAGTTGGATATTTTGGAATTTGCTTTTTTTGTTCACTGGTTAAGGAGCAGTCCGGCACATAACAATAAATTGTGTTTTTTATTCTCAGATTTTTGTACAGATTAAACAGACACCTTTATAATCAGTGAACTGTAGAGGAGCGGATTGTTGGATTTTTGTTACCTTGTTTGGACAGAGCCAGGCTATAGCTGTTTCCCCTCTGTTTCCAGTCCTTATGCTATGCTAAGCTAAGCTAACAAGCATATTTACCGTACACACGTCTGACTCGGCAAGAAAGCAAAAAGCCGCATTTCCCAAAATGCCTAACTATTCCTTTAACTACTAATAACTTAAACTTTGTTTTCATCACTGGTTTCCTTTTTGTTCGTGCGTCTCTGTGTTGTCTCCACCCTGCTGTGCCGCATGCTGCTGCTCCTCCATGTCTGGTAAAGAAAGTTTAAAAATTGTGTTTTGTTCTTTGTCATTTTTTTATACTGATCGAATTTGTTACTCATGGTGTCAAGAAATGCAAACATGAAAAGTGGATATGAAGTTCAATGTGTGTTTTGAAGAGCAGTGGGTGGAAACAGCTGAGTCATGTTCTTATGAAACAACAGTTTGTTCCTTTTTCTTTTTTTTTTAAGGATTGTATGCAAAATGTTTTTGGGCAATATTACTCATCTGGCTGGTGGTTCTTAACGGACAGGGGTCTTTACTTCCTGCCTAAAGCAGTGGACAAAAGGGTTGTTTTTTGTGAAGTTTCAGTCACTGTTGCCAACCAATGGCTATTTTTTATCATCATGAAATATGTAAGTTATTAACTCAATAAATCAGAGAAAAATTTGGCTCTTAAAATGTCTGAAAATATTCGAAAATGCAGATCGAAATATCCCAAAATCCAAACTGACGTCTTGATATTGTGTAAATGGAACAGAAAATCTGCAAATATTCACTTTTGTGCAGAAACCAGAATATTTTTGAGGGCTTTTTTGCCTCCGAAAATAACTTGAACTGTGACTAAACATCAGAATAGGTGTAGATTAATTCCAGATCAATTAAGCAACTAATCATTTATGTATTGTCCCTGTAGAAATAATAATAATAATAACATTATGAAATAAAACACGTGAAGTTGGTCAACATTTCTTGGATCATGAACTGGTTTAAATTCTGTTCTTTGTGTTAAGGATTGGGGGGAAAAAAATCACTAAATCAATTTAAAAAGAAAATGTGATTGTGACGTTTGATCAGGGCAGAATTTGAGTTTCAGATCCAGTTAAGAACCACCGACCTGATCAGTCAAGATATTAAATATTCACTTGTTTCATGTTTGTTTTTTACCATCAGACCTTTCAAAATGAATTTCCAGCACACACACAGCTGAGTGTGACAGCATGCAGTCTGTGGTAACTCAAGGTAACGATGTAAATAAGATTAAATCAGTATGCCTTTGTTATTGTTGTTTTTTATTTAAATATGTAAATACGTCTTTCTAATTCCATCCTCTCTGATGAAATGACACAATTGAACTTTTGCCTTTTATGTTTGTAGAAATGAAGCATTGAATTTGATAAAGATATAATAAACTAACGCTCTGTTCTCCTGTGGTTTGTTTTTCATTTAATCAGTTTGTGAAAAGGTTTCACTGGGGACATGTTTCCTTTTGTCTGTTTAATTATTTGTTTCATTTGTTAAATTGTTAGTCAGGTTATACAAATAACATATGCTTGTTGTGATTATGTCCATCAGCTGCTCAAAGACAGGAAGTAAAAACAGGTTTGCATCATCAGCAGGGAGCAGCCAGGCCTGTTAACATGTAGGATGACAAGTCAAATCTGTAGTAAATGATATTCTCTTAATGCCCTCGTGTATGTATGTTAGCCCCCTGGTACATTGTGATGGCAGAGAAATCTTTCATCAATGTTTTGTGTATTATTCTGTGTGATTCTGATGCTTGATTTCTGTTCAACTCAACTATGTTCAGTCATTTAAAAGATGCCACAGAGTATCTGTTTCTGCAATCATCACAAATTTACCAAATAAGCTGAAAATGTTTTTATTCTACTGTAAGAAACAATCTAGACTAAAAGTCTGTACTGAAACATGGTGGGATTAAGCTCAGTGCTAACAACAGGCATTGCATTGTTGTCACTGAACCTTTCTGCAAACCACAAATGTTATATTTATATATTATTATGCAGCAGCAAACAAAACCCACTCAGTTTTAAAATAATTGGCTTATATCGGCTTAAAATAATGGGTTTTGGTGCACGATCATGGCAGGAGAAGCTGTCGATGTCTTGGTGAAAAGATAACTTTTTGTGGCACTACTCCGGCTGGAAACAGTGATGTCTTGGTGAAAAACAAAAAAACAAACAAAAGAGCTTTTCGTGGTACAGTCCTGGCAGAAAACAGCATTGTCTCTGTAACAAATAAATAAATAATATGTTGCACTATTCCAGAAGGAAAGGAAGTCTTGGTAAAAAACAGGGAAGAAAAATAAGCTTTTTTGGCACTATTCTGGCAGGAAATGCAGTGATGTCTCAGTAAAGGGGAAAAAAAAGAACAAAAGTGCTTTTTGTGGTAGGCTACTATTTCAATCGAGCTGGAAATGCAGCGGTCTTAGTGAAATGAAAAAATTAAAATTAAAAACACTTTTTGTGGAAAAAGAAAAAAAAAAAGATCAAAGAAAGTGCTTTTTGTGGAACTGTTCTGGCAGGAGATGCTGTGATGTCTGTCAAAAGGAACAAAAGTGTTTTTTGTGTTGTTTTTTTTCAACTGAACTGGGAAAATAACAGTTTGTCAGAAAAAAGCTTTTTGTGGTACTATTTCAAATGTAGGCTAAAAGCAGTGATGTCAAAAAATGATTTGGGTCATGCAGTAAGGCGTTTTTGTAAAGCGCTACAACAAACAAAGCAATTTGTGTCAAGAAAGCCCAGAGTCTGTCTCACTCTTATGCCCAGTGTTGCTCCATTCTCTGACGTGGCCAGTCAGAGTTGATTTGCCATTGAAGAAAGCTTGATTTTTTTGTTGTATGAAGCCTCTTTTTTTTCTTTTTTTTTTAAAGCAGATTTATGACATTTTACCCAGAAACACCAATGTTAACCAACTGAAACTGGCAAAAGGAAATTTGACCTGTGACAGAAACAACTTGACACAGCTGCAGACCACCCGAGGCCCTCAGCTCTCAGATTAACCATCTAATTGCAGAGCTGTAAATGTTTAAAGTTTGAAGGCTGTTCAGAGTCATAAAAACAGACGTTGTCACATGTTGTTGCAGGTTACTAACTGTCCCTGAGGAGATGTGAGGGTGGAGGGCACTAAACCAACTCATTTGTAAACACACAGGTAGCTTCACCTTCACCTGAGGGAAAACGCATCTGTTTGACTTTTTGTTTGCCCTGTATCACTTTGATACCTGTTTATGTTTAATTTAGTTTCAAACCCCCCAAAAAATGTTATTTCAAGTCTTTTTAGTCAGATGCAGCTGTGGAGGAAATTCTGGAAAACATACTGCTTTGAAATGAAAAATATGTGTGTATGTACAGTGCAAGAGGAGGAGGGCGTGGTGGGTGGCATGAAACCTAGTTGAGTTGGTAGCTAAGCAGCGCACTACTGTTCATGTACAACAAAAGTGGGTATTTATTAACCAGAGGGCAGGACATTTCTAGTTGTGTTTGTAGTGACAAAAGCAGGTACTTTTTAATGAGGGGTTGGGACATTTCTGGCCAGAGTGATGGAATTCTGAATTGAGTTTAGGTTGCCGTGAGGCCAACTTAGTCACAATTCAGTGGATGTGCTGAAATAATGTCAGCAGGACATACTGGTGATTTATCATGATTTTTTGAAGTTTGAATGTGAAGAATGACAAATGTGAAATGTCTTGAAATTTTGATTCATTGTAATAAGCCACGCCCTCTTTCAGCAATCATTTCCAAATTTTGTGCATTGACTGAAACAAGACCCTATTTGATGCAAAGCGAATTTCGTACAAATCTCTATGAGCTGATTACAAGATATGAACTTTCTGCATTTCTCTCATGATCAATTTGAGTATAACTTTCAGTGTGTATGATTTTGCAATGATTGGCTCTACAGGTAAGAAGTTAGGTCCATTTATGTGCTGAGCCAGGCCCTTTCTAAAGTTCATTGGTCAATATCATCAAAATGCAATGAGATATCAGCAAGATTCTGATAGCTTTTGATAAGCTTGGTCCAGTGATGATCCACAGAAACTATGGTACAAATCGGACCTACACATTAGGAGAAGATGTCAAAAATTTTAAATGGTGGAAAACTTTACCAGTAGTCCCTTCATGATTTTCAAGGCTTTTTTGTAGAGTACACTGAGCTGGACTTGTGTCAAATTTTAAGTGACAGTACATTGTAAGGGTGGTAGCTGTCATAGTGGTCATAGTGCTGCCATCTGTCCAAGTGACATTATATTTCTTCAGCACCATTTGCGCACAACTTCCAAAAAATTCATGCATAACCAGAAAGCAGTAACTTTAGTGTTTGATGCTCAATATTTCCTGGAAAAGGAATCCCAACCTCCCCTGTTTCATATATGATCCCCCAACACTGAAACAAATCTACAAACTTAAAATGAGAATGAGGTACAAATGTAAGAGAAAATACATTACAGTACAAAATAAAGCAATTTATGAATGTCTTTCTGCGAGGCAACCATCACTACAAAACTGCACTGATCTGGGCTGTATGGCAGGGTGACCAGAAGTGTTTGCAGTGAAAGACACGATAGTCTGACCCTTGTAGGGACAA
The DNA here is from genome assembly GCA_026686955.1 of Epinephelus cyanopodus. Classification (NCBI taxonomy): domain Eukaryota; kingdom Metazoa; phylum Chordata; class Actinopteri; order Perciformes; family Serranidae; genus Epinephelus; species Epinephelus cyanopodus. The sequence goes on along the minus strand of CM048931.1, from coordinate 7,818,751 downwards.
CTCTCTCTGTATCGGCTAGAGGGCGATGTTACGCTGTAGACAGAGGCTGGAGATTTTTCTGCTGCTTCTGAAGACAGTAAAAAACAAAAAACAAAATGTGAGAGTGTCAAAGACAGTCTGAAACATATTTCATAAAATATATGATATGAAAATTTAATGTCCCCACAGGAATGGAAAAAACTGACCATTTAAATGTCTAAAGACAAAATAATTTACTTCATAGTTTATGAATAAACTACAGATGGAAAACACACACACACACACACACACACACACACACACACACACACACACACACACAGTTCACATCTGCCAGGGAAACTCATCAATGAGTTGATTACTAATCCTCAGCATGATATCATATCCTAACTGTGTGTGTGTGATGGATGAGGTCATGGTGTGTACATCACTGTCTGGTTTTATAGCTCTGTATTAATGATTGTTTTCCTCCTCAGCAGCCTTTAAATCTGCAGCTGATGACAGATGCCGACTGACGCTCCTTGTTTTTCTTCTTTAAAAACAAAACTGTCCAGCATTTGAATTTATTTTTAAGTTGTGAGAGCTGATTAAAAATGAAATGTGCGTGAGCGTTCCGCACAAGTCGGAATTATGACATATGAAGAGGACGAGATAAAAAGTATCTGTAAATCCAGTTTTTAGGCAGTGTGAGGGACAAATACAGGATGTTAAATTCTGTTAAATTTTTAAGTTTATACAATTTTGCTCTTATTGACATAGTTCTGTCTAAAGATGTTGCAATGATATTTGTTCCTTTCTGTATTTGACTCAGATCGAATGTCCTTCTGATTAAAAATAAATAAGTAAAATAAAATAAAATAAAATAAAATAAAAGCTGCATACTACTAATTCATTTCCGTGTCAAGAAGCTAAATTAAAGAGGCGAAGCAGGGGCTATTTAGAGTTTCAAGACCACAGCATTCCAGAGATATTCTGAAAATAGTATAGTATATAATCTTGTAAAAGCTGCCCATTCTCATTCTGAAGTTGTCAGATACCAATGCTTTGTCACTGATTTTGGTGTCAGGCACCAAAACTGAATCCCACCTTTCCTGCTGGTATGATGAGCTAATTCAGAATGCAGCAGCACATGTACTAACAGGAACTAAGAAACAAGATCATATTTCTCCTGTTTTAGCTTCTCTGCACTGGCTCCATGTAAAATCCAGAATTGAATTTAAAATCCTACTGTTAACTTATAAAGCTCTAAATGGTCAAGCTCCGTCATATCTTAGAGAGCTCATAGTGCCATATTATCCCACCAGAACTCTGCGCTCTGAGAACGCAGGGTTACTCGTGGTCCCTAAAGTCTCCAAAAGTAGATCAGGAGCCAGAGCCTTCAGCTATCAGGCTCCTCTCCTGTGGAATCATCTAGAGATACTAATATATACTTCCAACATATTGCACCACAGTAGCCAGAACTATAACGATAATATTATTACTTCCATGAATGTTGTTGTAAGCTGCTGTCATTACCGTCTGTCCTGCATCTCTCTCTCTCTCTCTGTCTCTCTCTCTGCCCCATTGTTTCATACAGATTACTGTTAATTTATTATGCTGATCTGTTCTGTACGACATCTATTGCACGTCTGTCTGTCCTGGAAGAGGGATCCCTCCTCAGTTGCTCTTCCTTACCGTTTTTTTTTTCCCCGGTAAAGGTTTTCTTGGGGGGAGTTTTTCCTTATCTGCTGTGAGGGTCTAAAAGCCCTGTGAGGCAAATTGTGATTTGTGATATTGGGCTTTATAAATAAAATTGATTGATTGATTGATGATGGGCCACCGGATGCTGTCAGTTTGTAACGCGCCCGGACAGAACCTGGCATGGTGGTATGATACACACCTGCAGTGTCAGGTTGAGCTGCTGCTGGTAACATGATATAAGAATCTTGACTATACGGCAGGTGGGAGGGCTGGTTAATGGGTCCAACAAACCCCGGACTTTCATCCAGGAGCCTGCTATTCGCCTCCAGTATGAATGGTGAGCCAAACCATAATGGGGTTTTTTTCTATACCTAACTAATTGGTAGCGGTGTCCTGGAACATTAACAACACACGCAGGAGAGGATACTTAGTGTGTCGACAAAGGCCAAAGAATGAAAGAAAGTGAAAGGCCACTGACAAAGTGGCAATATGTGATGGCATGGGATGAGAACGTGTTGGCATATGGCATCTCTCACTTGGCGGTTATTGAAGTTAATTAATAAATTACGTGGTTTCGGATAGGTTCATAGATTTGCGTACTTGCCGATACCTTATCTGGCGTTTTAGGCAACATCAGAGGCATTTTCCAACACTAGTGAAAGTACAGAACAACTCTAGTTCTGTCAGTCATCTCTGTTGTGTTAACCCAGCCCGTTCTCATTCCCAAGTCATCAAATACTACCCTTTTGTCACAGATTTCAGCATCAGACACAGATGCAAAAAGGCACCTGTCACGGTGGTATGATACGCCACCAGACAGCATCAGTTTCAAACGTTACCGCTAACAACGTAATATAAGGAGCAGGAAAGTCCCCACAGGACAGGCGGGATGTGAGGTGGATGAGTCCAACAAACCCTGGACTTGAACCCAGGAGCCCACTGGTCTGTACCCATGTGAGGTTTAAGCCAAACCATGATGTTGTACATTTGTAAGTGTATTTTGAAAAGACACAATGTATCTAACAAGCGTAAACTGACACGCCATACCTGAACATCCAAAACTATCTAGAGCGTCATATTTTGACATGAAGGTCCGCTGTCAAAGATGAGTTGAGATGATTGTTTAAAATAGTAGTAAAAAGAACCCAAATCTAGGTATAAAATTGTCCTCATAAATTCTTCTTTACTGCAAAACTTGATATGTGATTGACCATTAGGGGTCATTTATTTTCAATGTTAGCTGTGTATATGGACACGAATAGAGCTTTCTATCTGCACTCTTTGTACATGTTGTCAGTATTTATGCACGTTTCCTGAACGCTTACGGATACGAATGAAACGGAGCAGTACGTGAAAGGACGTGGAGGCAGTGTACTGTAATTTAAGTGAGATGGAACTGTAGGAGACAGTAGACGTATTTAAAAAATGGTGGAATTGGACAAATCCCAATTATAATAAAAATAATTCTCCAGACACGTCGGGACGTATTTCACGGCATCACAGACCGCCACAGTCTACAACACTGCCTCTGTTTAAAGGTACAATATTATGACCAGAGGTGGTCCTGGCTAGTTTTATGCCCTGGGCAAACCATCCCTCAGCTGAATGCTCATGAAATTGTGTGTTTTCAGACAAGGTTTTAAAGTGGGGAGAGAAACAGTATTGCAAAGTGAGGCAAAGTAAGCCTTTGTGAGATTTTTCAACTGTTGTTGGCCTGGATTTGTTCACCTTTTGGAAAACTGGTACCAGAGTATGCCGAATTATTAGCAGTTGCTGTTTGCAGTGCACCCATGACTGTACAGACAACTATCACTCATTACTTTGATGCAGAAGAAAACTTAAGTTTATGAAGATTGTTAGGCAACTTCTGTGGTTACAAAAAGCATCTTTTTTTTCAGGGATTTCTAAACAGACCTATGGACATTTCTTTGCTACCTACTGAAACAAATTTTGTGGCAAACTAAAAGTCAAACCAGTAATTACAGAGACATTTTACTCAGAACCACAAATGTTAATCTTATGATGGGACTACAGGAAAGATCAGAGATTCACCAGAGTCAATAGGATTCATCCTCTGAGGACCATGAATGTCTGTATAAAATTTTACAGTAATCCATCCAATAGTTGTTGAGATATTTCAGTCTGGATCAAAGTGACAGATAGACAGAGCATCACAGTTACAGTCCCGCCCACAGTGTTTGATATGCAGGTGAACTCTGGGAAGTGAAGTCCAGACGAACCACAGCAAAGAGCACCAAGAGTTAAAGATAGAGACAACATTTTAATAAAAGACAGACAGCGCTTTAACGCCTGTCTGTCTACAACTCTTTCCAGTTATTATCTTATTGCTGCTGAGTGAAACTCACAGGACTCAGATGCTTTTGATCTCGAACTACGCACTCACTCATATATTCACATTATAAGTCTGTGCAATGACTTGAAGGACATTTATGTGAAAACACACAATTCAAAGATCCAGACTCACATTTTCCCAGACAGATAAAACGTGTGTGCCGAATAATCCACTTTCTGTTCACATGGAATTACTTTTAAAGACAGAAAAATAAAGAATCAAAGCTGATGATTTGTGGTGAAATGAGCAGAATCATCAGACATGAATGCAATTCCCAGAAAGAAATTCTCCATGCACAGTGTCAAAAAAATCCATTTTGCTGAAGTGGAAAATAAACAGAAAAGGAGATGGTGACATAAGATGCTGCAACTCCATTGCCAGAATAAATGTTTGCATTGCATGTTTCTGAAAACCATGGCACTATCCCAGCTGGAAACGCAACAATGTCGATGAAAAAACCCCAAAACCTTTTCATGCCACTATCTCAGCAGGAAATGTAGCAATGACTTGCTAAAAAAAACAACTTCTTTTGTTATTTGTAGGTCCTGAACAATGGTCTGCTGCTTAGCAGGCATCTCACCTGGGTGTCACACCACCCAACATTCCCTCCACCTCCCAGTGACAGTCAGCTCATACACTACATCGTATTAGAAACATTGAAATTAAATGAACAACTTTACAAACTTTGCTTCTGGCGACCTGGCTGGATGTTTGACTATAAATCAAAACCTGCACCACAGTTATCAACAGTACATCAGGTCTGCCTTTAACCTACTGCATCTTTCATCATTTAATAGAACGTTTTGGTGATATTTCTAACTCAGGATGGCAGTCATGGCAGCTTTAATGTTTCTTTCAACCCCCTCAGAGCTTGTAAGTCCATAGTCCTCATCCCTCAGGACCAACACAGGTCTAGATTTACAGCAGCGTGTCTCAGTTACAACATCAGATTTAAAGCTTTTGTTCAACTGCCAAAAAAGCTCCTGCAGCTTCAAACACGAAAGAAAAACACAGAAAATGCAGAAGGACTCTGCTTTGGGTGATTTAAATCTGCACTTGTTAACAAAATGTGAAACCTGAACATGATTTTTTACAGAAACAGCTTTTATGTTCTCCTTGTTGCATGAACATTATGTGAAATAACCATTGTCCCACAAAAACACTGCTGCACCAAGAGCCAACATGTTAAAGAGACCACAACTCTCCTTCAACCCCTCTAATTGCTGTTTATTATTTTAACACACTGTAATTAGGAGAATTATCTATTTATGAACAGCCATTAAGGAGCTGTCTTTAAGAAAATTACAGATTACCTCATGAGAGGCAGCTATAGCTTCTAACAGAGTGTATATGTAGATATACATGTGTGTGAGAATTAGTGTACACGATCTGTATGTGATGATATTTTCCGTCATAAAAATGCTGCAGTTTTACTGAAGAGCAAATAAACATTCAGACTCTGACAGCAATCCTGTTGCTAAGAGTCATGGGAACTGTAGTTGTTGGATGCTGAGAGCATCAACTTTTTATCTGTTTTTATTTATGACGTTATCATAGTGACGTGTTTACAGAGAAAAAACAGTTACAGATACTAATACGCAGTTTAGTATTGAACTTCCATAAAGTTAAAGGGGAACTGCAATAATTTTCCCAGCTGTTTTTGAGTTCTGGATATGTGTTTATAGTACAAGGCTTTTTTCTGCACCAAACCAGGTACATTTGCTCCAGACAACACAGATCCCAGGATCATTGGGACATGGAAACCCCCCCACCACGTTAAGCAACACATTCTCACTCCGACCTCGTCACATATCGACATTTGGTCATGGACCTTCCATGTCCAGATACAATGTGAAAGGTACCCTGGGTGCGTTGGTTGCTGGCATTCTGGGACACCATGTCAAGTTCTGCTTGTTACATGCATTGTCTTCAATTTTCACAGGAAATTTACTATCTTTGAAAATAAAAGCACTACGTCAGTGCAACAATGTATGTTGATGTTTCCTCCAAACAACAAACACACATGGTTAGGTTTAGGAAAAAAAAAAGTATAATCTTATGGGATGCAAACACCGCTCTCCTGGGTGAAAGTTGGTGATTGTTGGACCCATCCACCTCTGCTCCCACCAACCCTACTCGGACTTTCACCACCTTAACTTTTATTATTTTCCCGACGCATTTACCCGACACTGCTGTGTGTTGCAAACTTTAATGGTAACCGCAGGCGTGTCATGCCAACATTAGAGGACAGTTTTTTTGTCAGTGTCTGATGCTGCACGTCACTGCCCCAGCGCCAGATTTTGACGACTTTGGAGTGAGACCAGGTTGCGTTAAGGTGGCTGTTTTTGGAGGGACCAAGACGCACCTACTTACATTCAAATGAACAGGACAAATCACAAATCACAGAAATCTGGTGTAAATATCCTTCAGAAGAACAACAGTGCAGTTGTTAAAGCAAAGGAGGTTGAGATATTTTTGCCAATGTACAGATTCAATCGATTTTCAAAAATACTGAATCTTGTATTCCCGTAATGTAACTATGCAGAGTAATAACAACTTTTCGTTTGACTGTCCCGATTAGTCACGCAAGCTTTCTGTTTGAAAGTGTGTAGTCTTCTGATAACACTAATTTGCTCAGACTTTGCCGAACTCCTGCAGACCATAGAGATTACTATACACGATGATGAATAAACTGTCTGTGAGATCTTAAATTGATGGAGTGCACATTTAATGTTTTCATTGTATTTATCATTAAAAAATGTGTTTTACATTTTTTTTTACATTTTATTATTTGAAAGGGACAGTGCAAGTTAATAAACATCAACATACGAGCAATACAATGACGTAAACATGCCAGATTGTTGCCATTGGCTAATTTCCATCTGTTGTCCCTAGCAGATGTTCCCTACGTAAAACACAAATAAAAACAGATAATCACATTCTTACAAACAAAACAACAATACATCCAGTTGATACATCTAGTAAAGTGCCGACATAACAATAACAAAGTGCAATGACTCTTAATAAAGTGCATATGGCAGTACTAAGTGCAACGGTCTGGATAACAGTAAAGTGCAGCAGTCAATAAGTAAATATGTTTCAATATCAGTCAAATATACATGCAGTAATGTAATTCTAAATTACACAGTTTTTATATGCATTGTACCTGTAATATTTAAATTTATTGCACAATAATAGCCATAACTATGTAATATTTACATGTATTGCACAATATCCTACCCACACTGCACAGTGTTGAGCACGTAACGTACACACCCCCTAAAATACCTATTGCCTGTACACATCCTAGTAAGCTATAATAATACAAAAGCTGTGGTGATAGTAATACAAGTTAGTAAGTTGTATCTCCCTGATGATTGATATGTCTGATAAGAGCTATGTTACTAATAATTACGACTAGTGATATTAATTACTTTGCCCTGGTTATTATGACTAATAGGCTATACTAATAATAATCGCTACTAATAATAGTGACTACATCTCCTGACTTATTATTATATCTAATTGGCTATGTTAATGATAATTTCGGCCAATAATTACTAATAGTGTGTACAGGTCTGGTGTGACTAAAACTCAACAAATCATATTTACGGAGAATGTTACAAATGTGATGTGTTGGCTGCTTTTTGTCAAATATTTTCAGGGCTCTGTTGTAAAGTGACTCGGCTGATTTAAGTATAGTCGTACTGGTAAAGGACCAGTTTGTGAGACAGTACTCTAAGCGTGAGAGGATTACTGAAAATAAAAACATTTGAGCCACTGTGTCCGTCAAGTTATTTCTAATTTGCTTAAAATTCTGCAGATGAAACTTGGTGGATATAGAGAGGATGTTCACATGCTTCTTGAAAGTCAAACAGGGATCAAGAATGACTCCAAGGTATTTGAATTCAGTTACTATACCAAGCTCCTCGCCGTTTAATAACACGTTCGAATTTGTTATCTCTAATGGTGTTTACTGAACATCATACAGACTGTTTTTTTGGTGTTCAGCAGAAGGCAAGATTTAGTTAGCCATTCTTGAATACAAGACAAGGTGCATGTGAGGGAAGTTGAGACTTCAGAAATTGTTTTTGCCTCCCTAAGGACCACTAAATCATCTGCATACATAAGGGATGTGCATTCTGATATTGATTAGGCAAGTTAATAAATAAGGAAAAGAAAATTGGCCCGAGGACCGACCCCTGTGGAACCCTGACACAGCACTCAAGGCTGGCTGATTTAACACCGTCAACAGTCACATATTGTTTCCTCTCGGATAAGTATGAGGCAAACCAGTGTATAGCGTGTTCTGAGAAATTAAATTTAATTAAATTAAATAAAATTTTTTTTAAAAAAATCTGACAATCTCTGTATTTACCCACCAGAAACATTTTTCCTCCACTGTCTGTCCTAAACCAGCATCACTGGAGATGTTTTGTTCATTAGTCAATGTATTTCTTTAAAGACACCATTTTCTAATAACACCATCCTTAACCAACTCAGAATGATCACTGGTCTGCTGTAGGAAAGCTCACATCATGGCAAATGGTTTGAAATGGAAAATGATGGAGCTGTTTTACAGTCGTTATAAACCAGAGAGAGCAGTTTGTCCTTTCCTGAATGAAAGTTTTTTATAGACACTCGGAGGCCTGTGAGCTGAGACTCAGTCACAGCATGTTTGTGCTTTCGTGTCTTCGTCCGTCTCTGGGCTCTCAGATGAAAAACTCATTAACAGACAACGACAATTCAGTGTCCTGAGTTTCCGAGTAACTTTTCACTATTTCCAACATGTCGTTATGTGAAGACTGGAATGAGACGATGCCAATGAGGGGACAATGAAACTGTGAAGAAATAAGTGGACACATAAGTAAACAACTGAACATCTTAGAAAACAAGAGAATATCTTCTGCTCTTTACATCCAACAATCTGTCCATATAAACAGACAACACTTAGTAATATTGTGAGACATCAAATCCAAGACAAATACATTTTAATTTTACATCATTAAATGCATCAAGATTTAAAGGAAAATGCAGACAAAATAAAAATGATTCTAAAATTAACTGTTTTTTAATGCAGTTATTAAACAGCTACATATCATCAGTTGTCAATAATAAGAATCTCTTGTGTAATTATATATTGAATATCCGCTCCAGCATCTCCAACAAACCTTTAATGGACGGGCAGTAATCTCTATATTTTGCATCTTTTTTTGCGCCTTGACCTGTTGTCAAGTTTTCATCCACATTTAATGCAAATTTCTTTTGACTAATTAAATTTGTCAAAAGAAAATGCAAATTACTGTACGTTTCCATCACAGACTGTACAAAATAATGGATGGACCCATTGTTTTGTGGACTCCCATTTTGTACCCTCCAGTTTGGCATTTGGCTGTCGCCATCTTGGATTTTGGAGGACTGTTATTGGACGAGAGAGGGTGAAGCTAACATTAGTGCTAGCTGCTGGCTCGGTTAGCACATTGCTTTTACAGCTATGATTAACTATTATCATGCTAATGCTAATTTTTGCCAGTGAAAAACAGGCTTAAAAGGGATCAAGGATTCTTGATTGTCATTCCAGCCATGAAATATGAAAAGTAGCCTATGAAATATAGTTTTGGTGATCATTAAATGATAAACATTACAACAATAAAAGTGAGTCAACAAAAAAAAAGTAGGCCTAATTAACTAAATAAATTAATAAACTCAGCAGTGCAGATTGTGGTCAACAATAAAATCATATTAGCTTAAGAACTGAGAATCATTATTGCAGCATGCCCTGAGGAATATGGAATATAATTAAAATATTTAAAGCACAATAAAAGTCACTATTAAAGTAGCAGCAGTTCAAGATAGTATGGTTCAAAAGGCAGTGTAGTGCAGTTCATCAATCTTACATCATCCAGGAAGAAGTTGTTCCACAGCCTGGTGGTTCTTTCCCAGATGCTGCACAGCCTCCTGCCTGAAGACACGGGTGCAAACTAAAACTCCTTAGAGGGTTTTTAGTAATACCACACACTGAATAAGACTTCTTAAGTGAATAAAATTAAACTGTTAACTTTTCTAGGCAACTGAAAACACACTGAAATAGCTACAGAGTGCCCATGCTCTGTTCATCTTCAGTTATGCCATGGGTACGTTATCTTACCGACATTTACACTGTGTAACCTGTCATCGGCCAGCACCCACCTTTCACTCAGAGTGACCATGCCCTTAATTATGCATAACTTACTTATTAACATTCAAATGGGTGAGTTATGTAAAAAAAAAAAATCACCCCCTTTACAGTTGTCATTAAAGTTGAAATTAGATAAATAGACCAAGACTGTGTTTTTTTTCCAGGCTGTAAACATGTTTATTTGTTTCAGCATGAGGGTCTCAGCAGATTGAATCACTCTTGGAGTCAGCCTCAAATAGCAACTGTAGTTTTTTGGTGCCTCCACATTGGTGCTATTTTTCAGGCCCAGAGGTTGCTGTGTGGTGTCTATCCACTACTGTTACGCGAGTATCAGGAGTTCTACTGTAGAAATAAACAGCTGGTGAAGCTGAGGGCTCATTTATGCTCAGCGTTAGATACAGAGATAGACACAAGGCTCCGTCCATGTCCTCTGCATTAATTTCATAGGTATTTGTGCATCTTTTCCAAAAGGTTACGGATATGGATGAAAAAGGAGCAGTAACAGCAGAGATCGTAGAGGGAGTGTAGTGAAGCTCAAGCTCAACACATTTTCTCTCCGACCTTGTCACATATTGACACTTGGTCATGGACTTTCAGCATCTAGATATGACATGCAAGGTACCCTGGCTGTGTTGGTTGTTAACGTTCTGGGATACCGTGTCAAATTCTGCCTGTTACATGCATTGTCCGTTTTCAAAACACACTTCCGTTTTCACAAGAAATTGAACATTGACATACAGTCTTTAAAAAAAATAAAAGCACTATGTAGTTACAAGACTATGAATTGATGTTTTTTTTCCCTTTAACAACAAAAGCACGTGGTTCGGTTTAGGAAAAGAAGAACAGAGTTTGGCTTTACAATCTTTCACCATTCTCCCGGTTGCAGGTCGGGGTCGTTGGACCCATCCATAACCCATCCTGCCTGCCCCATTCAGAATTTTGCTACCTTAACTTTCATTCTTGTCCCACCACGTTTCCCCCTGACACTGCCGGGTGCGTATCATGTCAATGTTAAAAGGAAGCTTTTTTCATCGGTGTCTTGACGCTGCAAATCATTGCCAGAGTGCCGGATTTCAATGACTTTAGAGTGAGACTGGGTTTCACAATATGAAACATAACATATCAGTACTAATATATAATATAGTTATATAGCAAAATAATGAAGAGAATTCTCCGTCCGCATGCCGGGATGTATATACAGTATAACGGCAACATAGACCAACGCCATCTACAACAGTGCCTTTTAGTGCCGGTTTACGGGTACAACATACAGGTGGAAACAGGTGGAAATCTGTGGACGGCCTTCCTGGCTTCAGTACAAAATATAATATGAAAAAAGTTCACAGTCTCAACTAATACTGCTGCTACTGTGAAATCTAATCTAATTTTTATTATCTTATCCGGACAAGTTAAGTTACCCAAACCTAAAAGCCGCGACTGAAAGGTTACAGAATAAAGAATAAAGCTTTATCACACTTATTCGAGCGTTATCAGTAGCTAACTAGTTGATGCTCGTCTTTAAATATTTTTGAGAACTTAATGGCAATTTGTCAAATATCTTTTTTGTTTACAAGTACAAATTTTAACCTGATGGCGGTGCTAAAAGACAAACACCAAAAACATTAAGATGCCTCCTCTTGGGAGACACCAAGTGTTGAATGGACAGAGCGATTGACATCACCCTCCCCGGGGCTCCATCCCTTGTTGGATATAAGTTTGGATGATATATGGACATTACCATCTCGCAGAAAAGTTAAAATTCCTACCCTCTAGCGATGACAGCCGGCGGTCTTTTCTTCTGCCAGCAGCAACACTGAGATCAGTCAAAACAAATGAGAACTTCCATATGTTGGTCGTATAATTTGTTCTCTCTCTTTACGACGCTTCACAGTTCACATGTGAAGACGGAGGAAATATGATGTGTCTTCTCTGAGTGAAGGAATCATAAGGAATAACCCTTGAATGTAAAGACACACCACCAAGTTTTTCTTCTTTCCCTCAAAAGTTTGTAAGCGCCTGTCACAAATATTTGATTAGGTCCAGTCAGATGTCTGAGAGGAATACTCTGTATACTCTTTGATGCTTTTAGGTTGTAGGTGGAGAAGGAATATGCCTTATAATGGTTCAATCAGACTGACAACTGAAGTAGACAAGGATCCCACTGAGCAACAGTTAAATAAGAATATAAATCAGCAGTCCCCGATAAAAGAAATTAAAAGCTTAGCATCAAAATGTCTGCAGGAACAGGTTCCTGTTTCACTGTCAGGTGCACAATAATGTCTTAAACAAGCTGGAATTAACAGGCAACATGTTATGTCCATGTTGCCATTTTCAAAATCCCCTTTTCTACAGGAAACAACAACTTATGAGCTAACAACCTACATGCTGAAAATGGCACTTTTCAACAAATATTAGGATGGTGCAATAAGGCATGCCTGCTGTGGATGGTCACTAAGATCTACAATGAGCAAAATATTTGCAGTGTTTGCCATACATTGACGAGACGGTCCGCCATAGTCTCCAAAACTCATCCAGATATAAAATGGCTCAGGTAAATGAATGTCACTCTGTAGCGCACCGTCTAAAGCACCTTTTGAGAATTCTTCTTACCTTTTGTTTTCTTTTCGTATTGCATATTTTGTACTGTTTTGCGTATGTGTAACTCTGTTTGTGAGTGTGTGAGCGAGAGAGTTTTAAAGAATATGTTGTCTGCACATGATTTAACATAATAAAATAACCCTCCAGAGGCAGATCAGTATGTTAGTCATTTTTCTTTTGATTACTGAAATGTTTAACCACTAATCCTTAGCCGTATTTTAAGTGTAACCATTCACCATAATATACCACTAGGGTTTTTATCAGTAAAAATAGAACATTTTTCTAGCCAGTAAGCAATACCAACTATCTCAAATGAAGACCAAAATGGCTCTGTAGTTAAACCCATTAATAACCATAAGTTTAGCCAGACGATGCTGACAGTTAGCCCTGTCACTGTTTGTGTTCCCCCCTAACCTTATTTTGCAAGGGCACTGTTTCAACATCCTGGGCTTAGCCCCACCCAAGGACAGTTGTGATAGGTTTAGAGAAACACATACAAACCCAAGCATTTTTTTTCTAAAGTAGAATTTCAATGTGGTGATTCCAAACCTTTTCCCAGCTCTGACACAGCGCTGTGGAGACTGGTCTGGCTATGCGAGATTAGTCTAGGTTTAGCATTGTAGGAATAACAGCTGAACATAACAAATGACCACTGCAGTGGGCCCAAAGAAAAACACACTAAGTCAATATTTAGAGCCCAGCTGCACCTTTGTGGTTTAATAATAATGGAGGGTCACCGACACTCTGGACTGGAAAACAAATTTAAAATCCAAGTTCACACAGTGTTCTCATTCAACACTGTATGGTCATTGACTAAATGGAAGTTTAAATCATTTCATATTTATTATTAGTCGTTATGATATATTGCTTAGTACTGAGAGTATAGAGAGTGCAACGCCTTACACTTTGAAAACCACATAAAAATCAATAAATATTCAGCAAGTCAAAGGACTATAAAGCAACCTATGTCTGCCAGAGACAGGGCTCCAGGCTGACTTTTTTGAGTAGGAGCACTGTAGCCCCCAACTGAATAAATTTTAGGAGCACAAACAGAAAATTTAGGGGCACACCTTAAATCATCCTGTAATGCAATTATTCACATTTTGGCAATTTCAACTGTATCATAAACTATATGTAGTCTGCTGTATACTGACATTGGACTGTTTTAATCATTGAAGTATTTAATATCACAGAGTCTTAGTCAGTGGGACATGAGGATTCTTAAAATAACATCTGTACAGATTTGAAGCCCTGACTATATCTGACTGATCTCTGATGAAAGTTGTCTTATTTTTTGTTTTGTTTTTTTCTCTAAAACTATTAACCTTATAGTCAGACAATCTATTTAGCCTATGTAGTTGAGGGGACAGGTCTGCTGATATGATGCTGATTTAGAATTTAGAATTTATGTAAAATGGAGGTTAAACCATGAACAGAAAATACAGAAATCCTGTAAAGCATTTTAATAAACCATCTATCATGATTAAAACAACTGGAAATATGTAGAAGTATAGGCTGTAGATGAACTGAAATGCATATTATTATTATTGCAGTCTATCAGGCTGTGCAATGAAATAGGCTAAAAAAATTGTCCCCAAAAAAACAACAACAAAAGAAGGTTTCTATGTCAGTTACACCCAGTTTTTTGAGTTGTAGTCACGTCCTTATTTACAAACAGTTTGAATGTTGCATACAGAACCTTTGAATCATACTGCAGAACTTCACTAGCTGAGATGTGAGTTTCTCCTGGACCTGGATCCTCAAACCTGCTGACAATCTGACATTTCCCCCAACTTGGAAACAAACACATGAAATCTAAATCTGGCAGCAGTGAAAAGATCAGACTGATCAGTGGTGTGGAAACCTTGATGTCTTAATGGACAACAGGCAGGTGTCTTATCTGCTGCAGAAAGAAAAAGACAAAGATGATGTTCTGCGTTTAGGCTGAGGTGGAATATTATTGTCACGGTAATTAAAAAAAGAAAGACAGAGGAGGAGAAAATACAAAGTCAGTGGAAAAGAAGGCAGTGTCTGGCAGCATGAGTGTGTAAATCTGTGCTAATCTGCTCCTGGGGCTTTTAAAAAGGAAACTAAGTCAGACTTTTCCTGCCTCGTAGAACAAAACCATCACAGTTCATCTGCAAGAGACTGAACCTGTGTCCCAACTCCAAACTACACTGTAATTTCAAACAGCTTTTCAGTCTGTAGCATATTAAAAAATGTCAGTAAAAAACATTAAAAAAAAAACAGTCACCAGAATGGTGAATGCTGGCGTTTTACATTTCTGCTGACTACACTGCTTGTAAGGTTTATGCATATCATGTTAAGGTTTCTACAGTGATGTAGTATATGAGTTGACTTTGTCATCAGGAGGTGGAGCGGATGGTGGATGTTGTGACAGTGGTGAGAAGCCTGCTAAGCTGCAGGCCACTGTTCAAGACCAACAAACGACAACCCTGGTGGTTTCTTAGCGAGTCACTGCTGTGTGCTTTTCAGACACTAAACATAACTGTTTTATAGCGGTTGTTGCTGCACTTTCAACAGGGGATAAAACCACAAGAAGCAGTTATTTTTAATTGAGACTTGGCTGCATTTTCAGATTGTGGCACCAAATTCGGGTATTTTTTAGCTAAATCACTACTTTTTCCCCACCATAACCTAGTGCTTTCTGTGCCTAAACCTAACCAAGTCAATCACAATGTTATTAAAACGTAAAGAAATGTACAGTTTAACGTATCTACCACATAATATAGTATAAATGTAGTGCATGTGTAGTTTGCTGAAAAATTCAATGCTAACATTTATTCTGGTGATTGGGTTGTAAAAAAAATTGTTGCATGTTAATTAAAACGCTTGATTTTGAGCGCTTGAGGGGTTTTCCCAAGACAGACTCAGAACAAAACAGAAATAAAACTCATTCATCTTATGTCGTAATTGCTTTCGTGAGTTTTATTCACAACTAAAGAACAAACTGTTGACATTTTTGTGTGGGTCAGCTTCATTTCAGCACACTGCTTAACACCCAACAGCAAGGGTCCCAAAAGTTGTTTTAATGGAGTGGAATCTGTCAGCCAGGGGCAGCAATCACATAATGGTCAGTTGACAACATGATAAAGTCCACCCTCTTCATGTTAGTGGATGGGACATGGGCTAAACTCCAAACTCAAAGCACACAAATACATTTTTCTCCAAAGACGGTTTCTGTCATTTAAAGCAACTCTTACCTTTCTTGCATTTCACACAGCACTTAGAAAAATTTGAACATCCACAACTCCCGCCTCCCTCCAAAGGCCTATTCCCCCCTTCTCCATGCCCTCATTACGTCTGTGATAGATGTAGGCGTTGGCATGGTAACGTTAGATACACGGAAGAGGAGAGTGAGTCTAACATTACAACCAAGACGGTCAAATGCAACCGCGGAGTTTTAAAACTCAACCGGAGTCAGTGATGACTGATGAGTTTTAGGTTCTAGGTTAGGTTACAGTGCTAACATTAGATAGTAGTGTTTACGTAAATAGTAAGTGGAAACGCGCAAGGAAGATAACGTTAATGTTTCAGAGGCTATGCTACAGTAGGCTAACGTTAGCCATTAGCAACTGGATGCTGTGTTGTCATTTATAACGGTATGAACTGAACTGAGCTTCTTTGTCATTTTATGCGCAGCACATAAACGAAATTACATTTCACATACCCCAAGGAAAAAGAAACAAAACATTTAAAAACTATTTGTGCAACATATAAGAAAGAACATAAAGTGCAAACTAATACCAGTGACACCTTAAAACCTTAAATGATATCATTACATCCAGGTGAACTCCCATTGCACCAGCTGCTTTTGTGACTAGAGGCCAACACCAACTGCAGCACTAAAAACTTTAACAATATATCATAAAATAAATTTACTAAAACACAGATAAAAACATTTGCAATGACTAACACAAAATAGGATATAAAATATATGGCAATCAGCACTTTGCCTGTGAAATGAGCACAACACAGGTTAGTCTTTGTCCAACCACAGGCAAATATTGATTAATAGCAAGAGACACTCATACCTTCCTCATACCTTGAATTGTAGGCAGACCCATCTTTTTTATTTATAATTTTCAAGAATAAAAAACAACTTCAATATTAATACTTAAAAAAACAAGACCTCAGGGTGTGTTTGTACCGCTACACTACCTTAACAATAAAATGTATTGATAACAAAAGGTTTGTTTAGCTTGCCAGGCAAGCGTGTGCACAGGGGTGATTCACAAATCCAGAATGAGGCTCACACACCTGTGCTCCTTGAGCCTTTTAACAGCTCAGGTGCTCTCACTTTGCCTAGCCAAATTTTCACTGGGTCCTAGTGTGCCCCTTATACAATCTACCCCCTATTTGAATCTACGTCCCGTCGATGGATCCTTCAAAGCCAGGGCCTGTGGAAAGTCACACCTGGGGCATCTGTGGTTTGCTGAAAATACTGTATTGCAGTGTCCCCCTGCTACATACATTATGCTTCATATAACATGCCAGTTTTCTGTGGAGTGGCAGCAGGATGTAGCCAAGGTCATTACATTATTTCTGGGAAGTTTTAACAACCTGAATTGGGATTTACACACAAATTATACATTTACTTACATGACTGTTCACTCAGACATTACAGCTTTCTGTGAGATTTGATTGGCTGGATCAAAATGAGGTCTATCAGGATGATATTCTGTTGAATTAATCCAAAATTAAGGGACAACATAGCAAAACATGGTTTCTGTTTTTAAAGAAGAACTCTGCATGAGTGATTTGCAGTGCATTTATGCCGCTGCAGCGGACAAAACTTCACCTCCAACATACTTGGAATTTTATATACATTTTCCAATAACGCTGTAAGACATTTTCTGATTCCTTTGATTTTTCTTTGTCTTCAGTTTTGTGTTCATATCTGTTTATCCCAGTTTTACTGCACAACTTCACAGCTTTTCCTATAGCTTGAAAATTATGAGGTTATGATTTGGAGCTTCAAGATTTGTTAATGTCTCAATCATGTATTTGTATTGACAGAGAAAATCAAAACACATCAGCCAGTTGATGTAACAGAGATAGGTTATTAGAAGCAGGAGAAGAAGAAGATGGAGGGATCAGACCGATGGGCGTTAAGAAGACACTGTTGTCTAAACACTGACATCTGTGTGTCCTGTCACTGTTTATAGAGGCTGTTTTGGCTCGTTGCTCCTGGCTACCAGTTGAGCCCTCTGTAGTGACCTCATCCAACCCCATTTCCTGGGTCAGAGAGCCTCCAACTCCCACAATCCTACATTCCACAGGCAGGTTTCCAGGTCGCTGGGCAACTGAACTGACTCACTGAGACTTTGACCTGTGGAGGGTGAAAAATGTATAATGTATAACATATATGATTTTTACCTTGTCAAAACATTCTTTAACATGTAATTTCTTTTAGCAAATAGTGTCTGTCTAAAGCTAAAACACCACTCTTTAATTTAGAGTCACTAATTAACTGAGCCTGCATGTCTTTGGACTGTGGAGGGAAACCAGGGTACCTGGAGAAAACCAATGCTGGCATGGGGAGAGCATGCAAACTCCACACAGGGGGGTTCCCCCACCCTGAGGTTTGAACCCTCCACCCTGGGTTCAGACCAAGAACCCTCTTGCTTTGAGGCAACAATGCTAACCATTGCAACACTGTGCAGCCACTTATTGTAATTATAATGTTATATTTCAAAACCAAAAAACACGAAAGCCAAGGTGTGAGTAGGCGTATATTAAACCTTGTTTTGCTATTACATTAGCATGCCGCCTAGCATTACTACTGTTAGTTAGCATATCGTTAGCTAATTATAATTTTTTTTTGGTCCAATTTATAGTTAGAAATAGCCCTCTTAGCTTTCTTTTAGAAGAGTTAAATTAGGGACCAGGAGGAGATTAGCTTAGCTTAGCTTAGCATAAAGACTTGAAGCAAGGGGAAATGGCCTCTGTCCAAAGTTTAAAAGAAATCTACCAACATCATTGAATATCAGTGATTGTGTTATCTTGTTAGTTTAATCTGTACAAAAACAAAAAGGTCAGCCTATTTCTCTCTTTCTTGCAGATGAATGTTCTGGGTTCAGCTCTGCATCACAGACTGGGAATGCGGCAATGTGAGAGTTTCACAATACAATAACTGTCCCAGAAAATACCACAATTTTATGGCATTACGATGTTACAGCATGATTACTATCAGTTGCAATGACCCTTAAATGATTGAAAGGAGGGTTTTTAAAATCCAGTGGCCGCCCACAGGCCCTCCTAAGGGGATTTTTGATGATTGTGATATGTAAAACAACACCCGTATTTGTCATTGTTTAAGTGGTTTACTCATATGACATATCACTGTATGAGTAAACCATGCTCCTTGCAGTGCCATTAATGCTGACCGTTTCAAGATACAATCATCACAGCAGGCTCTATAAATGCTTCTGTCATACAAAAGACAAAAAAAATTAACCAAAACAAACAGTTACAGCTCATCTAAGAAGTGAAATATTAAGTCCAAACACATTATTAAATCGATAGCTATTCATGAACTACCATTGCATCGTTTTAAACGTTCATATCTCTCCATATCTAATTTAAGCACGTAAACAAACCCGACCGGCTTATCTTAAAATAGAGGCGAGCTCCTAGCCTTTTCATTGGCACCGTACTTGAACCAATAGGAGCTTCCTTATTGTTGCTAAGGCCTTGATAGCCAACCAGGGCCTGAGCTGAAGGAACTTGCAAACCTCACATTTCCGGGGTTATACCCAACCAAAGAGCCAGCAATTGGCCTGATGGCTTGTGGGTCCTGTAGTCAATGACACTCCAAAGCTCAATAGCAGTTTTTAACCCCTTGTTGTCATCATAGCCTGTTATAAGCGTATGGAACTAATAAATAACGGCTCCTATGTTGTCTTTAGGGGAAAAAAGTCTTTAACAATATAGGCTTTCTAGGAGTGTTTTTATACACGGTAAGCTCCTGAATAGACATTTCTGTCTGAATCGATTCATCGATACTGTTTTATCCTCTGTTTTTGAAAAGTACCTTGACAAAACCATAAAGGAATGTGTAAAATCTTATTTATTGTTACCTGAATTTGGACTATTATAGGATTCATGATATGACCTCATTGTGTTTTCCAGTTATTACCTCCTTTGTGTCAAGAAAATATTGAGGCAAAGGGGGGAAAAACAAATACCTTTTATTTCAGTGTGTTGAATCACTTACAGTGATTCTGACTTTTGGGGAAAAGAACTTGTCTTACCTATCAAATGAGACCATGCATGTACATGTAGTAAAGATGGAAAAAGAGCAGCTTTCGATTTAGTTTGGGTTTAGTTTGATTTAGTCTGGACAGGCGATTTAGATGAATTTAGGGGGATGAGCTTTCTCGTGAGCTAGCTAATGTTGCTAGCCTGATAGCTAGCTTGCAACAGTGCCGTACTATAGTCACAATGACTTTTCAGCCTGTCATAATGCTTTTTAAGCTCTGCTTTCATTGAATCAGGTCACAAAGGAAAAGCTCAAGTGCTGCTGATTAATGGTTTAATATGGAGAAAAAGAAGTTTGTAGTGATGATGGCAGCACACATATTAAGGGAATGGAGGATTTAAAAACAATAATTCTGGAATTATTCTTCATTTCTTAAAAGTCTCCACTTTACAGAAACTGCATGGAGCTCATCATTCAGAATAACCTCACTCTTTTAAACTGGAAGCTTTCATCAAATAACTTATTTCACATCAGCTTTTCAAATATCCCTAATTGGTTTTGAGCTCATGCTACCAGCCATTGTGTACAAGCAGATGTCATTTATTTTATTCCTTGATGATGGAACAATCCTCTTCATTTCATGGCACTAGTTCCCGACTACACTAAATTGGATCCATCCTATTACGAACCCACTCAAAACTCGTTCCCTTCCTTTCGACTGCTTTTATTATTCACTCTAATCACCAGCAATGCTTCTCCCCATCTCATGCGTCATTACCAGAACGAGGAGGACATTTCCAAACGCTGAACGAACGGCTCTGCCCATTACTGTCCATCAGATTAAAAGCACCGCACCGCAGCCACCTCACTTGTATCCACGTCCTTTTATTTTCCACTGCAGCTCAAACCACCGTGACCGCTTCAATGTCCCCCCGAAAAAAACATTTCATCTCTTCACAGAGCTCCTCCATCATCCTTCATTATTATCTGAAAACCACATCTGCCTTATATTCATTATATGTGAAAATTACCTCAAGTCACCCCAACTTTGATTGAATGGAATGACCCAAATACTGCAAAGTGTTTCATAAATTCAAGTACTTTCTGCCCCATAAAATATACCAGATAGAAAAACAGTAGAAAAAGAGAAAAATATAATGGAGTTTTGCCCATAGAAGAAGATGGATTGTAATCAGATTGGTGATCTTTATGGCTAAACTTTGTTAGACACTCCAAATTATGAGCGTAAATAGGAGTTAAATGTCGGGCATTGCACAAATGTGTTTACATTTGTCCCACTCCTGTGCAGACACAAGTCTGCTCCTCTATGTTTTGGCCTCTTTTTCTTTATGTTTTTTTCCCTCTACGTTTAATAAGCATCTTGTCCACATGCAAATGTAGTTGTAGGTCATTAAAAAAAAACAGTCTAATGTGCAGATTTTTCAAATTAAAGAGATAAGAAGTAAGTGTTAAATAACTGTAAATAAATAAAATACAGACTAATATTGATTGTGTTTTTAAATTACTACCATCAAACAAAAAATAAGCTCACATGCTCTGAATATTCTTAGCTGGTATTTGACACATCGTTGACGTAGACTTGATTGCACCCTGCTGGCCCGGCATTCTTGTGTGTATGAAGAATCCTGCTAGCTGATTGCCACTGTCTTGCACTGTGCTTATACAGCTGTCACCACTGAAAACAGGACAGCATCATCAGTTAACACTGTTAGCTCTGTCAACACAGCTGCTGTTGTTTAGCTGTTAGCTGCCGGCTCAGCCATCTCCATGTTGAGAACTGAATTGTGAATTCCCCTTTAGGGAAAAACAGAAAAAACATTTTTTAAAAAATGCAGAATTTGTCTATTTTTTATTTGTTTGTACATTTTGTTTTTTAATGTAAACAGATATAGGTCTTTTCTTGTGTGCGATTTCCATTTTATTATCTTCGAAATGATTTCAGATCATGCAATTGGTTGTGTGTGCATGTGTAGCTAGTGTGTGCACAAGTATGACTGCATGCTCAAGGACCTCTCTTAGTAGCAGTAATTCACAATTGCTGAAAAACCTGTTTTATTGACTGTTTTATATCGTCACGACTGCTGACTCCTCACACTTCTTGACTGGCTCGTAGTTGTCCAGAAATCATTTAAGCTAAAAATAACAAGCCTTACCGTCTGTCCCTTTACCGTCAAATTTTTAACTGGAACATCTGCAGAATAATTCCACGCCTAATATATTATGATCCACTAAAGTTAAGCACAATATGAGATAAATAAAACACCAAATCTTTTATCTTCACCATCATCTTGATTATAAGGGAGTCAGGAGGGACAATTCCAATATGGTATTACAGCAAAAACAATGCAACAAATCTCAATCTAATACATAAAATAAGTATATTCCAACCCAATCTAATATAAAACACATCCATACACTGCTTTAGACTGTCCCTGCTACTGTTCAAGTTCATCACAATCCACGTCATCTGCGCCCTCTGGTGATTGATACATTGAAACTACAGTTTCAGTTTGCATGAAACTATTGTTACCTTTGTACTGAATCGAGTGGGGATGACGTTTTTATAAAACTAACAGCGAAATCTAAAACGTAGAAGCGATAGAGCAGCAAAGGTAAATGGAGAGAAGGAGAACCTTTCACCTGGGAACCATTAACCTGGCAGCTGTGTTTCCAGAGGGGGGGCTTTGGGGGTGTGCGATGCAGTCATGTGTCCCCAATAAATGTGTTCCCCCCGTCAGCCAGATGTTGAGGTTTGCACTGATGGTTTTAACAGCTGTGAGTGAAATATGCATCTCTAATGTAACACAGGAACCTGCAGACTGCTGTGTGTGTGTGTTTATTCCTCAAAGTGTTCTATACACTCTTTCTGACAGTGTTGTCAATCACACACGTGCAGAAATCTAGCTTTGTGCTTTACAGATTAAGATTTTACATGCAAAACATTAGATCAGCACAGTAAAAACTGCAGCCTGCAAATCAGTTTGTTTCCAGTATTTTCTGAAATGCTTCCTTTTCCTTAATTGTAGACCCACAACGTGCACCATACAAATTTCAAGATATAGTCCGTTTTCTTAGACTTGTTCTGTTGGATTAAAAACATCTTGAAATACTCTTCAACACTCACTTTCAGAAAGTCTTTCAAACCAGATACTAGCCAGAATTGTCATCATAGGATCAGGGCTTTTAACATTGTTGAATTATTACTTTTACTTATGAGTAAACGATTCGAGCACTTTCTTCACCACTGCCTGGTTCATATAAGCTCAGTATGATTTTATGGCTTTTTTAATGGGTTACACTCTCCTGTATGTGCCTTGCTCATGAGCTGCTGGGCAGTTGATAAAGAGAAGAGAGAGAACACATATGATTGGAAAAAGCAGAGGAATTCATCACGTCATAAATCCATGTTTTAAAATCCTCCAGACAGGATGGAGAGCCAGTTGGCCTGAAGTGGACATGTTTGACTTTGACTTGAGCTTTGATTCAGTCTCACCTTCACAGCACTGAAAGCACAACACACTTAGGGTACAAACACACACTCATACTGTTTTTAAGCGCTGTATCACTTTTTGAGATCAACAAGGAGCTCAGGGACCCTCCAAGGTGTCACCAGAGACATGTCAGGGATCACCAGAGGATTAGTGGTTAAAAAGCATTAAAAAAGTCCTAAAAAATGGAAGTTTAAACATCTATATATATATATACATATATATAGGGGAAACATCATGTGATACAATTAAATGCTACACAACAGGGTCATCCTGTTCTCATTCAGAGTCGTCAATAATTTCTTATTTTCTAATTTTCTTTTTTTTTTGTCATATACTGGTATAGCATGATGATTATTTGATGACATGTATGTTAATGTTCTCTATTTAATCATGTGACAAGACAATATGATACAGCTAGTTTAGGCTATGACGACCCCTCCTGTGTCTCTTCTCTTCATGGCCTGTCTGTGCTTTCTCCTCCTCTTGCAGGTAGTGGGCCGGCACTGCAGTGCACATTGTTAGGAAGCTGGCTCACCTGGGCTGGTGAGCTTGCAAGCATACTCAGTTGGGCTGTTCAGTCTGCATCCCTCTCTTGAAGCTTTCCCAGCTCCCACATGGTTCTTTGGTTTGACTGGTTTGATTTGTCTTTTCTTTCAACATGCCACATCTCAACAGGCCATTTTCCACTCACGCTGGCACTTGCACACGCCACTGATGTTACTGATTTTCACATCTTACTAATTTGTTCTTTAAAATAACATTATTTAATAAATTGTTTCATTTTTGACCTTTGACGTTTATTCTCCCTCTGTTGTCTTGAAAACCCAGAGAGATAGAGAAGTGGATTTGTGTTATTACAGTATATGGACTGAGAAGAAGTTTTTATACTAAATGTTTAGTTTTCTCTTTGGTTGATGGGTTGTTTCCTTCACACAGGATCTTTAAGGTGGTCCTGTGTGTGTGTGTGTGTGTGTGTGTGTGTGTGTGTGTGTGTGTGTGTATGTGTGTGTGTGTGTGTGCGCACGTGTGCGTGCGTGCGTGCATGTGTGCACAACAGAGATTTGTTATTCATCCAGCTGTCCAAGAGATACAGTAAATATTAGTCATAACCTATTTCCTTTTCCTTTTCCAGGTTTACAAACACAACTTAGAATCCAATCCTCTGTCACTTTTGAATCAGCTGCAGGTATTTGAACACTGAGTCACTTGTGGTGTTCACTGCACAAACAGATCTGGTTTTGATGACATTAAATATATTTCATGTGAGACAAAAAATGAAAGAGGTCTGTAGTGTCAAAGTCAAATGTTTTACATGAAGGTAATGTGGAGTCGTGGACACATAAAGTGACATTTTGTCTTGTGTTTCTCACATTATTTATATAACATGACACATCTCACTGTACTCTGACTACTTCTGCTGCCTTGATATATTCACAATAGGCATCAAATCATGGGATACTCAGGGACATGATTGCTGTGTTGAAATCATGTGGCAGCACCTCTGCAGGTTTTCACAGGTCTAACTGGACCCGAAGACCCAAGACCTAACCCGGGAGCAGTACTGCTTTGGGTCAACGTTTTTTTTATGATCTTTTGGTCTCATAGTGGGCACTTTTCAACTGCCATACATGCCACTCTCTCAGTTAAACCAGTAAATTTCCATTAACCCTGCCTCTCCACTACACCTACCTGCCAACCTTTCACCTGTCCACACATCTCCCACTCCTTCCAGTCCACCACACCCATCTCATTAAGCCAGCTGCTCTCACCTGTGGATTATCACCTCCTGCCAGATATAAAGACCCCTGCTTAATAGACTCCCCTTGCCAGATTGTTCTCTGTCATTCTATACGAGACTTTCCAGCGCATGTTTCCAGACAGCTCTTTTGCTGCCGACCTCGCCTATCTCTGACTCTCCTGCTTCGCCTGCTCCCCAGTAAACAACTCATCCTTCTGTTCCTGACCAAGAGTTTTGTTTCCATGTTAGTGGTTTCTGTTCACCCCTTTCCCGTGGCTGAGTGGAGAGACTGTCAGTCAGCTCTACGTTGTGAGTTTACCTGTTCCGCTGCCGTGATTTCCTGTGCTGTGGATTACCTCGCTGTGTGGCTGCACATTCTGCCTTTGTGTGCTGCATCTGGGTTCTGACCGCGCTCATGACACATTATATGTAACAAGTGCAGCCAAGACGATTTGTTATCAGGCAGGATCACGACAGAAACACATAAGCAGGTTATTTAAGTGACTTTAAATGAGGCATGGTTGTTGGTGCCAGACGGGCTGGTCTGAGTATTTCAGAAATCTGCTGGGATTTTCACACACAACCATATTTAAGGTTTACAGTGCGATGGTTCGAAAGGTCCGTCTGGTTCAAGATGATAGACAGGCAACAAGTATCTCTTAACCACTCGCAACAATCAAGGTATGCAGAGGACCATCTCTGAATGAACAACACGTCAAACCTTGAAGCAGATAGGCTACAGCAGCAGAAGACCACACTGGGTGACAGATGGGTAAGAATGTTGTATTCAACATGACAAAATGTTTTTAGCAGTAGAACAGCATTTTTAATAGTAGTTTTAATTGTCAGGCTTGTCAGGTGCATGAAATAGACCGAAGCAAGTCTTGAGTCACTCTTCTCTCAGACATGCACTGTATCAGGTCTGTAATAACATGGACAAAAACAGGTTGGTTATATATATATTGTAAAATGAAAAGGCCCATGAATAGAATATTTTCAAAGTAAAGATGTCATCCAAAGATCATTTCCCAGACTAGTTACACTTGAACTCTGAATGTTAAGCATCTGTGGGGGTTTGAGTGTGAAATATGACCATGTATTCATCTGGGTTTGAACAGAGGAGACTTTGACAGATTTGAATACACTGAGCTCTTTTCATTTCCCAGTAAGCTCATAAATGTGATTGAAAGTTTGTTGGGGATGCAAAGGCATGTTTAAAGCTGCTTGAGAGGAGCCATTAAGTTGTTGTCTATAATGCTAACTGACAGTTTATTGTATATAAGTCAAGTCACAGTAACTGATTGTTATAAATAAAGTGACAGTGTGAGGGTTATTTCCACTCTCTGTTGTGGCCTGAGGACTAAACCCTGTGTAATCTTCAGAGCTACCACTAACCAAACACACAGGAATATTGGCATTGCAGTAGCCTTGATTCTATTCATCCTGTCTTGGTTCAAATAAGTGCCTCCACTGTGCTTTTATTCACTTCTTTATGCAGGAAATTCTTTGCTCATGTTTGAAATAGTGTGCAGAAATGAATGACAAATATTTAAAATGTAAATCAGTTTTCTTACTTTGGATATAAAAGAAGTTCTGTGAGCTGAGAGAGAGACTGGAACCTCGGACAAATACACCTTCACTGTCAGGGGGAAAAGTTGGTTGCTCTATTTACACTTGTGCTTTTAATATTACATGCCAAAATTAAAAAGTAAAGAATACATCATTTACAGCAAGTGTTACGTGACAGAAATAACACCCCTGAAAAGTGTCAAAAGGAATAAAAGTGTTAGGACAGAGCTGCTGCAGAGGAAAACCTCCTTAAACTCAGATAAAATCAGATAATATTTCAGCTCCATGATGAAGTCAAACCACATGGATGTAACTCTGTGAAGAGTTGTGAGGGCAGTGAAAGGGCAGAGAGGGAAAAACCATGGAAAGAAAGAAGAAACTATGAGCCTACTGTGTCTGGGTTAATTATGTTTTCTTACTCTGTGGCTGCAGTTTGTTTTGGGCGCTCTCTGCTGTGTTAGTGTGAGGAGAGAAAATGCTCATTCATACTTTTCTTAAAGGTTTTATATGTAACTCTTGGAAATTCCATGTTATTAATGACACTACTGGCTGTTAAGTGTACTGTAGTGAGTATCCTGTTGCTCATGTTTGCACTCCATAGGTGCCAGCGAGCCCCTCAGCATCAGCCGAAACAGTGACTTGACACACACAAGAGTGACTAACATCATGGTAATACTGTGAAATAGATTATAATCCCTTTGAGAATAATGGTAGTATCTGTAATGTTAACATTCTATTTGGACCATTGGTGATATTAACTTGCCATTTGCAAATGACTTTATCCGCTTATGTTACATGGCAACCAACAGCAGATCCATGCTGCATAGCTAAATTACAGCTCGCTAGCTAATCTTAGCTTAGGTTATATTTAGGTAGTTGACTGTTGGGCGCTGGAGTTCATTCCAGCTGACACTGGGCGAGAGGCAGGGTACATCCTGGATGTGTCACCAGACTATCACAGGGTTGATCCATACAGAAAGACAACCATTGTCAATCACATTCACACGTACGGGCAAGTTAGAGTCACCCCGGCAACCTACATGTTTTGTGACTGTGGGAGGAAGCTGGAGTACCTGGAGAAAACCCATGCACACACAGGGAGAACATGCAAACTCCACACAAACCCTCCACCACGGGGTGCCACCTACTTAGTAAAAAGCAGTCACCAAATATACACCTTTGCTTTGTGCTGTTACATGATTTACTGTTGGCTAAATTAACACTGTTTATCATAACACATAAATTAGCATCCAATGGATCACGTTAGCTGGTAAATAGAGTTCCCCAGGATTGAGTCTGAAATATGGAAATAAGTCTGTATTTACCACTCACGTTTCCTTCATCTTGAGGTCAATGCATTTTTTTATATCACATGTTGTTCTAACTCGGAGTGCGGGGACAGAGTTTGAGAAAGACAGTGAAGGAAATGTCAGATGAAGCATCTAGATTTAGTCAGTGGATTTGGATGAGGAGGAACAATATCAGTTGGAGGCCAGCAGGGAGACCCAATAAGCAGGGTACATAACTCCTTGAGAGCAGGTGGAGAGATCCACCAATTAGTCCTCTCAGGAGAAAATCCAGGAAGAGGAAGGTTATTTAAAGGGATAGTGCACCCAAAATGAAAATTCAGCCATTATTTACTCACCCATATGCCGAGGTAGGCTCAGGTGATGTTTTACAGTCCTGTGTGTTCACGTGCTTTCACATGTGAGCACAGTGTACAGAAAGGTAGTTAGAGCTACAGGCTACAATGAGGCTAAAAACAGAGTTCAAATGACGTTTTTCCAAACAACTTCTTATGTCGGGGCTTCAGGACACTTGGATCACTACGGATGAGCAGTATGGAGATATTTTGTGGTTTCAATTATGTATTTTTGGACGTTTGACTCTGGGGCGCCCAGCCTCCATTAGGTGGAGTTGTGTTGCTACCCACTCTCCCCTTGGATCTCCACAAGTGTTCTGAGGACTCTAAAACTTCAGCTGAGCCTCGCTTGGCATATGGGTGAGTAGATAATGGCTGATTTTTCATTTTTGGGTGTACTATCCCTTTAAGTGTGGGAGTGGCCTATTTGAATGACTTTTGTTTGAGACCATGCTGCAAGGTGAGTGTGTTTGCTGATCCTGATCCTGTGAGTTTATCTTCTCTATCTTCTTTAACTTTAGCTTATATTGGAGTTATGCTATGTAGCACATTAAATAGAGTATGGTGAATGTGCTAGGAAAGGTAGTATCAGCACTGCTTTTACCTGGAGCTCGCATAAACGGAGTCTGGATTTGTTGCCTCAGAGTGCTTTACAGCATACGACACCCCTCTGTCCACATGGGCAAGAAAGTCAATGAAGTTACACTGCAATCTATTCACCCACTGGCTATTTAAAAAAAAGGATTATTATACGTAAAAGGTTACATACAGAATTTTTAAATCCTGTTCTCAGCAAGAAACTGAATAAGCATTCATCCCATCGTGTTCCCCAATTCCCAAATTTCTCCACAGCTCACTTTGAAAATTAATGGTGCATAAAAGTGCACGTGGCCTTGTGGTTTGGCAACAGAAGATCCAGACCCTGAAATCTTTTTCCTTTCAGCAAATTTCCCTCCTCCTGTATTTGTGCAAAGATGACCAGTGGACGCACCCCTGTGACCTTTGACTTTAAAGTGTAGGAGGACAGAGTGAACAGAAACAGAAAATTCTCCTGCAGCGACCGTCAGAATATCTCAAGGAGATGATGGATCCAAGCCCCTGACTCCGAGGAAGGAGTGCGTAGGCGACTGTATCTGCAAAACAGAAAGTTTTGTCCAACAGCAGCAGCGATGATGAAGGTGATGATGATGCCTTTGGAAAGCTGCCTGTTGGACCTGCATGACATCACTGCTGCTCTGTGTCCTTCCAGCAGCACTTAAATTCAAATATTTAGTTACCAAATCCCCCGGTGATAAAATAAACTCACATTACAGATGTGACTCTTCAGAAGCTGTTGATCTAGAGCTGCTCCTGTTGGCTCGTATAAACACAAGTACTGTTGCGTCTTTAACGAGTTCAGTCTCAGATGACAGACTGTGTTTCACGTCTTGATCTCAGACTGGAACCATTTAGGACGTCCAGATTCACTCCAGTCACTCAGACTCAGCACAAAACGCCGTATTGAGAAGGCAGATGTATTTTTCATAATTATTTTTTTGTACTTTACATTTTATTTTAAAATAATGTTGAGTTTGAAAGTGGTTAGAAGTCAGAACATTTCTACATTAAGTCATTAAGGCCTCCTGTCATTCAGAACATTTTTACATGACACTTGAAAAAAATGAATTATTGCCTTAATCCGACTATAACTGGACAACTGAAGTGCATGTAAACGCGTTACTCCGACTAATATTGGAGTTCTTCAACTGCAATTAAGACATCCAGATAATGTGATTGGAATTCGATTTTCTCCAGCATGTATACGCCGTAATCGGAGTTAAACTGGACAATGCATGCATGTGCGCATGCTCCACAGCCCCCGCGCTGGCGTATGACCCCAGAACAGACAAGACATGCTATTGTTGTAGCCCTCCAACAGCATATAGCATTCTTGTCTGCCTCTCAAAATCACCATGACCACAAGGGATAGCGTGCACCTTATCTGCACAATCAGTAATGCATACTTACGTACCAGGTGAACAAAGCTGTACGATTATCCATCTTGCTGTTGTTCAAAAATGCTGGTCTGCCGCCTGACTCCAGTTGTTTATTATTAAGTCACGTAATAGGTCAACCGGAAAGGGGGCTGTATTAACCCACTGCAATGATGCATATTGCCACCTAGTGTTGAGGAGGAGGACAAAACATTTATAAGAAAGTCACTTATTGTTGTTTGCCAGTTTCAGCGATTGAGTAAATTTTTGCAGTATACAAAAAAATAAAAGGCAATTTTATAGACTTAATTTTAATGAATCACTTTTAAGTTCTGCATTTTTTTCATGGTAATGCTCTTTTATTTGATCATTTTCTTTTCTAACCACTTTGCAAGGTTTGTTTCATTATGCAGTCTAAAAAATAGCATCTTTGCAATGTTTAATGATGATTGTGGTGATACAATTTTCTAAAAAGTACATTGGCAATACTACTTGGAAACTTAGAATATGTTTTGAGGGTAGCGCATTTGCCCAAATTATGTTTTTAATAAACATTAATGGCCACAATTTCATTTTCTGTTGGTTTTTGTTTGAATATCTCACACATAATTCCCACTTTGGTATGTTTTCCAGGAACCCGTTCAGGGGTTTTTCTGCCGGGGGAAGATACCTGAAAATAATCTGCCAAAATAATTCACCTTCATTTAAACAGTTAATTGCACCAGTTACTAAATGAAACTGTGTAATTGTTTGGAGGAAAAAAAGTAAAAACAGCACATATGGTTCTCAAAGTAAATTTTTCTTGCAGCTTGTGAGACCGCCTGTGATGACTGCATTGCTTACTTTTCCACTTTTGATATTTGTGTAACATCTCCCACTCCTCTGTTTCCCACTCTGTGTGACTCTCTGCATATTTCAGATTGTCTTGCTCCATGTGTAACTGAATAGTTGGAATTCTATAGAGGAAAATCCTCTTCCTCCTCTCCACTAGCACAATGGCTGCTTTCAGCTTCGTGGGAACAGCTAACAACTCGATTTCTGGGCCGCTGATCATCTTTGACATCTGAATTTTGATGTGTCATTGGCCTCATTAACTTATATGTGTTTTATATGCTAAAGAAGGTAACTAACTTTTGTATGAAGCTGGGGGAAATTAAGTACAATTCCAAATACACTGAATCAACCAATCATTTATTTGTCACGCTTCGGTGAATCAAAGGAAATTACAGTTCCTGATAGCCAACCATTGGAAACAGCCCTTTCTCATTGGAAACTCATCAAATACTGCTACTTTGTCACTAATTTTGGTGCCAGATGCTATATGTATTCTGTAGAGCCCTTCTGAGGCAAATTGTAAAAAGTCCCAGAACTGATAAGAGTACTGTTTAAATCCCGGATCAATAAGCAGTATCAGTAATAGTAGTAGTATCGTTTAAATCTTAACGATACCTATCCCTAGTTGTAAGTGCATTTTGAAAAAGACTATGCATCTTATGAGCAGGAACTGTACATTTCCTGTGAAAATACAAGTGTATTTTGAAGTCACAATGCATGTGATAAGGGTTAGTGAACACACAGTCCCGATAAGTTACAACAGACACAAGATACCTAGTATGTCGTAGTTAGACATAAAAGCCCATAGGCAAAGCAATGATATTTGATAAGTTGGGCTGGGAACGACTTCTTGAAAACTGATGTGGCACAGAGGTCATCAAGTTTATTTTCTAATACCTGTTCAAGGTCTGGCAGGATGCTAGTTGATGCTAGATGCTCAGAGAATAGACTTTAAAGCAGCTCTGCTTGTGTACAAGTCTCTCCACGGCCGAGCACCAAAGTACATCTCTGACATGTTAGTGCCATATGAACCATCGGACTCTGAGACCTCAGGGACCGGCCTCCTGCTGGTGCCCAGAGTCAGGACTAAACATGGGGAATCAGGGTTCCAGTTTTATGCAGCTAAAATCTGGAACAGTCTTTCTGAAGATGTGAGACAGGCCTCTACTCTGACAATGTTCAAATCTTGGCTCAAAACAGCTCTATTTCACTGTGCATATGACTGAAAGGATCTTATCTGCACTCTTCTCTTTTAAAGTTCATTTTATGATTATTTATGTTTTTATTTTGTATTGTGATTTTAATGCATTTTCTTCTTCTGTAAAGCACTTTGAATTACTTTGTGTACGAATTGTGCTCTACAAATAAACTTGCCTTGCCTTGCCTTGCCTTGCCTAGTTCAGCTGGTGCCATCTTCTCCATCTTCCCTCAATTTTTACTTTTGTTCACATTTAAAAACCTCGAGAAGTCAGCAGAGTGAGAGCTAACAGACTGCCGAATTGATTTCTTCATCCTGATGAGTGATCAGCAGCCACAAGGCACCACCATCCAAGGTCAACCACAAATAGCAACCAAGACTTGCAAAATAGACATAAGAGCCTAAATTTAGCACAAATTTAGCAGAGCTGACAGAGAAGCGAATGGAAGTATCCCCGCCTACATCACAAGTAAATATTTTATTTATTTATTTTTTTAAGATTATTTTTGTGGGCTTTTTACCTTTAATGACAGGACAGTTAGTGAAGGGGGGAGACAGGGAGACAGTGGGGACTGACATGCAGCAGAGGGCTGCAGGCTAGATTCGAGCCTGCGGCCACTGCAGCATGGCAATGCCTCGGTACATTGGGCGCGGGCACTATCCACTACGCTACCGACTCCCCACATGTAAATAATTTAAATGAATTAAAGAAGAGCTTTTAGAGGAACTTTGTAGCTAAAGCAAACAAAATTTGAAATTCTACTTTATAGTTATACAATATGTACAATTTAGAAATTCAAGTGCTTTTTTAGGTTTATGTAATTGATAATTAGCTGTTTCCAGGGATAACCGAGTGTCTCAGACTGAGATCTGCATGCAGAATAAAATGACTGAAATAAAATTATTTCAAGTGCGGTCAGATATGAACACCAATAATCTACTTGGCTGAATTCCTGCTGCTAAATGTACAAAAATGCTGAAAATCACACGGGGGCTGAGAACCTCTTCACACTGCTGACTCCCAACAAAAGTCTGTGTTTCGGTGACATATGAGTAACTTCACAAGCATCCCCGCGTCGGCCCACAGGAAGTCTTTTCCCAGAGCGTTACTCAGCCAAAACAAAGGCAGCCCCAGTCACTGGCATCCATCCAGTTCTGGGGACAAGCGTCACATCACTGAGAAAAATGTAGCCTTTGTCCCTCAGGGAAATAATTCATTTGTACTGTTAGACAGCTGGGATAGATGGAGAGAACTGTTGCTGTGCCATTTCTGTGCTCAACATAACAAATTACAAATTAAAACTAGGGATGTTAACTGCATTGATCTGCAATAAATAATTTCATAATTTCAATTTGCTTCAGCAATCATGAATATAAAATGCCTTGAGTCAAATAACACTTCACTAATTTGATTTGAAATTAGCAATTAGCAGTATGTTGCTAGAAAGACCCCTGTCTGGGTGATAAAAAGCCAAAAAACACAGCAACTGGTTGCTTAAAAAACATCCATGTTTAGATAGGAAGGAGAGGTAGGAAACACAGTGATGGGCAACTGGTTTTGTCGTTTGTTGGTCTCAAGCACCTAGGTGACACGCCATCCATCATCCCCTCCACCTCCATATGACAAAGTCAGCTGTTTTGCAGAAACATACAACGCCAACATTTTATTCTGGCGACTGGTACTGCTCCCTAAATCTCTGCTTTTTATCACCCATGTTTGTGAAGGGATATTAGACTGCTACAAATCTCATATACATAAATACATCAATGAAACTATTTTTCACATCTTCTTCTCTGTTTTGGTAAATTTTCTTGCCCTCTGTTCTTCGTCTTTCAGGGGTCTTGTCTTCCACCTCTGGCTGCTCCAGGTTTCTATTCTTCAGTCTTTTATGAGATGAGGGGTTAGGAACCCCATATGGTGGAGGAATGATGGAGAGAAGGAAGAAGAGAAAAGGTAGGCAGACATTTTTTTTCTGTCTTGTAAAATCTGCCCCCACCTCCCTTTCTTTACCTCTGTGTCTCTCAGAGGGGTGATAGCTGCGCTGTTTCTTGATGTTCTTCCAGTCTCAGTCACTCTCTCTGAGAGATGGACAAACCAGAGTCTCAAGGCCACTCCGTAGTGAAAGTACCAGGTAACTATCAAAACAGAGAAAACACAACAGCTCCAACAAAATACTATCAAAAACAGATTGTCCCCACATACAACTGTGATCATCAAATAATAAAAAGTGCCGTTTTGAAAGGTTTGACACAAAACAAAAAGCACATATTTGAATGTGTTTGTGGTACACGTGTATGCAACATACACGTGAATGTGAAGCATTTCATCTCCACCCTGCAGTAGTTCTCAGTGTTTCCTACCTTCAGCAGTTACCTGACTTCCTCCGTTCACCAGTGCACCTGTCACGAATCCATTAATCAGCTCTCCAGCATACTGTTTATACTAACCACTTTCCTCCTCTCCTTTTCCTTTGTTGCCAGTTTGGACGAGAAGACAGACCTCGTCCATAGAACACCTAAATAATTATTGTATAAGTATTGCATTGTAGAGGCCAGTAGGGGAAAGACTGCTGCGCATATTCAGTGGGATGCATACTGTGGAAGTAAACCTGGAAGCTAGAAACTTTATTTGGTGTATGTATAATGCAAGCAGCTCAATTGGAATGAATAGGCACAATCTTGTCATCCGGTATCTGGTTATCACTGTAAATCTATGGTCGTATGTTTGTTTCCCTGTCTTCTGTGGGTCTTTGTTTAGTTCATGCAGGAACTGTTTGTATTGTAAATTATATATATTGTCGTTAAAAAAATAAAAAGCATAAATATATAATGAACCAAACTATACCACTCTGGCATATATCTATATTCTTAGTTAAAGACCATGATGGAACGAATGTGAAAGAGTTCTGTGTCTCCACATCTGCCCAGTCTGGCAGGCAGCTCGTTGGTGGAGAGGTTTCCCTCACTGCTCTGCAGGTTTTATATGGCTCCATCTGTACTCCGTGTGTGTGTGTGTGTGTGTGTGTGTGTGTGTGTACATTGCCTGCAGGAACAAGATGAGGATATCCTTCACCTCGACCATCCACTTGCTGCCGAAGCTGGAAACTGTGAGTCAGAGGTCGATCAGTTCTCTGTGTGGCCAACATGTGCCCATCTCACACTAAGTATATGTTGGCCAGCGTTACAATCACACACTGATTAAAGTTATGCACTGCATAGTGTGCACCCTTGGTATGTTCTTCTGCCATGTCTGGGATTCTAGTAAAAACTTGTAGTATTTGAGCTCATGCATGATGCTTTCTTTCAAATACAGTAAATTCTGCAATTCACATGAACCATAAACTAGGACTGTCAGCTTTAGCGCGTTAATCGCAATGTGATTAAGGTCCAATCACAACTCGTTTTCTTTTAAATGCAGTTTCGTGCGCTGCTATTTGCTGCAGCGGCTTGACTAGGGTCCACTGTCCTTTTCTTGGTTTTTGGATTTAGCCTGTTCATTGACTCTGCCTCTGCCTCATCGCTGTTGGATTTGTTTGCCTTCATTCAAAGTCCTCCTGTGTATTGAGGCTTCCTTTTCACCAGTAAAGACTGTTATTTTACTCAAACTGTCTCCAGAGTCGTGCGGTTGAGTCCGCTCTCACCTGGTTCACCAGTTGTTACATTCAGTGCCCGCTTTATTAGGTACACCTGTATAGTTTAAATGTCATTTTAGAGTTTTACAATACTGACTTGGCTACAAATTATGTTATTCTTTAATTGATTTTTAGTTTTTCCTTAATTATCTAAAGTCAAGGTGAACGTCCAAGGTTTTTTTTATTCAGAGCTTTCAAACATATCACTCAGTGCTCAGCATACAGTAATTTCCTTTCAGATCAACAGGATTTCAACTTCCTAAGGCAAGTTGGATTTGGGACTTTTAAAATTTTTTAAATGCCACTCGAAATAAAATGTAGGACCAGTTTTACAGTAACCAAAAGTAATGTGGAGGCATTCACAAAATTACTTTGAAAAAATAAATAAATAAATACGATGTTGGTGTTAACGCCAGAGAAAAACAATTCATAAAATCCAACTTCCCATGACTTTCAAAAATTGATTTCATAAATTTTAAACCAATTAAGGCCTTACAATTAACTGAAATAATGCAGCGCCTTTACAGACTTTTAAAGGATCGACTAGAACCCTGATTCATGTGTCAACTGTTCTATGCAATATGCTATATACCTGCTTGAAATAAATATTGTATCTTGTACTGTAGATACTGAAACATAACTTATAAACAATGTCATATTTTAGACCAGATCACAAAACTGATTCACCAATGTTCATTTCTTCCTGATTTTTGACATGCAAACAAGCCTGTCATGGAAATGAGTGAGCAAAGTGAGGAGTACAAGTTCTTCAGTGTTTGTTGTATCAGTTACAGCTGTCATACATGTGTGTGTCTGTTGTGTTAGTTTCAGCGAGGTGTCTGCTGTGTTTATTTTGGAGAGATGTTAAAGCAGCGCACGTCCCATAAAGCTGACAGATGACCCCACTGTCGTTGTCAAATTGACAGTTTTATGGTCAGACGACAGTTGACCCTTTCCAGCAGCACTGAAGCTTCTCACCATCACCACCTAGCAGATGTGAAGGTCAGCTGTCCGTCCAGCACGGTTACAAGAATGTAGAATATTATAAATGGCCCACATTGTCTGCTTGATTTGTTGGCACGCATGATGACTAGAGCTGGGTATCGCCACTGACCTTCCGATACGATACGATTCCGATACACTAGGTCCCAAATCGATACAATTTTCGGTACGATTCGATACGATTCGATATCGATATTTTAGTTATAACACCAATTTTGCTTTGGTAATGGAAGAGATTCTCAAAGAACTAATGCTGTAAATTCAATTGTAAAAGTTACCCCCTAACCTGGTGCATTATTAAATATTAATATTTAAATTAAGAGAGAACTGACCATTGAACAAATAGTTATACAACATCTTGTACTTTTTATTGAAATAGCCATTCAATGTAAACAATAATAATAAATCTCAACAACAGACACTAGACCCAGACCACAAAAAGTAATACTGTAGTGTCCCTTATGAAAACACAGTACAAACACGGCAGTGATTGTCTCACAAAGCTTTGGTGCATTTTGAACAGAAATTGCAAAAACCCACCTCTGAACTAAAGCCTACATTTTTCACCACGCTGTATGGTCTGAGATCCTTGCAGATAAAACTTGCCAGAGCCGACGTGATTTTCTCTGCACGCAGAGACGTGGACGGAAACTTCGCCCCAAATGCTTTCTCCAGCGTCGGTTGCGTCAGTGCCAGTGACCTGTTAGCGTAGCCTGGTTGTTGTGCATGCGGGTGGTGCCTCATTAAATGGCTCCGGAGATTGGTTGTGTTGCCATTGTATTTTACCTCCACTTTGCATATTTTGCACACAGCATTGTTTCTGTCCAGTTCCTTGCTACCTTCTCTTTTCTTGAACCCAAAATGCCGCCAGACATCGGCTTTCAAATTTCCGGGTGACACAAGTTCTGCTTCCTTCTCCGCCATGGTTGTTCTCTCTGACGCGGATGGCATGGATCTCGCGAGATCTGACTGCGTTAATGGTGTGCGAAGCACTAAACCACGCGAGACTAAAGGGGTTAGCCAAACAAAAACACCTAACGGGTAAAATTTATTGCATTTTAAAATACCGATACTGGGCTTTATGTGTCGATTATCGTTTCTACACATGTGTATCGATACAATATCGAAAATATCGATATTTTTAACCCACCCCTAATGATGACAGACTTAACATGTTGGTATGTTAAAGTTCTTTCAGCTTTTGTTTTTGGCAGACAACCATTCATACACAAATTCACACTTATGGGCAATTTAGATTAGAATTAGGACTCTATATCTCCAATTTATCAGCTGAATAAATCCAATTGTTCTACAACAGAGAGAAAGAGATAGAAAAGTAAACAGCTGTGGCTCAACACAGCAGAATGTACCCCCATTCATTTTGGATTGCACTTCTAGTGGCAATTCTGATATAATATATTTTGACAAAGAGGCAACCAACAACTCTATTTAAGTTGCTTTGAACTGACAACATCACTTTGTCACATCTTAAGCTTTGATTAACAGTAGGTTACACTCTTGAACCAAGCTCCATCCAGTTCCATTCAATGTGAAACACACTGGTAAAGTCCATTTGATCATATAACCTTGGGAGCAGGTTGCACCAAGTGGCTGTTATCAAGTGGCAACCTCCAAGGCTGAAAAATGAAGCCAATGTGGGAGTGCCAAAAACTACAGGTCCTTGAATGGCCGCATGAGGCTGGCTCCAAAAGCAAGTCATTCCCCACAGATCCCCATGGTAACCGTCGAAGACCGAGACAACCACCGGAAACTAAACATAGCTATTGTTTTTAAACGTTTAATAACTTTTGAACCACTAATCCTATCCACGTTTTAAAAAGTCACGTAAAGTGGAGAATCTCAGCTCTGAGCTTCTCAGTGGTATCACGTCTTGTTTGGATATTCAGAGGCTCCGTAGTGAACATGATTACATCACATTCTGCAGCACTGATTCGCCAAGGAAACCCAATCCTCCTCAGTCATAAATGCTTAGTCTCACTTCCTATGTTCCCATTGGTTCAAAATTTTGCTGTGATG
Source organism: Epinephelus cyanopodus (assembly GCA_026686955.1). Lineage (NCBI taxonomy): Eukaryota > Metazoa > Chordata > Actinopteri > Perciformes > Serranidae > Epinephelus > Epinephelus cyanopodus. The sequence goes on along the minus strand of CM048931.1, from coordinate 7,779,601 downwards.
GTCCATGACTTCATATACTCCAGCAATTATTATTGGTTTTGGTATAATTTTATTCTAAAACTTGAACAAACACAGAGGGAAAAAGATATGAAGAAGGTGCATTTGCGTGCATGAAGACATACACAAAAATCACAGATTTGCACGACAGAGCACAAAGCAAGACCAAGATGGCAAAATGTCAGTGCACAACAAAGGAAAAAGGAAAGAGTACCCTGCATTATTGAAGTGGATCCTCATTTTTCCACTAAAAAACACCTAGGATCTTATAATAAATGGCTGTAACTTGCTAAGGGAAGTTCAAATATAGACCAAAATTTATTTGGATATCCAAAACATCTAACTACAATTTAAAACATAGCAAACATTACTGGCCTTTTTTTATTCTGTTAAATTTATCCATTATCAGACAAAGCAAATGTGAAATTGTCACTTAAATGAGTTAGACTGACACTGACCCCAAAATTGTTCTAGGTTTTTAAGGGTTAAAATGTCCGACTTGTCAGCAGAAATGATGATATTAAAAATGTTAAGAGCCTGGTACAAAAATGGTTTTGGTCTCTACAGCTAATTTCAACTTTCATGACAACTGTACAGAGGTGAATTTTTTTTAGAACTCAGTTTACGTTTTATTAAATCATATATTTAAGGATGGCCATTTGAATGACAGGCTGTCTACGTATGTCCTCAGCTTGTCAGTCAGATCCACCCCTTGCTCCTCCACTACACCAACCTCGCATCCAAATACGGTCACTTGTGGCTCCAAAAAACCAAGATGGGGACAGTCGAAAAGCCAGACTTGAGGCTTCAAAACAGCAGTCTAGAAACCAATGGGTGATGTCACAGTAGCTACGTCCATAATGTACACAGTCTCTGATCTTTACTAAGCCTAGTCCGAACTGCAAAGCCAGTCTTTGTTTAGACCAATCTTTAGAATCTACATTACTAGTCTAGTCTTAACTACGCCTGGTCCTAGTGATGCATGTTCATGTGAATTCCCAGCAACTATGGCTACTGCCTAGCAGAGCATACACTGCTAACATTCATTATTAATCATCTCCCTCTGTCTTGCTAATGTGTAGCTAATTACTTACAATTTATGACGAAATTATTGGGAAGGATCCGAGGAAAAGAAAAGGAAATCACACGGACACTGAGATACAAAGATCAACAGAGCTATTCATAGCCACTCAACAAGGACATGTGTTCATGTTTGTAAGTTAGCTGATAAAAGAAGACTTTAGCAGGGAAGCCAATCTTTAATTGTGAATCTTGTGTCATAGAAACAGACAACATTTTGACTTTACACCTGCTCCTGACACAGCGTTGGACTTACACCCAGTCTTATGGAGGGGAAGGCTTCAGCATATATGGTGTAATCTGCGTAACTATTAAGTTAGACTGACTTGCTCTGTTGATGCAACTGGCCCTTGATCTTTAACCATCCACCTGTTTTCTGCCACTTATGTTCCAGCTCTCCTGAGCGATTCTGAGGCATTCTCAAACCAGACGAGCCATATAATCACAGCATGCTCTGGGTCTGCCTCAAGGTCTTACACCAAGTTGGACATACCCGGAGAACCCCCGTAGGAATGTGCCCAGAAGGATCCTGATCAGATGCCTGCACCTCTTCATCGGCTCATTTCAACGCCAATGAGCAGTGGCTATGTCTGAGCTCACCCTACAGCAGAAAAAATTTTGGCCACTTGTTTCCATGTTCTCATTTTTTTCAATCACTACTCAAAGGTCCTGAGTGAGGGTAAGGGTTGGAGCGTAGATTGACTGATAAATTGTTGTTCAGCTCAGATCCCTCTTTACCACGACGGTCTGGTGCTACGCCGCATCAATCCCCGTCAGTCTCACGCTCCATTTTACCCTTGTTCCTGAACAAGACCCTGAGATCAACAAATGTATTGCTCATCTGTGGTTCAGTCTCATCTCTTGAGATCAATTTGAGCTTCTCACAATTGTATCATTCTGTGATCATTTGTTTCTGAGTTACTTCTCCTAAGGGTCCCTTAGGAGCAAGAGATAAGCTAAAAAGAGACAAGACATCCCTAAGACAAAGGAGGTTGAGTTGAAATAACCATTTGAGCAATACTTTAGAAGTGATATTTTTGAAGGAGAAATAACCAAGACATAATTGAGATCAGGGGCAGACAATTATGAGATCTCCTCTATTTATCCCACTTCTAAAGTATTGCTCAAATGGTTATTTCAACTCAACCTCCTTTGTCTTAGTGATGTCTTGTCTCTTTTTAGCTTACTCTTGCTCCTAAGGGACCCTTAGGAGAAGTAACTCAGAAACAAATGATCACAGAATGATACAATCATGAGAAGCTTAAATTGATCTCAAGAGATGAGATTGAACCACAGATGAGCAACACATTTTTCCTATGGGAAGGATCGAGCCACAGGCTTAAACATGGAGGTGCTGACTCTCATCCCAACCTTCACATTCAACTGCAAACCAACCCAGTGCATGCTCACCGTCACAGTTTGCAGTCATCTATAATGCTGTGTTGACATGCCACATTGAGTGCACAGTTTAAACATAATTTATGTCAGTTATCAGAATCAGCCGTTGTATGTAAAATTTGTGACCTCATGAACAGCTTAGTAAAGTGGTAGTCTGGTTCCATGCTGCAGAGATTTACAAATGCTGTCTTGTGTCCTTTAAAATCACAGCGTTGGACCCTCGCTGTGTCACTCACCACCTTAACGCACCATTAGATAAGCAAGGCTTGGTGGGTAGAGCACATGAGTTATATGTGTTTCTGTGGACTGATTTTCCCTTTGCGTGTCTTTTTCTGTGTTACGTTCGGCGGAGGAGAGGGCAGGCGTGCAGCCAGACAGACAGACAGGTCCGGACGGGCCTGTTGTACATGAGCTACTCACTCTAATGAAAACCTGATCCCTCCTGAGGTAATGCTACAGTCACTTTGTGTTGGAGTTGTACGGAGAACAGGGAGCAAGCTGGATCCCCTCGGCTCTAATAGATTCTCAGTCTGGACCGTCATATTTCACAGCAGCTGGGGAACACAACAAGGAGCCTTGTATACACACACAGACACAGACAGATGCATGTCTGTGTGAGTGTGACAGTAAATATCCATGTGTTTAACATGTATGAGGGCATACAATATGTAGCTGCATCAGCCCACTTTCACTTACATTCATGTTGGACACTTCTGCATAGTTTAGCTCAAGTGCCATTGCAGGAAGTTGTGTGAATGTAGTGAGACAGAAACAAAGAAAGCAACCAGTCAAACAGAGTTTGATTCCTGTTCCTGTTGATTTGATTCCAACAAGCTACTTTTTTATTGTTAATCGTAACTACAATCTCTTCCACAGCTGTGTTGCATGTGTTCATGTTTACATGTGAGCATGTTGAGTGTTTTGTGTTTGTATTTAAAATAGAGTTGTCAGTGACGAAAGATGACAAAACAAAGCTTCCATAGACCCTTTTAGAGCCAATGGGTATGTCCCAAGTCTCTTATTTTATACTGCTAACTAACTATACTGCGGATCTGTTAGGTGCGATGAGTAAGGTAACACGAGAGGTTCCTAACAGGAAGTCTTTTTCAGCTTGAGGCCCTGACGTATAAATACCCGCCCCCTATGTCTGGCTCATTTGAACGAGATGGCAGAGAAACAGCACGTGTATCCGTTACATGCATTCTTTGCAATGAAACGCTGTAATTCACATGCCTACGTGACTACAAAGAGTTACGTTAATGATATTTCCTGCAAGACTGCCATGTTGTAATTAAGTTTATTTCATACACAACCCGTTGCGTTATTCAGCAGACAGTCGGTGATGTTATGTAATTTTAAGGGACTTGGGACATACCCATGGTCACAATGATGGATTTTATTAGCTGGAGACAAAACAGGACTCACTTATCCAATCCAATCGCTTGTTCGGAACTAACTGTTGTATAATTTTCAATAACACGAACAGATAGCAAAAGCCATCTCCACTGGAAAGCCTCTGCTTACTGTGACCCCACTTTCCATCAATGAATGGCACTAAGTAAATATGGTAACTGAGAACTGTAAACAAAGGTAAATTTAATGAAAGCACAAAACGTACTGATCACATACCTCACCCTAATATTTACAGTAGGACCCTTGTGATTGTAATGAAACCATGAATCTGTCTGGTATTTTTGTAAGTGAGACATCTGAAACACGCTTTGTTGTTTTTAAATACAAGTTTTGAAAGAAGCTTTAATTGGGCTTACAGGTAAATTTCCCTTCAGCTTCTCTACATTTATAAACAGTACCGTCATTGTAATCTGATGTGTGTGGTAGTTAAATGAACACCCTGTTAATAGAAAAAATGTTCTTTTAGGTTTGAAAAGCCTTTGATAACCTTCAAGCTCCCACAGTCTCTAAATCACCAGTGATGTAAATAAACTCCCTTAGCAGTGAAGCAAAAGGGAGTAACATTCAAACCTGCAGACTCATAAAACACACACACACAGAAGGATGATTGTGACTCACTTTACCTGCATGTTCTGCATGTAGGAACCCAAAATATTCACTGTAACTGTCACTGTCTTTTCATGTGCACAAATAACAAAAGCATATAGAACAAAATGGATTACTGACCTGGATGATTGGGTTTCTTTCAATCTTGAAACCATCAGTTATTGCTCTGATGATGGCAAACGTAACGACCAATATTTGGTCAGTGTTGGTGACGGTCATGTCGGCTAATCTCTATGACCAGATATCTGCTTTTGAATGCAGGTACATTTTTAAAAAGTCTAATAAAATGCTTAATGATCATCAGACGATAGCCAAAGTGTTCTGAGATATCATTTGGCCAATGTGATCTGCCTCTTTTGCAGAGACTGTTTACCTGCATGCAACCAAAGCCCACTCAGATGATTTGTCTGAATATTGTGGGGGGTGCATATAAAATGGGCAATTTGGGGGTCCTCTGCCAGGAAATTTTGAGCATCAAGCACCTAATTTCCTGCATTTGGTGGAATTTTTTATGCACCAATTTATGGTGCAAAGGTGTATTGTCAAAATGAATGTCTTGCGCTATAGAGTGCTCCAGGAATGAGCCCTAAAATCCAAAAATGAGTTAGTATCTTAGCATTCCCAGTTCCTTTTTCTGGAAGTCAATGGGTTTTTGGTTAGATGCCTTAAATAAGGTCTGCGGTTAACACGATGAAGAGGCTTCCACCTTTTGTTCTACGAAATCAAATACCTCAGTTAATACACCATTTGAGAATTTTGAGGCTTTTAGGTGTCTTAAAAAAGGTGGCTGCTCACAAGTGGCTAAATGAGACTACAGGGCGTCAGCACGCTGAACCGCACCACGCCAAACAGTGTAGTTTGTTTTTACCCTAATGTTAGCTTTTTACTTGTGGCAACTGCATTTAGGCTTCAGTAATCATGAAATCTACACCTATAAGCCCACTCAAACATGACTGGTCAATACTACTTTGAACCAGAACCCTTTCAATACCCAAACATTGTCTCTTTGCCTATAGACTTGTCTTACATCTGCAGATTTCTGCTAATACAATACTTTCTGAAAAGCTCAAACATGTTCCTGGTGTTTTTCTGTGTAAATAAGATTGAGTGTCAACTACTGCACTGACAGGACTGTGGCATTTGAACATTTTGTTATTTGCACAGTATTAAAACGTCTTTGGAGAAAAACAATAAAGTGCGGTAAAGTGGGAGATACAATTTTAGCCTGTATGTATTGTATTTCAGCATGTATGAGAAAATAATCCCAACTCAAAGATCCACTAGTTTTTTGCTGTTGTTTGTTTCGTTTTTTTATTTGTTTGTTTTTCATTGCTTTCAGGTGTCATCCAAAGTGAGTAATGCTGGTCACTTGATTAATCGTCAATAGTCATGATAAGTTTGGAATCATAACACCCTGTCTTAGTTCAAGAATATTACTATTTTTCTCCAACTATGCAAGATGCTGTAATAAGTAGATATTTAATTTGATAATCTATTATTTATTTAATTTTATTTAAAATGATTTTTTAAAAATATTTTATTTTCATTTTCTATTTATTTTTCTTTTCTTTTTTTCTTTTTTAGTTATTTATTCAATTTTATTTCAAATATTGTTTTGAAAAAATGAAGTTATGGAGGTTAGGTAGCATCAAAACACAAAACCAAGAAGATGAAAATGAGAGGCTAGGTTCTTCAAAACATTACTTTGACCAAATATTATTTAAATTAAAACCTGATGTATAACATCTTTAAAAAAAAAAAAAAAAAAAAAAAAACGAATGACATAGATATAGTGGTAATAAGTTTTGAGCTACTGTTTAAAACTCATGCTTCGCTCTCTCTCTCTCTCTCTCTCTCTCACACAAACACACACACACACACACACACACAAACACACACACACAGAGGAAACTGTGGGTGTATTGTAAGAAGTCGTGTACCCTCGCTCACACACTGCAGGTTCTTGATGTGCTGCTGCTCAGATGTGGTTTTGTGGTTGTAGTGAGAAGAGGCTGCAAGTCATTTTAACCGCCCATGGTTAGAAACCCACAGGGAGGACTATGCTGACACAGGAAGTGGAGAAATGATACCTCACACACTGAACCGCCAACCATAGAGCAACTTTTCAGTTTCATATGAACCCTGAAAAACACTGCGATCATTGCGATAGCAGGTCCAGGTTGAGTCACTTTCACTCAACAGGAACAGGCTGCCTACTGACATCTCGCTTCAAACTGACTTCACCTCAAATCAGCTGGCTTCCACAGAGAGTCGGGAGCCAGCCACGAGTGCCAGGCCAGTTCTGATCGACTAATTCTGAGGTAGTCAACACAGGTCTGCGAACAAGAGCCATAGGTTGATAAAACTAGATGTAACAACCAAATAATTAAACAAAGACCGAGCTGAGTAAATCATGTTTTTTTTTTTTTTTTTAAATTGCCCTGTTAAATTATTCCCCTTCACTACATATCACATCTTGTTAGTTTTAGCCACATTAGCAGCATACCTCAACAGATGTCTGTCTGTTCACCACATTATTTCAACAGATGGATTGCCATGAAATTTTGGAGACATTCATGGTTCAGATGAGGATGAATCCTCTTTTCATCTATCCAGACAAAAGTTTAATATCTCCACTACTCTGTGTTATTACTAAATATTTGAAAAATAAATGACATCTTCATCAGCCTCAGATGCACTTTCTATTTAATAATAGAGTGCTGAATACCATTTTCATGAATTCTAAAGTGTAAATAAGTCGGTAAGCTATAATCAAACTACACTGTGGTCACATGACTTTAGTGTAGCTACTAATATAAGGCTGAAAAGCCATGTTCAGACACAGGCTGTTCTCAGGCTGTTTTCCTGGGGAAAGTCCCAGGATAAAGTCCTGTGTTTCGTGACGCCATCCACCACAGAGACAGAACGCATTTAATTCTAGCCCCACCACAGGAGAAAACAATTCATCACTCTCCATTGACTTTATATTAAATGAATGGGATGATCTACCAACATTGTAAAGAATCCATTACTAAGTTTTTCCAAGCTGCCAAACTGAAACTTTAAAGCAATAAGATTTGAGGCACCAGCAGGAATATATAAGAAATCTGTGGGATCCCGAAACTCAGTATGCCTACATAGTACAGCAAGTATTTTTGCTAATTTTGGCCAGAGAGGCTGAAGCTAACTGAGCTATGTAAGGCCTGGTTTTGACCTTTGTTAGCTTAAATGATGATCTTACCTGGTGATTCAATCAAATACTTACTGTAAATATTACAGTATGTCACTACTGTACTCTATTAACTTGCAACTATAAACTTTAGCTTTGTGTTTAACTTTAGCTATGTATGTCAACTGGTGATTAACATGAGCCACTCAGCTAATCTTTGCTGTTTTTCTAAAGCCAGCTCCTAATTACCAAGCAAGTTGCCAAGTGAAGTAATAAAAAGATACATTAACAAGAGTTACAGCAATTGTTTACCTGATACAAAACACATTATAGGCTGGTGCCGCATCAAATTCTATTTTTACTGTATTGGAAATTGTCCCATTTGTTTCCTTGGCTTGAAAAATATGCAATTAACTAGTAAACTCAGAACCAATTTGATTTATCGAGAGGGATCCACCTAAAAACAGGTTATGAGTGAAAATGGAAACCTTGGTTTTGAGGTTTGTCACACCCCAAACTTTCCAATGTATAGTTTATAAACTCGAAAATGACTTGAAAATGGGCTAATACACGCGCTAAAATAATCCATTGACATGCTGATATCTAATGTTTTTGGCAAGCTGCAGCCATTTTTGTAAGCAATTCAGCCCATAGGTGCATTTTGTGGCACTGACAGCATCCCCCCACCCCAACATGTGAGTATGTTAGCATGCTGATGTGTGTCTAAATACAACCTCACTGAGTTGCTATGGCTGTAGACTTCTTTTTTCATCAGTTGTCCAGCAGCATGTAGCATCTTCAGAGGTATTCTCACAGATCTCTGCTGTCTGCACAGAGGAATAAAATGTTTCCCCTGACAAAAACATTTAAATCCACAGACCGCTCTGGCCACTGGCCAGGCCTGCAATGGAAGGGAAGAAAAATATTGGATTCAGACAAAGGCAAACTTTATCCTGTGCAGTGACAAAAAACATCAAGAAGCAGATCAACAGCTTACTCTACTTTTGGCCTTTACATGTTCTGTGATGAACAGAATTAAAAGCCACCTCTTCACACCTGCCAGCAAGAAGCTTCAGATGGAGAGAATAAAATACGTAATCCAAAAATTGTTTTTGGCCTTGGGCAAAAACTTCGATTTAAAAGTTGCTCTCTCTGTCTACTACTTCATTTTGTTTAGAGAATTCTGACATATCTATCAACCCTTATTGGAAGGAACAACTTCATATCAGTCCAACAATGTGTGAAGTTGTGCACATGGCTGTAGAGGTGGAGTTCAGCACATCAGTAGTGAAGTGAGGAATGTGAGTGGACTTCCTCAGAGAATAACTGGTCATTCAGAGACTTCTTACTTTGTGAGAAACTCATTTGAACTCAGTGTACTTCCCCATGAAAGGTGAACAAACTTGTTCCACTATTAATCCATCCTTCTTTTCCATGTGGGGCTTGTCACTTAAGTTAAACAATCAGTTCTATGTTTCCAAACCATTTGAACAGGGAATAACCACCGTTACATCAGGTGTGAACCTCTCAGCAAATAGAGGACGATGCTTACAGCTCAGAGAACATAATTCAGTTGCCTTACATGGAAGAATGAAAAAGGAAGGATGCGGAAAAAGACATATAAAAGAGATATTGCTTCAGCAGAGCTGCTGGTTGCTGGTTGAATGCTCAGAGAAACTCTTGCCAAGGAGCCAAGCACGTTAACTGATACTCGCCAAGACATTAAGACTTTATGTGCCTTTACTTTCCTGTTCTAATGACTGTTTTCCTCTCCTCTTCTTTTATTTTGGTTCTTCTCAGCTCTTTGATTCATTTCTCTCCTGCAGTCATCACCTTTCTTTACCTGGCTTAACATCTTCTTTCCTCTGTTTCCTCTGTTGTCATTATGGCTTCACCTCTTCAGGTGACTCTATTAAATTACCTCAAAACTCATTCCCTAGACTGTATTTCAAATATACTTAAAGCAGCTGTGCGGAACTTTTCGTTTTCATTGATTTAAGCGCCCCTTTGGTCGAAGCGGAATGACACCACAGCCTGGTGTCGTAAAATTCCGACTGCAGCCAGCAATTACCGCATGCATTTGTTTTGGAGAGAGAGAGGATTAACTAACGTCAGGTCAGTCCAAGTAATTAGTGGAAACAGCAAAATTACTCAGTAAATCCTCCTGTCGTGTTTCTGTTCTGATCTAATCTAATCTGTTGTGTATTTTGAGCTACTAAGGCTACCGTAGTAGTGTGAGCCTCAAGTTATTCTGGGTAATGTAGTAACCATTGTTGTGCTACTGGAAACAATGAGAAGCAGCCGTGTACGTTGGGTGTAAGGAGGAATAAACAGTTAACAAGTCATCTGCTGAGTCCGCATTATTATGTGAGAAGAATACTCTGACGATTTGAGAGTTATGCCCTTTCTCTATCATTTTCATATTGAGACAGCAGTTAGCATGGCACTGTCAGTACATCTTGCATCTTGCTGCAAAGTTTTCATTCCTTGTGATGCACTCTCTGCGGCGGTTTTCCTCCTGATGATATATCTCCCCAACGATGGCAGCACCGAATCCCACTATGTGCAGGAAAATAGTAGCGGAGGACTCAGCCTCTCTCATCTCTGCTCAGCATCAAACACATGGAGTTCCTCATCTGTGTGCTCCGGCTCAAACAGGTGTGGCTCTGGATCTGTGTCCGCTACAAGAAACTCTTCAAAATGGCGTTCAAAGTCGTCCATTGCAGCTACTAAAATCCGGAGATATCGCTAGGCTAAATAAACAGCTGAGTTTTGTTTACAAGCTACGTCTGTGTCTGCTCACCGGTCTTGTCATTTAAATTGTATGGAGCTACATTTGTTTCTTTATCATTCAATCAAACAGAGTAGGTTTTGCGATAAAAAAAAAAAAAAAAAAAGATTTGAGAGCAAAAGTATCAATATTTCAATCAAAAAATGATTGATTAAAAAATGCAAATATAAAAGTCCAAAGTCATTTTTTATTCATTTGCAAGCCAAAAAGTTTTGTAAAAAGTAAAAAGTTGAACTTGGTGGGCGGGGCCTAAAGTGAAAGCTGTAAGACACGTCTCTATTGGCCAGTCTCCATCGGAATGACAGCTTGCAAAGCATTTTTTTTCTTCTTCTCTTGGTTGGCGGATTGCAAACAACTAAAAGGCGCATACCGCCACCTACTGTACAAGAGTGTGCAACATCATGTCATTTAGCCTTTTTCTTAAATTCTACTCATCAGCCTAGTACGCTTGCAAAGCATACAGATACCCCCATTCAATTTAAAGCATAACTGATTTGAGTAAAGGCACGAGAGCAAATCTGGGTATATAATCTTAGAGTAGAGTAAAGCTACTGAAGACCAGCAAAATCACCGTTTGGTGAGCACCTTCAGATTTTAGGAGTGTACCCTTAATAGATAACTTGTTTATATAGTTTGTATTGTGCTTCGTGATATTGTTTGAGGGAACTGTAACATAAGGTAACTGCACACGAGTGGATGCAACCGTCACTAATGCTAGCGTAGTTCCTCAGGGATTTAAGCTGTTACTACTTTAATCTTGACAATCTAACCTGACAACACATTAGCTGAGGTTGTAAGGACTGTAACTGTTGGTAGCTGTTGTTGATTTTGTTTAAATATGTTGAATTATAATTTTATGGGTTATTGTTTGTCGGACGATTGAGCTAAGCTAACTAATGCTAACGTCAGCTGTCACTTGTTGCCATAGCAATGGTAAACATTCACATATGGGCTAAGTGCAGAGTGCAGAATCAAGCTTCATTGTAAATATAGTTAAGATACATTGTATTTAACACAGGATGTGGGATTTTTAGTTGTCAGTAAACTTTTAGAAAAGAGCTATTTACCGTTGCTCTGATGCCAAACAATGGAGACAGTCAATAAAATACTGCAGTTATCCTATCTACACACAACCGCTGGCAATGGAGTCTTCCAAAAACTTCACCCTGGACTCTGGTTTCAAAGAAACATGGTTTTGGGGACCCAAAAGTGTGGTTGCGAGTGGCTAAACAGCCAAATTGCATAGAATAATACACGGTTTTAGAAATACACAAGTCCGTGTGGACTAGGCCTAATAATAGCAAGAATGTTTTATTTGAACTGGTGCATGTAGATTGCTTTTGTTAAGTTAGGGCAGAACTATTCGACAGCGTAACGGTCAGTACTGCCGATGCCCCGGGGTGTAGCAGTAATGCTGACTGTCGTGCATTTCCAGTGGGAGATAGGGAATCGTGGGTGTAACCCGCTCTGTATGGACCCACGTCAAACCCACCAATAGAAACTCTTCTGTCATCCATCAGCGTTGGCCCCGCCCATTAAGTGCAGATGAACTTGCAAGCAAAACTTTAACTCGCAAAGCAGAGAGGACTGATCTGCAAGCAAAAGTTTTTAACTCGCAAGCAAAGAGGACTGATTTATAAGCAAATGATCTCACATTTTTACTTACAAACTAGATTTCTGATTGCAGTTCAAGAAATATGCTCTCAAAACAGTTTTATATGATTGCAACAAAACGACACAAAAATACCTCAATAAAGTTGAACAATCAGTTCTATGTTTCCAAACCATTTGAACAGGGAATAACCACCGTTACATCACCTCTCAGCAAATAGAGGACGATGCTTACAGCTCAGAGAACATAATTCAGTTGCCTTACATGGAGGAATGAAAAAGGAAGGATGCAGAAAGACATATAAAAGAGATATTGCCTCGGCAGCAGAGCAGCTGGTTGCCAAAGAGCCAAGCACATTAACTGATACTCGCCAAGACGTTAAGACTTTATGTACCTTTACTTTCCTGTTCTAATGACTTCCTCTCCTCTTCTTTTATTTTGGTCCCTCTCAGCTCTTTGATTCATTTCTCTCCTGCAGTCATCACCTTTCCTCTTCTTCCTTTCATTACCTGGCTTAACATCTTCTTTCCTGTTTCCTCTGTTGTCATTAAGAATAAGAATAACTTTATTCATCCCCAAGGGAAATTCAATTATCTGTCAGCTCATCTATTATATGTCAAAGAATTATAAAGCCTGATGGCTGTTGGTATATAGGATCTTCTGTATCTCTCTGTCCTGCATCGAAGAGAGACGAGCCGTCCACCACAGTTTTTTTGGTCTATCAAGGTGTTGTGGAGTGGATGATCTGGGTTGTTCATGATGGCCTCGAACATCTTCAGTGTGCATCTCTCCACCAGCTCCTCCAGTGTGTCCAACCTGACTCCAATCACAGAGCCAGCTCTTTTAACTAGTTTGTCCAGCCGCCTTGCATCTTTGTGTCTGATGCTTCCTCCCCAGCAGACTGCAGCATAAAACAACACACTTGCCACCACAGACTGATAAAACATCTGCAGTATCTTACTACAGATGTCGAGAGATCTGAGCTTCCTCAAGAAAATGGCTTCACCTCCTCAGGTGACTCTATTAAATTACCTCCACACTCATTCCCTAGACTGTATTTCGAATGTATTTAAAGATTGATGTCCTGACCTTAGACATCTGTCCACTACAGTTGGGCTGCAAATTAAAGTGATAGTTCAGGTTTTTGGACATGAAGTTGTGTGAAATGCTGACCATCTGTAGTAGTAGTGACTGTAGTGACAGTGTCACTACTGTCAACGAGCCTCCTGCTCTGAGAAATGGCCCGTAGCTTACCGGAGAAAAAGTAGTTCTGAAGATATAAGGGGGACACGTAACCAAAAGGTTTTAAGCTACAAAAAAGTATGCATGTGTTTTGTTAGACTATTTCAATAATTTTAAAACATCCCCACATTACGTCAGACCACATCAATTGGGACTATTCTCTGGCCAGTATCACTCCGCCGTGCAGGCCCACAAGACAGCACGCCAACAGAAATCAATTAGACAGTTCACCACCACGCTGTGCAGGTGTGCAGGATAGCAACGGCTAACGAAAACTTCATCGGCTGTTTCCAACATAGAACCAGTAGGCTATTATTAGTGAGGAAGAAGATGTACTAGCCCTATATATACCTACCACTACAGCACGAACACCGGCTCAGGCTCACGACACACCCTCGTCAGCTGCTGTAGGTAAACAGAGGAATACCAAAATGGTGCGAACTTGTGATTTCCCCAGCTGTGGAAATAAAAACATCGCCGGCTCCCAATTCCATCGGTTTCCTGTAACAGATGTAACCCGTTTATAGATTATGTTCACCGAGTTTCATGCAGATCAGTCAAACTTCCTAGGAAGAGATCGATTTTACGTGTTTCTCAAACAATTCAAAATGGCGGGAAATTTATATAACCGGAAGTTATGGGTTCTTGGGGCAAATTTGTTCCTTGTGAGGAGAGGCATCTCTCTGTACAACATATGGGGCATGAGATATGCCCATTCAAAGTTTGCAATTTCAGTTGGTTGCTATAGCGCCCCCCTTTGGCCAATTGATGCAATATTGCTTCATTCGCATCCTCCTATCACCCTCTACCACTGTGCCAAATTTCACATGGATTGACCAAGTCAGTGAGGAGAAAAACGTGGAACACACACAGAGACAGACACACAGACACACCCACAGACAGAGTTTTCGTCATTATATAGTAAGATTATTCCCATCCATGTTAATGGAGTGCCAAACCGGAAGTAGCCGGCTCGGCCGGAAGTCACCCGATCTATCAGCTCTACAGTGCACCAGCAGTGTTGACCACCCAGGTAATTTAATATGTGGCAGCCAAACAATTCTGGCTTCATGCGCCACTGAATAACTTTCATAAGAATAAGTGGGTTCCCACCTCCGGTGCTGTATACAGGGCTCCTTATACTGTACATCCATGGTTGTAACACTCCAGAAATGTATTCAGCATTCAAGCTGTCTACGTTAGCTTAGTTTCTGCTGGTATTTTTTTACTCTGAACTTTTACTTGGTAAAAGTCTTGATATATTAATCCTTTGTGGTCTTTTCTTTTCTTCCAGTCGGTTTCAGTCAACTGAAAAAACTAATGGAGGGTGGCCTGTACAGTTTCTTTAAAAGTATATGAGCGTGACAAGCGATGGCTGACCAGCACACTGCACAACTGACATAAGGGAAATAATGTGATACCCTGTTGCATGTGTACATTATGACCCACAGGACATAGAAAGGAGATGTTTATAATGGACTCTTACAGTCCATGCACATAAAGTCTTGATAGGTAAATACGGCAGACTGCTCACACTCATGGAGCATTTGTCAGAAGAAGGGAGGTCTGTGCTTTTGGCTCAAAATGAAACGAGCCTAACAGATGTTTTCCTTCTTCTTCGTCTTCATCCCTTCATCACGTTGCTCTCAGACAAAGTCAACACATCAGAGGGGTTTGAAGGGCTTTGACTTTGCCTCTAATAGGACTCTGGGGATCAGGTTTAAACAAGCTGTAGAAATAAAAAGAACAGAGTCATTAAGTGGTGATGAGGAGAAGGGGAAAAAATAACCATATTGCTTTCCTTAAAATACTTAGGCCACAGGTTTAACATCTGTGTTGGATGGAGGAAGCAAATGAGGTCTGGAGAATTTCATGCTAAAAATGTGAATATGACAGCAGGATAATTAACTTTGAGTTTGAGACGTTACACATGAAATAAAAATGTCATGTGATTTGTTTCTCTGCTTTACACTTCAGCACACAAACTATGGACACGGCAAGTTCTTTTGTTTTAATGGGACTTGATGTGTTTCTGTTTCAGTGGTGTGATTTGCTTTATGACCCAAGACATATTTTCAAAATCAGAAAAACCTTACAAGATCTCGCCTAGTTTTCAATAAGTACTATAGACAATGTTATTTGCACTTACATCAGATTCAACTAGTCACTGCACAGAGCACTAAGAAAATGAAATGCAGTTTAGCATCTAACCAGAAGTGCAAAAAGCAGTTTAATGCGGAGTTGACATATTCTCGTACAACATTTTGTATGATATTGTACAAACAAGCACCCTATGAACAGTGCCGTCACTTTATGTACTTAACATAAAGTTATGTAGATAAGGTTTAGAAAAAGAAACATGGTTTGGTGTGGTCACATTAACATAAAGTAACACAGATTTGGTTTAGGCAAGAAAAATTACACTGGCCACATTTGGGGGAAAAAACATGGTTGGGTATTGTCAAGTAAAGTACTTAAAGTAAATTTACATATCTCATGTAAAGTTATGTGCGTTTGGGAAAGTAAAGTTACATGGGTTTAGAAATAAAAATATGGTTACCAGAGGTTACCTTAACATTGTGTGCATCTAACAGCAAGCAGAATGGACAAACTATGGCAGTGACTGGTTTCTTCTCCACAGCAATGACAATCGAGGCCTCTGGGCAGGGCAGGAATTTCACGAGGGCCATGGCGGTTTTCTCCTCTGCCTCTTTCCTGTCAACACGGCTTTAACACCTGCATCTTTTGAGAAAAAAAATGGATGACATTCTGGAGTCTTACTGAGCAACATCAAATGAGATGATGCACTCATCACCAGTGGTGAGTTTGATTCCAGCCTGGCATGAAGTGCTCGGATGGGCCGTAACGACAGTTTGACACCAGTCTATCACCGGCCAACCAGGAGACTTCATCAAACGCCAGGGCAGGGATCAGTACCGAGACCCGGTATTAAACAACCCAAGGCACGTTTAATCAACACCGTAATAACAGTAAGCACCGCTATTATCGGCATTACTTTTTAAAGTTTCGGTTTCATCATCATCATTCTGCAGCCTCTCTCCTGCTCTCTGCATGTAACCCCTGACAGCACGCGCGCACACACACAGACACACAAACTCAACAGCAGAGAGGCCGCGGTGCAGATGAAGGGAATATAACTTCAAGATTACTCGAGTTAACGACAACTACGCTTGTTACTGTGAGTAAGTGCAATAAAACCTCTGCCAGCCAAGCCAATACTTTATCAATACATGTGATCAGCATGTAGAAAGCCATATTTCAATCTGCTCTGTCCACAGTCAACACAAGCACATCGCGCTCGCAGTATCAACAGCACACTGTTAAAGACAAACTAAAATGAAAGCCGTCTGTATGTAGGCTAACACTTTATCTGAACATGTACCTGAGGCAGCCGATGCCGACAGTGAGTGTCCTCAGTAGAGGAGGGACAGAGAGCAGGTGAATGACTGATACTGATGTTTGTCTTCATGCTGAGATAACGTGACTTTCTTCACTCAGTATTGTGATGTCAGGAGGAATATATATATATTCTAGTGAGATATTATTGGGTTTTAAATAGTGACTTTGTTGTTGTAAACATGACTGTTGCTGCCATGAACTGTATAAAACTATATCCTGTGTCACTGACCTATAAGGAAAGCATCAGGAGGTGAGGTGTGTGCGTGTGTGTGTGTGGAGGAGAGGGAGATGCTGGTAGAGAGATAGTGTGTGTAGTTAGATACTGTTAATGTCACTTATTATGCTTCTGTGCAGTGATAGCTCTTTTTAGTCTGTTTCTGCAGAATACTGAGGAGGGCCAAGCCTGTATATAATATGTATGCAAAAAAAAAAAGTTTATCAGTTGCTTGTGGCCCATCGACATGATCTGGTTTTGAAATGCGGCCCAGTTGTGTGTGCGCACACGCGCATGTGTAATGCCAGCATGTGTGTGTGTGTGTGTGTGTGACTCCTGGTTAGTCCTGGAAAACCTCAACACCACCTCTGTTTCCTCTCATTAGGATTAGCCTGCTCTGTGTGGCAGCAGCGGCACGTTGACCACCTCTCTGGGGAGAGAAAAACAGCTATTTATCTTGTCAGACTGCTGGAATTGAACCAGCAACCTCTCTCAGCTCTCTTCCCCTTCCACTCCCAGTGGACTGTATTCATAACAAGCTTAATTATGGCTTTCTAGAGGAGCAACACACCCTTTTGCTGCCATACTGGAGGAGTTCAGTTATTTAGCTGTGAATGGAATTTGAAAACCTTCAGTCCAGTTTTATAACATAAAACAGGATTCAACCACCTAAACACCTGATTGTCTACAGAGGTGGACTTTTTCATTGAGGAGTAAATTTTCCAACTGACTCAAACCATAGTGGAAAAAGAAATTAAATAAATGACCCACACTGGAAGTGGCTGTTTCCTGACTACATCTGTCAGTGACATCTGTCAGTGAGTTATTGACAGAACAATCAAGACATAGATGTCAACTTCAATTTGCATTTTCCAGCTTTACAACATCCATGCTCTCGTTACTTTCTGCCCTTGCTCTGGTTTACGCTCCCACAGACTCGACTTGGCTCGGTTCAAAACGCATATGGTGCAATTAGCCTTTGCTTCATGATGCATGTGGTCCTGGTTTCTGAGGCATTTCAGCCATTTCAAGGTTCCCAGAGAGACCATGAAAGTCCTGCTGTTAAGTCTGCAGGGTCAGACTAATGCTTTTGAGCCTGGTAGTTAAAGTTAGTAGTTAAAAGGTGATCAACTCGCTACTCTCTGAAAGTCCAAAGGAGAAACACGAATCCTTCCAGAGACTTAGATATCTCAGTGTCAAAGCTGCTGAAACACCTTCACACAGAGAGGTGACAGGTGAGTGGTTCAACCAATGTATGGGGTGAATTACTGTTTAACCAATTACTGATTATTTTTATTTATATTTTAATTCAAAATATATGCACATAGTTGCAATTAGAAAGTCAAAACTAACCCACCTGTTCCCCCGCGTCTTCCCTTCATCATCCACTGAGCTGATAACAATCAATGAGAAACTGATTGGTAACTGTTTATTGGAGCACTTGGAAAGCTTTCTTCATTTCAATCCCCTTTAGCTGCTCTCCCTGTGGTCCATAAGTCAAGCTCTCCTGCTCCAGATGTTCTTCACATGTTCTTCAGATGTTAACAGAGCTGGAGAGGTTCTAACATTTTACACTAATTTCTGAATGAGATGTGCCGTTGCAATGAATTTTAAATTAAAGGAGCTGTATATGATATTCAGAGCGTTATCTATGCTTCAGAGTCTAAGCCGAGAATGTCTCCCCATGGTGGGAGGTGGCTGAGCCAGTAGCTAGCTGCTAACTCCATAAAGGGTAAACTCCAAATATCGGCTGTCCTCGCCTTTCCCTGGAACAGGTTGCTAACACCCACTACCTTCGCAGAGCCTTAGACATCATCAAAGACTGTTCTCACCCAGAATACCATCTTTTTGATTTGGTGACCTCTGGAAAGCGCTACAGATCATTCAGAACCTGGACAAACAGACTTAAACACAGCTTTTTCCCCACAGCAATAAGGACTTGCTTGACTGTCATGACATGTCTGCAAATTAAAGCAACAATAGATATAAAAACACACACAGACAATACATTTGTGATCAGTTCTCTGCTCAGGACACCATTATTCTACTCCATCTGCACAAGGCAACTAGTTGTTTGCTGCTATATTACTTTGATTTTTATTTTTTATTTCAATTTTAGTTTGTTTGCAAATTTGATAGCTAGCGAAATCTAAATATTTCTCAGAAAGAGGTGAAGTTGGGATTTATATTAAAGGACAAGAATGAAGAGTTTCTGTTTTTAGATTGTGGCAAAATATGATTTCATCTGAGATTTAGTTTTTTATAGAAAACTCTTAATGTTTTTGTATTGTAGGCTAAGTGTCTTGAATGTATGTAAATAAAACTGACTAACTGACTGACTGACTGTCAACATTAGCACACTTTGTGTACATCAGCTGTGGCAAACTCAGAATTTTAGTTTGTATCCTCTTCCATAGATATTTATTACGCTCTGCTGCTGCTAAGAATAATAATAATCGAAATAACAATATAAAATTCAAGATGTACATTAGTAAAAAAAAAAACAACCTCTTCACATAGGCTGACACTGGAACAATATCTTAACAAACAATTTTGTGTTAACATATTTGTTGTAATATATTAATATTAATAGATTGATTATTTTCTCTTAATATGTTTATTGTATGTTTAATCTATGCACCAAAAACCAAAGCAAATTCCTCGTAAGTGAAATCCTACAACTAGGTGATAAATCTTTTTCTGATTCTGATCTGGAATATATGTGAAATGTAATTTTTGCCTCATGTTGCCCAGGTATCCAATTATTCAATTTGACTAATCCACTCAGAGAATATTAAAGTTTCAAAAGCAGCCAGTGAAAAATAGAGTTTAATGTTTCTTTGTGAGTGACAGGAAATAAATCCACTGTGAGTGAAGTATGCAGAGTGGCATGTAAGCTACTGTCAGCAGAGAAGCCCAGGGGAGCAGTGAGTGTTAGTGCACTCTGGGGGTCTGTCAGGCTTTAGGGCCAGGTAGTAAACTTGATAGTAAAGCTGACTGACCTTCTGGCCCTGATTAGTGAGCCTGAAACTACTGCAGTCTGTATCTCACACTGCAGGGTAAAGCCAACAATGTGCAACAATGACATGAACCTGCGAAACTGTTTAACCAGCCAAATAAGCAGAAATAATAAGAAATAATTAACTCTTTGGGGCAGTTTAGGCACAGTTCTGAGCAAATATCTTCATGTACAGTGAAAAAATAAGTTTTTGACTAATTGATCCACATGAAGACAGATGGCAGAGTTTCAGGTGGCAGAGGTCAGTCAGAGTTTATGGTTATTTAGTAAAGCTGGGCTTATAAACTTGATTGGCTTCAGCCTAAAACTAACAGAAGTCAGACATTTTCAGAACTTAATGAACATTTAAAGCTCATTAAATCATTTATGGATATTGTGTCATAAGCTACACTTTAGCTGACTGACAGAAAAATGAACTGCCAACTATTCTGATAACTGATCAGTTGTTAAGTCGACCATTCCTAAATTCCAGCTTTTCAGTACTGAGGTGACTGAGGTGACCTTTTTTGATTTTTGACTTTTGATTGGATTGAACAACCTATCTGAACTCATCAGCTGGGGTTTTTAGGAAAACAGGTGTACTGGGTATTTCTCTTACATTTTATTGACCAAAATAATTACAATTATTAATCAGTAATGAAAAGAATTGTTAGCTGCAGCCTCTTAAGTAGAACTACCATTTATTCATCTCAGGTTTAAATTGATTTACATACTGTTCTTTAATTAGTTTCTTTCATGCACTACAGTGTTATATGTCATGTTAAAGAAGATGTTTACTCCCCTAACCAACCACTACCACATTGGTCACCTGATTGCAGCCCTTCAGATTATGTGGGATATCCATACTGACAGGTGATTGTGTATGTTTTATATGAATTAAGATGCATTATTATTGATAGGTATGTGACTGCAAACCACTGTTGGAGACCGATTAAAGACAAAACCGGTAGTTTCTTTAGAAAAGCATCACTGTGTTTCCACGGGCTTTTTAGCCACCAAACGTGGCTGTTTTTTAGCGACCTGTTATCATGTTTTTACTGGGGTTAATGCCATGAAAAACTGTTGTATCTACTGACACACTGCTACGTTTCCAGCTTGGACAGTGACACCAAAAGTGGCAGTTCGTTTAAAGGAGACATCACTGCTTCTCCAGCAGGAATTGTGCCCCTCAAAAGCAGGTATTTTAAGCCAAAAAATGATATTTTCCTGATCATATCCAAGCATATTTTTGCAGAATTGTACAATGCTTAAATGTGTTCAAGAGACTGGGTTTAAACTGTACCTATGTTATGTCCTTAATGAAAACATGCCAAAGAAAAAGAAACGCCTCACTGAAGTTTGAGCAGACATTTAGATCTTCCTCCATTTTTTCTACACTTTGTTGATGATGGTGCAGTAATTTCTGTCAGGACCTGACGTTGAAAATGTCACATGATTGGAATATATTTTTTTAGGATTTCATGTGTAAGATAGTCGACCTTTCGTAATATAAGATCTGCACCACCTGCAAGACTGTGACTGTTGTGCATATTTGAGAAATACAGGTACAAGTCTCAGCAGAGATAGAGCAGGGAAGTCTGCACAATTCATCTCCTGCTGGTTGTGCTTCTTAACATTCTGTTTGCCATGTCTGCCTGAAGAAGCTCTATATCTCTTGTGAATGTGTTAAACAGATTGTGCAGAGTCTCGTGCACAGAGGCTTTCCTTTTTTTTCTTTTAAATCGCAGCTGTATGAGGATAACGAAAAGCTTCCTGTGATGTAAAAAAGGCAAACATGATGATTAATGTCCATATGACGCCTGATGCTGGCAGATGTTTTAAATTTGTTGCTGTGTAATAAAATAATAATAAAATTTCCGTCTGGTGTCACTTCAGTACAATTCCCTGAGCTGATGTGATATAAATTCTCACTGTGGTGGAGCATCACATCACACTTCTGTGGTAGTTTGGCTTGTGAGCAAATACTTACAGTATAGCATAGCACATTTCAAACACATGTGAGCCGACCCGCCTACAGAAATGTCTGAGACCCAGGCCCCTGGTCTTCAGGAACGGGATATTCGTTATCAAATGGGCCACGTTTTACCGTAACAGTTCTTGTGCAATAGTCACATTGTAAGACTCGCAGTATAAGTTGATCATATCAATATAATATTAGTCAAAGGCAATGTGCCATACTTATTTTACTGGTTAATACTTTAGGTTCTCAAGTTCTCAATTTCCATGACGCAAATACAGCCTTTCCAAATCCCAAAGGATGAATTCTTTCCAAATAGAGCTATTCAAGTTATTGCAATACACTGTATATTGTAATACATATCACAGTATACAAAATCATCGTCGCATTGTCAGTTTTGTCTAATACTGTGCAGCCCTCATTCCTTTTGACTCACCAACACAACTGTTAGACTGATGATACACAGAGCAACTTTTTGAGCAATGTTGTTGGGCATTATTCTCAGGGATGCAAACAGGCGTAAGGTCAAAAAAGAGAGAGCTTGTCTAAGTGAAATTCTGAATATTAAAATACACTAACATTAACTTGGAAGAATACTGTGTATTCCAAAACAGAACAAATCCATTGAGCAACAGTGTTTCCCCTATATGCAATTAGCAGCAGTGCACAGCCGCTGCTGAAATATGACCGCTGCTGCTGATTTATTTTTCTATTTTTTGTCATAGCTCTATAGAAACTACCGTTACATTATTTGGCGCTACGGAAGCTTCATATCCAGGTCAATTCACACACTTGTGAATAAACGTAAGAGGGGAGGAGAGAGCTCCGTCTGATCTCTTCATAAACTAAAGTTATATTATTTTGAGCGATATGAAGCGTCATATAATGAAACATGAGTTTAATTTTTTCTGATGATACCTGTTGCCTGAAAGTTCATCATTTTAGTTCACGCAGGATATAGATTTATCACTTTATGCTCCCCACCTGAATTTGTACATCATAACAGTCAACTGATAGCAAACAAACTATATGATAGACAATATTTAAATTTGTTCTTTTTTTTTTTTTTTTTTATTCTGCAGAAAATCTGCAAAGATTTTGCTGAAATTCTGCACATAGAGAAATGACCTGGATACAGCACTGGAGGAGGGACCCCCTTTATTCCCATAAAAGTTGCTCAGTGGGCCCTGAAGCCAAAACAGCTCTATTTCCGCTGTGTGAAATTACCTAGATAACCTGCACTGTGTGACCTATAAAGCAGGCACACTAGAGACTTCCGCCAGTTGAGAAAGAGATCTCTGGTCAAGTTCTTCTTGACTTCCCAAATGTTATCAGATGGAATGGATCAAATCCTGTTAGTAATAGGAGTCATTTCGTGGGACTTGTAACAGTCAAAAAAATGTGTCCACAAATTTACAGATGTCTCTCTTTTGGGGCCGAATGGCATCACACGACTGGCTCCAAGGTTGTAATTCCACTGTTTGGCCTCTACAATAAAAGGCTTCTGGGCCCAGTGCACTTCCTGGGGCATGGTCATAATAGCCAAGTGATGGCAAACAAGTTATAGATAGAAAATATTTCATTTTAGGTAAAACTTTTTTGTTTTTTAAATCTGCAGAAAATCTGCAGAGATGTGGTTGAAAATCTGAAGGCACAGATTCCATGGGCTCAGTTCAGACCAATGAGTCATGATGAGACAAAACCATTTTAGAATGTTGCCGAGAATAGTTGCAGTGGCGTGAATTGACTGGTGTAATGTGAAGGTGAATGTAAAGTAGGCCACATCACCTGTTTTGTGTGTAGCATACAGCTAGGCAAAATGACCACAGACAGCATGGTTGTTTGCTGCGACAGGTGCTCTATTCCCACCAAGAGCTGTCCTTACAGTGTGCCAGTGTCAGACGGAGGGTTGCTGTATGTGCTTATGTGAAGGGGTCTGAATACTTACTGAATGCACTGTGTCAATATAACTGTAATTCAAAATGTCTGGTGATGACTTTATAACTTTGCAAAGTGTATTTTCCATTAATTTAAATAATAATAGCTTTTATGTTGATATTTGGAGCAATGCACTCATCTAAAGTGGGCTTTGTGCATCCTGTGGTTCCAAACTCAACTCATTAACAATCATCCAGACAGTCTGTCACAGCAGTATGAGCATCTTGAGACTTTGTTGTACATCCTCTCCCTGAACAAAACAAGAGTGGCTGCAGCCAAGTGTCTGTGTGTGATGTCAGTCCCTGGAGCTGCTTCACTGACAGCAAACGGAGAGCAGGTTTGTCAGCACAGCACCAACATGTGAGCAATGCAACAAACAAAAGTCAGACGAAGCAGAGTCTCTAACGTCATGGAGTGTCCAGCAGAGGACAGAGACCGCTTCAAAACATATTAAAGATTTTTAGGCCCCCACGTTCCCTTAAAAACATCTAAAAGTTCAGATGTTTTCCATCGTGAATCCTCCGCCCAAAAGGGACCTGTAAAGCACATAGAATTACATCAGAGAGAAAGAGAGGAGGAGGAAGAGAGAGAGAAGGAGAGGGAGGAAAAATTCCTCAAGTATGAGAAAATTTTACAGCTCTCCTCCCCTCTCTTTCTTTTTTTCCTTCTCTCTCTGTCTGTCCATTCCCTCGTCCTCCTGGTCCTGCGGGTCAGTCAATGAAGCTTCACTGAGAGAGAAAGTCATCAGCTCACAGCAGGTAAGATGCTGCTTCTCAAAATGTTTGATTCAGAGATTTTGAAGTAAGTTCATTGATAAGAATGGCTATTGCATCATTATTTATGAAATTCAATTTGCAAATTAACAATTAGAGCTGAAATGATTTGGCAAAAAAAATTAATTGGCATATTTTTATTATCGATTAATCGCTGGCAAACATTTCCTTGTTCAAGCTTCTCAGTTGTGAGTTTTTTTATGTGATGCTTAACCAGATATCTTTGGATTTATATTCTGGACAAAATAAATAATATATTAAATATTAAATTGGACAAAACAAGCAGCCTGGGGCTTTAGGAAATGATGATATAATGATAAATCCAACAATATATTCAATATTCTGGATAATTTAACGGAAATGTTTTAAATGTGTTTATTCTATCTGCACTGCTGATGAAAAATAGAAACTTTTGCATGACTTTTGTGACTGTTAGTGATTTTTCATTTAGTATGATGAGTCATAAACGTTCCTGTGCAATTCAATAATGTTTATTTTTCTTGTATCTTGTATAATCTGCATGTGGGATGAATTTGTTTCAGCCTGATCAATATCAATCAAAACAAAACAAGACAGATTACTGCAGGAATATTGAGAAACAAGAGAATTTGTATTGGAAACAGGTGAAATCTCTCCACTGGCATATTATAACTTGTTTTCTCCGGATTTTGTAGGGGTTACAGGCTAAACGAAAAGTTACAATGAGGATGTTTTTAATGCACTTCACTAACATAAAGGTGACAGGTGGTTTCAACAGCATCTACTTAATATTAAAGCTTCTGCATGCATGCACATACTGAAACATGCTGCAGTGTTAAGTATACTGTAGCTGCAGCAGTTCACATGAAAATTGATGCAAATTTATGCGAGAACCAGAAACTTTTTAAGTGACGGAGCTTCTTCCTCTTTTCCAAATGATTTCATAGTGATGTATGTTGTCCGTGACCTCGACCTGTGAAAGTCTCCGTCTGGCTGTTCAGACTTAAGTGAGTGCGTCACTGATGCTCGTTAATGAAGGCATGTGATGCCTGTCAATCATTACGTCAGTAATAGCAAATCAAAGTGTCGTAACGCAAAAGATATTTGGATGAAAAATCTTCACTGTCTCCCTTAGGCAAATAAGCTTGTTCTTAGTGAGTTAAAAGCTGCAGAAAAAGGTACTATGTGGACCTTGTGTTAAGGTTTTTTGGGGGAGGTAAACTATTATTTCCAAGGTGAAAAAAAAAATTGCTTAATTAAAGATGATTATTATTCTTTAAAGAGAATTCCAATTTAGTTTGTATTTGCAGGTGTTGGAAAGCTCTTATGTGTGTGTTTTAAAGCCTTTACCGTCTCCAGATGGAGCTATGTGAAGTCTGATAAATGTCCTCAAGTGAAGTCACTTGAGTCAGCCTCAGCTGAAGACTACGAGTCTCGGATACATTAGCTGCTTCTAGCATAACACATCTAAAGGTGAAAACTTGAGTGAATCAAGTTGCATTGTGGGTAATGTAGGTACCAGGTTGTGACAAGGAAGCGTGTGGAATAAGGGAGACAGTATGTCTGGTTCTGCTGTGCTGATTTTGATATTCTTTTTTTTAATTGTAACAGTCCATCGTGACTTTGATAATGTTAAAAAGGTGCAATCATAAATGGGTGGAGAACCTAAAAAAAAACCTTTATTATTATGCAATCAAGTAAAAATTGAGTTTAAAACAACCTGGTCTCACAGAAATTCCTGAAATGACCACAATATCTTCACACCACATCATGTGTTAAACTACAAAAACAACACTAATGGAAAGCAAATTAGGATCCTCTGTTGGTTCAACGACACCACTCTCAGTGGTTACTGTTATGACCCCACAGGGTGGGGGTCACCAGCCTTTACTACCAAAAGTGCCATTTTTTAACAAAACTAATTCAAACAAATCTGCCTTTTTGCCTATAGTTGAAGAATGAATGAATTTCTTTAGGCCTACATCCATGGTAAATATAAATGAAAATGTTATATAAAAGAAAAAACGTAATCAAATGTTGACCTTTACTTAATATGTCCCTTATGTACCAATATCACTCTACAACATACTTACTGTATGTCCCATATGTGACAACTGTGGGGAATTTTTTTTATGAAAGTACAATCTTTTTCTAAACTTAACCAGGTAGTTTTGGTGCCTAAACGCAACCATGGCGCCGCCACCACGCAATTTAACACATTATGTGCCACCACCACACACTCTGGCGTAAAAAAAGGTTGTGGTCATTTTATAGATTTCTGCGAGATCATGTTGATTTAAAAAGTGAAATTTTCAACCAGAGATTCCATGATGCAGTCAGTGAATTTTTTTTATCACTAGAGAAATTGCATTTTCCAAATGACTGACATGTTTTTGTTTTTTATAAGTTATAATGTGATGAAAGGAAAATAGAGGTTTGTTTGTTTGTTTGTTTTTGTGCTATGAATGTAAATAAGGTGCCAAAGTGCATACAAAGCATCAAAAAGGATCTTGTTTAGAGTAGATTAGTTGGGAGGGTATGGCGGATGGCATATCACCTGGGTGAGACACATTCCAAGCTGCATACCATTATTGGAGACCAACAAAAAACTACACCGTTTTTCGTGAGTCATCGCTGCATTTCCAGCAGCTTTTTAGACAACAAACGTAACAAACAAATGCTGTTGCATTTCCTGCCAGGATAGTGGCACATAAAGCAGTTATTTGTAGCCAAAATATAACCAAGTGGTTTTGGTGCTTAAACACATCCACACGTTACCCCGAGTGTTACATGTACAGTTTCAATATATCTACAATATTATTATTAATGCACAACTGTAATGTATGCCTGGTTTGCAGGAATGTACAATACTAACATTTTTCCTGAGGACTGGGTTGGTGTACTCCTGACCTGCATCAGTCTCCTGCCATTCGATTTGTTGTGTTTATTCATTTTATCCGATAAATATTTTTGCTGCCTGTTTATTATCTGCACCTGTCATTTTGCAAAAGTGGCCCCTGGGCAAAGCAAGCTGAGTTTCCCTGCGTTAGAGGTTTCTTATTAAAGTATGAAATTCATTTTATTGTTTAACTGCCAAAAAAATAACTTTCACTAATTAAAACTGTATTAATAATTAGTGAGTGTACAACTTGTTCCACCTCATACCTGAGTGCCTCCTGGTATCATTTACTTACAGTCTTATCACAGCATTAACCAGAGCCAAGTTTGTGTATCGAGTGCCAAGTTTGTGTTTGCGCATGTTGCTCAGGAAGAGTTTATTTTGGCTGCTGCAGCTCGGTGTGAACAGGAGGAATGAAAACCAGCAGCAGCAAGACCAAGTATAGGTGAAGAACAAGTGTGGAGTCTTTATGTTGTGTTCAGGGGGTTTCTATTGCCCTCCTGTGTTTTCTGAGAGGAGCAGCTGGAGCAGCTGTCACTGGCAGGTATTTACAAGCTAAATGTTCCCACCGAAGTCAGTTGAGACGGCTCACTAATGGGCTGAGGTCTAGACAAAGGTGTGCGTTAAACTGCAGATGCTGAACTGAACTCTTCAAGGGTCAAGACAGGGAAACTCAATGTAAGCAGAGGCAGGTTCAAAGAGGAGATGCATCAGGTTGAAGGAGACTTCAGTGCACATTAACGTGCTGCAGTAGACTTCTTGTGTCCAGTAGAAAAACGTGCTAAACAAACTTTAAGAGGGGGAACAGATTATCAGAAGCTGAGTATTTGAATATGTCTTGAAACATGTCTGGAGGGGGTCTTTCCATTTATTTTCCCCCACTTATCACATATACATAAAGAATCCTGCACGCTTTTAGTGACTTTAATGACAGTGTTTTGGATAATAACCTAAGTACAAATGATCGACAGTGTGCAGAACACTTTGGGTTCTTAAAGGCAGAAGAAAATATAATTCTGTCCATGAAACATTTGCATAATTACTTATTAAAATGCAGACAAAACTTTTAAGAAACAAAACTACTCAGTTAACAAAATGAAATACATTTACAGACTGACTTCCATGTACTAATTCATATATTTATTAATTCTTCATTGTTTTCAATCAATTGCTCATCACATGTCACCTCTCCACCAGCAGAGCAGCACAGTATTGTTGTGGACTCGGGTCCAGCTCTGGGAGCTCTGAGCAGCTGGTTTGGACATTCAAACCTGCTGCTGCAGAACGTGGATTTGAGCTGGATGGAGGACACACAGTAGAAGTATTAACTAGCTTTGGTTGTGAACCTCTCGGGGGAGACACGCTGGTTAGATCATTCAGGGTTGGACTCATATTTGTGGATTCTCTCAGCTACTGGATGTGTGCTGGAGGAAACGTCAGGGGAAAACTCCAAGTGTTGTCATACTTATCTTTTCCCTGCAGACTATAGGCTGAAGTTTAATAATAACTTGGCCTCTTGTGGGGTTTTCCATAAATACTGTTTGACTATAAAACAGAGTAACATTTTAAGTAATTTAACACCCTAAAGCTCCCATAGACAAAGTATATAGTTTTATATTTTTGCCAGTTCAGAGCTCAATCTTTCAGTCACTATCAAGTGTTGTACATCATATGATTCAGGGGGACCTACCCTTTGTTTCGGGTGCAGTGTAAAATCATCATCATGCTTTTCCTCAGTGTGAGCATACCATATTTAACATTTTGAAAAAGAAACAAGTAAACCAAAGGGGGGGAAAAAAAAAAAAAAATTGTCCTCAGAGTTTAAGCTCCAGTAGGCAACATTGTTTTGGTATAATTGAGTAAAAATTTTATAATATCCTCTAAGCATAATGTAAATCAAGTAGGTTTCTGCACCTCACCATGGCTCTGTGTTCAGCCTCTAAAGAATCAGTATCGTGCCGATGTGCATCGACCAATCAAAGTTCAGCTCAGACCTCTGCTTTCCTATTGGTTGTTCTACTGCATATGCGCATTCTCATGCTGCCGGCGGAAGGGCAGAGCAAGGGGCAATGGCGAACAGTGCACCAGGTAAAATAGCTATTCCAGCATTGGCTACAACTGCCTACACGGCTAAACAACCCAAAAAAAGGAAGACGGAACTAGGTTCCCCGGAGCCCCGAAGGGAGGGGAAAGGTGAGGCGGGGCCGGGCCCGGCCGGAGGGAGAGCCGAGCCTCGGGAGTATGTGCGGGGCGGGCTGCTGTGTGGTGAGGGAGAGCCGAGGCTCGGGAGTATGTGTGGGGCTGCTCGGGAGGAATGGGGAGGGCTGCTGCGCGGTAAGGGAGAGCCGAGGCTCGGGAGTATGTGCGGGGCCGCTCGGGAGGAATCGGGCGGGCTGCTGCGCGGTGAGGTAGAGTATGGAGTATGGAAAGTGAAACTTAAGGAAAACCAAACTTAAGAAAATCAACACTACCAAAAATGTCCACTAGATGGTAGCGATTGAACAGGGTTCAGCATATCAACTGTTAGCCATGAATACTTGTACAATCATGTGAGCTAGCTAAAGCTGAATCATTCTGCGGCACCCATCCAAAATGGCGAGGCAAAGTAATTAGCTAACAGTTAAGTGCTACTGAAAATATTGGCTGTATCATTATTTAAAGTGTAAAGACATTCTTGTGAGCCACAGTGGACGATTTTGTAACTTTTCGAGCAGAACACTCTGGCAATAGCCTGGAAATCCAGACTCAAATCTAGAAAGATTTTGAGTCTGGCCCTTCCTACTCAAGGGGCGGCACTAACTGAGGCATATTAACTGCAGCCACACACAATTGGATGGCACGATAGCCAATCAAAGCAAGAAAACAAGGTGACGTATCCATTGCACTAAGCCCCATTTGTTTACCAACCGGTGGGACTGACTGGCATACCATCCACCTCAAAAACTATTGGTCTAAGTGCAGAGGGTGAGGCTACATTTAAAAATAACATATTTAAATTACATATAAATCAGCCAATAATTAACATTTCAGTAGTATTGTATGTTGTGAGAGAGTTACTGCCTCAAGCAAGGTAGTTCAAGTATCTCATGATCTTGTTCACTAGTGAGGGTAGAATGGAGTGTGAGATGGACTGGCGGATCTGTCATGGTGAAGAGGGAGCTGAGCCACAAGCCAAAGCTTTTGAGTTACTATACAGTATATGGGGTCTCTGCTCCATCTCAATTTCAGCTACAGTAAGGGGTCTTTGCCATAAAAAAAGAATTGAAGACCCCTCATTTTGACCATTGCTGAAAACTCTGATCACATGCTTGTCAACTTGATGTAATCGACCAATTTATGATTTATCACTGACAATGGACAGATTATTGTTTGCAAGACGGTGTGTCCAGGGGACATGAGCAAGAAGCTTTGTAAATTACATTTACCGGCCACTTTATTAGGTACACTTGTTCAGCTGCTCTTTAATGCCAATAACCAATGGCTTTAGCATGTAGACATAGTCAAGACGACCTGCTTAAGTTCAAACTGAGCATCAGAAGAGGGAAGAGAGGTGATTTAAGTGACTTTGAACGTGGCATGGTTGTTGGTGCCAGACAGGCTGGTCTGAGTATTTCAGAAACTGCTGATCTAGTGGGATTTTCACACACAACCATCTCTAGGGTTTACAGAGGATGGTCCGAAAGAGAAAATATCCAGTGAGCAGCAATTCTCTGGGAGAAAATGCCTTGTTGATGCCAGAGGTCAGAGGAGAATGGCCAGACTGGTTCAAGATGATAGAAAGGCAGCAGTAACTCAAATAATCACTGGTTACAACCAATGTATGCAGAAGACCATCTCTGAAACAACAACATGTCGAACCTTGAAGCAGATGGGCTACAGCAGCAGAAGACCACACCAGGTGCCACTCCTGTCAGCTAAGAACAGGAAAATGAGGCTACAATTCACACAGGCTCACCAAAATTGGAAATAAAGGTTGGAAAAATGAAGACTGGAAAAACGTTGTCTGGTCTGATGAGTTTGGATTTCTGATGGCACATTCAAATGGTAGGGTCAGAATTTGGTGTAAACAACATAAAAGCATGGATCCATCCTGCCTTGTATCAATGGTTCAGGCTGCTGGTGGTGGTGTAACAACGTGAGATATTCTTGGCACACTTTGGCATACACCAAAATCTCTGGAGAATGTTTCCAGCACCTTGTTGAATCTATGCCATGAAGAATTAAGGCAGTTCTAAAGGCAAAAGGGGAGCCAACCCGGTACTAGCAAGGTGTACCTAGTAAAGTGGCCAGTGAGTGTATACTGATAAACAGACTTTTAGGTAGTTATTACACTAATAGATTTACACATGTTGACTTTGACATATTTAAAGTGTATTCATAAAACATAAGTTTATTTTTAGCTTGGTTTTTCAATTGAATCAGGGCTAGCAAGGCCTAACACACCTTAAATAATAAGACATAAGGATCCATTTCATGAAATACTCTTCATTTATTAAATAAAATAACCAATAACAGCATGACAATTAGTCTAAATAATCAGCCCTCAGTCTGATCCATCATCACAAATTACTCTTTCAGACCAAGTTACTTTTCCGCTGTGGTTTATTGGCCGACATGCTGCACTGGCAGGCTTGTAAACAGCTAATGGCCCCACTTCTGCTAATTGTGACCAAAGTGGAGTCGGCTAAGCTAAAGTGAACCTTTAAGGTGGGTTTAAATGTGTGTTCCTGTCTTTGTTCCAGACAGGGAAAAATCCCTTGAGCACAGAGGAGACGGGGGGAAAAAGGAGCGGTAAATGTCATCACCTCTGTGGGACCTGATTGAAGTGACAGCAGCTGACAGAGATCTCTTTCACCTGCAGCTCAAGTGCCACTAATCTGTTCATCTTTGGAAACAACCAGCTTTAATTCAACCAAACTAACGGCTTCAATCAGCTCAAGTTTCCTGAGCAGTCCAGCATCTTTCCCTTCTTTCCCTCTTTTTCCTAAACAACCTGAGGAGGAATTTTTCCTGCTCTGACCCCAGCGATGTTTCCCTTCATGCCCTCCCTCCTCCTCATCCTCCTCCTGGCTGCTCCCGCCCTCCTGACCACATCAGCCTCCCACGAGTTACAGGTCAGAGGTCAAAGGACGCCGAGGGATGCCAAGCAGGACTCCATCAAGGTGAGTCAGTGGATGGTTGGATGAATAGATGGACTGGTGGGTTTTACCAGTGGCAGAATTTAAAGAAGAGATAAAATCCGTCTGAATTTAGGGACCACTTCCATCAAAGGATTCGGGCCATTAAAATGTTCCTTCACAAAATCCAAACTGAGCTAAACCTGCTCCTCCTCTTCAAATGAGAAAAATAATGGTGCATCTGTGACTTTAAGGAGTGCTTCACCTCCAAGTGATCATTTTTATATATTAATTATATGCCTTATGTTACTTTAAATTCATGAAGAAAACTTTGTTTTTCTCACATGCCTCCAGAGTGAACTTATTGCTCAATGTATGAAATTCATTGGCTCCAGTGCATTTTCAAAGGCATCCACTTTAATGATCCTTCTCATTTAAAACAATACCTGACACCATATATTTCCTCATACTCACTTAGACATACTCAGCAACCTTATTTCTTTGTTCCCAAAACTAACAAAGAAATTGGCAGATGTGCCTTTAAATTTAAATCTCCCTCTGATTGGAATATCAACATAAGAACAGTTAACTCATTGCTCCACTTTAAAAACTAGTTATTAGTATTTTTTATTTATTTATTGTAATTATATCTATGCACCAGGTGTCTTGTGGCATATACATCCTTTTTTTTTTAATGTGCAGGTATTGTGGGCTTATGGGAATGATGTGGGGGTGGATCGGCTGATGAGAGCCATGAATATATGTTGTATGTTGTAATTGTGTCCATTTTAATGAAGTGTGTTGTATGTTTTGTGTTAGACCAACACGAAAGCAAGTGGGCCCATTTCAGAATTATGTATTATATCAGAAATCAAATGATCATGATAAAAATGGCCCCTGAGCACAAACATGCCAACCCCTTACCTCCAGTGGTTTAACTTCTCATCTTGCTGCGGTGATGTCGAAGTGCTCCAGTGTCCCTGGTGGGCCAGTATACAGGAGGCGTTTTAGAACTGAACCGATGATAATGTCACAGCCTCTTCCAGCTCTTAGTGTTACCTCAGTTGTCCGTTAAGTTATAATGTGGAAACAACATGGATGCTACATGTGTTGTATTTTGTTACCCTGAGCATCCAAACTAGAGGCTGGCATTTTTTCGGGAGTCCCGCGGGATGGGAATCAGTTTCACTGTTCGTCACGTGATTGTGACGGGATGGGGAATAAAAGTCAGCGGGAGCGGGCGGGACTGGGCCTGTCGCGATATGTGATAAGTGGGTTAATTGCACGGTAAATTAAAAGGGATCGATTGCCATATTCATGCGTGTTTTGTTTTCCTCGTCTCTCTCCACCAAAGAGACTGGACGACAAGAGCGTTCACTTCCGTGCATCGTCTGGCAGCCAGGTGAGTTGGTTCATTAGCGTAATGAACGGAGGGAAAGATCTTGTCATCGAGTGTCTTTGTCTCTGTGGGGGAGGCGGGGCTATGGGCTACACACACACACACACACACACACACACACAGTGCGATCGTCGTGAGGGGGAGAGGAGGCGGAGAAGAAGAAAAAAAAGTTAGAGAAAGAC
The DNA here is from genome assembly GCA_026686955.1 of Epinephelus cyanopodus. NCBI lineage: Eukaryota > Metazoa > Chordata > Actinopteri > Perciformes > Serranidae > Epinephelus > Epinephelus cyanopodus. The sequence goes on along the minus strand of CM048931.1, from coordinate 7,745,396 downwards.
AGCTAACTTGTTCCTTAACAAAATGCCACGACCCCTGTGTGGGAGTGTTTTGGATTTAAACCAAATGACAGAGGGGAGCCCAGTAATGTGGAGGAGCCATGTGCCGGGTTTGTTCTAAAACCATCTCAACAAAAAGAGCGAATACGACCAACCTAACCGCACACCTGAGAGTGAGAGACTGAGAGACTATTTTTTTGTGTAAATTAATTTATTTGTTTATTTCAATATTTATATGTGTTATTTCAGATATTTAAATTTTTTTTTTGAATTCCTAAATATTCTTGTTAAATATGTATTATTATTTTAAAGGGTGTACTTGCATTATTATTCCTTTATTTTCATTATATAAGTTTTAAAACAGCAAAATTTCAACAATCATAAAAATGGCGTTAAAAGCACAATATTACCCAATATTATGCTAATTGCAATCATTTCTAACGCAATTAATCGGCCAGCAAAATTTGTTGACAACATGTGGATAACGAGCAGTAAAACTGATATGATGAGCAATTACATACAATCAGAAACACATTTTTCAGATTATTCTGGCACCACATGAATGCAGCACAGAGGTAACTGGGGTGTCTGCTACTTGCTCCTCAAAGAATGACAGATTGTTGGTTAGGGATATTTCTGTAATATTGTATTGAGCTCACATAGCCGAACTACGTACCAGTGGGGTGCTTAATTAACGCATTAATATAAATATTTTCTATTTGTCGACGTTAACCTATACATAATGACTGGTAATGCACTGAAGAGAAGTTTTGTGGGGTGAGATAGGTATAGGATGTAGCCCCAGAGCTAGGACGCAGCAAACATGACACAAAGAAATACTTATGTTGCCTCTCACATTGTACTTGTTACAGGTGGTGATCTCAGAGGGCTGTGCCAATCAGGGGGATTCATCTGATGTCAGCCAGGGAGGTAAAAACCTGCACAACACGTTTTGTTTACACTATTAATCATTCTGATTTTAATATTGTTTGACATTACTGAAAAATATTGTCAACAAATGTAATTTTTCTTACAACTCAAATCAGTGCTGGTATGTTGGAGGAACATCTGAAGTTCAGTCTCCTTTTCCTCCAAGTTTTAATTCAGCCTGTTTGTCCCTTAGGTAAAGAAATTGACCTGACTCCTGGTTCTCCTCTGGTCCTGACTCATAAGATCAAACTAGTTCCATCAGGTTCAGGTTTAGGAGCTGGGTCTTGTGGTTGCGAGGCAGACTTCGCTGCCCTACGGGAGCGACTAGAAAGGCTGGAGAGGGAGGTGTCATCCCTTAGAGAGAAATGTGGAGGAGCTGAAGGAGGCTGCTGCACTTCGAAGGAGAGCAAAGGTAAAAGCAGCTCACTGTTACTTTAAAGTATTTCTCTTTAACGTTAAATATTCATGATATGAGAATCAAGGTCAAGTGACTTTAATGCATATTTTAATAATAATAATAATGACAATGCTTATAGTGATGAACCTCTGGAGAATGATCAGCCGAGTTTTAGCTCAGTTTTTCTGGCTCACTCATTGCTCTCATAGTTTCCTTTCAGAGAAAAATATGTAAAAGCAACAGTACACCTCCTGCTTAGCAGCAAACAACAGACAGACACACTTAGCGTCCAGCTGGTGAACATAATGGAGCATTTAGCAGCTAAAGAGACAGATTTTTCCCTCAGTAGCTGGTGGAGACCAAAAACAGAGCTAAAAGAGTGATTATTGGACATACATTCATCAGGTGGAAACAAACCTAAAGACTCCTAATCAATCATCATGCTGCTCTGAAACTGCTGGATGTAGAAATAAAAACAAAATTGCAATATCAACGTAAAAAGTAAAGTCTGTGCCACCATCAAGTGTTAAAAAAATCAATTAAAAATATTTGGGCGAGAGGTTGGAGCTTTGGAGGAATAAGGGGTGGATCTGACAGAGAAACCAAGGACACTGTCAGCAAACAGCCTGTCACGCAGTGCAGCCTGCTGTTAATTATGCATAACCCTAAGCCTTAATAAAATGTAAATGGGTCACTTGTAAAAAGATGCACTCCCCTGCACAGTTGTCATGAATGTTGAAATTAGCTAAAGAGACCAAAACTGTGTTTTGTACTAGGCTGTTGACATGTTTATTTCTGCTGTAAAGTTGAGCATTTTACCATGGGAGTCTATGGGGATTGACTGGCAGCCGCAAGTGGCCATTAGAAGACTGTAGTTTTTGGCACTTGTTGGCTTCATTGTTATGAGAATCAAACTGAGGTCTGGAGGCCCTCATGGGTCCTGTGAATTTCCATCATATTAATCCAAAGTTAATTTCCTCACACAGCCCCACCAGGAAGTTGCGATGTTGCGATTGCAACAGTTAATGCAAATTCAGCCAACCTCAGTGAATTCCATGTGACCTTGCAATTTGTCCAATTACCAGTCACCATCAAAACAAAAAAAGTAAAAAGTAAAAACTCATTTCATTGTAGTGAGTAGTCATCTGTGGCTACCCCCACACCCCCATCCATCACAAATAGATTCTAATTCTGTGGGAAACACTAAATGTTCATAATAATACGTTAGCAGTCCAAGACAGCATCACAGCTATTTTTGCAATTGTCACTTGCCCCTCAAACTTAATTGGAAAAATGCTTGTAAACATAACAACATGCATTGCAATTTTGCTGCCACGAAATCAGGCAGGTCAGACCGCAACAATCCCCAAAACAGAATGTTGAACCCAAATTTAATTTCATAGTCATCCAAAATGCATGATCATAGTTTAAAATCTGCCCACGGTCATCCTCATCACTATTAGCTGTGTGCTGCACTATGACAGCAAATAAATACTCGTCTTCTCATGTGATCTAATATTATTATTTTGGTATCAATAACATAACAATCCAGTCTAGACTGTTACGGTTGTGCCATTTCAGACTGTAATGACTGAAAATGACCTCAAAGTTCACATCTGGGTTTTTCTTTTCTTACTTTGCTGCCCAGGATGTGTTTATAGCAACATGTGTTGTAGAAACACAGCACTGAATCCTCTTTGTTTATTGAAAAGTCCCCTTTCTGCTCGTCTGTAGTTAGAGCTGGAATCTTGTTGGTCAAAGACTGCAAACAAAACTTCAGACTTAAATATCACAACAATTATTGTTTGATTGCCATACAAAATTGTACAAACATTCATGTTCCCCAGAGAGTAAATCAACTTTGGTGATCTTCTGACTTTATCTCCAGCACCACCATCAGGTTGACATTTGTTGTTCTGAATGAAATGTCCCAACATTTCAATAGTTTGCCATAAAATCTGTTTCAGACATATGTGGATAATTATCCATAAACCTGCTTAGAAACCAAACAATAACCTTGGGGCTGAAAAATGAAGCCAAGGCAGAAGTGCGAAAAAGTGCAGTTCCTTTAATGACCACTTGATCTGGCTCCAAGAGCGAGTTAATCCCCATAGACCCCTATGTTAATATGTTCAACTTTACAGAGGAAATAAACAGCATTTTTACAGCCTGGTGCAAAAAACATTTTTTGTCTCTATGGCTAATTTCTCAGTTCATGACAACTGTATGGGGTTGAATTTTTCTGTAACATGTTGGTGTGTTATTGAGTCTTGAAGTTATGCATAATTAACGGTGTGGCTGCACTGAGTGACATGTGGGTTCTGTACGCCTTACGCTGGATGTAACCATAGTGTAACTCAAGATTCTCAGAGTATAGGCGTAGCTTTAGCTGTCGCTTGATCAGTGTGTTTTCAGTTCATGAAAGTAAATTGCAATGTTTTTGGCTACCTAAAAGTCTTGTTTAGTGTTTGGTGTTTATATATATATATATATATATATTATATATATATATATATATATATATATAAGTCAAATTCAACAACATTACTAATAGATCTAAATTAGCATCCATTAATGTGTATTAGCACAAGGTGGCAATTGTGCAGTGGACTATTCTTGATTATTTTGTACTTGAACTTTGCAGCGTTGCCAATGAAAGCAAACAAATTTGTCCACAATTCTCTTTCTCTGAGACTTTTCCCTTTTTGGATTTGGAATCCACAGATAGCCTAGCTTGGAAGACTCAAGACTACTGTAACTGGTGACGTTTTTAGAGAAAAAGGTGTTAGGCCGTAGACATACGATGTACATTTTAATTGACGAAATGTTGAAACTTTTTTTTCGATATATAGGCTGTGCATTTTTGCAGTTAAGGAATGTAAGAATGACATTAGGCCTGCAACAATGAATGAAAATCAAAATGTTAAAAACAACAAAGTTCATTATTTCCATATAACCCTGCCTTAGAAGGATAGTTCAGATTTTTTGACGTGGATATGTATGGGGTCCTGATCCACATACAGTGTATCACCTACAGTAGTTTGCGGTCAGCACACGTCCAGTTTGGAGAAGCAGGCTGGAGTACCGACATGGTACGAGTGAGTAAACGATCTACTGCTGTGGACAGGGTCAGCAAGAAAACATAAATTTGCCACCTAAAAAATATATATCACTCAGCATAGATGGGGAACTTAACCTTTTAACAGCATCCATGTTGGAATGGGTTGTTAAAAGTGAAGTTAAAGGAGTTAAAATATTAATACTTTTAAACTGACTTTGACTTTGTTATGAGGCTTAAACATGTTTTGATGCTCCCCTAACAATGGCAGTAGATTGCTTAGCTTCTGTGTTGGACACCAGCCAGATTCTCCTTCTCCAAACTGGCAGCATGCCGACTAACATCTGCTTTATGTCATACATTGGCTTTGGATAAATACCTCATACATCCCCACTTCAAAAAATCTGAACTATCCATTTAATGTCATATTCATAATTTTGAGAGTGTTCACATTTGTGCATCAGCAAAGATCATTAACTTTAGCCAAACCTCTCAGGTTCATAAACTGTCATTTTATTCCAAACAACACAAATTGTGTTTTAGATAAAGAGGCAATAAAAATGATCTAGTCAAGGTATTGTGCCTTGTTTGATATTTTTTTCACAAGTTGCGAGAATTGCCTAAAGGTGGTGCTAGAGATGAAGTCACAAAGTGATGGAAAATAAACCCAAATCATAAACAAGTCAAAATGTGATAAAATCACTGGGAAAAATTTAGATGGTGTAAAACAGGAAGAGAATAAAAAAATACGAACAAAAACATAAATCATGCTGCACTGGTCCTTTAAAACATATTATATGAATATGAAACAGAGCATTTCCTCAGATCAATAATAATTGTTAAAACATAAATCAATACATGTTGAGTCTGACTCAGTTCACACTCCATATAATTCTCATCTTTCGTCTCTCCCTGCTGTAACTCAGTCACGATCTGCCCGACTGCCTGCACATGTCTCTGTTCCACCCAGTCGCATGAGTTCATATTACTTCACTGTTTTTGCCTGTAGCCTGTAGTTCTCCCCTTCCACTGACTCATCACACACACACACGCACACACACAAACACACACGCAACATTTAAGTGTGACCTCCTGCTTCAGCAGACTGATGACACATTTATCAAACACTGGAACATGTATTTACATTCTTTTAACAATTCTGTTTTTATTGAAGGCATAATTTAACTCTTATACTTACAGACTCCTCTTTTTTGTGAACACACACATACACAGCCAGCAACACATAAAACATAAAAAAAACACATAAAAAAAACCAAGGATGTCAACAACAAGAACAATAACAAGAAACAAAAAGAAAAGTTGAGGGTAAAAGCAGCAGCACAGTCGCCAGAAAAAAATGTTGGCATTGTATGTTTCTGCAAACTATGAATATATTACATTTCATATGTACCATGTAATTTCCAAAGTAACATAAGGTGTTTCTCAAAGTCAAGGAAGAATCCTCAAACGGCCTGGTTTCAAGGAGGCTACATCATCGAACCTGCAAAAAGACTGTTCCAGTGCTAAGGATCTTTCCATATTTCACCGAGGACTGAGTCCTTCTTTCAGATAAATTCCAAGGATGCATGTGTGTATACTCTGCCGGTTTAAAATCCCCACAATGCTTTGCACATGATTTGCTGGAAGTGAAGGTGGGGCCTTTTCAATGAAACCTGCGCCAGCAGAGCTCAGCAGGATTTAGATACATAAGTCATTCATTTGGATTAATGTCTCCAGGAGTTTTTATCATACAAGCATCATTAAACATATTGACAGAAACCTCATAATTTACACTTTCCAATGTGTCCACTGTGAGATTTAGATTTGATTTAGATAAAACATAGCCGTTTTTAAATTAATCATTTACAGCAGAGATGGAGCGCTAAGTGTCCACTTCCACTGCCTCAGTCTGCTGAGGATTAATGATGTACACCTGGGGACACTGGTTGCCCTGTTCCAATTTGTGGTCACTGAATGCTAGGAAGGACTCTTGCCTTGCCTCTGGAGGATCCTTCCTTAGAAGGACTTATCATACCAAGGAAGGATCCTTGACTTTGAGAAACACCAATGGTATATGAGCTGACTTTGTCATGCGGAGGGAATGGGGTGGTTTTTGTCAACCCACTACGAGGCAGGATTTGGAGATAGTGAGGTAACTTCAGGGTTTTTTAGCACTACGAAGCTGGTTTTATGTAAGATATAGTTTCGTCATCATCAAACTAAATAGCAAAATATACACTATACTAATGTTACATATAGCCTAATGATATTTACATGTAATTTAAGTCTCGGTTGAGTGAATTTGGATTGTATTTTCAATATTTCATATATTTTTGTTATAAGATTGTAGAGTATTGTTTACATCCCACACCACTGACATTTTTATGTTTTGGAGTGCTAGACACTTTCGGCACCGTTTCATCTGATTCAGTATGAAGTAGCCTACTTCATTCATGGTTCTGATGATGCTGCTCTTTCACATGAATGTGCTCATGGCTGGATAGGAAAACCAAGAGTTGACTGACCTATAACCAGCTTTGTAGTACCGGTTATCCAGACGGCCAATGTTAGGGTTAGTCAAGAAAGATACTGTAACGAAAAGATATCCTAGGTAAGTTGAACTGGCGCCGTAGTACAGGCCTCCAGTCTCACTCCCAACTCGTCAAATCCTGATGCTTGGTCAGTGGCTGTAGGCGGCAAACACGGACCACAGAGGCACCCTCTAGCAGTGGTATGAGAGGCACCAGGCGGTGGCATTTCTGACACTCTGGGCAAGTACTGATGTATAAAGAGCAAGAAAGACCACACAGGGCATGGTGGAGGGACAGTAAATGGGTCTTACAAACTCCAGACTTTTACCCAGGAGTCCACTGTTTGTGTCCCGTGTGAAACCAAAAGTCAATTGAGTGATTTTAATAACAATGTAGTGTGCTGGTAGCATACTATGCTAGTGAGGTATGTCACGTGAAGTTATATCAAATTAGTAACAAATTATTTTAAGCCAAACCATGCTGGGTTTTTTTTTTTCTCCTTTTTTTACCAGTGTTTGTAGTTTATTTTGAAAAGAGACAATTCATGTAACAAGCATAAATTGACATGCCGTCCCTGATCATCCAAAACTGACACAGGACGTGCACCTAGAGTGTCATATTTTGACGTGTAAGGCTGCATAACGCAAATGTAACAGTTCCCTGAATTGCAGAAACATATAATGCCAACATTTATTCTTGTAGTTGGGTTGAAAGAAGAAGAGTGAACTCCTAACATACACAAAATGGACTCATACTCAAAGGGAAACTTCTGTATTTTTAAGCCTGGGCTGCATTTTCCCGTTTGTTTTTGTTTTTGTTTTGTGTGTGTGTGTGTGTGTGTGTGTGTGTGTGTGTGTGTGTGTGTGTGTGTGTGGTGTGTGTGTGTGTGTGTCCAAGTGACTGATAGAGACAACAACTTTTTTATTCTAGTACTGAGAGAGACCACTGCAGCCACAGCAGCGAAAAAGGCTGAAGTTTAATCTCTGCGGGCAACTGTGCTCAGTCAATTTATGTCCATTAAAAATGCTTGTTTATTCCACTCAAATGCTCAGAATGTTTTTAGAAGTGTCTGACTAAGTGACCAGTGAAATCTTGCTGACTAATGGACTTTCTGGATTAACCTTTGGTCAACTACTACAAAAACTACAAAAACCTTAACACATCTGAAGTTGCACAGTCCACAGTAAGTTGAGGCTAATATTAAATACATTAGCGTAATTAAAGTTAAAAAACTTTTTAACAAACTTGTTTTTAAAAAATGCAAATTTCAAAACATGTTTGTGATTTTTGCAAATTCATATTGGCATTACCTGGTAAGGACCTGAAACTTGACTTTCTTGACTTTAGACTTGAGTGCAAAGACTTGAGACTTACTTGTGACTTACTTGCAAAACAATATTACCACCTCTGTGTCCAACTCTCACTAATGTTTCCACTGTTGTTTTTCCTGCAACAAGTCATCTCTCGAGCAAGACTTGATCTCAATGACAAACAGACCCGTGAAAGGTAGAGAAAAATGCTTCATTTCTCTGTAAGGATCCTTTCTGTAATGTTATTAAATGCTTATAATAACTATCTGAGCCTGTCGGTGGCAAAAAACAAACACTTTAATGGATGTTAATTGAGAATGCCAACTGCAAGTAGGGATTACACAGCAGCATGTTGTGCTGCTGCTGCTGCGGTGGCTGGCCTCTCTCTCTCTCAATACTGGACCAGTTTCAAACATTATTTTCTCCATGAGTCACTTCGTCACAAAAATATGTGAAAATAAGGTCCAGGTTAAAAAATACTTAAGTTCCCCTATAAATACAGTACTTGAGTATTTGTACTTGTGACTGTGCTGTCGATTAAATTAGTTTTGACAGATTTATGTTAGATTCAGTCCATCAGTCACATCCTCCGTCAGAGTGAAGCTGACCTCGGGACTGATCCCATTATAAACTGGCAGAGCTCAAAGCATGAGCTAACAGTGTGTGTGTGTGTGTGTGTATGTGTGTGTGTTTGTCCCCTCAGCTCTCTGCCCAGTGTGATCTCAGTCTCCATCTCCTCCCAGTCCAGTGCAGCTCCCCTCCACCCTCCTCTCATTAGTGAAAACAAGGCAGCATTTCAGTCTAATTAGAGAGGATTAGACCTCCACCCCCCAAACACTGCAGAATGGAGAGGATTCTGTTCTAAATAATTCAAGACGTCTGTCAAATAAACTTCCGTTATTGTGCTGCAACAAACCAGAACTTCTGTCACTGCCCTGTTGGAGGTGAAGCCTGAGGGTGGAGATGGTCGTTAGTCCATCAGTTCATTAAAACCCCTTCACTTTCCTTGTACTGAGCCCCCTACCCTTTGGATGAACTTTGCATTCTTAGCTCCACAACTAGTGAGGCTATAAGAACATCCAAATAATTGGGATGATGTCTGTTGTTGTGTGATGAATGTAACAGATTGTAGATTGGTGGTTTACAACATTTTGGAAAATTTAAAAAGATCAACAATTCAGAGTTAACTTACACTCTGAGAAATATGTGTACACATCGGCATCTGTAAGCAGTTCTAACTGATGTGGAAGCAATTTTCAATTGGTTTGTAGTTAGTAACAGAGGAAACCATAGACAGTCCAAAAAAAAAATGGATGTAGCCACAGTGACATCACCCATTGGTTTGTGGACTCCTGTTTTGAAGCCACAAGTCCGGCATTTTGACCATTGCCATCTTGAATATTTGGAGTCAGAAGTGACTATATTTTGATGAGAGGGTGGAGCTAACCCTAACCCTGCTAGCTTTGTTAGCACGGTGCATTTACAGCTATGTTTAACTGTGATAATGCTGATGCTTATTTTTGGCTAGCGAAAAAGATGCTTAAAATCATTATAACGTTTTTTTATTGGAAACACAGAACATCTGACTCCTTAGAGGATCAACCAAACAAGACTTTTTTTAGATAACCATAACATAACAGTTAACTTTCATGAACTGATAACGTGTGTTTTCATGTGTGTTTTTTCTCCCCGTGTCAGCGTAGGTTTTCTCTGGCTTTCTCCTACAGTCCAAAGACATGCAGGCTAGGTTCACTGGTGACTTAAAATTGTCCATAGGTGTGAATGTGAGAGCGAATGGTTGTCTGTCTCTATGTGTCAGCCCTGTGATAGTCTGGCAATTTTTCCAGGGTGTACCCTGCTTCTAACCCAGTGTCAGCTTGGATAGGCTCCAGCCCCCCCCCACAACCCCTAACAGGACAGGCAGGGACAGAAAATGAATGAATTAAATAAAACAACAAAAACATGGACACTAATGAAATGTGAAAGTCTCAAAAAAGCCAAATGATGCATAAGAAGACTTAAACAGTTATAACAAGGGCATAAAAATGTAGATGTCTCCGGCAGTTTGGATCACAAATACCTCACAAAACACAAATTTAAATTTTTGGAAAAAAACATGACGATGTACCTTAAAATGACTCAAAGTTCACTTGGTTTCACACGGTTCCAAACCTCGGTGTCCCGGGAGAAAGTCCTGTGTTTTGTGAAACTACCACCACCCCAACCTTCCTCCTTACATGGACGACATCCTTTTTTACCCCTGTCAGCACTTGGGTAATGCTATCACAGCCTTCCCAAAATATGTGGGTTATACATGAATTACTGGCTTATGATAATCTAGGATATCTAGGACAGATTTTGGTGCATCACTTTTTGTAGGGAAACATACTTGCACTTATGAACTGTCTAATCTGTCTGTCCTCCTCTCTTCAGGTCCAGGTTGCTCCATCAAACCAGGTTTGGACGGGTGTCCCAATGAGTGCAGTGATCAGGGTCGTTGTGTTGATGGAAAGTGTGTCTGCTTTACTGGTTTTAGTGGACCAGACTGCAGCATGTCCAACTGTCCCGGAAACTGCAACGACAATGGACGGTGTGTGAATGGACAGTGTGTGTGTGACCCTGGTTTTACCGGTTCCGACTGCTCACAGAGAGGCTGCCCTGACAACTGCAACAATCACGGCAGGTGTGTGAATGGAGAGTGTGTGTGCAATCCTGGGTTCACCGGTCCTGACTGCTCGCAAAGAGGCTGCCCTGACAACTGCAACAACCGCGGCAGGTGTGTGAATGGCAGGTGTGTGTGTGACACAGGCTTCGCTGGTCCCAGCTGCTCAGACCAGTCCTGTCCTGGGAACTGCAACAACAGGGGGCGCTGCGTAAATGGACAATGTGTGTGCAATCCTGGGTTCACCGGCCCCGACTGCTCGAAGAAGGCATGTCCAAACAACTGCAGTGACCGTGGACGCTGTATGAACGGTAAATGTGTGTGTGACAGCGGGTTCACGGGTGCTGACTGCTCTGCAGATTCGTGCCCAGGAAACTGCAAGAAGAGGGGGCGCTGCATCAACGGACAGTGTGTGTGTAATCCTGGATTCACCGGACCTGACTGCTCAAAGAGGGCGTGTCCTGATGACTGCAATGACCGTGGCAGGTGTGTGAACGGTAAATGTGTGTGTGACAGTGGCTTCACCGGTGCAGACTGCTCTGAGACCACCTGTCCTGGAAACTGCAACAACAGGGGGCGCTGCATAAACGGAGAGTGCGTTTGTGATGATGAATTCAGTGGACCTGACTGCTCTGAAAGAACATGCCCTAATGACTGCAGTGACCAAGGCAGATGTGTGAATGGTAAATGTGTGTGTGACAGTGGCTTCACTGGTGCAGACTGCTCTGAGACCACCTGTCCTGGAAACTGCAACAACAGGGGGCGCTGCATAAACGGAGAGTGCGTTTGTGATGATGAATTCAGTGGACCTGACTGCTCTGAAAGAACATGCCCTAATGACTGCAGTGACCAAGGCAGATGTGTGAACGGTAAATGTGTGTGTGACAGCGGCTTCACCGGTGCAGACTGCTCTGAGACCACCTGTCCTGGAAACTGTAACAACAGGGGGCGCTGCATAAACGGAGAGTGCGTTTGTGATGATGAATTCAGTGGACCTGACTGCTCTGAAAGAACATGCCCTAATGACTGCAGCGACCAAGGCAGGTGTGTGAATGGTAAATGTGTGTGTGACAGCGGCTTCACCGGCGATGACTGCTCTGAGAAATCCTGCCCGGGAAACTGCAACAACAGGGGGCGCTGCGTTAATGGACAGTGCGTTTGCGAGGATGGATTCACCGGAGCAGACTGCTCTGAAAAAGCTTGTCCCAACAACTGCAGTAACCGTGGGAGATGTGTGAATGGGAAGTGTGTTTGCGATGTGGGCTTTGCTGGGCCGGACTGTGCAGCCAAAGGTTGCCCCAACAACTGCAACAACAAGGGGAGGTGTGTCAAAGGAAGATGTGTCTGCCGGCGAGGGTTCACTGGACCGGACTGCAGCCAGTGTGAGAGCGGCATGACTGGACCAAACTGTGACACCGGTGAGTCAAACTCAACACATTACAGAATCCTAAAACAAGATTGGTCTTCAAAGGAGACCTGTGACTGTGTCAGTAATATTGTATAGACGGCAGTATTGAAAGTTTCAAGGGGTAAGCATTAGAATGTTTGTCGTGGTAAGACAATCTGGCCACACGCCCATGTTTGGACATGTGTGTATTCCATTGGCTAGCCATTGTTGCTGCTTTGTACTGCGCAGTTAGGGTGGCAGTTACAGCTGATACCAGATCGGCGTCACCACAGAAGTATAAGGCCTGGGTTCCGTTAAACAATAATGGTGACCACCTGCTTGTCATGCCAACATGAAAAGACAGCTTTTTTCATGAGTGTCACTTGGGTCTAACTGCCCAAGTGTCGATATTCAATGACTTTAGAGTTGGCAGCATCAAATAAGTTATCAAATAATTGTTAAATGTACAGATTTTCCCTCTGGTATGTTGTAGAAATACCTCAGTATAGTATAAATACCTCAAACCACTCCTACAGTAAGTACAGTACTTGCACTTCCCTCCACTGGGGGTTAAAGTGATTTGAACTGTGGTAAAAATGTCGGCACTGTGCATTTCTCAAAACCATGGAAATGCTATATTATGTTATTGTGCATACATTGAAACTTTACGTTTCAAAAGTGTTGTGAAACACTGGGGTTTCTGATTGGAGCACAGGAATGCGGTTAGGTTTAGGCACAAAAACCACTTGGTTATGGTGAGGAAAAGATTATGTTTGGTTCCAAAATTCTTATTTTTTTTTCTGGAACAATCCCTGCTAAATAAGCAGCAATTCCCAGGAAAAAAAAAAAAAATAAATAAAAAAGATTTTTGTTGTTAGTTGGTCTCAAACAGTTGTCTGCATCTTGGCAGGCATCTCACCTAGCTGTCACACCATCCACCATCCCCTCCACCTCCAGATGACAAAGTCAGTTTATATACTACGTCACTTTAGAAAGTTGATATGATGCGTACAAATGTAACGAATCTGTGGTTTGCAGAAACCTACAATGCCAAAATTTTCTCCTGGCAAATGTTTGCCATGATTCATTCAACAACTTCATTACCATCAGTGATCTCATTGTTTCTCCAAGTTTTGTCCGAAGCACTTGCAAAGTTTTTATTTTCAATATTGAGGAAGTTTCCATTCAATCTGCTGCATCTTTGAGTGTGAGAGAGTCGTGTTGCTGTTTTGTTGTTGTTATATGTCATTGTCCCTGTTGTTGCCGAGGCTACGTTAGCACATTAGCTTGTGTGTTTGGAGGGTGTTCCAGCTGCAGTGATTCCAGTGACGGAACTGTTTCATTAACGGAGCAGCAGGATCCAGATCTGCTGCCCATAAAACTCCCTCAGACTGCTGTGTAATGGCTTCCTGTGCCGAGGCTGACACAGGACACATGTGTGAGAGTGTTGAATGTTTTCCCAAATGTAACGGAATTCTGATTGGAGCGCAGGAAGGGGAGTCCCCACAATCTGAGGCCCCAGGGTGGAGGGAGATAAGTGAACAGCAGCAGTCGTTTTCATCCACCTGCTTTTATGGACATTTTGAATTTGTGCCAAAATACCTGAATTCAAACAAGCTGTGCAAATACTTTTTATTCCTGACAGAGGTGAAACAGTTGGCATAAAGATCAGTGGTGCAATGTAGTACATTTACTTAAGTACTGTAATTAAGAACAAATTCTAGGTACTTCGACTGTACTTGAGTATTTTCATTTCATGCAGCTTTATACCTCTACTCCACCACATCTCAGAAGTAAATGTTTGTACGTTTTACTGCACTGCATTCATCTGACAGCTTTAAATACTTTTCTCTTATACCTCTTAGGCTCTCAGATCAACTGGAAGATGCATTATCACAAAATTGAAGACAGGGCTGTTTTTCTAGTCATACATTGTATTTTGTAGGGTTGAGCAGAATACTCGGATTAAACAAGTATCCGGTACAGATAATTTACTTTAAGTGTAGAAAGTTTCTTTTTTCCAGACAATCAGTTTTTAAGGAGGTTTACCTTGACATGTTTCAACTGTCACTTCAGTCTTCTTCAGAAGCGTCATCTGACGTGCGTCATGACGTGTCTTTATCAGCTGGTAGTATCCTAGAGGCCCCCCGCCGCCCGGTGTTCTTTGGAGGAGAGAGTCCCAGGTGTCCTCCAAAGAACATAGACAGATTTGAATAAAATGAACCTAATTACTCTAGAAATCCTAATGGGTGTGTTTAAACCCCACCTAGGTCTGACCGAAATACCGCCCATTCCAAGTACAGATTCATATACACATAATTGTCAAAAATTCCTTTCAAAATACCTGACACGTTCTCATCCCAAGTCATCACATATCACCGCTTTGTCTGTGGCCTTTCACGTCTACATATTACACACTACGTATCCTTCTGCAACTGCTGTTGACATTCTGGTACGCTGCCACCAACACTGGGATGTCAACGAAAGCACACGGTTTAGAAAAAAACATAATGGTTTAGGTACATTTATATGGGAAGCGAACACTGGACTCCCAGGTGAAACTCCTGGGTTTGTTGGACCCATTAACCACTCCTCTCGCCCGCCCTATACAGAATCTCCAGCTCCTTATGTGAAATTGTTACTGGCAGCATTTCAACCTGACACCCTGCTGTGACAGGTGGCTTTTGGGGTCAAGCACTTGACACCAAAATCCCTGATGACGATGTCGTAATGAGAACAGGCTGTAATACGACATTAAGACACTAAGACTTTGACGAACACCATAGAAAAATCTATGCCGTGGTTTGGTTTTAAAACTTGGGGAGATTTCTGTAGGAATTGAATTTTCGGTAATTGGACACGTCATTTTATACGGTGAGGTCACATTTCAAAAAAATGGTTCAGATATCTTGAGGTCAGAGTTCAAGGGACCCAGTTATTCCCTCATCAAAATGTAGCCAGCCAGCATGACTTAGGCCTTTTACTTCTATATGGCATCAGTAGTATCTTATATCCAGCCCTAAAATCCCGTTACAGCCTCTAAAAAGATGGTGTTGTCGGCCGAGAATGCCACATCTCTGTGGAGAGGAAGAGGTTAAGCACATTTTGCTGATCATACTTACATACTTTTAATTAAGTAAGTTTTTGAATGCAGGACTTTGACTTGTAGTGGAGTATTTTCAGTGTGTGGTATTAGTACCTTTACAAAGGATCTAAATACTTCCTCCAACACTGGTTACAGGCCTCCAGTTGCATCTATAGCCAAAGTTTTAGAAACTGACACATCATAAGTCCATGGGTCCCTCAAAGCACCTCACTCCTCCTCAGAAAATTCTTCTCACAGAGCCATTCCCATCACTGCAGACTCTGTTTTAACTGCGGAGCATCAACAGGTTGATAAAACTCAGAGGATATGACCTCAGAGACTAAAACTAAATAAAAGTCATAGAAATAATATTTCAGGTTGCATGCAGGAATGAAATGTCTTGAGAAGAGGTCCTGCTGCTGCTGAAAATTTATTCTTCTTGCACCATCTTGAGAATCTTTCTATAAAAGCAGTTGATGGAAAAAACGTCATTTTCGTGCACATTTTATAGACTTTGCATAAAACTTCTGCAGCAGTTTTTGAATGCATGAGTGATCAGTTTGGTAGTCGGCCATCTGCCTCAGTGCGTGTGTGAAGCGCATGTTTTATTTTGGTAATTGGTAACGGGAAACATGACGTCAGGCTCTCAGTGACCCACTGAGCAGTGAATTTTTCAGCATTAATTTTATGAGAAACCTGTGCAGTAAAGCGAACCTGTGAATTATTATCGAGGACGCCTTCGTTGTGTGCAGTCATACATCAGCCATGTGGCTGTGCCAGGCTGAGAGCTGTGTGTTGGCAGCTTCACACACAGCCACATGTTTCACTCTGTGGTTTCAACAACTGCACTTTATACCAGACAGTGATGTATATGATTGTAGATGCAACATGACAGAAAATAAAATGATCCGCATAGTCATAAAGAAGTCTTTAAACTGTGCGATTAACTGTTTCTCAACAGAATAAAATAGGATACAATAAGAATAAGAATAAGAATAAGAATTGGAATGGAATGGGAATTGAATAGATTGGAATAGGAAAAGGAATAGAATCGAATGGTAACAGGAATAGGAAAACAATGGAATGGAATATAAATGGGAATAGAATAGAGTTGAATAGGAATAAGAATGGAATAGAATATGGATAGAATGGAAGGGGAATAGAGTGGTATAGAATAGAATAGAATAGAGTAAGAAGGAAATAGAATTAAATAGAATAGCATAAGAATAAAACAACAACAGAATAGATTAGAATAGAATAAGAATCAACTACAATACAATAAGAATGGAATACAAATAGAGTAAGAAAAGAATAGAATAAGAATGGAATAGAATAGAATAAGATTTGGAATTGAATAGGATTTGGAATGGAATGGGATAGATATTGGAATGGATTGGAATGGGAATTGTAATAGTTTGGAATAGGAATAAGAATATGAATAGAATGGAATAGAAACTGGAATATGAATTAGAATGGAATAGGAATAGAATGTAATGGATTAGGAATGAAATAGAATTAAATAGAAAAGAAAAGGATAGTTTAGAAAAAGAATCAGAATTTAAAGGAGCAATAAGCAAAAAACATCATTTCTAGATTGAAGGAATTAAAAAATTGCTATGTGAAGAACTAGAGGTGTAATTTCATCTGGAGTATAGCATGACCTCACACACCCTCTCTCTGTGTTGATCTCCAGCCCATTGTTTACAAGCCGGTTCGGCTGCGCGTTCATGTACGTTCATGTGGATCCCCCACGCCCCCTCAGAGCTCTTGGCCCTCCCTCCCTATAAAAGGCTACAGCCAGTGAGCAATGGCAGCGCATATTTTCGAAGTGAAATGACGGAGAGCGGAACAAAACGTCCACCTGAAGACGACCAGGATCTGACAATACCTCTTAAGAAACAACAGTTAATAAAGAAAGTGACAGAACTCAGATTAACATTGGCCTTGCATTTCCAAGGTGGAGAGCACTGCGGGAGCTAAAGGGGCTACAATTTGACTCAGAGCTAGCTCTTCTCCTGGACAGGTAACAGTTAAGTAACAACATAAAGTCAAATGTCTGTTTTAATTAGTGTTACAATAATGTTAGGCACATGTCGCTATGTCGATTCAGTTAAATTTAATGTTACAATCGTAGCATGGGTTAATGTCCGGAGCTTATTAGCTATTAGCTGCTCTGTCCCAGCAATGGGTCAGGCGTTACGGTTGTGTTAGGTGAGTAAGTTAGCCCAGCAGCCCAGCTAACATTTGCAATTAGCATTGTAAAATGTAGCCTCGCGGGCAGCCTGGCGGGCTGTGTTTAGCTATTCCCCTGCCTACTTCATTGATGATGGTACCTGTAATAAATGCTGAGATGGAGGCGAGGCTCAGTGACTAGAAGAGCTGGAAGAAGCGCTCCATAGCTGTAAGTTACTCCAGTAGCCGTAGTAGCTCTAGCGCAGGGGTGGCCAACCAGTCAGAGACCAAGAGCCACAAAAATCACTGTGGTAGTACAAAGAGCCACATCATGCCAGGTGCTTACAAATGCACTCCCTCTCTCACACAAACATGAAATGACATAAAATCAAAATCCAAACATTTCCAATTTTCAAAGCCATATTTATTTATCTCACACATAAATGAATAACCATGAATAGAGATACACACAAACACAGTCTCTCCCTCTCATACTGTCTTTCTCCACCCTTCCTCCACACCCACAGTCTCTCCCTGTTATGCCCAGTCTAGGGGTGCCTGAGACACAACATGAAAGGCCCCATCTTCCCCAAGTCCCAAGTAGCCACAATGAAAAAAAGGATGTGTGGAACGATCCAGAACACAAGTTTATTTTACAATATTTGATTAACAAAAAGAAATAGTTACTTCGGGGTGGACCAAGGCCAAAATAACTAACAAAACAATTCAACTTAGGGAGCAGATAACCTAACCAAATAATAAGAAACAAATGACAAAAATCTTACCTCCCTAACTAAATAAACAGGAGAAAAGAGGGTTTTCAACAGAAATGGCAGTCCGCCCCTACTATATACAAAAGATCAATAGACTGTTCAGATACAATATAACACACAGAGTTGTGTGGCCGGTTGGGAAGAGAGGAAGGTGAGGTCTGCCTGCTAGCTCGCAGGGACTGCCATCTTGGCCCTTTAAAAACGCGAACGCCCTTGCCGGCAGCCAATCAGAAACGAGCGCAGGTCCAACGCACCAATCACCGCTGGGCTGTGGCACACACCTATTTACATACAAAAAAAACAGAGCACAGAGAACACGTGCAGGAAAATATACACCAACATAAGATATTACGACAACAGTCGTAACACCCCCATACCCAAGAATTAAACATCCCCTATAATGTTTAATTCCTTTCAACCAACAGAACTTCTCGAGAGAGCATCAGCAATCACATTTTCTGTGCCTTTTTTGTGACAAATCTGCACATTGAAATCCTGCAGCAGAAGAGACCAACGCATAAGGCGCTGGTTAGAGTTGCGCATGTGGGCAAGAAACACCAAGGGATTGTGGTCAGTGAAAACCTGGATGGGCTGTGAACTTGAACCGAGATACACTTCAAAATATTGTAAGGCCAGCAAGAGGGCGAGAGCTTCCTTCTCAATTGTGCTATAGTTGACCTGCTGCCTGTTGAATTTTTTTGAAAAATAACAGACAGGGTGGTCAATAGCCTGATCGTCCTCCTGCAGAAGCACGGCACCTGCGCCACACGCACTGGCATCTACCTCCAACTTAAAGGAGCGCGTAAAGCAGGGCGCAGCAAGGACGGGCGCGCTGCACAATAGCGCTTTGGCGGACTCAAAGGCAGCCTGACAAGCGGGGGACCAAACAAAGCTTTTCAGCGGACTAACGAGACCCGTTAGAGGAGCCACCACATCTGAAAAATTTCGACAGAAACCACGATAATAACCATACATCCCAAGAAAACGTCGCAACGATTTCTTGGACTGTGGGACTGGAAAATCAATAATCGCCTGCACTTTCTCGGCTAATGGGCGCACATGGCCTTGTCCTACCTGCTTACCTAAATATGTTACCGTAGCCTTGCCAAACTCACATTTGGCGAGGTTAAGGGTGAGAGAGGCCTCGCGGAGACGGCTGAAAATGAGAGACAGTGTGTGGAGATGGTCTGACCACGTGGAGGAATAAGCAACCACATCATCTAAATACGCTTCACAGTTTTCAACACCAGATAACACACGATGCATGAGACGTTGGAATGTGGCGGGAGCGTTTCGCAGCCCGAATGGCATGACGGTGTACTGGAGGAAAGTGTCTGGTGTGACGAAAGCGGAGATGTCAGAGGCTCGTGGCGTTAAAGGAACTTGCCAGTAACCTTTTAACAGGTCCAGCTTTGTCACAAATTTAGCGGAACCCACTCGATCAATACAGTCCTCCATCCTAGGGAGCGGAAAAGAATCGGGTTTGGTAACCGAATTCACTTTTCTATAATCGTTGCAAAAACGAGGAGTATTGTCGGGTTTTGGGACCAAAACACACGGAGAGCTCCACGCACTCGTACTGGGGACAGCCAATCCATGCTCGACAAGATAACTCACCTCCAGCTGCATCTCCCACTCTCTCCACACACACATCCACACAGTCTCTCCCTCTCATACTGTCTCCAGATTAGTGTTGTCACAGTACCAAAATTGGGACCCACGGTACGATACCAGTGAAAATATCACGGTTCTGAGTAGTATCAGGATACCACAGCAAAAGTGAGGCAGATGTGCCTTTTGTCATTTATAAAAAGATAAATCACTTTTCTATAATTCATCAATGATATTTCAATGGAATAAATTACTTATTGACTTATTCATACTTCAAAAACAGCATCAATAAGTGATCAAATTAAAATAAATAAATAAAATAAAAATCAACCAGCCACCCCCCTCAACTGACAAGTAAAGAACAGTCCCTAAAGTGCGGTGAGGTTTGTGGGCCGTTACCTGCCACAAGAGAGAAATGTGAACGGCTCGTTTCTCCTCTGACACGCCACATACCTGTGTGCCGCCACAGCTCGGCTGTTCAGGTATTTCTGGGCAGTCATGACACCAATTTATTCACCTGGAGCCGGGCTTCTCGGTCGCCGGTAAGCCGTTATCTTGCGCAGCGGAGCACTTTTGCTGTTATTGGCCAGTGCATGGACACTCACCCTCCTTTAATTAGACCTTGAACTTATCCCACAGTAGTGGCACCATGTCATGTACCGTGTTGTTTAAGTAGCAGCCCATTGCGGTCTACTGTTGGTACCAGTATACCGTGCAACACTACTCCACACACATCCACACAGTCTCTCTCATACTCTCTCCACACACGCACACACACACACACACACACACACACACACACACACACAAAGACACGCATTTCTTCCCTGACATTTTTTGTTGTGCGATATCACCACCGTGCTGCAGTCCTGCATTCCTCCCGAACTCCTCACCCTCTCACCTGCCCGTGCTCACTGCTCTCTCTCTCACTTACTCCACTTAAGCCGCACACTGATAGGCAAAGAGCCGCATGCGGCTAGCGAGCCGCAGGTTGGCCACCCCTGCTCTAGTGCTAACACCAGGAGCTAACGCTAACGTCCCTACTCTTCTCCGTGAGCCTGGCGGGTTCACGGGCTCACGGCTCTGGCTCACGGAGTAGGGACGTTAGTGTGGCAGCCGACTAGTGCTAACACTAAGACATCGCTAACTGCTAAACTAAGCCAAACTAAGTTGGCTGTTTAGGTTTTATTTCTTCGCCCCTGTGGCGAGTGAATCTGCTTGTAGTGAAACTGGGGCTAACCGGTGCTTCTTCCTCAGGCTCCACTTCACTCAGCTGCCAGCACAGCCAGTTAGCCTCCGCTAGCTTCCCAGCTAACGTTAGCCCCGGCTCTCTGTTTGGATCCAACCAGAGCACCGAACCCTGGTTTGTTGTTCAGGTTAATGTGGGAAGAATCAGCGGGTATATCGGGCAGCTGAGTGAAGCGGAGCCTGCGGAAGAAACACTGGGACTGTCTGGATGTAATAGTGCGTGGAGATGCTGCAGTGCTCGGCTGCACAGACAAGGTGAGTGGGGTGGAGAGCAGAGGTAGAGGGAGGTGTGGCTCATGACAAACTTTGTTTTGGTCTACAGGCAGAGCACAACAGCAAACCTAGCCTGAAAAATTTAGTTTTTTGCCCCTTTAATAGAATAAGAATAAAATAAGAACAGAATAGATTAGAATATGAATTAAATACAATACAATAAGAATGGAAAAAATAGAATACGAGTAGAATAAGAATGGAATAGAAAAGAATATGATTGGAATGAAATAGGATTTGGAATGGAATGAAATTGGAATAGAAACAGGAATAGGAATACAATGGAATGGAATACGAATTGGAATAGGAATAGAATGGAGTGGAATAGGGTGTTGATGTTATTGGGACGAATTTTAACTACCATACTTCATGTTACTAGTTTGTTGTTTTAACATTAAATCATTTTTAAAATGTATTATGTGATTTTTATGTGAAATTTTAATCTGAAATGTGACTAAAATGACAGATACATGTAGTGCAGTAAAAACTGCAGTATGTACTTTTGAAATGGAGTAGGACTAGCAGTGATGGGGAGCAAAAAGGAGAACAGAAGTGTTGACCCGCAGGGAAAAAATATCCAAGGAAACACAAAGACAACCAGATGATGTACAGAACTCAACGTGATACATATTAATATAGAACATAACGAACAGTGGAAAACTGAATGAAAAGGTAGTCATAATAATGTGTGTGTGTGCGTACGTGCGTCTGCGATTGTCCAATTGTGTGGAAAAACAAACAGCTGGGTGATAAAAAAAAGTGAAAGCAATCAATAGTCTAATTGAATTTATTGCCAGAGTCAATGTTGACATTGCATGTTTCTGTAAATAGCTGATGCGTTACATCTGTATGCTTCATTCATGGCATAATCAATGTTTCTACAGTGACAATGTTTATGAGCTGACACTCTTATTAAAAGGAGGAGGGGATGGTGTGATGTCGAGGTGAGACAGCTGCCAAACAGCCGACGGCAGCAGACCAATAAATGTTTGTTTGTTTGTTTTTTTATGAGATTTTGGGACATTTCCAGCTGTGATTGTAGAGAGACCGAATCAGGTGCTTTAAACCAAAACATAATGTTTTCCTAACCATAACCAAGTGTTTTTGGTGCTTAAACATAACCACACCTTCACCGCACAGCAACCTTCAGCATATCCACTACATATGAAGCATATCTGTGGTTTGCAGAAGTGGACAATACCAACATTTATATATAAATCAGGCAAATTAAGTCATACAGAAGGTAAATAGAATTTTAAAAAGAACAATCAATGTAAATACTCATGGTAAAACAGACAATGTTGGCAACTGCCCTAAGACCCGCGCTGAGGTAAATAAAATCAAACAATTTAAATTAAAAAAAAAAAAAAGAATAAAGACATTTACACCGATCTGATTCATCTTCCTCTCACTGATCTGAACCGAGGCCCCCGCAGCTCTGAAATCCTGAGCCTAATGACAAAACCATCCTCACAGTCTGAACAGTTTCACTTTCAAGCAGTAGATCAGATCGAGCAGTTGGTTTTATTGTGGCGGTGCCAGTTAGCAGACGGCTGATGATCTGATACCAAACGTTCAGGCATACATCACTCTGTTTTTCTAAAGGTGGACGTCTCAATTTTCAAATTTCAGCAGACATTCAGTACAAGTGGAGGCCTGCTGGTTCATTTGTTCCACTGCATCAATCACATGGAGATGAAAAAGAGACACGAGGGAGGAAAATGTATTTTTCATGAAACATTCAGAAGTAGGAAAAGATTTCTCTGCCTCGTTCTGGAGCAGCGATGCATATCTGTGTATATAATTAAATTTTGTTTTATTTTTGGTAAAATTATTTGCTATTTTGAGCAGCCAATTAGGAAGATAAAATGCTGCAACCAATGACAAAGTTCTTTTAACAAGCTTGACAGGGTCATGTATTTAGTCACATTTTGGTGGAACTAGTCGGCATTTGGACCAAACTGATGAACACAGACAGGAAGTGGAAATTGTTGCAGGGGTGATTTAATAACAGATAAAGTTTAATAATCTACAAATTTGTTACAGCGAAGTGTTCAAGTTTGCAGCTTTTAGTATCACTTTAATGGAAACAGGAATATTGAAATGTTCCTTTAGTCAAAAAAATTGCTTTACTCTGATTTTGTGAACATAAATATGAATGATCATAACATCTCTTTCTTTTTCTTTTTCCCGTTTCTGCAGTCATGTCTGGGGTTTCTCAGCTGAGCACCAGAGACATCACAGAGACGTCCGTCACTCTGTTCTGGACTGCACCTCATGTCCAGTATGACACCTACTACATCACTTTCACCAGCCAGGTACAAATATATTCATTCTGATGTTTTCAGTTTGATACTAGATGAAGTCTTATTCCTGAGTGGTCATATGGCCTTAGGATAACTCAAAGTCTGTTGCTCAAGTTGAATCATTTTTAATTTGAGTTTATGTGTCATTGTGTGACATATCCATTTGGATCTGAAATTACTTTGCTTGCATCCACATTATGTAGAATTTGAGCTGCATGTTCAATTTTAAGATGAGAAAAAATTTCTATGGTATCTCTATGGTTAATTAGCAGCCTTTTAACCCATAATCATCAGGGTACCATAGATTTAGTTTTTGATCAAGCAGCAACCTCTGGCATTGATGGTCACTTGAGGCTGGCTCCAGAAGTGAGACCCCAGTGTTAAAAAAGTCCAGCTTTACAGCAGAAATAAACATGTTTTCAGCCTGGTACAAAAACATTTTCTAAAAGTTAGTTCTGTTGCCTCTGTCAAGTTTATAACTAAAGTTTTTGTCCCACGATATTTCCTACAATGACATTCTCAGCAGGAAACCATCCACTGCTCCAATTTGCCAAATTCGCCATGTAAATGCAGCATGTCAGGTGCAGACACACCTTTTAAAGGGAGTGGGAGATGACGCTCTGATTGGTTGAATTCATGTTTTACATAAAACACAGCTATGATTAATCGATTGGGGGACTTTGAGAGCGACTTTGCAAGCACAGTGTGAAACAATACACTGATCACGAAGAATATAGTAATGTTGCACATCAAATTAAACAGCAGAACCTGCACTACAAGGCTGTAAAAACCGTACAAAAACCCTACATGCCCCAAACACAGCTCAACCAACAACTAAATAAACAACAACAAATCCAACTCCATACAGCACCGATATCCCAACCCACGAGGTTTGTTTTGGGCTCTAACTCGACCACACGTTATGCAAAACACACGCTGTTCATCTCAAATGAAAGTTTCCACACATACAGTAGGTGCCAAAGCACTCAGCTTCAGCTTCAGAGAGACAGAGGCCAAAGAACAACAACAGAAATCTTTTGGCCAAAATATATTTGTAATATCTCTGTTACCTTGTTGTTTTTACCATGAAAAGCGCATTCTGCTGTTAAATTATACTTCATTCCCATTTACTGTGATGTTGTCCGTTATTCAAATGAATGTGGGCGGAAAAACTTGCTGGCCGGACATTCCGGGGTTGTATGTGTATATCCTAAACATCATTAGGGATTTACAGAAGCAAAAAATGAAAGATATAGGATTGTACATGACAAATATCACATGCAAGCATGGTGCAATTTTGGAGAGCTTGCCTGAATTTTCTGTGCTAAAACGTCTCTTAAATTGTTCTGCTTCACTTTATCAGAATCAACCTTTGCAGAGTTAATGTTCACATATTGTACTATGATGTGATAGAGCTTTAGAGCTGCTGCTGCATCATTCCAAAGGGATACGCATCCTGAAAATGTTTTTTTTTTTTGTGTGCCATCTTCATTTACTCTTCACATATAACACATATACTGATATTTACACATCGTAACAAATCTCACAAGTGTTCCCTTTACCATGACAAAAAAAGTATTCAAAAAGACCTTGTGGTTGCAAATATATATTCATTTCATTATGGGTATGCAATTTTCAAGCAGAGGCCTATAAAATAGATTTAGCTTTGGACAGCTTAAGGGAATAAATACAAAACCTTTGCCTCTTGCACCTTATTTTGTGCCCAGATTATGTGCCATTTAACTGACATGCCCTAAATGCACTTGTGTCATGCACTTTAGGGCATGCGCTACTGATTGCAACAAGTCAGATCCACTCTTCCCTCCTCTACAACTCCACCATCTTGTCAAATTATGGTCACTTCCTACTCCAAAAAAATCAAAGATGGTGACGGCCAACGTGCCAAACTCATGGCCTCAAAACAGATGTTTACAAACCAATGGGTGATGTTCATTATTTTATCATGGATGTAGCCGCCATAAGGGTGGCTAATGATTTTTAATACTTTTTCATGTAGATTTCACTTTGTCTGATTGTAATTGTAAGGGTTGTTTTAAATGTTTTTAAGGTGTTTCACCTCAGCACTTGTGCATTGACACTATTATACTACACAGAATAGATACACAACACTGTAACTGTCATAATTTCATTAATGGCACACTTTTCAAAAGCCGATTGAAAAAAACAACAAATGTCTATAAACCAACATGGGAAACTGTAGATATAAGGAAACTATGGAAGCGTATTGCAGATGAAACTAATCAGTATCAAATAATAAAGTGTAAATATCTTGTAACATGAAAACATCTCGTAAAAAAAATATGAAAAACATCTTTTTAGAACAAGAGACATTTTTGACATTATTACCTTTTTTACTGGCATGGCAGCAAACACCTCCATAACAAACATAAAAATGACAAAGTTATTGTAATGTATTATAACAGGTGGAGAATTATGTGGAAAAGATATGACTGCACATTCACACACAGACCAGGATTCTGTTCACAATCTGCAGAACAACAGAGAAACAGATAAACACACACATATTTCTAGAGATAATTCAGACAGCAGATGTATTTGTCGGTAGAAGTGGCTCACCACCAAAATGAGCAGGAGTATGCTCTCTCAGAGTCGAGGATGTCCCAGCATTCAGAGCTGCTCAGGGGGTCGAAATCTTTATACATCCGGTTGTGTTAAGGGGAAACACTGCGGCCAAAGTTTGCGCAAGATCCTCAGGGAGCTTTAAAACACGACAATAAATCTGCAGACAGTAAATGTAAAACTGCTGTGCATCACCTTAAACAAACTGTCAGTGTGACCTTTGACCTGCAGACAATCAGACCAGAGCTCTTTCTCTTTTGTTTTCAAATTAAAGTTATGTACAAGGAAAGGACAAACTGTAGGTAAACAGGGCCCGAGGATTTGCACAGATGGAGGAAGTGTCCAGGAGGAATTATTCAATGAATGCCAGGTTAAATGTAATAAATTCTGGGAGTTTGGATAAGGATTGTGTTTAATATGGCAGCTCTCCGTGCAGATCATGTATCTTTTCCATGACAACCAGGATAACAATGTTCACGATAGTCCCACAGAACCCACAAAAAGACTACAAACAATAAATTTAGCAAGGATTGAGAGACTTCAGCAGCTCTGCGATTCATTGATACTGATGCATTCGTACACTGGATCACTGGAGCAAATTGAAGCTTACTGTCTGCTACATGTTTAAAAAATACTGAATTTAGAATATAAAAGGGAAAGATGAAAGTGTGAATTTGTCCTTTTGAGGATCATTTACAGTAACCTTATCTGTGATAAATCAAAATTTGAGTGTAAAACTGTTGTTTTAAACCATTGAAAACTTTAAAAATTCACAAGATTCATCCGTATGTTTGGAGAAGCTTTTGAACACTATCACAAAATTGGCATTATCATATCTTCAGTTCAACCCATGGCCGCTGCGCCAAGGACTGAGCCTTTGCATGGGGCACCTGCTCTATCCACTAAGCCACCGACGCCCCATCTTGATGCAGCTCTGACACAAAGTCACACTCTGAGGAAGATTTCTACATCAAAGTTCTTTACTTAGAGTCTTTTGAGTATAAGTTTAGTTTATTTGTATTACATTCAGCCTCCTATAAACATGTTTCTGTCTTTTTATAATTTCTTTCATTGTTACGTTCCCATCAGATCCCTTTAGTTTAAACTGTGAAAAAAATACAAATACACTACCAGTATTTTTGACCAATCTCAGAAAACAGACATGTGAGGTGACTGCAGCTCCGTGCTCATCCTCCTGCACTCTTTTGCACTCAGAATGTTCCCGCTGCACCAAAGCACATGATTTGTTTAAATAAATTATCAGAGCTGTGCTGTAGGAGACACAAACATTATTCAAAATTCAGCTCTGGTTTATGAAGACAAATAGAGGTGGAATAGCAATTCAGTGTCTGTCTCTGCTTGCACTGGACAGTTTCAAGAACTCAAATCTGCCAGAGAGATGAGGGGAGACGGTGTGATTATACACCAGACTAGCTTACTTGTTAAGCGTCTAACTTAGACTGGCTGTATTGAGGTGTTTTTATAGTTGTTTAATTTCACAATCACAACAGTGACAATCATTGCTGAAATTTGGGGCAAACGCTGTTGTTACCTAGATGTTTATGAAGGCAGGTCAGGGAGACATGACGTGGCTCTGCAGGGCGCTCGATTTGACTGTGGTGGCTGTGACAATACGGGAATCCTAAAGAGGGAGGTGCAGGAGGTGATGCAGACTCACAGAATTAAGACTCAAAGTCAACACACTTTTAATTGAGAATTGATGTCATTGACCAAACTTAAAACTACAATGTAAAATAAAAAAAAACAAAAAAAAACAATGGTCTGCATAAAGGCCACTTATCTAGACAAAGGCCAAAGGGCGGGACTTAAAGGGATAGTGCACTCAAAATGAAAATTCAGCCATTATCTACTCAACCATATGCCGAGGGAGGCTCTGGTGAAGTTTTAGATTCCTCACGTCCCTTGCGGAGATCCAAGGGGAGAGGGGCTAGCGACAAAACTCCACCTAATGGAGGCTGGCCGTCCCAGATTCAAACATCCAAAAAACACATAATTGAAACCACAGAATATCTCCAACATGCTTGTCTGTAGTGATCCAAGTGTCCTGAAGCCCCGACATAAAATTCTTTTTGGAAAAACGTCATTTGAACTCTGTTTTTAGCCTCATTGTAGCCTGTAGCTCTAACTGCCTATCTGTACACTGTGCTCACAATACATTATTCAGGAACTGAGTCATTTCTGTGTTGCAAATCCTATCAGAAAGGTCAAAATGTTGCACATAGCATCTAATAAATCAAACCAGGATCCTGATCCGTGTCAGGAGAACAGAGATTCTCACCTCGACAAACACGTAGGAAAATATGTCATTGAATTTACAGGACAGCAATGAAGCAACAACAAATCTGTTCCCTGGAAAAGAAAGGTGGTGGTGATGTTTGGATCAACAAGCCCAGTGTAATATATTCTGACTAACTGTTCTGGCATTATCTAAACCTTCATTACTCAGGAGCTCCAGAAACATGTTTCTGAGAAACACTTGAGATGTTACCCTAAATATTAGGCTGCACACATGTTCCAATGAGGAGCATCAAAAACATTCATGGACACAAACTTAATTCAACTCCCTTTAATTTTATTTCCTTTATAACATACAATGTTCATGTTATTCCAATATGGAAAAAAAAACCCATAATGATTAAGAAAATCAGTAAATATCTTAATCCATTTAAAAGGCAAAATAACAAAAGGGTATACTGTTGGCATTGTGTGTTTCTGCAACACATTCTCACTCCGACCTCGTCAACATTTGGTCATGGACTTTCCATGTCTACATACTACTTGCAAGGTACCCTGGGTGCATTTGTTGTTGACGTTCTAGGATGCTGTGTGAACTTAAGCCCGTTACATGGATTGCGTAATTTTTAAGGTACTCTTCCAGAAATGTAGAGTTTACATACAGTCTCTTTCTAAATAAACACACTACGTCAATACAACACTGTGAATTTACTTTTTTTTCTTTCAACAACAAATGCTTGTGGTTACCTTTAGTCAACACACACACACACACACACACACACACACCTTCCACGCGCCTTATTTTTGTTGTCTCGCTGCATGTCCACCTGACGCTGCCAGGTGCCATTAGGTGCCATTGCCAACAATAATGGCAACCAGCCACATGTCATGGTGACATGAAATGGCAGTTTCTTTGATATGTAAGTCACTGACCAAGCTGACCAGATTTCAATGACTTCGGGAGTGTTACATTTGTACATTATTATCTAGCAGATATATTGAAACTTTATGTTTCAACAATGCTGTGGTTAACTTGTGGTTCATTTTAGGCACAAAAACACCTTGTTATGCTTATCAAAAGATCAGGTTTTCGTTTAAAATACCCTGTTTTGGTGGCATAATCCTGACAATCACAGGTTGCAGAAAAAAATGTGTTTGGTGGCTACAAAGCTCCTGGAGACACAGTGATGAATTGGTATCACAACCACTTTTGTTGTTTGTTGGTCACACAAACTACCATCCCCTCCACATCCCAGTGACAAAGTCAGCTGATATATTATATTACTTCATAATTGTTGATGTGACACAAATGAAACATACGAATGTACCATATCCGAGGTCACAGAAACATGCAATATCAACATTTTCTTCTGGCAACTGGACTGATATTCTTTACTCTGTACACATAGTGTTCAACAAATGATAAACTAATCAGAATCCGGTTTATTGCTAGGTTTACACATACAAGGAATTTTCTGTGGTGTATTGGTGCATAAATATAAACACTGTGAGAAAAAATTAAATAAAAGTGAAATAAAAAGCAAATAGAGGACAATTACAATACATATATATATTAATAATTACACTTTATCTTAATTAAAATGGATGAGCAGTGCAGTTTTAAGAAGTCATAGGTTGTGCAGAAATGTGCAAAATATATATGAGCTTCTGTTGTCTGTAGCTGCTTCTTCAGTTCAGTAAAACCCTGCAGACAGAAGGCAGCAACACATAGGTTGGTATATCTGCACTATGTCTACTGTGTTTACAATGATTAAATCACATGCACACAACAGCAGGCTGCTACAAAATAACCTTAAAATAGTGAAATTAGTTCTGCCTGTTTATGTTGCCTCCTCTCTGTTTGTTTTATTCTTTAGATATATTATGGCTACTTCACATTAATAAAAATGTGATTTGACTATCCAAGATGAAATACAAAGGAATTATAACTGAATAGTGTGTTTAAAGTGAGCATACCATTATTGTTTCAAATAATTATTTCTAGCATCATTTTATTATTGAAAGTTAAAGGCGTTGTATGTAAGAATGTGGCCAAAACGATTACTGCACTCAAATTCAAAATACTGCCGCGAGTCGTGTCCGCCCCCCATCTCCTACAGATTCAAGGTTGCTGGACAGCGGCACGCTGGAGACTGATTTGTTTGCCCACGGGCGGCTGCTGTAGCAGGGCCACTTCACCGCGTCCTTGACCGTTCAAGCAAGTCCAGCCTCTCTGCTGCTAATGCTGCTGCCAGGATACAGCTGAGGAGGAGCCGGCTGCTAATGCTATGTACTGGGTCACTGCTAATGCTGCTTGCCGTGCTGCTGTAGCTCAGTCGTAACTGTAACTGATGCTGAGACTCTACTGACTGTGTGACTGGTTGACAGCGGTGGGTGGCGCAACAGGCCAAAACACAAATTCAAAACATAAATATGATTTGCGGACTGTAAAAATGTTTTTTAACTGCGAATATTCTGGCTGTACTGTTGTTGTCGGTGAGATCAGTATGTTATATGAACATTATTCCTTAGTCTCTGTGACATATTCGGATGATTTTATGACTATTTGCTTTAGATTTCTTACATATAGCTCCTTTAAAAGTCATCCACCTTTGGCTGCAGGTTCATTCCGCTCTGCCACATCCAGACATGTCCTGGAAAAGTCCATTTGTTGAGTTATTCATTATTCTACTGAGTATTTATTAATCGCTACACCCTCTGAATAAAATTCCTCCTCACCCAGCCCATCTGCTCTTTGCACTGCTGCACCTACATGAACCGAAACAGAGTCAGTGCACCAGAGACCTTTCACTTTTTCCACTTTTCTTCCTCACGCTTGTCATCAAAATAAGGTCCTCAAAGTCACATTCTGCACATAACAAGGAGATAAAGTTTGTAGGAAAAAATTTAGGAAAAAAAAGGATGATGATGATGAAACTGGATAAATAAACGATGACAACACAACATAAAGAGAAATTCAGGTTCAAAGTGACGACACAAAAGCAAACTTTCAAAGAAATGTAAAAGATTAAGTCTGTTTCTTTAGTAAACACAAACACAAGAGTCACTATCCAGCTGATTTAGAGTCGCACCAATGAATAATCTGAGTTTGAAAGAACCCACAATATTAATGTGTATCCTGCTCCTGATGTTGATCATTTTTCGTGTTGGTTTATCCAAACATTAAAGTGTTTGTGTTCACAGATCAACAGACATGATTACAAACAGCTTCGCGTCAACTGGATCAACATAGTTTATAAAAGACACATTTAAAAGGAAGAAGAGCTGCAGTCAGAAACATATTCTGATGCAGGTAGATTCATTTTCTCTTAAAGGTCCAGTGTGTAGGATTTAGGGGGATGAATTGGCAGAAATGGAATAGAATATATAATAAGTATGTTTTCTTTGGCGTATAATCACCTGAAAACAAGAATCATTGTGCTTTCATAACCTGAGAATGAGCTGTTAGGGAGCAGGTCCTCATCTACAGAGATCACCACCATGTTTCAACAGTAGCCCAGAATGGACAAACAGAACACTGGCTCTATATAGGGCCACTCAGACTTTCGAACGTTTTCGAGTCAGCCACTGCAGTTTGCGGCCACTCTGCAACAAGATTGTCTGAAACGTATTTTATTAGCATTTTACAGTCCCTCCAGGATCTTGTGACAAACCCTTGAATTTGCGGCCAATTTTGTCAAAAATTGCGATAAAAATTGCGGCATTTTTATGTTTTTTGTTTTTTTGTGTGTGTGTGGGAAATTGCAGCAAATGTCAAAATTGCAGCTAATGACAAAAGGGGGAAAAAAAAGATTTTTTTTTAATGACTACCTCCAAAAAAATAAGTCATGTAATCACTTGCCATAATAATCATACTGAATATTACAAAAGTAGCTGCAAATGTTTTTTTTATAGTTCTCTTTAGTTTTATTTAATTAAAAATTGAAATCAAAACATGGACTCTAATAATGTTGCAAAAAATCCTGAGTGAATATTGTAGCTCCCAAACCAGACAATGTGACTGTAAAACAACATGTAATCTACATCTTCTGTAACATAACATTTTAATACATTCAACACATATTGTATGCATTTAAGCAGTGTACATTCGTATGTCAATGTAAAGCATTTCTCCATACTGTAGTGCCATTAGCGCATTTGATGACGCATCTGATGACGTTCCAAATGATGTTGCATGCGCGACGACTTCAGTCAGCCGTAAAATGCAGAAAAAGCGGAAAAATCGCGGGACTTTTGAAAAAATTGCAAGCCTCCACAAATACTGCAGACTTGAGTCGTTAATTATTGTGATCGCAAGATCGTGAGGGACTGATTTTAGGAACAGTCACAAAACCATTTAGTGACATGAGTTTTTCCAACAATGAACTCATACACACCTGCCTGATATAAGGTTGAGGAACTTTTTTTTCTCCATATGGATTACTGTAAATTTATTATGTTGATTTTTTTTCTATACACAGCATCTATTGCACGTCTGTCCGTCCTGGATGGTCATTCTGGGGAAACGAGGTCAGGCTCTTTACATAATTGATCAGGAACTGCCAGTTGCAATAAAATGTATCTGTCGGGCCCCTTATGGAGAATTTGATCTTTTCCAGCCCCAAGACAGACATGGTATCACACAGCCATGAAACAGGAGATGGGGGCAGCAGTTTCTTCAATCATAAGAGTATTCTCCCAAGGGTTATGTAAATGAGACTACATTTGTTTGTTTTGGACACACTTCTGCCAGCTTCAGGTACACCAAATATATCAATCTGTTACTTGTTCTAATATTTCTGAAATAATAATAATAATAAATAATAATTTTTTTATTTTATTTATTTTATATGAAACAGCTGTAGAGAGGAAAAAACCACTCCGGATCATTTGCCTCACAGTAAAAACCTCATGTACAATGAACACTGAAGGAATTCTAACCAGGCAGAGTTTCTGCTGGATGCATTCTGCAGTTTTCACTGCTAGACACCACTGAATCCCTCAAAATCTTACACAATGGACCTTTAAAGCACCAACCCTATAAAAACACCTAAAAACTTAAAAAACAGATTTTTGTCTGGTGTCTCTGAATGCTCTTTTTAAAGGACTAAAGTCAACTTCTGACTGAAAGTAACTTTTAGTGAATAAAAGTAAAAAATCGGATTAAAAAAAAGCTGTAGCTTTAATTGTAACCAGATTTTCATATTTTCGTTAAGACTGAAATTGTGTTTTCTAAGATTTAGAAACTGTCTCGTCTCAGTTGGATGAACTCAGAACAGAAACACCTCATCTTCTTTCTCTCATTTCCTCTTGAACTAGTTTTAACTTTTATTTCCGTCCCTCCTGAAGGAAGCTCAAAAGATCATTCAACAGGCAGAGAGGGTGTGTCGTTAGTGACAGCGTTAGCAACACAAACAGCATCAAATCATCCGTCTCACTGGTTCTGTTGGACAAACATAAACTGCAACATAGCAACAAAGTCTCTTCAGGAGGAATCAGATCACTCAGGTGGCAGATTAACAACTTTAACAGATTTTGTGACTAACAGGGAGAGGAGGAGGAAGTATTCAGATCTTATAAAAAAATATGAACACTCTCTATATTAAAAAAAGTTGTTTAAATTGTTTTTGTTACTATAACATGTATTAATACTTTTAACTTTACCTTCTGTTTGGTGGATAATCATGCCCAATGTTGTGGGTCTACAGTTCCCATGATGCTGGGGGGTAGACAAGAAATATAATGTTGTTATTTGGTGAGTTGCTCTGCAGTAACTCACTGCAACTGTTTTTTTTTGCCTATATTTGTTTACATTGTTTACACATTGATTCCATTACAAGTATGCCAAATTAGGTATTAGCTTTACCTGTTAGCAGTGTGCACGACTGTACTTTTATACTAAAGAAAAATTAACTAGAAATCATCATTTCATCAATTCTTCAATTCACCATTGAGTCCAATTGAATGTTTGCGCCAAATTTGAGGAAATTCTTGCTGGATGTTCTGGAGATATTGCGTATACAAAAATGACAAGATCACAGAACACAGTGACCTTGACCTTTGACCTAAGACTACCAACACACACATCAGTTCATCGTAGAGTTAAAGTAGACCTTAGTGCCAGATTTGAAGAATTTCCTTCAAGCTGCTCTTAAAATATTACGTTCACAGCAATGTGATGTATCCAAGGTAATGGGAAGCTTGCCCTCTGACCACCAAAAACTAATCATTTTGTTGTTGAGTTCAAGTGAATGTTTCTGCAAAATTTGAAAAACTCCCTCAAGAATGGGATGGGACAGACGGACAACCTGAACACATAATGCCTCCAGCCACAGCTGTTGCTGGCAAGAAGGCATAAAAAGGCAAAGATTCTCAGACAAGTTCTGCAGTTATAAGGAGCATTTTTTTCTGTAATTTCTATGTTTATTTATAATAAACATTAGAGATAATGATATTCCCAGAAAGTGTAACACATATTTAATCTTAAAATATGGTCTTCATGACTGTTTATTCAGATTTATCTCAGTTATGATTGGGAGGTGCTCTAAAGTACCTTACTTACCTCCATGAGCTAACTTCTGTTGAGCTAACTTCTGTTGTTTCTGCATGCAAAGACTTTGTTTAAGTTTAAAGCCCGGATTTCATTGCTGCCAAATAATCACTGAGCTTCAGCTTCAGATAAACTGTATTCTGATCATTTGGTAGTAGTCGGAGAAGTACTTAAATCTTATACTTCAGTAAAAGTACCAATAACACCATGTAAAATTCTGTGTTGCAATTAAAACTCCTGTATTCAAACTCTTACTTAAGTAAAAATACAAAAGTATCAGCAATAATACACTGAATGTACCAGAAGTAAATCATTCATTCATTCATTCATTCTTCATTTTCCATAAACCCTTATCCTGTTTGGGGTCGCAAGGAGGCTTGATCCTATCCCAGCTGACACTGAGCAGAAGTGGGGTACACCCTGGACACCCTTGCCAGACTATCACAGGGCTGACACATAGAGACGGACAACCATTCATGCACACATGCACACTTACTGCCAATTTAGAGTCACCAGTTAACCTGCAT
Source organism: Epinephelus cyanopodus (assembly GCA_026686955.1). NCBI lineage: Eukaryota > Metazoa > Chordata > Actinopteri > Perciformes > Serranidae > Epinephelus > Epinephelus cyanopodus. The sequence goes on along the minus strand of CM048931.1, from coordinate 7,709,725 downwards.
GTCTTTGGACTGTGGGAGGATATCACTAAACTCAGAAGCCCTTTTTCTAATTATATAGATGAGTTTTTCAGACATTGCTGCATTTTAGGATTGTGCCATGAAAAGCGGTTGATTTTTACCAATACATTGCTACATTTCGAGATACAGTGACGTGGGCACTATGCTGGACCATTGTGGAGAAGAGAGAGCAGGCAAAGCTTTTGATTCGGCAGTCTATTTACGTCCCAACCCTCACCTATGGTTATGAGTTCTGGGTAGTGACTGAAAGAATGAGATGGTGGATACAAGTGACCAAAATGAGTTTCCTCCGTGGGGTGGCTGAGCTCAGCCTTAAAGGCTAAGTTCGGTTTTTTGACACCTGGGCCTTATTTTTAGGAATAAATACGCTCGTAGACTCACCCAGATGATTTTGGTGGAGCTCGGAGCCGTTTTTGAGCAATTTAGATCCATCCGACGGCGTCTTCTCTCATGCCATAGAAGCGGACGGGGCCAGACATCGAAGCCCCTAAATTAGACATTATCTGCTGCGAAACTCGCTCATTTCACCTACATTTTATAAATGAATGGCCAGTGTTATCACCATGTCCGCTCAACTTCCTTGTTATGGTCATCCGGGGCTTTACAACGATGGGTCACTTTTGGTGACGTCATAGACGTGCGCCGCAGGAGCGCAGCTGAGTTCCGCCGGCGCTAGGCTAGGCTATACAGCTACACAGCTACTCTTGTGCAACATGACGGAATATTTATCCGATGTAGAAGTGTCTGATGACGACTCTGAGTATGATGGATGCCCGTATCGTTTTGAGCCAGAATACACCAACAAGGAGCTATTTGAAAGGAGGATGCAGAGGGAAAGAGCCGAACAGCTGGCCAGAGAACAAGCGACCACTGCACGTCCACGAATGGGGGCTAACTGGTGTTGTTGTTGTTGTGGACGCTGCACGCCACAGACAACAGAAGAGGAGAGCCTTAGCTGCTCAGAGTGGGACTTGAGACCAGAGGAAACACATATTGATGCCCCCAAAATACGTGTCTCACTACACTGGAAGATTTTTCTGCCATGACAAACCGGGCTGTGGTAGAGACTTTTTTTATGTCCCGAGAGTCAACTGGCAGACGCAGCCGAAGCCAGCAGGACCGAACGGACAACTTTCGATAGAGTAAGTAGCCCATACAAATGCAAAAAGGGTATATTTTCTATGAGTGTTTGCTTTATAAATAAATAACGGTCGAAACAACTGACAATTAGTTTTGGAGAAAGCATATGACTACTTGTAAGTGTGCGCTAACAATGCAGACCCGTGGTGATTGCAGCTCGAGTCACAATTTATTGCCTGCAGAGAATAACCATATCATATGCATTGCGAGTTAGTTTTTCAAAAACTAGCATGGACTAGAGTAAATTATATTGCGTTACAGTGCAGTATTCTTTTGCAGGAATGTATTTTTAGAAGGCTACTCCTGCTCAGACATAGGTCGTGAAGATAGCTATTCATTTTATACAAGGAGCTTTATACGCTGGCCGACGTGCACTGGTTATCGACCAATATTATTACATCTTCAAAAGAAATGCATTACCTCCGCTGCGTCTGTTTTGCCCTCTGAAACAATCGGGATGGCATTCCTCCTGAGGTGCTGACGCTGAGCTTCCTGGCCTTTTATCTTTGTCGTCTTCGTAATGAAGTCTTCTGGAGCGAAGTGAGCGCTGCAGACCCGGTGACTGACCCTCCTCAGTTCTTCCATAGGAATATTCGGGTCCATTTTCAGGACAACAAGCCAGATCTTTAGTAACTCCGGGTTTTTCAAAGGAAGCCTGTGGAATGTGGAATTTGTCCAACTAGTCATTTTGTTTGGACAAAGTGGAAAAACGCAATGACGAACCATGTTTGTACCCGTGTAGCCCCTAGCCTAGCCTAGCGCCGGCTGGACTGCGCTCCTGCGGCGCACGTCTATGACGTCACCAAAAGTGACCCATCGTTGTAAAGCCCCGGATGACCATAACAAGGAAGTTGAGCGGACATGGTGATAACACTGGCCATTCATTTATAAAATGCAGGTGAAATGAGCGAGTTTCGCAGCAGATAATGTCTAATTTAGGGGCTTCGATGTTTTGGCCCCGTCCGCTTCTATGGCATGAGAGAAGACGCCGTCGGATGGATCTAAATTGCTCAAAAACGGCTCCGAGCTCCACCAAAATCATCTGGGTGAGTCTACGAGCGTATTTATTCCTAAAAATAAGGCCCAGGTGTCAAAAAACCGAACTTAGCCTTTAAAGATAGGCTGAGGAGCTGGGACATCCTTAGGGAGCTCGGAGTAGAGCCGCTGCTCCTTTGCGTCGAAAGGGGTCAGTTGAGGTAGTTCAGGCATCTGATCAGGGTGATCCTGGGCGCTTCCGGTTAGAGGTGTTCTGGGCATGTCCAACTGGTAAGAGGCCCCAGAGCAGACCCAGAATAATAATAATAATAATAATAAACTTTATTACAGACTCAGTGGTCCAGCTAAGAGCAAGACAAAACATATAAAAGATATAAAAGACACAATAAAAGAACGATACACAACATATTCACAGTGCAATATGTACAAATCACTTAAAAAACAAAATAAGAAAAAAAGTCAATGACCTCAGAGGAGACAACTATACCAATGCTTCCATATCTTGGACAGATAGCGTGTAGTGCTTAATTTGATGCTAGTCAATGCCATGATATTACAATTCTCTGAGTTGTTCAGCCGACATATAAATTTATACATAAAATTTCTCAGTGAGGCTTGCAGCGTATTAACACCTGCAGCCACAAACACCTCGCTGGCGCTACACCAACGTGGTCTTCCCAGCAGAATTCTCAAGGCATCATTGTACGCTACCTGGAGTTTACGCAGGCTTGCTTTGCTGTAATTAGACCACAAGTGGGCAGTATAGAGAGGAGTGCAGTGTGCTCTGAACAAAGCCACCTTCACTCTATCTGTACATGCACCAAACTTGCGAAGCAAACTATTTGCTTGAGCATATAAAGCACGGCATTGCCTGTAAATGTCTTGGTCATCCTTCAACTGGTCTGTAATAAGATGCCCAAGATACTTAACTTTGCTCATAACTCTCAAATTATTACCTGCCAATTTGAATGTAGGAAACATTAGACATTTGTCCTCCTTTGTTCTACAAATCATGACCACACTCTTATCTGTATTAAATTTCATGTCATGGTCAACACCATATTGAGAGCAGACATTAAGAAGCTGCTGGAGACCAGCACTACAGGGACTAAAGACCACGAGGTCATCGGCATACATAATATGATTCACCAGCGTATTGCCTATCATACACCCAGTGTTACAGGTGTTCAGGTCGATAGAAAGGTCATCAACATACAGATTAAAAAGAATTGGAGAGAGGATTCCACCTTGTCTGACCCCATTCCTGACCCCAAAAGGGGCAGAGACACAGTGACCCCATTTTACCCGCATTGACTGGTTGGCATACCAGTAGGACAGAATTCTCACAATACATTTAGGTACACCTCTACTACACAATTTGTCGAATAACTTGAAATGATTGACCCGGTCGAAAGCTTTTGAGGCATCAATAAAGCTCATTAAAACTGAGGAATTCTTATCTCTATACGTATTGACAATTTCCTTTAAGGAATATATGGCCATGTCTGCGCCATGCTTAGCTTTGAAGCCAAATTGGTTATCAGTAGAAGAAGTAATCTCCAGAATTCTGTCCAACAGGATGCTTTCAAAAACTTTAGACAGTACACTGGCAAGGGCTATTGGTCTGTAGTTATCAGAGCAGCCAACTTTACCAGATTTGTCCTTGATCACCGGAACTAACAAGACAGATATCATTGTATCCGGCAAGAAACCATGAATTAAAAAAGCATTGAAACAAATGGCAAGAAGGGGGGGCTAACCTCATGCTGGCATATTTAATGTGCTCAGCAGTGATGTGATCCAAACCACTTGCTTTGTTATCTGTTAGCTTATTTATAGTGCGGGATACCTCATGTGAAAAAATTGCCTTAGAATCAACACACTCAACATTATCAGGCACATATATATCACTTTTAACACAATTAAATAAGGTGCTGTAGTGCTGTCTCCACATCTCAGCAATATTGTCAACCCCTGAGATACCATCTACAGTGCATGGGGGCGGTATTCTACAGTTGTTTAGAACCTTCACCTCCTTCCAAAAATCAGTAGTATTGTTACTTATTACCTTCTCGGCCATAGAGTCAGCCCTCATAGCTTGCTCATTTTTACAAATAAATCTAACAGCGTATTTATACAACGCATTAGCATGTTTCTTATGTTCAAACAAAGGCCCTTGCCTTGGTCTACCGGCCAGCACCCATGATTTAAAAGCTAACTTTGCTTCCTCATGATACCCGGCCACATACTTATTCCAGCCAGGCCTCATAGTACCCCTTTTGTTTTTCAGTTTAAAATAGGGTCTACTGCTTTCATACAGAGCTCTCACAACATGAGTATATAGAGAGGAAATTTCCTCCCTATGCTTCCAGTCATTACGATGTACATCACTACACCTAACTGCATCACTGGGTAAATTAATATTACTCAATAATATATTAGTATCAGCATGATAGGTAGCAATATCCTCCCTTGAGAGGGCAGACCAGTCCAGAAATACCACACTGGAGGGATTATATATCTTATCTGGCCTGGGAATGCCTTGGGGTCCCCAACTAGGATGGATGGATGGATGGATGGATAATCTGAATCTGGACAGTAACTAAAGTTGTAAAATAAATGTAGTGGACTAAAAGTACAATATTGGCTTCAATAATGTAGTGGAGTAGAAGTGTAAAGTAGCAGAAATTGGAAATACTGAAGAAAAGTGAAAGTACCTCGAAATTGGACTTAAAGTGCAGTGACCACAGTTTCTTCTTTAGCTCCATAAACCAGTAACCTCTGCTTTACTTGTACATCAGTCCGTCCTCAAACATGTGCGATCAATCAGCAGCAGAAGGCATTAAAGAAGTGGAAAATTACTAATTGCGTTGGTATTTGTGAGAGCCGTGTTGAGGAGAGAAAGAGAGAGAGAGCGGGACGCCGAACAAAGAAAACACTCAGCTTCACTTTTTAAACCAGTCAGAATCAAAACTGTCACTGAGATTAAAAGACTCACTGCTTTAGATTACAGCGCACGCACACACACACACACACACACACACACACACACACACACACACACACACACACACACACACACAGGAATCACCTCACTGCACATGTCCTGGCTTCCTCTCAAACATGTTTTCCCACACACACACGCAGACACAGTTACAGTGATCACCTCGACAAAACAGACCAGTGATCTCCCTGCGGTGACATCATTGAGGGATTAAGCCTCGGTAATGACTCTGAGAGGTTTGGACCAGACTAACAACACCAGGAATTATCCACAGTCGCCCACAACTGGAGAGAGAAGACATGACGGATGAATGTGGGACATGATGGAGACACGCCTGAAGCGTGCTGCAAGAGGGAATAAGACAGGAAGTGATGAGAGGATGTGATGTAAACAAACAAAAAGAATTTAAGATTATTATCGTCTTTATGAACCCGCAGAGAGAATGATCCAAACTGGAATAAAAAAGAGAGAGAGAGGGTCAGGGAGTCAAATAGACCAGAGAAAGAAAAAAGAAAGACAGCCCCTCCAGAATGTTGTGATGTTGCAATCGCAGTAATTAATGCAAATTCAGCCAATACCCGTGAATTCTGCTTGACCTTGCAATTTGTCAACTTTAACACAAATTTGACTATTTAAAACAGGTGAAATCTCATTTCATTGTAAAGCTGTGTGCACATATTGATTCTCTCTCTCCAGCCCTTTTTACTAGTCCCTTCTTTTTGCGGCCTTTGCAAGTTTACACAGAACCAAACAAGAGCGGTTACCATGTGTGATTTTAGACAGAATGCCGGCATCACAGAATCAAGAGAGGCATGACGGTCTTGAAATGTAACACTTCTAAGTGACTTATAACATATGTGTTTTCAGCTCTTTATAAACAATAACAATAGCATAACATTGCAATAACAATAATTTACTGTCCCTGTTATATGGGGGCCAATCTTGGCATGTGCTTGGAGAGTAACAAGTTCCTGGAACTGACTGTTTCCTAATTTGTGGACATTTTGGGCCGCTGTTCTTCCTCTTTGAGTTAGCTGCTAACCACTAACAACTACTTTGAAAATCTTAAGGCAATGGCTTATATGCATAACATGTTGTCAGTACATCACACCTGTGTTGCCCATGACCTCATCCTGCCAGCTTTCCATATTACCTCTGATGCCGGCTTAAAGGTGAGACAACTCCATCTCCCCGTTACATATTGTACCTTTTGTAGAGAATGGCGATGCAGCATTACAGCCTGAAGTTCCCACCTTAAACAGGCAGTGTAAAAGGAGGTTCTGTTTATCTTGAGACTGCTGCTGCAGGAGTGTGAGCTCAGCGCCTGAGACACTGTCATTCATACAGTGACAGGGCTAACTGTTAGCATCGCCTAACGTTACCCAAGTCTTATTAACAGGTTTGACTGCAGCGTTGAGCCATTTCGTAGTGGGTGTGAAATTGTTGGGGCTGTGTAAAAGCTTGGTTTTGGATGTTAGCCACTGCTGCTGTGTTAGCTTGTGCTTACCAGGCAGAGAGAGCACTAGAGAGCAGGAACAGTCCTTCAATGATGCTTCAAATGGCAGCAACACCTGATCGCCAATGATGAGCTCTCAGCCCCCACCCACAACTATGGCTGCAATTTTTTAATTGACCTTGCAATTTTATTGCAAATACACAGACAAATATTGTAACATACGTCGCAATTTTTTTTTTTTAGAAAAGCTGCCATGAAATCAGATATTACTGCAGCAGAATTCAACTTGTCTCCTTCCTTAGGGCAAAATGATTGACGATCACGCAACACTTTATCCAACTCATCATAAAATGGGCAAGTTGTCACCAAAACAGCCACCTCTTCCGTCACTGATGCAGCATAAACTCAAACCTAGGGTCTTATGATATCCTACAAAATAGTGCCCCTCAAGTGATGACGTAAAGTTAAGTAATTAACACAAAGGTATGTAAAGTAAATTCACTGTGGTTAGGTTTAGCGGGGAAAAAACTGTGACAACATACCTTAAAATAACTCAAAGGTCACACAGTTTCAACAGCCCAACACATTCTCACTCTGAACTCGTCAGTCATGGACTTTCCACATTGGCATATGACATGCAAGGTACCCTGGGTGTGTTGGTTGTTGATGTTCTGGGACACCACGTCAACTTCAGCCTGTTACATTCATTGTCTCTTCTCAAAATACACTGTTTTCACAAGAATTGTACAGTTTGCATACAGTCTCTTTCAAAATAAATCTATGACGTGGTTGAGTTTAGAGAGAATTAAGAGGGTTTGGCTTTACATTCAAACAGGAAGCGGTGGTTGGACCAATCCACCACCCCTCCCACCCGTCGCACTCTGACTTTTCACTCCCTTAAATTATGTCGTAGTATGACCATGTTTTCCCCTGATGCCACCAGATTTTTTTCACCTGTGTCTGACACAGGAAGTCACTGCCTATTTGAGGATTCGGAATAAAACCAGGTCGGAGTCTCCATGACTAATCAATCACCCCAACCTACCACCTAACTGGGCCGCTCGAGACCACTTCCCTTTTTACTCCCATCAGTACACTGGTCATGTGATTACAGCCTTCCAAATTATGTGGGTTATTACTGTTTCATCATTACATTTGATTTGCACAAATTTTAGTGCATTATTGAGAGCAGCCTGATTGATGGTGTAGTCCTTGCTAAGCTAAGCTAACCGGTTGCTGGCCGTAGCTTCATATTTACCATACAGACATTAAAGAGGACCCAAAACAAATGTCTCCCAAAATGTCAAACAGTTCCTTAAGTGGAATGGAGCAGGAACAGTTAATACTCCATCCCTGCACTTATTCAGGTCAAGTAGGGAAAAGTGTCCTCCTGCTCTTCCTGGAGGATGATGAGGTGTTCCTGGGCCAGATGGAATACTGTCTCAGTCCCTCAGCGTGTTCTCGCTCTGCCTAAGGGATCTCCTATCAGATCTGCCCAGAAAAAACCTCCACAGTAAGTAGTCCAGGAGGGATCCTACTCAGACGCCCAAACCACCTCAACTGACTCCAGTCTGAGTCCAGACATCCTGCAAAGAAAACTAATTTTTGGCTGCCTGCATCTCATGGATAAATGAAGTGATCAGTTCACTCCAAAATCAAACATATTTCTTCTCATACCGGTAGTACTAATTATCAGTCTAGATTGTTTTGGTGTGAGTTGCAGAGTGTTCAAGATATTGGCCATAGAGATGTCTGCCTTCTCCCCAGTATAATGGAACTAGATGGCACTCAGTTTGTGGTGCTCAGAGCTCCAAAAAATACATTTAAAAAGGTCAACAGCAATGTCTCTTTCCAGAAATCATGATCCGGTTATTGAAGATACTATAAAACTTAAAAGCCGAGTTCCAATTAAATGCAGATCCCTTTTACGAGCCAGGTGTGGCTACACATCTTGACAAATAAACGCTGGTCTCAATTAGACCTTCTGGGGCCATTGACGCAGTGAAGCATTTCAATTTTATACAAGTTCTTTGGATATAAAACCTCTTAAAGCCCACAGAGTCATCAGCTACCCGCTTGAGCTGACATTAATTAGCTGATTAGATTGTGCATACAAATGTAGATGTTTAAACTTTTGTCAGCATGGAGATGTTCCATGTTAGCTCAGTAATAATCAATAATTTAACTTAGCTCAGTTAAATTATTCACAATTCAATAATTTAGTTCATTCTACTGAAGTTTAGTTTATTCTAAGTTTAAGTTTATTTACTTTATTAATGCCCCTGAGGTGAAATTCAATGTTTTCACTCTTGCTGGTCAATTACACACAGGTCCGAAAGACACACACATGCACAAACAGGACCTATACATGCACAAAGTGGAGAGATGTCCCCCCCCCACACACACTTACCTGTCCTGTCCAATAATGGCAAAAATGCCCTAAAAAATATCTTTAAAAAAACAAAAAAAGTGTCGCTGCTTTAGTTTCTAATGGACGTCATAAAAATTGATCTAAGTTGTGAATATTGTTTCATATCACATGGCTCCTCTAAGTCTCCAAATGTTACTGGGCTGAATGTATGAAATTCTGAAGATAGTGTAATTTTGGTTGGTTTGTAATGACAAATGCTTTTTTGGGGGATCAGTCAGTGTAGCAAAGAGCAATCCATCCATCACCAGCAGAGTACAATGGCCTCAGACTTGGAGGCGCTCACTCTCCTCTCAACTGCTTAGCTCTGACACTAAATACTGAACAGTAAATTGAAATTGATTTTGGTGACATTTACACTGCTGTTTTTTTCTGTTTTTCTCCAACAATAAACATTGGTTTCTTTTATCCATGACAGCCCTCTCTCACTGAAGATAGATTAGAAAACAAAGAATAATGTCTGTGGTGCGCCCTGGTCCCTAAAGCACCGACGGTGAACAACAACATTCCCGGTTTTGGTCAGCCTTTGTTTGTCATTGTCTGTCTCTCTTTCCTTTCACTTCTCTGTGGAATAAGGGGATTGAAAAATGCCCACAAAAAAGGGAGATGAGGTGTTTTTGTAATGGTCATAACAGTTTAGGAAGCAGTGCAGTCAGATCAGAAGAAATTCAGATGTGTCATTCTGGAAATCAGTGCCAGACTCGCCGTTTATTTTGGATGACTTGTTGACTTTAGTTATAGCCCGGCTTGTAGATGCAGTCACATTGTGGGAATTTGGTCCTGAATTTTAGACTTTGGACTGTGTTTGATCTCCAAAGATCTAAATCACATGTCTCATTGTGTGGTCTGTTTTTAACAATGACCTAAGAATTCCTCATGTTTCTCTCACGGTCATCAGCTTTAGTTTTGTACAGATGAAACTCATACAGTGTAAACGGTCCTTTAGTTAAAAACACACAGGTCTCACTCCAAACTTGTCAAAATCCAGTGCTTGCTCAGTGACATCCACTGTCAGACACCAATGAAAAAAAAAACACCCTCTCACTTCGACCATGATACGCAGCTGGTCACCATTTTGTTTAACTGCGTCTGGCGGTGCCCAGGGAAACACAGCCGGGCATTAACCTAAGTGAAGGTGGCAGACGTCCGAGTGGGATGGGCGGGAGTAAAGGGGGGATGGATGGGTCCAGTAACCACCAACTTTCTTTCACCAACGTTCTCATTTTACTGGGATAAATCACTATGGTAACTGGTGAAGGTTATGTTCAGAGCATCGGCTCATAGCCTGTCAACACCCTGACCTCTGACCAATCGGATCACTGAAGAAAAAAGTATCCATGGATGAAAGTCCATAGTCTCAGATTAAAAAGAGTAAACTATATATTGTTAGAGGTCAGTAGTAATAGTAGGTCATTTAATTCTTCCAGGGCTCCATTTCCCTGATAAACCAGATAACCAAAAGATATCCTGGGTAAGCTGAACTTGAACTTAAGTTGAACTTGAACTTTTTCCTAGTATGACACTTAAGGCTTAATTTCTTCTTAGCTGAGGGACTCGCACAGTTGCAAAGAATCAGTTAAGGTTTGTTTAGGATAAACGTTAACTCATTTAATGCGTAGAAAGAGATTTTACAGCGTTGAAAGTTTCCATGGAGATCGTTTGTTTGCTTGAACTCACACTTGTGATGCCTGTTACCGTCTGACAATGTTGTCTTTTTGTTTGTGGAAAAAATGGCTAAAGAAAAGGAGACAAGATTCAGACCATAATGGTCAGAGGAGAAGAAGATTATATTTTTTGGAGGAATACAATCATAGAAAGCATAAACTACGAACTGCATTTGATCCCCAAATACCAGAAAGCATAGGATGACTGTGTAAGTGTAAGTGATGATGAAAATGATATCCATTGGGTTCTCCTGGTGGCAGAACACTCTTCTCGGGGTGTCTTAGTTTTTCTTATTTACCACCATAAACTCGGTCATGTTGCAGTTAAGATAGAGTCAAAGGTATCTTACGTATTGTTATTTACAATACACAAGTTTTTTACCTTGCTGTGATTGTAAAGGTCTATTGTGTAACGGTCTCATGATTCCTTAAGTGTAAGACCAAGACAAGGAGAAAACCATAAACAACTATGTAAACATTTTATGGAAACCTTAAGGAGAAGACTCAAGGGTGTTTTGTGCAAGTGATTTTATTATGAGGAAACCTTAACTAGGGCCTTAATGAAAATTTTAACTTAAAGTGTTTTGTTCAACCAGCCTCAGATCTGCAGCATTGGGTGGAACCATTGCAAAATAGAAGGCTTCTCTGTAGAACCTCTCATAGGGTGTTTTAGGTGGAACCATTCACAGATGAATCAGGGTATAACCCTTTAAAGGATTAAAGGTTTCCATGTGGAACCTTTATCAAAAGTTCTACCAGGATCCAGAAAGAGTTCTCCTATTGGGACAATGAGTCATGGTGGCTGTGGCTCGGACGTAGAGTGGGTTGTTCACCAATTGGAAGATCAGCGGTTCGGCTCCTCCAGTCTGCATGTCAAAGTATCCTTGAGCAAGATACTGTGTGTGAGTGTGTTAAAAACTGAGTAGCAGGTGGAACCTTATATGGTGGCTGAGGCACCAGTGTATGAATTTGTGTGTGAATGGGTGAATGTGACTCGTAGTGTAAAAAGTGCTTTGAGTGGTCGGATGACTAGAAAGGCGCTATACAATTGCAGGTCCATTTACCATTACCCTATGTGGTTCTAGTTAGCACCTTTATTTCTAGGGGTGTACTTTATACTTCTGCTTCACTACATGTATTTTTTACTCCACTACATTTATTTCATTTTTTTAGTTACTTTTCAGATTTGGTTATTACAAATACATTTTTACATACTTTTTAAATACTTAGTATGTTTTGCTTTTCTGCATTTTTGCTGAAGTGAAATCTTGAATGTGGTACTTATATTTGCAACAGGGTAATTTTACAGAGCTGTGCTGCTACTTTTACTTGAGTCAAAGATCTGAGTACTTCCTCCACTGCTGGTTGGAGAGGAACAAAATAGAAAAGAGCAGAACAAATAAAAGAGAGTAGATGAAACTCAGACAGTCAAAACAGATCAGAATGAAAACAGAGGAGCAGTCGGTGAATGAAACGAACACTGGGAGGTGGAGAGGAAAAGATGCAGATGTGGGATGCTTGTTGCTACAGAAACGTGTAAACACTGTCAAAAACATGGTGCCTGCCAGAGGGATGACATCACCACTGGCCCACAGCTGTGACACAGAGAGGGAGACAGACAGAGAGAGTCAGAGAGAAGGAGGGAGAGAGATGTTTACCAGACCAACAGATAAACAACAACAGTGTCACAACAACAACAACAGCTGACGTGAGATCAGATTGTCAACAGAGAAATTCACCTCTGAAAAACGAACAGAACAAATAGAAAGAAAGAACATCTGACTGAGAGAAATAATGTTTTATGTTCGAGTAGTTTGATGAGCCATGTTTACATCCGACATATATTTCCTTTTCCAGATGACGTCATCAATCTGATCAATATTGTCTCCACATTTCCTTTTGAGCGTTTTTCCTTATAAAATAACAGACACACACCAACACATCAGGTCAGTATTTTAGGGCTGTAAGTAATTATTATTTTATGGTTTATTTTGGGGATAATCAGTTACTGATTTTTGCTATAAATGTTTAGAAATTTGCCGATCAGACATTCTCAGAGCCAAAGTTGACGTGTTAAAATGACTTGTTTTATGTTAAAATCCCCAAAATACTCAGTTAACAGTCATACAAAACCAAAATAACTGAGAAGCGGCAACCGGAGAACATCTGGCACTCATGGCTTCAAAAGTAATTTAAACCATTTCACAGCTTTAAATGATTTTAATTTAATTGTTTGCCGCCTAATCAATTAATTATCTCAGAGTTTTAAATGTTTGTCTTCTTACCTTGTTAAATTCTTCATTTAACCCATAAATTTCTTGCACACATTTTCTTCCAAAATTCTGCCTGACACATGGGGCATCTTGGAAGCTATATCATCTGGAAACAATATTCTGTGAGCTGTTCAACAGAACTTGAGTTTGTTCAGGTACCATCAAACCTGGTGGTTGAGTGTACTACTCAAGAACTGTACTTAAGTACAAATTTGAGATACTTTTGCAACCCATTCAACAACGATGAAAAAACAAACAGCGGCTTTTTGTGGTACTGACCCAGCAGGAAACACAGCGACATCTCAATGAAAACAACTGCTTTACTTGGTACTATTCTGAGATTAAATGCAGCGATGATAAAAATGAACCACTTTTGTTGGTCTCTAACAGTGGTCTACAGCTTGACAGGAAATGGAGTGATGTCACAGTTGAATAACTGCAACATTATAGCACTCTGCTGGCAGGAAACACACAGTGTCACAGTAAAAACAACCACTTTTTGTGGCACTGACTTGGCAAGAAATGCAGCAATGACAAAAAAAAATAAAATAAAATACTTTTCAAGGTGCTATCCTGGCAGGAAATGTAGCGATGTCAAAATATGAACAACCACTTTTTGTGCCACTGACCTGGCAGGAGACACAGCGATGTTTCTCTTGCCATCGCTGAAAAAAACAAACAAACAGCCGCTTTTCATGACAGTATCCCAGCAGGAAACACAGAGATGTCTCGGGGGGGAAAAACTGCTTTTCATGGTTATTAATGTTATTGTGGCAATTATCATTACTGTCTGCCCTGCATCTCCCTCTGGCTCAACAACTACTATTGGTGGTACTGATCCAGCAGAAAAGCAGCAGTGTCTTGATAAAGACCAACCGCATTGCTTTTCTGTAAGGAAACGCAGAAATGCCTCAGTGGAAAAACAAATGCTTTTCTTGGCACTATTCCAGCATGAAACACAGCAATGGCTCACTAAAAATCAACTGCTTTAGTTGTTTGTCACTCTTTAACAGTGCTTTGTAGCTTGGCATTTAGGTGTCACACCGTTTACCACCCCTCGACCTCCTTTTGACACAGTCCACTCACACATTACGTCACTTTACAAAATTTGATGTGATGCATATAAAACGTGCAAATGTGACATATCTGTGGTTTAGAGAAACTTTAGTGGACAATGAGGAGTGTGTTGAATTAGAATTGCAGACAGCATATTAATGCATGAGAAATAATTATCTAGATATAATAGTATAACAGTCAAAAGCCCTTTTTAGATAGGAATTGTGCAAATTGCAGGAAAGCCCAATCAGTCTTTTTTCAGCATTGGCAGAATAAAAACAAAATCAGGGAGGGTGGAAAATTGCTGCCTACCTATTTTTGTTAGTACAGGATGTGCCTTTTTCGGCGCAATTGGGGGCGTGAGCAAGTAAAAAAACGTGTAGCTCAGCATGTGACGTAAACAGTGATATGGGAGGGAAGCCGCGGTTGATCAGGCGGCGGTAGTCAGACGGCAATTCTCTTGTAAATCTGCCTGTTCTTCATTGTCCCCGTCATCTGACGGTTAATGGCCTCTTCGTTTGCGAGGACAAGAAGGGTGCACTATTCCTTGTCTCCCCAGTGTCTGTCAGATTTGCATTTCCCTCTTGCCACTAGTACTAGCTGCTCATTCCTGCTATCAGCTGTTTATCCACCGCCAGTGGCTCGCATGTGTGGCATCATCAACAGCTCCTCCCACAAGTATTCGACAGCCCCTCCCGTTGCGGAAGGCAGCCTCGGGTTCCGCCAATATATCTACCCTCCGAGGCCGACAATTGGGCGCCTCAGATCAACTCGCCTTTACGCCTCTATGTGTATAAATGCTCACAGCTGGCCGGCAAATCGGCCCAACATTTGCGGAAAATCTGGCGGTGTAAAAGGGGCTAAAGGGTCCATTCTCTTGATTATACTTACAGTATTCAGTGTGTAATTTCCTTAATGCGCTGCACTGAATTTGCACTTTTATTTTTAAGTCTCATGTCTCCACTTAATGACGTTCAATTCATTCATATGGATGTGGATTAAAAAGGTCCACTGCTGGATGTCCAGTTCAGTGGCGGGAAGTGGTGACTTTATGTGAGCAGGAAACGATGACTCAGCCCTCAGTGTTGCCCAGCAGTGGTCATGTGATTGGTTATCTGAAATAAGTGCAGTTATTTTGGAGTCCATGAGTCATCTTTACAGAATAAATCACTTTAGTTCAAGGAGGTCATTCATTTAAGCTCTATTTAACTTTTCATGAATTTCACACTGATGCATTCAGGGACTGAAAACTGAAGGAGACACATCTTTATTCTTAAAAAGATACTAAACCCACAATATTACGTGTGGTGTTGGTCTTTCACTGTGGTGCACACTGAAATATCTCATATGTTACTGGATGAATTGACAGGAATTTTTGCGCAGATATTCATGTTCCCAATGACAGCGTAGTGACATTAAAATTCAGAACAGGATGTCGCGCAACACCCCGTACAGCTTTCATAGGCTGCCTTTGTCGGACGGCGAGATGCTGAAGTTATGGCTAGTTGTGCTACAAATGGATGCGAACACTCCTGTCCAGACATCACCATCGGGTCTGCAGTGCTCACTTCTCCCAAGATGACTACTGCCAGCAGAAGAAGAGAAGACATCCAATCCCAAAACACCTCTTCCTCAAGAAAACGTCTGTCCCATGAGTAGAGAGAGCTACAGACACAGTGGAGCAAAGCTCGTGACATCACACAGCCCAGAGGTCAGGGAAATGCTAGCATGCTGTTTACAGAGATAGCACTGGTGATCTGAACCGGCCAGTGGCGAAAAAAAGCAATTTCAATGCGCAAACTTATACAGGACGCATTTGCCCCCTGCATCCGGCTCCCTCAATACCGAAGCAATTTTAGAACGAGTTGTACCCATGAATTATACGCACACATACACATGGGGAAATAGGGCCCAGGTCGAAAAATACCAAAGTTGTCCTTTAAGTATAACTAGAAACACTGGACTTTTACAGTAGTATAGCAGTAATATATTTTTACTTTCATTTAAGGCAAATTATCTGAATTCTTCTTCCACCATCTATCCACTGATTTAAGATGAGATGAGACAGGACAAGATGAGATAAATCAGTACAGGGAAAATTTAAATTCACAGGGCAAAACTGAACACCCAGCTCTTGAGAGGGTCTTTTAATCCAACCAGAGGCTGAACAAGATTTTTTTACGCAACCAAAGTAATCAAAATAACTTTCCTCAAATAGCAACATACTACATATACTATACTGAAGACATGTATAGCCACAGCCACATTTGTTCGGCACCTAAACAACAGGACCCTACAAACCAGGCTCACCACCAGTACAAAACAAACCCACTAACGCTATGGATACTCAAACCCTGCAACAACGCAACAGTTTAGTGGATAAATATGAGGATGAAATAATCCACTTCATCATTCATCATACCCAAAGAGATGATTCACCTCGTAAGTAACAAGATGTAACCCTTACCCTACTCCTAACCCCAACCTCCTCTCTTTTATTACTTTCTTAGTTATATATTTTTAAAATCCTTTTAATGCTGCCCGATTTTAATCAAAGTACTGAGAGTTTGTTAGCCATGCGGTAATATAACCTCTGCCCCTACTGAGCAAGTGGACCAAAATCACTTTAATGGATTTTAAATACCCTGCATGGAACATTTATTCAGCTGGTCCTCGTGTGCTTGTACCCCTTGCAGCATTCAGTGCTGCGTTTTAAGCCAAACCTGGCCCTGCGGAGCCAAAGGGGCTGATCCTCAACTGATGTGTAGATATTGTGGGCAAGTTATGCAGCTGCTCGAGTCATAGCTTTACCTACTCATGAGAATCTGGGGTCACGCCATGGTAACATTACCTAACCAACTTTGTCAACTTATCAAAGGACAGCACACATCTGTCACTCAAAGAGGCCACACCCCTAATTTATGTTGTTTATTTCTGCTGTTAAGTTTAGCATTTTAACATGGAGGTATGTGGGGATTGACTAACTCTTGGAGCCAGCCTCAAGTGACCAGAGGAACTGCAGTTTTTAGCACTTCCACATTAGCTTCATTTTTCAACCACTGTTGTTGCCACTTGAATACAAATAAAGTACCAAAAACTAGTATAGTATTGACATAATATGGTATGCCTAATACAGTTTAGTATAGTTTAATATAAATAAAGTATAGTATTATGTTATGTGTTATGTATATTAATAAACTGACATGTTTATACAGCCTATATTTATTTTAACACTGTGGTTGGTTTTATATCTGCTTTCACACATGATGAAAATGTTAAACCAAACAGAGAAAAACCTTTAGAGATTTATTTTGCAGCAGGAGAACAATCATAAACATGCAGAGTGAAAGTGGATTAGTTAGACCTCCTCGTGTCCAGACAGAATCACAATCCCTGAACGTCCCGCGGAGACGCCACAGAGCTTCGACTTGTTTTAAAGTGTATCATGAATTTATTGGAGTCTCAGTTTTAATGATGTCACCCTCATTCATATGGAAATAGATGAAAGTGTTTTTTTGACACAAGGACGCTGATCCAGGACGACCTCCATCACCAGGCAGCCAACAAAGCAATCAACATGGCAACCAGCTGTGGTCCATTTACTTTACAACACGGTATCCATTCATTAGAAATGCCAGCCCAGTGCTCCCAGTTGAGTAACTGGTGAGTAAGCCTTTTAATTCATGGGAAGTTTCAGGCTTTCCAACAGATAAATTGAATAATAAGAGCTTTGTGCAGCGTGAAATGATGCTGACTGAAATTATGGGATTGAGAAAACCTAAGAACACAGAGTCACGACAGAGTCTGTAATGACATGGCCATATTCAGAGATACAAGAACTATTTTGTTTCAATCAGATAATAGAAAAAAACATGGTTTTAATAGCATTTTTGTTTACTGTGATGTCATTTCTTAGAGAATTTTCAAATATTTCATATCCCTTAAAAGGATACTTCACCAATTTTCACCCAGCTTTGTATCAAAACAATGTGGGCAGCATATATAGATGAAATGTGTTGAACTTTCCTCCATCTAACCAATGTCTAGATATCCCTCCTCCCTCCACATTGAAACTGGATGACATATTTACATCATTTGGCGGAGCTTCACTGGCCCTTGGGCCTGTTGCTCAAACTACAGGCTGTTCTGGCGCATGTTTGCATTGCCGCCACCTATGCCACCAGCGCTGTGGATATAAAGACTATAGAAGCAGATTATCTCAAACTCTGAATACAATCTGATCAAATGTGGTGTGATTATATTATAGTGAGAGTTGTAAACAGGAAGTGAGCGCCATACTCTTTCCTGCAGACAAGTATAGACAAAGACCAAAAACAGGGAGGCAGCCACCCCATATTTCAGAGAGTGAATCCTTTTTCATTGTACAGTAGCACCGAGGTCATTTATTCAGTAGTGCTCTCTCTCTCTCTGTGTTTATCAAACCACAAATGAGACAAAAATTAGCTGCTAGCCACCCTGCGGCCTCTCCACCTCGCTCCACAATAAAATCGCAGCTGTTTGCCCTTAGCTCCAGTTAGCACAAGGCTATACTATTAATGTTTTCTCTCCATCTATGAAACTCTTCACCGATATTGTTACACGTTTTGTTTCATTAATTGTCAGACTCTCCTTTGGACTCTCTTTTTGATAAGTAGGCAAAGTAGGCAATTGCCAATGCTGGAATAACAACTTTCTCTGCAGAATTCTCTGCCTTTGAATCAGACTTTCACTATCCGAAGGGTCATGCACACACATCTGCATTTGAAGAACAGCCATTAGGAACGCCCTCTCTGAAATTACCCGTGATTGGTCAAAGTCTCCTGTCAAAGATTTTCTAAAGCCTAAAAGCAGCCAAGAGAAGGTACAGAAGTCTAGTTTCAGTCCACTTGACAATATGCCCAACGTTTATAACGGGACATTTACCATAACAAAACTGCCTACCTCAGCTTTAACGTGGCTAATAGTGTTCATTGTCAATGTACTTTGCATGCTCATTTGTATTTTTTTCTCACGTTGTGCTGCTGTCTGTGGAGCCCCTTTATTGTTAACCACAGCACAGTGCATCATCTTGTAGATTTCCGAACTTTTATTTTTAGAAAATGGGATTTTAAATTCCCCTTCTGGGTGCAGCAATCACTGAATTTGTAATGTCAACATTCAATCACATAAAAACAAACAAATAAAAAAAAAAACGTTGATTGCAGTACAAGAAACAAAACAAGAGGAGTTTAAGGACTTTCCCTCAGGATTGTTTCTGTTCTGCTTCGGTACATTCGGATTTTGGAAACTCAAGAATGTCAAAACACATCAGAGTGAGTGTCTCTCCACACACACACACACACACACACACACACACACAGGTGCCCTGCAGACAGCACAGTGTTTCCACTCACTCTCTCTTCATGAACCTTAATGATGATGATAATATCGTGATTTTTGTCATTATTACTATGAATGGAATTAATTATCAGTGAGGGAGGAAACAAGAGAAGACACAGCCTCTGCTGGTCCTCCACTGTGCAGCATTTCAATAACAGTTTCACTGTTAAAACTGGGTCATTGTCATGTGCTGATGGATCAGATGTGACGCTGTGTTCAGCTCAGAAAGACTCAGGAAATCCTGAGAGGTAAATAAATTAAAGGTTACAAGGAAGACATGTCAGATTATATCAGCTGCAGTCTAAATCATAAATACACTGAACAAAAATATAAATGCAACGCTTTTGTTTTTGCTCCCGTTTTTCATGAGCTGAACTCAAAGATCTAAAACTTTTTCTATATACACAAAAGACCATTTCTCACAAATATTGTTCACAAATCTGTCTAAATCTGTGTTAGTGAGCACTTCTCCTTTGCCGAGATAATCCATCCCACCTCACAGGTGTGGCATATCAAGATGCTGATTAGACAGCGTGATTATTGCACAGGTGTGCCTTAGGCTGGCCACAATAAAAGGCCACTCTGAAATGTTCGGTTTTATCACACAGCACAATGCCACAGATTTCACAAGTTTTGAGGGAGCGTGCAATTGGCATGCTGACTGCAGGAATGTCCACCAGAGCTGTTGCCTGTGAGTTGAAGTTCATTTCTCAACCATAAGCCGTCTCCAAAGGCGTTTCAGACAATTTGGCAGTACATCCAACCGGCCTCACAACTGCAGACCACGTGTAACCACACCAGCCCAGGACCTCCACATCCAGCATGTTCACCTCCAAGATCAGCCACCCAGACAGCTGCTGCAACAATCGATTTGCATAACCAAAGAATTTCTGCACAAACTGTCAGAAACCGTCTCAGGAAAGCTCATCTGCATGCTCGTCGTCCTCATTGGGGTCTCGACCTGACTGCAGTTCGTCGTCGTAACCGACTTGAGTGGGCAAATGCTCACATTTGATGGCGTCTCGCACATTGGAGAGGTGTTCTCTTCTCTTCATGGATATTTAATCCATAAATTTGGTTTAATCTGTAAGATTTAACTTAATTTAATAATAAACTTGTCTGCTCAGAGTGAAATTATTTTAACTACTTTATATATAATCAGTTCACAAATATAATTTATGTAAATAACTATTGTTTATTTTTGGACTAATTGTGTTATATTTTTTAAGACTTGCAGTATCAACAAATTATACAGGTTTGCAGATACTGTTTGGGGGAAAAAACTACCCAGCACTGTAGTCACTGCAGTATTTTCTTAATTTATTTTTTATATAAAGATATAGACTATACACTGTGGATGGCTTATGTCTTTATCTAAAAAATAAATAAATAAATTAGGTATTAAACAAATGCAGTTGACAGTTTAAATACATTAGAAGAGAAACAGAAATTATTCTTTAAAATGTATTTAATATTTATTTAACTAAGTAACTTTACTGCATTCTTCACATTTCTGGGTTTTCTGTTTATTTATTTTATGCTGTTTTGGAAATCTTTCATTTTTTAAAAAATTTATTTTAATTCATTCATTCATTCATTTTTCTTATTCTGTATTCTCATTTTTTTCCTTTATTGGATAGGACGGGTTCAGGCTAATTTTCATCTGCAGTAACCATAAGCACAGATAAAAGCAGATCGATGGCATGTCCATAGAGGGGCACATGAGCAAAGAGCAAGCATACAACCATAGACAAAAGCACATAGCAAGGCACATAGGCAAAAACAACAAGACATAAGCATTATCAATAAAACAATGACATAACCATGTAACCAAAGACATTAGGAGCATACTATGCAAAAGTACAACATAGATCAAACAAACACACAGAGTCACAAAGCAAAGCACATAAGCAAGGACAACAGCACACAAGTGCAATTAGCAAGACAGTGACATAACCATAAAACCAAAGCACATTAAGGAAAATGTATTATACAAAAGCACATAAGCCCCAACATGCAGAAAGAAAATTAGGTAATAACCACTAATTCAGATCATGACAGAATGTTCGATTAATCCAGTAACCACCGGTTTATTGATTTGGAGAATGAATTAAGAGATGTGTTGATTCTATGGGTACAGGGCTCCAGGTTTGTGCTGCTGTGAATTAAACCCACAGCTATGGGCTACTGGGCACCCCCTTTGATTGTTTCCTTGCTGTGTATTTGTGACAACTTGTCTTTGTTTCCATGGCTACTAATGTTTATTGTTAAATATGTGGAGTCATTATTGTTAAGGTGTACTGAATATTCAGCAATATACAGTACAGTATGCAGTTTTGGTATCTGCATCCTCAAATTTAGTTAATATTTCAGTCTGTTTAAACCATTAAAGGATTAATTCCAGATACGTTAAAGACTTAAGGCTTACTGTTGGCCCAATTATGCCACTTCTTGAAGGCTGAGATGAGGTTGATGCCAGGCTCAGGAACCACATGGTCAGTGATTATTGGTGGTGCCTCTGGTCATTGCGGTCTTGGTGCCCTAGCTGAAGTCATCAGTGGAAGTAGTGCCTGATGTTTGTATTTGGCTTGTTCTGCCGTTCTTTGTTTTATTGATAGCGTGTTCTGAAATTGTTTTTTATGTTGTGAAGAGAAAGAGAAGTGATCACTTTGTGGAAGTTTATGAGGATCCAAATAAGGAATATTCCATCCCAGATGTTTTTGCAGTGGTGGTCTCATTAAGCTGCTGTGCACCATCACATCTCAGTCAATGTCTCGCAAAGTCTGCATGTATGGAAATATGAAGGAAACCTGCCACAGTGGCTAAGAGGTTGGACAGATCCATCAGTATATCAGTGTTTTGCTGGTGGACTTTAAAAAGTGATTCATGCTGATTTTCATGATGCTTTTTATTAACTCTCACTGTCATCATTCTGCCCAAACAGAAGGAGAGTGACCAGCAGATCAATGTGCAGGTGGAGGGCAGCCTGACCACCTTCACCCAGACGGGCCTAGCAGCTGGTCAGGATTATACCGCCAGCATCACCGGAGAGATCGACGGCAGGAGAGGAGCCGAGAGCTCCACCGAATTCATGACCCGTGAGCTCCTTATTTTTATTTATACTTACTTAAATTAAACAATTAGTTTCACGGTCAATGTATGTACTAACTAACTAACTAACTAACTATAACTATATGTACTAACAGCCCGGTCACCAGAGGAAAATGTTGGCATTGTACGTTTAACAAAACGGGTTGTTTTTTAGCGACCCATGGCTTTTTTTGCTACATGAAGCGGTTGTTTTTAAGACACCACTGCATTTTCTATGATCATGCTGCAAAAAGTGGTTATTTTTTACTGAGACATTGCTGCCTTCCATACCAGGATAGTGCCACTAAAAGTGATTGTTTTTTATCAAGACTTCCCTGCATTTCTGGCCCAGGTAGTGCCACAAACATGGTTGTTATTTACTGAGACACTGCTGCTTTTCCTACCAGTATAGTACAATGAAAAGCAGTAATCAACCAAGACATTACTGTGTTTCCAGCCAGCACAGTGACTCAAAAACAATTGGTTTTACAGTGACATCACTGCTTTTCCTGCTGAGATAGTAGCACAAAAGGCAGGTATTTTAAGCCAAAAGATGATCTTTTCTCTAACCATAACCAAGTGTTTTTGTCCCTAAGCCTAACCACACATTAACCACTGGGTTGTTGAAGTTTCAATGTATCCGCAATAACGTAAATGTAACGTATCCGTGGTTGGCAGAAACATACCATAGCATTGTTTCTGTCAAATGGGCTGGTATTAGATGACAGAAAAGGCACACATGGTTCTGTGTCTCTCTTCTTGGGCAAAAAAAGTAAAAAGCAGAAAATATTTTTTTAACACCTGGTTGTTTATTTCCCTATTAAATATAATTTGTTATCTTGTGGTCAGTCAGTGTCATAATATCTTGAACTTTTCCTAAAATGTTTCTTTATTGTCTGGTTTACAGTAATAATGTATTTCGGTGTCACACTGCTACAGTAGTGAAGTAGTGTTTCATGTCTTGTAATGATCTAAAAAGCTGTTTCAGCAATTTTTCTACATTTCTGGGGGGAATCTGAAATCAAAATTTTAAAAGAAGGATATTGATAAGCAGTACAAAATATATGCTACAGCTTTATACAAGAATATTGGTATCCATATCTGCATTATGAAAAGCCCTATTCATCAAATATGGCAAATGCTGAAATCATGAATATATTACAGTTGACAGTAATGCTTACAAATGTAAAATGTCCCAACATAAGTGCAGTTTACTGGTTAGAAAACGGAGCTTCTGACCAACGTATTGGCAGATGTGAGCAGCTTAAATCGCTCAACTGGCAAAGAGAATTTAAACATTTCCCTCTCACTGCCCTTCCTGTGAACGATGTAATCTGTGGCAGCTGCTGCAGGAAGGCTGTGAACAGGAAGGCTGAGGTTTGCAGAAGTCTAACTGTGACTTCAGAAAAGGAAAGACAAGGGAAATGTGCTGAGCCAAGTCTGCAGGGTAAACTAATGTGGATGCTTGTGTACCTGCTCACACTGCTACATGTTACCTGGCAGAATAGAGGTTGTAAAACTGGAAATTTTGTCTTTTCCCTTCTTCTTCTTCAGTCATCTCCGGTCCCACTAACCTTCGAGCCGTCAAGACGACCTCCACATCTGCAGTGGTCCAGTGGGAGCAGTCGCAGGGTGAGATTCACAAGTACCGTTTGACCGTAACGCCCAATGACAGAGCAGGAAAGAGTCAAGAAATGGTCATCCCAGCTGGCCAAGACTCCGTCCACATCCAGCAGCTGGAAGCGGGGCGTTTGTATGACATCACACTGGTAGCGGAGAAGGGCAAGAGTCAGAGTAAACCAGCAACCACCCAGGTTATTCCAGGTGAGTAGGAACAAAGTTTATCTGAACTGCTGACGTCAATGACATCTTATTTTATCTCATCACATGTCACAGTGGTGTTCAAGATAACAAACAGTGATGGCCCCGATTTAAGACAGTTCTGATTATAAGTTGAACTCCTCTTTTCAGCCAGCTGTTTTTAAAGTTTCTCTTATTACTCCAAAGATATGACACTCCTGATTCCTGATAAATAACCAAATATGGATTAATGCACCACTGAAAATATACCCCAACAAATGCACTCTTCCCTCCTGTTTTAGGAAATTACTTTAACTACTTTTTTAAAAATTAATTTGTAAAATTGTGAGATAGTTTTAATAGGCTGTGATTTCAGCTCGTATGAGTTTGGAGCTAAGAGCCACAAGCAGAAAGTCCAAAAGTGTTGAGAGATGAATTAATGAGTTTTGTGTCTTTTTAATGTGATTTGAGTAAAGAGAAATATGGAATAAAACCCGACTTACTCTTTGGTCCCTCTCCAGACACATTTTAAAGTAATACTAATGTTTAACATGGTTTTCACACATAATAGTTAAAAAAAACACTTGAAGGGGCTGGAAGCAGATCTAATCTTTCTTCCTCATTGAGATATGCCTTAGCTGTAAGTTTTTCATTTCACTTTCTCCAGTGCTGTTAGTGTAAAAGAGCAGTGCACATCAAGATAACTAGCATTAAAGGAAATGTACAAGAGATTCAGACATACATGTTTGAGCTTCAGTCAGACCCATACTCAGATGACCAAAATCAACAACTAGCAGATGTAAAAGAACTGTAAGTGTAGTTAGCATCTTTCATGTTGCTGGCAGAGGCTGATGCCACATTAGTGGTTGTGAAACATGATATCTGGTACAATGGGTTATTTTGTAGATAGTGGAAGGAAGCTCCAGGATCATCCAAAAATGGCACTCTCTGCTATGTTTGCTGTCATTATGCTAAAGTTAACTCTGCTCTGTGTACTGACAAGTCCCCTCAGCACTGGAGGGTCCAGGTTTCTTTGTCAGGGTTATGTTAAAGTCTGTTCCCCTTTCAATAAGTTTCCCGTACTGAACAGTGATTGGCTTGTGTATTAGTGATATACCTAATCTAGCTCACCCAGCGTACATTTGAATCTCAGATTTTTACGGATATCAACCCCCCCCCCCACACACACACACACACACACACACACACACACCCCTTCCGCAAAGGAATGTAAACACCTCTCTAATGACAAACTTTGCAGAAATACAAGTCAGTATTTCAGTATTGTCAAGGTCAGACATAAACAGAAGTTTAAAAAAAAAACATTTTTGAGGACTTAAAGATCTAAAAGAATTCTCCAATTCTCTGATACTTTGACCTTGCACGTGCTCATCGTGAGCAGGTCAAATATTCAGGTGAAAAAAGACTTGCTTCAGCTAAGTGAAACTTTATGTGTCCTCATTATTAGATAGAACGGAAAATTTAAAACAGATTACACTGTGGCGAAATGTCACAGTAAACTTAATGAAGCAAGGTGAACCCTAAACCTCAAGGAGCAAAAATAATTAGTTTCAGAAGAAAATATTCCGTAAATTGCTCCGTTTTCCTGAACTCAGTCATGCTATTTTCCTCTCAGTGGTGTAACAGACACCATGTTGAATTCCTCTGTCAGACATTAATATTAATTATATTTTAATTTTCTCATTGCAGGTTCTACATGGAGATCACTGTAAAAAAGTTGTTTTTTTGTTGCTCATGCATATTAACTGACAAACTACTGTTAATCAGGTTTCCTTAAAAGTATCAAAATTATTATTAAAACTGATTTTCTTCCTTTATTAGACATGATCTCTTCTGGATTATTAACAACAGCAGCATATGATGACCTTAACAATGAACCCAAATGCTCACTCCCTTCACATCTTTAGGGAAGCTATTACCAGGGGTTACCACAGCAGCTTTGACCATGCAGATCACATTAGCACCTGGACAAGATGTTGAAGACAGAGACCAAGAGGTTAACCCATCGCCTGAGGTGCAAGTCTTTGACCAACAGAGGAGGAGGGAGGATGGGAGCGAGGCTGACTCTATAAAAGTTGGAAGTATCGATGGACCAAACAGAAACTCCTCAACCTCTGTGACTGCAAAAACTAAACCTCTGGTCAGCAGAATGGTGGCAGTAAATGGCACCAGGCCCAGAGTCCCTGGAAGGTCCACATTGTACAAGAAGCCAAATGTCTCAGGCCCTTTCCGTTTCAACACAACCAGAGTTGTGCCTGGACGGAAAAAGGTTGGCCCAGGCCCTTTGAAAAAGCCCCCAGTGGGGCAGAAGAAGAAGGCACCAACACTACCCAAAAAACTAAAACCAGGTGTCCACACTATTGGAGACAGGAAAATAGCTTTAACTGTGAGAGACCCAAGTGTAGATGCATCAACCAATGAGAGGAGGGATGACAAGAATCCAGCTAAAATGTCTGGGAGTGATTCAGATACAAACAGACAAAGTAGCTCAGAGGAACCAACTGTCGGTTCCAAAGAGCAACCAGATGTTGGCATGGCAGGCCAAGGAAATGACACTGCTCCAGTGTCTTCAGAGCCAACTAGGACTGTTCAAAGCCAAGAAAAGAAATGTATGAACAAAGTTAAAGTGACACACATCAGATTACCCCATCGGGGCAAAGGCAGCGGGTGTAGAGGG
The DNA here is from genome assembly GCA_026686955.1 of Epinephelus cyanopodus. Lineage (NCBI taxonomy): Eukaryota > Metazoa > Chordata > Actinopteri > Perciformes > Serranidae > Epinephelus > Epinephelus cyanopodus. Next base: position 7,682,723 of record CM048931.1, on the reverse strand, counting down.
GATGGAACAGTGCTAGTTGGACAGACACCAGGTTCAGATCAAGGTTCTTCTGGAGCAGATGATTTGAAAACCTTGTCTGCAGAGACAGACCTCGACTATACACCAGACCTTTTACATAAACTCCTAACTGACACTTTTGACAGTTTGAATATCACAACATTTTCTGTTCACCTGTCTAACCCATCGAACCTCTCTGTTAATGCAGAAACAGTAGGAAGTCAGATTGTCAGGGGACTGAAGCCATTGGCACCATCCTTGTCCGAGTCTCCACGTTTATCATCATCGCATTCATCAACCTTACAATCATTGTCATCACATTCATCATCACCCCTTTCCAGCTCTGATGAATCAGGTTCAGTTGGCAGCAATGAACTAGATGCTGAAAACAGCAGAAATAAACCTGAAATTACATCACCTGAAGACCAAAAACTACCACCCACAGGAAAAGGTGGTGCACCTCTTTTCCACCCAACACCTGCAAAACATTCATATATTATGTCAGCTGGAGACAGAAAACCACCACCATCATCATCATCATTGGCATCAGCTCCATCCTCATCTTCTTCAGCACCACCTTATTCATCATCAACAGCAGCACCATCATCATTACTACAGTCCTCAGCTGCACCATTGTCATCATTGCCATCATCTTCATCCTCACCCTCTTTAGCACCACCTTTATCATCATCAACAGAAGGACCATCTTTGCTAACAAATTTTATTTCACCATCCCTGTCATCATCACCTTCATCTCCATTATCGTCCCTTTCCAGCTCAGATAAATCAGGTTCAGTTGGAAGCAATGAACAAGATGCAGATAACAGCAGAATTACAACTGACATTACATCACCTGAAGACAGAAAGCTACCACCCTTAGGAAAAGGTGGCGCACCTCTTTTCCGCCGAACACCTGCAAAACATGGACACATACGTCGCCCACACCCAAATTTTGGATCATTTCAGAACAAAACCCGTCTAAATTTAAGAGATCCTCATCTTTCAACTCCTCATTTGAAACTCACCCTAAGAAAAGACCCAGACACTAGACATGCATCCACAAGTGAATCATCTGCTTCAGAGGAATCTTCCTTAGTTGAAGCAATTGCAGCAGTGAAGGATACAAGTACAGACAAAGATTGGGCAACTACACCCACATCCTCTGGAATTGAACAATTGCAGAAAAAGATGCCAACAGAAAAAGGACGAATCCCAATGCGGCGTCTTCCTCCAAAAGGAGGATACGTGCGTCGGATAAACTTTGGACCATTTCAGAACCGAACTCGTCCAAATTTGAGGCTGTTGCCTCCCTCAGCTCGACCTTTAAATCCTGCATCAGAAACAAAGAGAGATCATATATCTTCCACTGAACTGCCAGCCACTGTTTCCAAACAACCATATCCAGCTAAAGGTGCAGGGCCAATAGTAACAGAGAATGAAGACAGAGTTGGGACAAGAATATCCTCAACAAACATGTCCACTGAATTAAATCAGACCCTCAGAGGAAGTGGAGTGCCTTCCTCTCATCGCCCAACCACCAAAATTGGTTATTTCCGTCGGCCGCAACTGCATGGTGGACGTGTCCAAAACAAAACCCGTATAAACCTGAGACCACCCCAACATCCACAAAGAGGTCCCATGCGCAAGCCTCTTCCAACCAAAAACCTGAATGGAGGCAGCAGCATTCCTGTTGGAAGTCGGTTTAGCCAATTAAAACAGGATACCACCCCTAAAATCCAAGAAAAACAATCAGGAAGCCAGGCTATACCCATGCCTACCCAAAGAGTCCAGTTAGAAAAGAATACTACCCCTGAAATCCAAGATAACCAATCAGGAGGCCAGGCTGCCCCTATGCCTACCCAAAGAGTCCAATTAGAAAAGAATAGTACCCCTGAAACCCCAGATAATCAATCAGAAGAGCAGGCTGCCCCCATGCCTACCCAACGAGTCCAATTAGAAATGGAGAGTCTTCCTGAAATCCAAGATAATCAACTGGGAGAGCAGGCTACCCCCATGCCTACCCAAGGATTCCAAATTGAACAATCAGGGGAACAGCACACTGCAGAGGTAACTCCAAGAGCCCAGATCGATGGCCATGTCACCACCATCAAACCACAGATTAACAAATCAGAAGAGGGGAACAATGCTCCAGTCCAAACTACAAAATCTGGGGAAGAAGAAAATATCATACCAGATTCAAGCACTAACATCCATAAAGAAAGAGTAATTGCTGGCAAAAATATTGGCACTACAAGTCGAGGTAAACTGATGACCAGTCAAACTGCCTCTGATTCAAGATATGGAACCCCAAAACGAGTCACACTTCCAAAGAGACGACCACCGATGAAAGGACCACATCAGAGTCAAATAAGACACTACAACAGTGGGAGCCAAAGAAGACAGGATACAAAAACACACAATACTACAAAACGGTTGTTTGGCAAGAGACCCGAACAAAGAAGAAGTGAGGATTCAAAACCTCAGGCTAGATTTGATGTTCCTTCTTCTTCTGGAGTTACAAGGGAACCTCTTGACTATGTTGGAGTGACAAACCGGACCTCGGATGGATTTACACTCATATGGGACTCACCCGAAGAGAAGTACAAAAACTTTGTTGTGACAAGCCAAAATGTTGAGAAAGATGAAGGGCCAAAGCCAAAGAAAAGCAAGAACAATCTGGAAGAAGACCAAGGAGGTCCTAAAAAACAAGGTGGCAATAGAAAGGAGGAAGGAAAGCGTCTACCAACCAAAGAAACAGAATCAGAAAATGGAGGCAGTGAAGATGAAAACAGAGTACCTGAAAGTGTCTCCACACAAGTTCGAAAGATCCAAAGCAGCTCAAAAGACAAACCTGTAACAGGAAGTGGTGAAATCTTCAAAAAAGTTGTTCCTGGTTCAGCTCGATCCTTCCAGTTTGAGAATCTGCCTCCTCAGACGGAGTACACCGTGACCTTGCTTGGAAAGGGTCCTGGCTTGCTGTCCAAACTGCACAAGCTTGTCATCAGTACAGGTACAAGCCATTGTGACAGTGTGTAGAACAACCTTAATCACTACTGCACAATGCTACATTACTGTCAATGTTGTGAAGTCTTCGACAGAAAATGTGCTCTTTTCACTTCACTCCGCCTTAGAATAAAAAACTGTTCACACACATTCTTTATCTTTACTGCACCACGTCTGTGCTGATTTAAACAAAAATGCATTTGTTGACTAATTGTCACTTGTGTTAAGTGTGACTGAAAATGTTTGCTCACCCACTAAATGCTTCCTCCATGTTCATTTCAAGAGTCCAAGTGCTGTGGTGCTCTTGAAAACTGTAAGCTTGTGATTTACAGTTTCACCCATGTATTTCTTATTTAATCACTGATCTGGTAATGACATAACCTGTTTTGTTTGTTTTCAGTGATGTTCAAAATGTCTATCAAGTGGTTGTTCTTTGTATTAATGCTGTGTTTGTGGACTTATATGTCAACTTTCATGAATATATGAAATATTCATGAATTAGTCATAATAATCGGCATTCTCAACCACACACATTCAGTTATTTGATGTCAAACCTCAGTTGTGCAAAGACAAATTGTTAGCTAGCTAGCTTGTTGTGGCTTGTAGTTTCAGGTTAACATTTGCATCAGTTGTCCTTAGCACGTTGGTTATGTTAGCTTGCAAAGTGTCCAGTTTAGCAAACCTGGAGATGATTTTTTGTTTGGTTCTCAGTTCAGCACTTACTGGATCTTGAGTAATGAAGAACGTGAAGTTGAGGTCACGCCATGTTAAAGTTTTTGGACAGGGGCGTCATCTTGTGAGGCCTGCTCAAAGTATCCTCATACAACAGTTCATATTAGATCTAATGATTTATATGATATCTAAAGGATTAGCACCCCACAAGCTATGCACTTAGCATAAAGTTACATGCTTAATGTGAAGTTACTTAAGTTAGGTTTTAGGAAAAGAAACATGGTGATGACGTACCTTAAAATAACTCCAAATTGACTTGCTTTTTGTGGTTCCAAACACCAGTTTCCTTGGGGAAAGTCCTGGGGAAATGTCTTTTGTTTGTCATATAGAAATTGTGGTGCTTTTTTTTTTCATTGGAAAATGTTCTAGAAGTGCATGAGAACAGCCAGGTCTGCTACTTGGTCAAGCAATAAATTAATAAATTCTCCATCCAAGTACTGAGCAGGTTTTATGCAAATATATGAGTTCACCAATTCTGTTTCACCAAATCTTAACTAAGTGATGGATTGTAAAAAAGTACATTTACTTTAGTACTGTACTCTGGAGTACTTGTATTGTAGTATATCCTCCGTTCCACTCTTTACCTTTATGTTTTGATGTAAATTAAACTTCTCAGCAGTTTATTTTATTAAAGCTAAAACAATGGTGGGTAGACAGAAGATTTGCTGTTTCAATGCAGGAGTTGTACTTGTAATACAGTTGTTTTACTATGTGGTATTAGTATTTAAGTGAGGTAAGAAATGATAATTAAAAAAAAAATACACAAACAGCTACAAGCCACATTGATAAATGACTTCCAGGACTTCAGAATGGCAGCAGACTGGGAACTTTATCCAGTGTCACTTCATTGAGACAGTTCATTAACTGAGTTGACATCAAATGAGAGCTCAACAGTAACAACATAACACAATTCATTCACTGCTGCTCTGGTTTTCTCTCATTCAGGGTAAGCTAACAGCCAGCTTCACTGACACCTCTTCACCTCTCACCCAAACCAGGGTAAGACCACAGCTGGTCTCTGTACGTTTGGTCTGTCTTCACCTCTTACAAGAAAAATAAATTAAAGAACAAATCAAAGTTAAATGTGAATATTTTATAATTAACAAGTGTATCAGATTGACAGCATGGTCCCTATTTAAGGGGACAGTTCACCTCAAAATAACAAAAAAACATATTTTTCCTCTTATCTGTAGTGCTGTTTATCAGTCTGGATTGTTTTGGTGTGAATTGCAGGGAGTTGGAGATCGTAAGTGCTATATCGTAGGCAACTGGACTTGCTTGCGTTTCTTGAAGACGTTTCGCCTCTCATCCAAGAAGCTTCGTCAGTTCTAAATGGCTGGTACGAAGCTGAAGTCTTTAAACCTTGTGTGGTGTTGTTCAACAAACACCACATCCCTGTGCACTTTAAACCCAGTAACACACTGCGACAGAAACTTGTCCACCCCAAGGACAAAACGCCTAGACATAAGCAGAGTAATGCAGTTCAGTGCAGCCAGGAATGCACAGATTTATACATTGGGGAAACAAAACAACCACTCCACAAGCGCATGGCACAGCACAGGAGAGCCAGCTCCTCAGGTCAAGAACGAAGTGTGCATCTACTCATGGACATGAAACCATTGTTTGTGACAGTGCGAGATGTAGATATTAATGGCGTCCCCCACAGCTGCGCTGTAACATTAGCTTACTAGCTCAGTGGTGCTAGGTGTACGACCAGTAGATGCACACTTCCTTGTGCATGGTTAGTGTAGTTGATGTAAACAAACTAGATGCTGCTCAAAACAAGGTCTGTGGATTACCTTGAGTAACCAGGTCATGATTTCTGGAAAGAGACATTGCTGTTGAGTTTTTCATTTTTTATTTTATTTTATTTATTTATTTATTTTATTGGCCCTTTGAGCACCACAACCGAAGTGCTAAATATTTATTGCTGAAAAGTAAACACCACTGCATATAGCATAGCAATAGCATTGATTCATCTGTCTGAATTTTATTTGTTGTAAATTCACCTATTTCTCCAAAATTTTATTTTTTTTAAATTCGAAATATATATTTAGGTTCCTTAAATTTGCTTGGTCAAATTCAGATCAAAAATTCAAACAGACAAAATTGAATTAATAAAAAGAATTGCCTATTCTGTCCTGGCCTGGAAGATGCTATTTGAAAATTTTCAACTTGAATTTTTGTAATTCTGATGACTAGAAGTAACATTTCGAGCATCAGGCTCTTCATCAGACTGATGAAGAGCCTGACGCTTGAAACGTTACTTCTATTTAAATAAATTCGACTGAGCATTGGAGCCCTGCAGTGTGCGAACTGTTTTAATCTTCTTTTGTATGCCCTGTCTTCAGCTCAGCACCTGCCAGTTTTTGGTTTGGATGTGCGTGTGGACTTCTTTGTACAGTATGTGAACACTGAATAAATAATTCAAATTTACCCTTTGAAGGTGCCAATCAAGAAATTTCAGATTTTAATTCTAAAGGCATGAATTCACAACAAATAGAATTAGATACATTTATTTCCAAAGTAAAATATTTAAATGCTTTGAATTCAGTGGTCTTTAAATTTTGATATTCAGTGGCTGTTAAAATACAATGACTTATGTCTCTTATATGCTACCATTCTAAACAATCCAGACTTATAAATAGCATTATGGGTAAAAAAGGAAAAATATGTTATTGATTTTGGGCTGAATTGTCCGTTTCACTTAAGAGGTATTACAAAGACAGTCTAGCTATTTCATTGTAATACAAAAGTGCAAGTGTTGCACTATGTATTAAGCTATTGACAAGGAAATCTCAGAAATGCATTTCAGGACACGTGCAAAACTGTGTTGTTAATTAGTTCAGTGACTCCATTTTAATCTATTTTAAGAGTGTTTTGAGTGTGGTTTTACCAGGAAAATCATTCACACCACAGTGAGGTTGAAAATGTGCAAAATAATTCTCCAACGCTTAAATCTTCTATGTTGAATTAATATCTCAATGTATTTGTTTTCATTCATCCTGTGAAACTTTATTCTTCCTTTGTTTTGACATCCTTCACTCCTGCCACGCTTTTATTTTCAGGTTTGAGCGACCGGCTAACTATTGAACATCATCTTTCTTTCCTTTGCTGCTGTCCAGGATCCATCACCTGCATTTGACTGTTATAATTAATTACTGTATGTCTGTATATGATTTGTATACTGTATATATGTTTGCACTGTACATATATACACACAAACTCACCGGAGCACTAATTGCAAATGTGTGGATGAATAAATAATAATGTACACACACTGTTTTCACTTTCTTAGTGGCCAATTTTGTCATCTTTTCATGAAACCTGCTACACTATCTGTCCAGAGTTACTAGTTTTATCTTCTTTACTTCATCTCTTATTGCTCTCTTTCCTTTTATTTCACCTGCTCTGTCTTCTTATTCCTGTTTCATCCGTTTTTCTTCATGTTTCCTCTTTTCTTTTATTTCTCCCTCTTCTTTTCTTCCCTTCCTTTCTTTCCCTCACTTTCATCTACCTCTCTTATGGTATTCTTCGTACCATTCAGGCCCAGAGCCTCCAACGGACATTGTCTTCAGCGAAGTGACAGATAACTCTCTGACGGTGTCGTGGACCAAACCTAAGACTCCCATCAGTGGTTTCAAGGTCACCTACACCCACACGGAGGATGGTGAGAGCTGACATTTATGTTTAATTAAAATGCACTTAATAATATCATATAACAAGTGTTTTGGTATGTTGTTTCCTCTGCCGAGACTTTCTATATCAGGAGTGTGTCATAGCTTTTATGCCTTCTTCCAAATTAACTTTAATTCTATCAATAATTCAACCTTATAATAAGCTATAAAGGAATACTTCACCCACTAAATGACAGTTAATATATTTTAAATACTCACCATGTGTGTCCTTGAATATGTGAAGAAAGCTTTGTATTTCTCGCATGACTCCACGGTGAACAGAGAATCCCAAAAACTAAGAAAATTCTTGATGAATAGAAGTAATCACTGTAAACCCCAATCCATCCATGACACAAAATTTTAATGCATAGCATACACAAACGCCCTGGATTGTCAAAATGACAATTTATGCTCACATGACTTAAAAACTCACTTTACGAAGCCAATTTCGCCTAATTAGTTTGAGGCCAATAAACAACACTATTATTGTGCACTTAACATATTGTGGCATGGTGGGGTTCAATGGGTGGAGTTTCCCAGCATGCCATGAGATAATGTGTTTAAGGCCATGAGTTAAGCCATATACATAGTTAGTGATTCCCTCACTGTGTAGATATTAGAGAGTCTCACAGTTGCATTAAGGTGAAATTAAATGCCAGACAAGGGTCATGTGACACATTTATTTTGTGTCCTCCGACCAGTCAAAGGCCTACTTTACACTACATGGTTCTGTTCTGATTTTTTCCTCTCAAGTGGCACAGATCGGACCTTTAATGAAAGTGTAAACAGGAAAAAAACGCATGATATCAGATATTGTCAGATCAGATTCAGGCCTCCTTCATATGTGGAAATATATCGGATACGAATCAGATATCTGCCAATAGGTCTGTAATCTAAACAGACAGATCGGATATTTCCTGGCAATCCACGTTGTACGTCATGAATAATGCGACAACCGCGCATTTTGATGACGTGTTCATGAGTGAGGGAAAGGAGGGAAAGCCGAATAAATCGCACGTCAATCAAAAACTATGAACCAAAAAAAACCACAATCTATCCCGAGTGAGACAAACTGCTTGATCCCCGTCCAGTGTACCAGCAGAGAACCTGCACAACCGAATCAGCGAAAAAACACACCTGGCTACACAGCCTCTCTACCTGAGCAACTGAAGGTGTGGCTCGCACCCTCGACACACAGACGGACGGTGCTTCTACATGCCGGCCAAACGACTGTACAAACTGTAAGAAATAAATATGCGAGGTGAACACTGCTTTTCTATCTTTTTTTTCTTTTTAATTTTTCTTTCTGTCAACGACATACACTCCTAACACAGGACGGACTGTTTTTATTGACTGAGTCGATTATTAAGCCATAGTGATGCGCGGATCAGCATGTACGCATCAATCACCCAGCGGCACCGGTCTGCAACTGCAGAGGCATTTCCACCGCTCTAGTTACCTTTTTAAATTATGTGGAGCAGCGCCAGCCTTCCAGGTGATTTATTTTTTAACAATGAACTTCAAATATTTAAAGTTAGTCCTTAAAATTGCTTTCAGTAATGTAAACATTTCCATGCGCGTCAGGAAAATCAGGATTTAGGCAACAAATTGGAATTGGGCATCAAGACATGGTAGTGTAAAGGCAGCCTTTAAGTGCTTTTTTACACTACATGTCACATTCACCCATTCACACACACTCACACACTGGTGGCCAAGGCTACCATACTCAGTAGCTATTCATACACTTACACTACAATTGAACAGCCACTGGGAGCAATTTGGGTTCGGTACCTTCCCCAGTGATACTTCAACATGCAGAATGGAGGAGCCGATCTTCCAATTAGTGGACAACCCGCTCTACCTCTGAGCCACCGCCACCCAAGTGCAAGGTGTTTTCAAAAAAGTTGAGTGAGAGAACTGGGGTTTACAACAGCAAAACCCCATCAAAGCATCCTTTTACAAACTCTCACACAACTCATGCAGAATAATCCAAGTATCATTTATCCAGTCATATTCCCAGTGCCTTAAACGCCCTGAGCATACCTGAGCCCATGCACATGAGCTTGAGCTCAGGCTAGCTACTTGGTCATGTATGAGACAGCACACTTTGATGCCAGACTCCTGACAAGAACTGGTCCAAACACAGTGGCCCAATTCTGGCCCTCTGGCCGGACTACACAATATCAGCCCGACTGTTGCACAGTATTGGCTCGGATCATGAACGACAATGAATGTTTTGCGCAATAACCCCTTGTTTTATCCTGTGTAGTGTGTCATAGTAGACAATAATGACACCACATCTCATAAGGTCCCAACAGAAAGTCTAGCATTTTTGATTTTCTTTGTGACTTCTCCCTTCATAGCCGTCACTTTGACCAATAGAAACACAGAGCGATCTGCTGCTGTAGACAGCTTAAGGTCAACAACACCCCAGCCTTTTTATTATTTCCTCTAGGGACGTTACCATACAGAGAAAACTTTTAATCCTCTCCCGTTTGCCCTGTAAAAGTTAATGTATCAAGCTGTCGTTTTAAACTCAACACTCCTTATATCCTTTTGCAATTATAAACCCCTCGTAATTTCAGTTGAGAGAATCCCTTAATTTTCTAAAAAGGTTTATATTGTGAAACACAGGAACTTGTGGAGGATTCAGTGACTTACATAGTTTGCATTCACTACTTCAAATGTTTCTTCTTTGATCTGGTGGCACTTTTTACGCGACTACAGTTTCAGTTCTGCTGGGACATGAACTACAGTGACTGAAATATTAATAGTAATAATAGTAAAAATAGGACACGAATAATTCTTTGGATATCATGCACAATGTAAAAGACAACCAGCTATGAATGATAGTGGACTAACAGGTAGTTTGTCATGACTGTCAGCCAAGTCAGCAAGATTTTATGACTCCACCATTGCCTAATCTGATAAAGTGACTGTTGGGATGGACAAAAATGTGGTGTAGTCTGACAGACCAAAGGCAGCTCACATCTGTAACCAGAACACAGCTGTGTGGGCAGACACTCACCTGGAATCCATCAGTGGGAGGAGATGTAAAGTGAATTTGTTATTATTGTGAATATGCTGCACATTTAAGTTTGAAAAGCAAATATAATATTAATTTTGATTAATTTCTTCTTTGTGTTTCTGCAGGTGAGCCAGTGTCGGTGTCTGTGGATTCAGACGACTCCACCGTCGGCCTCTCACAGCTCTCACCTGGTTCTTCCTACGAGGTCAGCGTCATCTCCATCCTCGGGCTGGACGAGAGCGATCCAATCAAAGACTTTGTCACGACACGTAAGTACTACAGCTTTCACATTGTTTTTCAAAGTGAAACATTCCCGGTTTGAAAGTGTTCCCGCATGATGTACTCCAGAGAGCGTGTTCCTTTAAAATTGGTACTATGTTGCATAGGAGAGTCTCCCGTTTTCTATTTTTATGTTAAACTTTTAAAGTAAGAGTTTAAATTCTCAACATATTAAAAAAAAAAACAAAAAAAAAAACCCTGCATGTTTTCTTGAGTTTCTCTCAGCATGTATTTCAGGAGTCTTTGGCAACATCTGCAGCAGGTGTTGAATCTGGAAACAATCCCTGCATTTAATCTCAGAGGAGTTTCATCCTGCTTTGTGTTATTCAAAACTCTGAGGGTGTAACTGTTGACAAACCCAACATAATCGGTCTCACAGTGTGAAATCATCTCTCAGCTTTCTTTATGTTTCTTCATCTTTTTTTTTTTTTTTTGGCCTCTTCTGCACATTCCAACAGAGCTCTGTTGTCATTTCGTAATTTTTTTAAGATGCTGTTTTTCTTTTTGTTTGGTTTTTAACATTTTCAGTGCAAATGAAGTGAAATGAAGAAAAATGTCATCATCTTTTTGTCGCTTTCAGTCCCTGACCCTCCCACAGATCTCCGAGCTGTGAACATCACAGATACCAAAGCCTTGTTGTTGTGGCGTCCAGCGTTGGCCACTGTTGATAAATACGCCATCGTTTATGGCTCTGGGACAGGTCAGTGGTAATGCTGTCAAGTGTCTCTGCAATAGAGTTAATGTTTCTGTGTCTAATGGAAGATTTTTTTTTCTGTATCTGTTCACTGTGCAGCTGCAACCCGACGATAATACAGGTTCTATGAAAATTCAGTTTTTGTACAACTTTTACTCTTTGTTTTGCTTATAGAATTATAAAAACCTCACTGTTTCTGCTGAACATCTTAAGAAATGTATGAAAATTTAATGTGTTATTATCCAATCATAACCACTCACTTCAGCAAGTTATATGGACTTTCTTTGACTTGGTGTAAGATATTAAGATAGTAAGATATAACTTTATCAACAGAAGCCCTGTCAAAGTATCATGGGTACAGTAGTGTCTGAACAAGATAATTGACTCTATCTAAGATACCAAAGAAATGGCACCCTGCCAAAAACTGCAGTTCCTCTAATGGCCACTTGAGGCTGGCTCTGAGAGTGAGCCAATCCCCAAAGGCCCTCATGTTAAAATGCCCAACTTTAGAAATTAACATGTTTACAGTCTGGTACTTAAAACTGTTTCAGGCTCTATAGCTAATTTCAACATTCAAGAAAACTGTACTGGCAGTTGGATTTTTATATAACTCACCTTTTTACATTTACCAAGGTTTTAATTTAAGTTAAGGTATTTTAAGTTACACATAATTAAGTGCATGGTTGCTTTAAGTTAGAGGTGGGTGACGTCAGCTTTGGTAAGGTAATTTACCATGGTGTAACCTCAGATTCAAAGATTATAGGCGTAGCCCCAGCTGTCGCTTCTTCAGTGTGTTACAGTTCATGAAAGTTAATTGCCACTAACCTCAACAGCCAGCTCCAGGTCAAATCCCAAACATCCTACAGTTCCCAGCCCTTCACAATATGTTTCCACCAATTATGTTCTCCCTCCCACAAACATTCCTGTAATCGTCACTAAAAGACCCTACTCAATCAAGCCAAGAGTTTACTACCCATTACTATTTCTCAATCCTCTCAAACCATCCAAAAGTATCGTCATCTGAAACCGGCTCTATTCAACACACAATGTCTGAACTGACATCACTGACGATAACCTGGATTTTCTTTGCATCACAAAACCCCTGGACAATTTTTCACTTCATCAGACCACACCCACCGGATTCACATATACTGACAAACCTCGCCCTGGGGGCCGCGGAGGTGGTGTTGCTGCTATTCATCGGAGTGGAATCAAAATAACCACCGTTTCCACCCTGCAGTTAACTCATTTGAACATCTTGTCTTCAAACTCTCTGGTCCCACCCCCCAGTCTCTGCCCCCAAGCCACACCCCTCCTTCCTGTCTGATTTTTCTGTTTTTTGACCCAGCTCTGTGCCATTTCACCTTCTGTTCTCCTCTTCTGCAATTTCAATCTCCACATTGATAATACTGTATGCCCCTATGCTCAAAAAACCCAGATTCAATCCCAACATCATGACCAATCTGGTCTGCTCAACTGGTCTAACATTACACCACCTCTCCAGCATCAACCTCCATATCTCTGACCACCTGGCAATCATTATGGGCATTAATATCCCCATCCCCACTCCTAACGCAAAACGCACAATATCCTTCAGAAATCTCAAACCCATCACGCCCTCAGCCTCACTCACCAGCATAATATCTACTTCCCCTTCCCCATTCTCCGACGACCCCACTGACCTTGTCTACTATTATAACACCACTCTCTCTTTCTGCCTAAATCAGTTCGTCCCCATCAAAACTAAAACCGTCTCCTTCACTCACTCTGCCCCCTGGTACACCCCTGAGCTCCACGCCATGAAATCCCGAAAGCGTCAGCTGGAATGACTCTACAAGAAGACTAGCCTAATAGTTCACCTTTAAGCCTACACAGATCACATACAGTATGTGATATTAAGAATGATTTCATCCTGTCATCAAACTGAACAGCGAAAAATACTCTGTACTTAAGTCATAATAATTCTTAAATGTGCCTTAGCCTACTTTTAATATTTGTAAATTATTTCTAATCTCTACATTTGTTAAATCAGACAAGCTGATGTTCGCAAAATTATTGACAAGGATTTTTTAATCTGTTTTATCTGTCTTATTTTATTCTGTTGTAGCCCATGATTACAGGTTGTTGTTACTTATTTGAAAATAACTGTTTTGCTGTCACTGAAACAGAAATTTTTTACAGATAGGCTACCGTTTCATCTCATATGAGGATGAGTTCATGATGATGATGTCGCTCCTAATTAACAACTCTGCCTCTTTCACATGAACGCGCTCATTGCTGGAAAACAGAAATGACAGAGCGAGTTGATAACCAGCTTTGTAGTACTGGTTATCTTGGATGGGCGCTGTTAGGCTCTGTGAAGCCAGCTCACCTAAATAAAGCCTGGCTATGCTAAACGTGCATTGTAGTACAGGCTGACCGGGGGAGAGTGAGTATCAGAGTGGAGACAGAGGAGTGACGGACCGCAGGATAGAGAAAGGCAGGGAGCAGTGACACACATCCTGTGAATAGAGTTGCTTTACCTGCGACAGCCATTTTATTTTAATTCTCCCCTTCCACTATGCAGTTCCATCATATAGCGTGACAAAAATAGGATTTATAATGAATCGTTAAGGGCATCTGTCAGACCCAGCTTTCTTCCATCTAAAAAACATAGCTTGGCTCCACCCTTCACTCACCTTCTCCACTGCAGAAGCTCTGATTCATGCATTCATCACATCCAGACTCGACTACTGCAATAGCATTCTGTATGGTTCATCTTGTAAAGTCCTCAATAAACTGCAGTACATCCAGAACTCTGCTGCCATCTCCTCACCCAGGACGGCTCCCACGCCCATCCTAACCATGCTATCACCAAAAATGGTCACATCTGGCTCCAAAATTTCAAGATGGCAATAGCCAAAATGCCAAACTTGAGTCTACAAAGCAATGGGTGATGTCACCATGACTGTATATAACTAGATACAGTGTTGAAGATCAGCACTACTTCTGAACTGTAGGGCCCACAGAGCACTTCTCCTGGCCAAGCCAACTACTTTAGTAGATGTTTAGAGCTCCGCTAATTTGAACAGGAATAGTGGGACTTTCCAAATTTTATCGGACGGAATGGATCAAATTCTGATGGTGAAATGAGTCATTTCACAGTGGTTGTGACACTCAGAGAATTTTGTTCACTAATTTACAGACATCTCTTTGCCATGTTAGTTTTCCTGGCCCATGTGGCATCATGTGACGGACATAATTTCAATGTTTGAATTGGTTGCAAAGCCCCAAATTCCTCTTCAGGACCTGAACTAGAAGCTTTAAAATGGGAGGCCACAAACCAATGGGTGAGCTCACAATGGCGGCGTTTTTTATTTTATGTCATCTCTGATACCAAAGTAGTTGATTGAAGCAGAGCTCATTATGATGTTAAACTACAGACTAATAATGATAATCAGTTTCTGATTGTTTCGTGTTTCTGTGTGTTCAGATTCAGAGTTGAGGATCACGGTTTCTGGAAATGCAGCAGAGCAGCAGCTGAGCGGACTGGAAGGATCCACCACCTACACCGTCACCATTACCAGCCAGCTGGGCAGCAAGGAGAGCTCAGTGGCCTCCACCAGCTTCACCACCACCGGGGGTCAGCACACACACACACACACACACACACACACACACACACACACACTCTTACCTTTAAGCAGTTGAAATCATTAGAATGACCCTACTCTTCCTCTCCAGGCTCTGGAAGGGACGGGGACGGTCCTCGTGATCTTCAGGCTAACAATGTGACCCCTCGGACTGCCTTGTTGTCATGGAAACCTCCCTTAAATCCAACAGGCGGCTACAGACTGACCTATCAGACCGACGGTCAAGAACTGAAGGTAAGAAGAGTGTTTGACTCTGAATTTTTTTCACTCAGTATTTTTAAAAACAAAACTGTGATTACAACGTATACCTGCTGTCATCACAAGCGGTGGTGATGGTACTCTTACCTTTTACTTAAGTACCAATGCATGAAAAAAATACTCCACTACAAGTAAAATTCCTGTGCTAAAAAATCCTACCTAAATCTGGTGAAGGTAGAAATCTGGAAAAAAACAACAAAAAAAGAATGAAGAAAAAAATGAAACGAAAAAAAATGAAACGAAAAGAAAGAATAAAATGTCAGAATTTAAAAATACCCCCTCCTCCTACAGCTCTCCCCTTTCTGTCCTAGGCCCCTCCCACTAGAGGACCACAGGCATATGCACACGCTTGATACATTGACCGACTGTTTCCCATACATTGATTAATTTCATCTAATTTGTCAAGTTGCACACAGATCACTCACTCAGCCCCTCCTTGCCCTACTTTCTGTTTATCAGACCACAAATGAGACAAGAATTAGTTGCTAGCTAGTCGAACACTCCCTCCACCCTGTCCCCTGCTGCTGTGGACTGATTCCTTGTTTGGAGGGAGCAGTTGCTCTGAGACAAACCTTCAGTGGACGACTGAAGATGCTTGAACTTGGCTGGTGCAAACCCCCAGTCCACGTGGCTAGCAGCAGCAGTCCAAGGTTTAACTTGTGTAACAGTAGCAACAGAAAGTTTACTGCTTCAATGGGGAGTCAGGGCTGTCTGGTCCCATGGAAGTCAGGTTTGTGCTGGCTGGATTTGAGTTGCTGCAGCTGCTGACTGGGGGTCCGTCTCTGGAGCAGCTGCCCGCTCTCCTCCCAGCAAAAGGGTCTGTAGCAGTGGAGAGTGAGGCCGACTGTGATTTGAATCTTTAGCTAACATTACCAACATAAATGTGAACCTGGAGCAACAGCCTTGAGTCTGTAGCTCTGGTTGGCAGAAGGCTAGAGTATTAGCAACATTTTCTCTTCATCTCCTTCCTTTGCCGATATTGATACACGTTTTCTTTCATTTAATGACTCTCATGTAGAGAGTGCGTCTTCCTTTTTTGGGTTGCTTTGCAGTGTAGGCAGTTACTGCCAATGCTGGAATAGCAACTTCCTTTGCAGGATTCTCCACCAGTGAATCAGCCTTTCACCATCCAAGGGAATGTGAACACAGATCTGCATTTGTAAAACAGCCAATAGGAAAATCCTTTTTCTGAAAGGAGCTGTGATTGGTCAAAGTCTTCAGTCAGGGGTTAGATTTTCTAGAGCCTGAAAACAGAGCCAAGAGAAGGCCAGAAGTCCAGTTTTCTCTAAGACCACTTGAATCACAATATGCTCAAATTATTCTGGAGTGAGTTTTGTACAAAATAAACCTGCCTAACCCCAGCCTTAAGTAAAAGTACCAATAAATGAATGAAAAAATACTCCATGACAAGTAAAAGTCCTGCATTCAAAATCCTGCTGAGAGCTTAAGTATTAGCAGAAAAATATATATATCCATTTTCATCCGCTTATCCGAGGCCGGGTCACAGGGGCAGCAGTCTAAGCAAAGCACCCTACATGTCCTGCTCCCCAGAAACACTTTCTAGACCCTCCTGGGCTTGGAACACCTCTAACACGAGGCACCCAGAAGGCATCCTGATCAGATGCACGAACCACCTCAACTGACCGCTTTCAACGCAAACGAGTAGCAGCTCTACTCTGAGCTTCCTCCAGATGTTCCTTACCCTATCTCTAAAGGCCCGTTTCCACTGAAGAAGTTCCTGGTACTATTTGGGGGACAGGAACTACTACAGGAACGTCCTCTCATTCGGCCCTCTCAACCGCCGTGTCTCCACTGAGAGAGCGAAATACGAGGAAGGTTCCTGTAAAGTTACGGGCTCTGGATGTGACGTAATAGTTGCTCGACTATTTTGACCGGGGCGACGTAGGTTAGATAGCGGTGTCTGTAATAATTCACTAAATGGCCCGTGAAAAAAATATGTCTTAGTTACAACATGATTGAGCTAACTGGAGTAGTTTCATGTCGTATCCGACAACGGGAGGCTTTTAACAGATGACGTCCTGATGTTAGCTGCTGCTGCTGTTTGCCGTCCCTGTCAGCTCATGCTTTCTAGACATCGTGATTTCCCAAAACTGAATAAATACCACACATATCAACACAAAACTGCTTTGCTAGCTCAATCATGTTTTAACTAAGATATCCGCTGGAAAGAATATTTTTTTCACGGGCCATTTAGTGAGTTTTTTTTACATGGCGGCGAAAGCTATATGAACATGCTAACCTTCGTCTGCTGAGTTTTTGCCAGCTATTTTGTTGCTTTCTGTTGTCGTCACATCCCGTCTTTAGTATATCCAATCAGCACCAAGTAACCCCCAAGCCCCAGCCAGGAGTCTTTCGGGGCCGTTCTGAGTACCTACCCCGAAGCAGGGACTTCTTTAGCCCCTGTAAAAGTTCCGGAACTCTGTCCTTCGGGGGTGGTTCCTGCGGTGGAGACACGCACCAACGGCCCCGACCCCGTAAATCTACCCCGAAGTTCCTGCGGTGGAAACGGGCCTTAAGACTGAGCCCAGCCACCCCACGGAGGGAACTCATTTTTGCCACTCATATCCACAATCTCATGTCTTTTGATCATTACCTAAAGGTCATGACCATAGGTGAGGGTTGCGATGTGGATGGACCAGTGTATTGAAAGCTTCACCTTGTAGCTCTGTTCCCTCTTCACCACTACAGTCCAGGGCAGCACCTGCATCACTGCAGACGCCGCACCAAACCGCCGACCCATCTAAAGCTCCATTCTACCCTCACTAATGAGCAAGACCCCGAGATACTTGAACTCTCTCACTTGAGGCAGTAACTCTCTCCCAACCCAGTGGGCCCAAAAAATTCAGCCCGACCCGGCCCAAGCCCGTGCTCATTATGTCCGGGACTGGCCCGGCCCATCCAATTAACAGTGATTAACGGCCCGAGCCCGATTTAAACCCGACATTTTTCAATAAGTTGGCTGTTATAACGCTAAGGACACACCGAGCGCGTTAGAGCTGTGGAAATCCTGCGAGTGTACTCACAGCAGGGGCTTGACTGTCCACACAGGCAGCGCATTTGTCCTGCGCTCTCTGCGCCGGTTAAACATTGACTCCACTCGTCTGTTCCCATCAGTACTTGTTTTTTTTTTCCACTTCAAAAGGTCATTTTAAACATGGGTAGGTCCATAATTTCATCATGTTTTTATAGCGCAATAAGTTAATGACAATTTGTCATTGCATGTCCATGTATTGAATAGGGCATTTTTTTTGGAGTC
Organism: Epinephelus cyanopodus; assembly: GCA_026686955.1. Lineage (NCBI taxonomy): Eukaryota > Metazoa > Chordata > Actinopteri > Perciformes > Serranidae > Epinephelus > Epinephelus cyanopodus. The sequence continues at coordinate 7,664,146 of CM048931.1, read as the reverse complement.
ACAGAAAGTCTCTCTCTTTCTCTCTCTCTCCCCCTCTCTCTTTCTCTCCCTCTCTCTCTCCCTCTCTCTCTCTCTCTCTCTCTCACTCTCTCTCTCTCTCTCTCTCTCTCTCTCACTCGCCAGGGTGGGGGGTCCTGGCCCGACCCGGCTTGGGCCTGCGGGCCGGATCGGGCCAGGCTGGGGCTCGGGCAGAGAATCTAAGCTCTAACCAGCAGCTCCTAAAAGACAAAAAAAAAGACATTAAAATAAGTGCACACATAGAGATTGAATTAAAATAAAATAAAATTGTCCATTACACAGTCCAGTTGTGAAAATTATATACAGTTAGATGGCGTTTTCCAGTTGTTTGTTTCACCTATAGTTTGCTAAGTAAATTCATGTTTTTTCATATGTCTCAGTTAGGTTTAACAACTGTTGACCATCTCTCGTCTTTGTGCTTCTTCTCCCTCACAGGAAGTGATTGTGGACGCCTCGCTAACAGAGTACAACCTGACGAAACTTCATCCCGGATCGAAGTATACTGTGCAGCTGCAGGCAGAGGGAGGAGGCCGATACACTTCCGCCATCTCCACTGACTTCACCACCGGTAACAGCTTCCACCAGATTATATTACTGTCATGGAGGTAAACTGATGAAGAGTTTAAGTCCCACTTCCTACTCCTTTCTCTTCCTCAGGCACCCTGAGGTTCCCCTTCCCCACAGACTGCTCTCAGGAGCTGCTGAATGGCATCCGGACATCAGGCGAAGTGGAGATCTTCCCGCAAGGGAAACTTGGGACACCGATGATGGTTTACTGCGACATGGAAACAGACGGAGGAGGCTGGATGGTACAGTGAAATCACTGACAGACAATTAATTGCAGTGAAGGAATACACATATATTTAAGTACTGTACTCAAGTACAAATTTAATGTATTCATATTTTGGCTTACTTTTACTCACACCACCCTCTAGTTCTCCTATTACAGAGGAAAATTGTTCTTTTTGATCTACTACACTCATCTCACAGCTTTAGTTGTGAAGATTTGCTGCTTTTCCTTTTAATAATGTTGTTAATGTTAATGATTTTAATGTACTAATAGTAATGTTTAGGTTTGGATGGTTGTTTGGACAATACCATATGTTGTATAAAATAATGGACATAGCCACCATGACCCTAACCCCACCCATTGGTTTGCCGACTCTTGTTTTTAGCCTTGAGTTTGGCATTTTTGCCATCGCCATCTTCACATTTTAGAGCCAGAACACCCTAATTAGACAAGAGGATGGAGCTAACACTAACCATAGCTGCGTTTAACAGCTATGGTTTACTGTAATAATCATGATGCTATTTTGTGTTGGTGAAAAAACAGGCTTTAAAACATAAAAGCAAAATGTACTTTAAATTTGACAGGATCGTCCACTATTATTATACTTTATTGAAGTTGTCGGCATGGTGGTACAGTGGTTAGCACTGTCACCTCACAGCAAGAGGGTTCCTTGTTCGAACTCCCAGGGTGTGGGAGCCCTTCTGTGTGAAGTTTGCATGTTCTCCTAAATTCAGCATGGGCGTTCTCTGGGTTCTCCAGCTCCCTCTCACAGTCAAAAGACATGCAGGTAGGGGATAGGTTAATGGGTGACTCTAAATTGCCCATAGGTGTGAATGTGGGCATGAATGGTTGTCTGTCTCCATGTGTCAGCCCTGTGATGTGAACTTGTCCAGGGTGTACCCTGCCTCTCAGTCAAAGTCAGCTGGTAGGCAAGTATTTTTGTGCCTTACATTTACCACAGCATTGTTGAAATGTAAAGTTTTATCAAATCTGCTTCAGAATAATGTACAAATGTAACATCACCATGATTTGCAGAAAGGTACAATGCCAACATTAATCCTGAAGATTGGGTTGACTATGTGGTCCCAGTCTCAGGTTTTTTTTAAGGTTTTTCTGTGAGGAACCTGGTCCATGTGTTCTCTGTCTGCAGGTCTTCCAGAGAAGAAAGGACGGCTCTGAGAATTTCTTCAGAGGGTGGAAGGACTACACTAAAGGATTTGGGAGTCTGAGCGGAGAGTTTTGGCTCGGTGAGAAACTTGTCATCATACTGAAATATTTTGAGAATATACAGTTACTGTTGTGTTCACAGCATGAGTACTGTCCAAAAAAGAGGGGTTTAAAGTTAACAGCCTCATCAGCCAAGTAGCAGGAAATGTGGACATACTATTTGGTGCTATAGCATAATCCATGCTTTTATTTTAGTGTTTTACTTCTTCTTATTCCAAGACACTCGTTAAGTTTCTTTATATGTAAATCCAAACAGGAAGACATGTTTTTTAAACTAAACTGATTTAACTTCTTCAGGCCTCGAGGCCATCCACAACCTGACAGCGATGACCAGGATGATTCTGCGTGTTGACCTGCGAGACAAAAATGATGCAGTGTATGCCAAATACTCGACATTCGAGGTGGCGAAGAGGAACTACAAACTGACTGTCGGTGGATACAGCGGCACTGCAGGTGAGAGGAAACGAGGGATTGACATCTTCTAAGAGAAAAACTAAGGGAAAAACAGGCCACTCTGGACTTTCGTCTTTAAAAGATGCCTCTCATACTCGTGTCTCCTCTACTGTTCATGGTCTCAGGTGACTCTCTCAGTTATCACAACCAGCGGATTTTCTCCACCAAAGACCGGGACCTGGCATCCTTCATCACACGCTGTGCCATGTCGTACCGAGGAGGCTGGTGGTACAAGAACTGCCATGAAGCGAACCTCAACGGCCTCTACGGCATCAGCGTCAAACACCAGGTAACGTCGTCACACAGGCCTGTTCAGTTAAATACACATAAATTACATGTTACTACTGAAGTGATGGATATTTGCATTCAGTTAATCAAACTTTGGTGTGTTGTATTTTAATTTTCAACAATTTTTGCATTATATAGAATAGTGGCATGTTTAACCGTCAGAAAAAGTACTGACTAGTCTCAGCATGGATTAGTTAATCTTGATATAACAGGGTGAAAATTTCTGAGCTAACTTAGCCTTAGCTCTGTGAGTAAGCCAGATTTAGCTAGCTAACTTATACAAATAAACAGAACTTTTAGAATTGTATCAAACATGTATTTGTTTTTTTGTTTGTTTAATTGGACAAAGTTTCTTCGTGATTTACCCTATCAGGGTGGAAATTTAAGATATTACAAATAGATTAACATTAAAGGTCCAGTGTGTAGGAGTTAGGGGAATGTATTGGCAGGAGTAGACTATAAGTGTGTTGTCTTTAGTGTGTAATCACCGGAAAATAAGAATTGTTGTGTCCTCCTTACCTTAGAATGAGACATTTATCTTTGCATAGCCAGTTTTGGGCAAGTTACTCTCAAAATGAAATATATTACATATTACTAGTTACCTTCATTTAAAAGTAATGTTACTTTACAATGTTACTCTTTGTGTAGAGTGAAACACTGATTTGTAACATGAAACTGCTTAATTCATTGTTTTTACCAGTTTCAATCAGCTTGTCAGTTTGTTTTGGAAAAGAAGAGAACTCTGTTGATAATTCAGCTCCTGGTAAAAAACCTCCTAAATGTCTGGATCTTAAGTTATCAGATAAAAAAAAAGGCGACCACACTTGAGTAGGTGCTGGACTAGCTGCCTGCAATGACATGCCAAACTCTCAGAAATACATGGATCTGTAATGTGAAATAGTGTTCAGTTGGTCAGTTTGTACTGGAGAGGAAGAGATCTCTGCTGATACTTCACCTCCTGGTAAAAACCTCCTGAACAATAAACACTGAAGAAATCATAAGTTTTAGCTGGCTGCAATCTGCAATTCATTGCTAATCCCTCTAAATGTTTAACACTTCATGGTGATCTTCATAGACGAGAACCTGGTCCCTGTATAGATTTTAACGGCTCATTATAAACATGACAGTTCTTTATTTCAGTTGATTATACACTAAAGAAAACATTTTCTGAATGCATGAACCCACATTTAGTATCCTGTCTGACATCAGTGTGACTTTCTTTGTGTGTGTGTGTGTCAGGGTATAATCTGGACCACCTGGAGAGGAAAAGATTTTTCCATCCCATTCACTGAGATGAAGATGAGACCAGCAGCCTTCAGAGGATGAGGATGAAACAGAGGATAATGAACTGCTAAACACACAATGCAGGATGGACAGCAAAGTGTACATACATGTGCAGACACACAAACACACACACACACTTGAACACACACAGGCATTCAAACACACAATAATTTTGAACAGGGAGCCTTGCTCTCACTTCTGAGGAGATGAAGACGTATTTTTTCATGTGTATAGAGGTCAGTTACCAGTATGTTACTGTAGATTGTACAGTTTTTTAAGCATCTTTTTAAAGCAGGGCTGCTCTTAGTTCCTCTATATTTAAAGGGTCAGTTCACCCAAATTACAAAACCACCTCCCCATCAACCCATGCAATATTCTGAGACTTCACATATAATGCAGAATCACTTTACAGGTGTAGATGTGGCTGATGTTTGCAGCACTTTAACCTTTTTTTGTCAAGTTTAATGGAACAAAACAGCAACTTTTTCATTGTTTTTGATGTAAATAAATAGCAGCCAGTCGCCAAAGAGTTAAACATGCAGTAAAATATAGAATCATTATTTTATCATTTGGCGCTGGTCAAGCAGAAACCTTGTCTCCAGAATGTTTAATATTCAGGAAATAAATGATTGTTTTGAGCTTGATGTATGGTGGACTTCATCTTGTGGGACTTAAAAAGGGGAGGATTTACAGGTTTGTTTGTTTTTTCAATGTGACAAGTTCTCCAAGAATGTATTTCTGATTGAATTCATCTGAAATAAAACCAAACAAAGGATCTGGTTTGCTATTTGAAGCCTGTGGAAGATGTGCCTCATAATTCAGCTCTGCTTTATAGTTCAACAGCACCACCTGCTGCTTGCTACAAGATATAGTATATGATGAGGGGGAGGGGAAATTCAGGTGTTATGGCAGGACATAGACGGGAATAAGAACAGATAAATAGCAAAGTAAAAAATAAGAATAAATAAAATAAGACTTACGTACAACTAGTGTAAGAATAGAAGTAAACAAAAAACTATAAAAGAGCAATTTAGGACAAAGTTATGAGGTAAAGTGACATGGTATGATTAACCCTCTGTAACACGAGCATTGATTTTTTTTCACACACACACAAACACACACACACACACACACACATATGAGATTTTTGTAAAAGCGTAAAAAAATTGCAATTGCTTGGTACGGTCACCGATGATGTTGACAAAGTCTATAGACTGAGGCAACAATAATTTTATGATATTAAAATATGCATCCAAAAAATGTATTTTATTGACATGAAACTGACATGGAAACCAGTGCTTTTATACATTTCTGCACAGTAAAAAAGTGGTGATCTTGAAATTTTTTAATATTTATGACATTGGTCCTCTATAGTTTTTTATATTTACATATGAAGAAACTGAGCAGGGTCATGTCATGGCTTAGTGACGGGGTCTTTTTTTTTTAATAAGTGAGGCCCATCAAATCACTTGTGTTTTTCCGACATTGAAAAAAATCCCACACAATCATATGTATTCTTTTTATTTACTTATTTACTTTAAATAGTTTAATTTCACCACTTTTGGGAAAGTGGTGAAATTGAAAAAGAGAGGTGGGGGGTCAGTGGAAGACAGTATGTGACAGTATATGTTACTTGAACTTGAAATGGGGTAGACTATGTCTTACAGTATTACCATTTTCCCACCAAAAGTGTTTGCTATGATACAGTTTACAGGAATGGGTACAACTTGTAAGTTTCAAATAGATGTGGGCTTCAACGGGTAAGTAGCAGTGAGTACACTATCAATGTAAAAGGTATACACCAGAATAATATCTGTGATAATATAATGATACTTTGTGTTATCTGTATTCATATTAATATTAAAAACAGAACTATAATAAATTATGTGGCAGTGTAACATAATAGTACAGTGCAGAATGAGGCATAAGATGTCGTATTAGGTGAAATGTAATACGCTAATAGATTTAGTCATAATATCTCATTTATCAGATGCACCTTCAGTACACAAACTATTGTTAAAACCTTGGAAACAAGCAGTTGAGTGGTGGAGAGTTTTTGTTGGTTCCTCTGTGATGTCTCTTTGTACATTTTCTATTTCACTTTTTAAGTTGCTCTCCAAAAAGTATATGATGATTAAATGGAAAGCTGCATATTAGGCTGCTAGGACTACATAGCATTAAATATTTTGGAGGAAAGTACATCCTGTGTATGACGCCCCATCCAAAACATTTACGTTTGACATGAACCTGACATTCTCTGAAGTGGTGGAAGCATTTGATCTCTCCAATGGTCTCCAATAAGTCCTGCATTCAAATTTGTACTCAAGTGCAAACAGATACACTCAGTGTAAAATTATACTCGGTCCATTTAAAAATAATATACATATTGCAGTATTTGATCATAATTATTAATGTGTTTATCACTTTAATGTTGCAGCTGTAAAGGTGGAGCTAATTTCAATCAAAGTACTTTAATTATATCCATCATGTTTTAATGTGGATGTTATTTTTAGATTTTAGATTAAGGTTACTTTCAGTTAGGCAGTGGGAGCACCACCATGGGGGGGTCTGTCGGGGTCCTAAGGTGAGAGCAATTAGATACGTTAACCTAATGTTACGCAGACGTTATGCAGAGTTAGAAGCTACTGTACCAGGTGTTTGACATTGCTGAGGGACAGATTAGTGTGCGGCAATAATGATGACCACATCCTAAAATGTCAGAAGTTGTCAGAATCTGATAATATACTGACTCTGGCTAGCAACATCAATGGAAACCGTGGCTAAGAATGTAGCAGAGCAAGCATATTTCAGTGCACCATGGATAACCTTCCCCAAGTAATGGTGAGAGTGGATGACATTCTGGTGACTGGAAATGACGATACAAGCCATCTGCAGAACCTGGGGGCAGTACTGGGGAGACTCTCAGCACCAGGGCTTTGTCACAGTAGAGACAGGTGCGTCTTCATGGCATCAGAGGTGGTGTAGCTGGGTTATCAAATCAACCACAAGGATATCCATCCAGTCGCTGACAAGGCTAGGCCCATTGTAAATGCACCAGAGCCAACCAATCAGACACAGTTGGAATCCTTCCTGGGTATGCACAATTATTCCCCCCAGGTTCCTGCCCAACATCTCCACCGTGCTGGAACCACTACATGAGCTTTTGAGAAAGGGAGCCCCGTGGAGGTGGGGGAAACGTCCGAGCCAGGCATTTAAAGCTGCCAAAACATGCCTGCAGTCAGAGCAATTGCTAGTGCACTTTGATGACACACAGTTTCTGTATTTGTCCTGTAATGCATCACCTTTTAATGTAGGAGCAGTTTCCAGATGGCACGAACAAACCAATCGGCTACATGTCACTATCACTATCATCAGCAGAACGGGGTTATTCTCAATTTGAGAAAGATGCACTAGCCATAATTTTTGTCGTTAAAAATATTCCACCAACACCTGCTTGGCAAACAGTGCACTATTGTGACTGACCACAAACCACTGCTGGGTCTCTTGAGAGAGAGCAAAGCCATCCCATTGTTTGTGGCAGCCAAGATTCAGAGATGGGCCTTGATATTGGCAGCGTACGAGCAAGGGCGGAAATTCCATTACATTGTTGGAGGGGACAATAAAAAGAAATATTTCTCAAAAAGAGGAGGGGAGGGGGGACCAACAAGGTTGCAGTCAAATTTAGTGTTGTAACACATAAATGGAACCGACATGGTCAAATGTATTTGATAATTATATTAAAAGTATTAATAATGTTTAGAATAGCATCCCTTCTCAATACAGTAGGCCCTATATGAAAGTTAAAGTTAAAGTCACTTCAGGGCACTTGGATTACAACGGACGAGTTTCTGAAACGCAATTGCAGAGTTTTATTAGATTTTCAAAATGTAGCTTCCATGCACTTAAAGTGAATGGAAAAATCTGGCTAGCTGATATCCTCCGATATCCTGAACAAGTTTTGTGGATTAAAAAACTACACTTAACTTCTTGTTGACATGAGGGTGAGTAAGTACTGTTTGTATTTTCATTCTTAAGTGGCCATTTCCTTTAAAGACCTTGACTCTTTCCAGAGGCTCTCCATATACCTTAAGCCCCTGACTCTGTACTCTCCTCTTTCTGCCAAAAACAACATCTTCGCCACAGACAACGTGAACCTCCACTTATCAGCCCAAGCTTGCACCTTATCCAAGGCACTCTGCATCTGCTTCATCAGATACCCAACATTGTGGCCCCTCTTCCATATTGCTCCATCATCAGCAAAAAGCGATCTACCAAACCTGTCTCCAACTTCGTCCAACATATCATTTACCATTATATTGAAGAGGATAGGGCTGATCACAATGCCCTGTGGGGTTCCATTATCTACATTAAGCGTGTCAGACACACTGCCTCCCATTTTTACCTGTATGGACCTGGATCTCAAAAAGTCTTTGACCCAGTTCAGCATCCTGCCCCAAACCCCTGCCTTACAACAACAACAACAACTTAAAGCTATGGTCTACGTTTAGAAAGACTAGTGCTGTGTATCGCCTTGGATTTAACAATACGATACGATACATGATACACAGGTCACAATACAATATGCATCACGATATACATGTCACAGTATGATGCGATTTGATTTGATACATATCGCGATACACACACATCATTTACCGTGAGATTTTAAGTGTTCAAGATTAGACTGAAAACTGAAAGGCTCAATTACACTATATAGATACTCAAACTCAGTAAAAACAAATTGAATCAAAGATGTGGCTAAAAAAAATATGAATTTATTGTTGAAACAGTGCATTAAAGGCATACGTGCATAAATGCTTTTCCAAAAAACATGACAGTTTTTTTTGTTTGCAGCCTAGAACAGACAATGTTGAAATGAAATGCTGCATTTGTATACTACTACTGTACTGTAGTAGGCTAACCTGGCCTTTATGAGTCACGGTCTGTCACGTAACTGAAAAGTGAAAACTAGCATTTGTTGAAACAAGAGCCAACAGCAAGCGCATTAAGAGATCAAGGTCAAGAAAATTAGATCAAGAAAATAAAGTGCATACCTCTCAGTACATGTAGTAATTTCAAGCACACACTGAGGTAGTTAACGTAAAAGTTAAAGTGACAATATTAAACACTCAACACAACAAACAAATAAACAAATGAAAATAAAGGTCTATTTCAACCTGAGTTGTTATATGCCTATCTCTTCAGATTTTTGTGATCTACATGCTCTGGGAGAAGAGCACTTCTCTGAGAAGTGATAATATCTCCTGTGGTGGAGAAGACTCTCTCTGAGGAGACACTCGTGCCAGGGAAGCAGAGGTACCTTTTCAATAGGTGTGCCACGAGTGGATACTCATGCTGGTGCTCTTTCCACCAGACCAGTGGATCTTATTTGAAGAGGACCTGTAACTAGTAATACTACCGCCTTCATTGTTGTATAGTGTGGTCTGCTTTGGATCACGAGGTTTTTTAGCTTCTTCTGCTGTTAGCTTCTCTGGGTGGTGCCGTTTCAAGTGAGACCGCAAGTTGGTAGTGTTTCTGGAATACTTTACTGAGGTATTATACAGCTTGCAAATCACATTGCTTTTGTCCAAATCCTCACTCCCTGTTTTCTTTTTGAAACCGAAGTGTTCCCACACGTCAGCCTTTGAATATTGTTGTGCTGGGTTTATATTCGCCGTCATCATGCTAGATGGCACAGCTCGCCTCCGCTCTGGAACAAAACAATTAGAAGTGAGTCGTCTTCTTCTTTTCAGGAATGGGTAACATTACTACAGCGCAAACACTACTGCCCAGCGGCCCGGCTGTGATACTGCAAGCTGATCACGGGGATTTGAATGGGACTTAATGTATACTTAATGTATCAATACTCTGGGATGAAAAATCGATACAGTATCGCAAAACTAAGTATTGCGATGCATCACGAGATCGATAAAATCCTACAGGCCTAAGAAAGACGATGAGAAAGATTTTTTTAAAAAAAGCATCAGCATCACTTATCAGGCCCAGGTCTTGCCGGAGCTTTCTCCATCGGTCGAGGTATGACCCGATGTTTACTTTGCTTTGAGCCCTCAATTTGTTGCATTTCCTCTTCGTTTCTGAGGCAGACTTGCGCTTCCTTCCTTTGCTGGTGGTTGTTGCTCTCTTTATTTTCCATATCGAAACTCGTGTAGCTGAATCGCTCAGGGCCTTACAAACCGCTCGTACTTTCAAATGCGGAGGGGGGTTGGGACGAGGCGGGACGAGGAGCAGAGGAGTGTCAAATAGAGCGAGGGGATTGGACGGACGGTAAGAGAGAGAGAGAGTGCAAATTTGAGCAAGAAGTAACTCCCATGCGGACCGGATGGCTGTGATTGGTCAATTTCTTTGCAGGCCTGCAGCCACCAGAGAGAATGGATTTTTTTGGTTCCTTTTTCTTTTTACATTATGTAGCTAGCACTATTGTGCCATAACCATAACCATCTAAATGATGTTAATAATAGTGATCAATCTTTCTAAACGTAGACCATAGCTTTAATTACCAAGCCTTCTTTCCACAGCACATCATATGCCCTCTCTATATCTAGGAAGACGCTAACAACCACCTCTTTATTTACTAAAGCTCTCTAGACGTCTCTATCTAGCTCCAGAACTGAGTCCATCTTTGCAAAACCAAGTCTAAACCCACTTTGAAATGGCAAAAAATACCCCCTCTGCTCTAACCATGCACAAGCCTGTCAGTAACCATTATTTCCATAATCTTGCACATGACTGCTGTGAGGGTGATTGGCCTATAAGAACCAGGGCAGCCTGCATCCTTCCCAGGTTTTAAGCTCAGAATAATCACTGCATGTTTCCACTCAACAGGGAGATGTCCTTGGTCCCACACTGTATTTATCAAAGCTAGCATCTCCTCCAGAGCCAGATCATCCATGTGCGTAAAGATCTCATACCCCAGACCATCCCACCCAGGAGCAGTGTTACGTCCTCGCCTTACTGCACCCTTCAACTCATGCAAAGAGAAAAATACATTGATCCCATCACTGATATCTGCATTTATTTCAAGCTTGTGCCTCGCCTCCTCAAGCATTTCCCTCCTCCTCACCTGTTCTACTGCCACCACATTGCTGGTACTGTGCACCCTTTGAAATGTCCTTACTAACATGTCAGCTTTCCCCCTGTTGCTCACAACCTCTGAATTTCCCTCCACCAGGACAGGAAAAGGCGGACTCCTATTGATCCCAGCCATTCTGTGAATCATATTCCACACTTGCTTGACAGTAGTTTCTATACCTAAGATGCCACAAAACCTACGCAAACCGTCCTTCTTGGCCCCTTTAATAACCTTCCTGGCCTCTGCCCACAGCCTCTCATACTCAATAGCGCACTGCTTGCAGGGGCTTCTCCTAAACTGTCTTTACGCTCCATTGCAAGCCCGCACTGCCCCTGTGCAAGCCTTATTCCACCACTGTACCAATTTCCTCTCGACTTTTCTGCCGCTCTTCTCACTACAGAGCACAAAGAGTCGCTCCATTCCTCTACACCACCTTCACTTCCAACATCTCCCAAGTCTGTCAAGAGCATCTCTCAAAACTTTCCCACTCTGCTTTATGTAGGTTAAGCCCCCTCACATCACTCTCCCTCTCCACCTGCAAAACTCTCCCACATCAACTTAATATGGGGAAGTGATTGCTCCCTACTGTGTACCGATCCATGAGATCCCATTGGTCACACCTTGCTAACCAACTTGATGCAAAGGTTAAATGTATACATGACACTGCCCTGCTCACCACCACTGAATCATCAGTTCCACAGTTTACAATAGAGGGGCCTCCTACTTCTCCTCCTCACTTCACCTTCCTCACCACAATTTGCTACGTGCTTGACAGCCTCAGCATGAGACACTATTTAATTCCCTATATTGCTGCAATATGGCCGTACCTCTGGCATTTGAAGCACCTCTGAGGTGGCCTCCTATATGGATGCACTTTAAGGGACAAGCACCCTAAGAATACTCGCTCAGGGAGACCCTCTTCCTGAAAAGTTCACACCACAACTGTGGAGTTCCATCCCAAAAAAAATTTTTTCAAGAGGCCTCAGATATCTGTGCCCCATCAATGCCCTTGACCAATTCCTCTATGGATATTTCAAGTGAAACCCCATAGATCACCCCTTTCAAACCAGCCTTTCCCCCTGGGACAAATCCTTCCACCCGCTTCTTCCCTATCACCTCCAGGGCAGCAGCTTTGGCATGAATTAAGTGTGAAGGAGGGGTGCATCCTGTGGGGAAGTAGGGTGGTAATACCACCACAAATCAGACAGATAATGATAGAGGAGCTCCATGAAGGCCCATCTAGGGGGTCTCAAGGATGAACACTGTCCTGTAGCTATGTGTGGTGGATGCAGTTTAGAGTCAGCTGCGCGCAGAGTCAGCTGCGCGCAAATGTAGATGGGACACTAAAAACCAAAAGTACACATCAAATAAAATTTCCCCAAACATGGTTTCTGTCATTTTATCACACTGATGTATGTTCAAGTGTTCATTTTCTCCAATTAATTTGGTTTTAATTTGTTATTTGATGCTATAAACACAGTCTGACCACGGGCCAGGCTTTAATTTTGGTACTTCCGCTGACCGGCAGTGTGCATTTGCATATTAACTAAATATTTAGTTCCACCAAGCACATTTAGATTTAACATTTAACATTTAGATTTAACATTTAACATTTGGATTTAACATTTAACATTTACATTTAGATTTAACTGTGCCATTATATTTAACACATTTCAAATATTGCTGTAAATGTGGTAAAAAGTGAGTTTAAGAAATTCACACCACTTTTTTAAACGTTGTTTGAAGCTAAATGTGGTAAAATGTTGCTGTGAATTTCAGTGTGAGCTAGGGCTGGGCGATATGGCCTAAAAAAAAAAATCTCAGATTTTTTCTCAAAAAATCTGATTCACGATTTAAATCGATTTTTTCCCCTCCTAGTTAAAAAATACTAATATTTGTGGCCTGGTAGCACATACCTGAGGTCAAAAACTTTCAGCATGTGAATGAACCCCTGCTTTTCCATGGTAGCCTATATATGGGCTCCATATCTCTAGCAATATACACAGCGACTGCATCTGTGATCGCTTTCCATTGGACCCCTGTCTTATCATATGGCAGCTTGGCGTTGTTAACACTTATTTACACAACAGCATGTCATTTATGTCCCTACACGGTGCGCGTCCAAAATCCTCCTCTGCTTTCTGTGTTGCTCACGGCGGAGTTTGGCCCTGATGTGCACACACACACGCACACAGACACAGGTGTGCACACAAAAGCGCTGAAGAACTCGTTCCCTTTCTTGAGAACGAGTTCTTCAGCGCTCGCTGCCATGTTGCCAAGCGCGCGGGGGGAGCCCACTCTGAACTATGGGAGCCCAGCGTGGAGCGGCGGTGGCGGATTTTAAATAGAAACTCGATTTTCACTAAAACAAATCGGCCTAAACTACAAATTCGAATTAATCGATAAAATCGATTTATCGCCCAGCCCTAGTGTGAACCACTTTACAAACGGCAACCCATAGTCAAGCCTTGTGTGAGGGTGATGTACAAAGCTGCCACCTAAACAATGAACATATGTAGCCATAACACTGTCCACAAACCTGCCTAGTCAATCTTCCCCAGACTGGCAGCAGCCTTCCACCTGCATCTCTGGGTGGTGCCACAGAAGATGATCTTGATGTGTGGATACTGCAGGTGGAGGTGGTCCTTTTTGCTGTGATGACGTTGACACTTGAGTCACCTCCCATGTCATTCCCACCACAGTGGATGAGGAGGACATCCAGAACTGCTCTGGCTCGTAAGGGGAGAAGGCTGTTCCACCTCTGACCAGCAGAACCAGTGGATGTAGATATCATCAACCCTACTGTTGTTCCCCAGGGTCTCTGTAGCTCTCTCAGCCCCACGCCATATGTAGCTGTCTCCAGTGATCCAGACAGTGGCTGGATGTAAAAAAACAAAACAAAAAAAAAAACAAAAAAACACTGTCATAGTGAGGAATATATCATAATGTAGGCTACTGCAAAAAAATAACAAAAGAAACAGGATGTATTCGACTAGCTTCACACAGTTACCTGCAAATACACTATTCCCTTAGTTTAGATGTTAAAAAAGCCTGTTATATTGTTTTACACTAAAAACAACAGAAAAGTAACTATTACTCACTTGTGGCTTTGTGTGGGTGCACATGAAATGATGCAGCACTCAGTGTTGTTACCTTTTCTGAAAAAAAAAGAAAGAAATCATTCCAACAGATGTTTGATGACTGTCATCCATACTGAAATGAACAGGACCTGCATGCAAAAAATGCCTACAAACACTGACCTTCACCAAAAACTTAACATTAACTTACACATGGTAATGTTAACTTCAGCTAACGCTACAATAACAATAACATTACTCCTCTTAAATGTAATATTTGCCAAGTGTAGACATGTATGTAATTAACTAACGTTACTTTAATACTAAAGTTGCCTGGAATTATGGAAGCTAACTTTGTTCAGTCGTGTTGCCGGTGCAGGTGAGGATGCCGAGTGTCGCCCTCACTGCTCCACAGGTCTTGCTCCTGAAATCCAAGATGGCGACGGCCAAAATGCTAAAACTGCAGTCCACAAACTAATGGATGACGTCACGGTGGCTCATTAAAGTGCTAGCGTGCAGCGACATCAAGCTTGGCTTTAAGGTAATCCTATCCCAATGTACACAAGTAGTATCACAAAATATACCCAGAGGTATCTACAGTGACAGCACTAGTTTTGCAATAATGTCTGCTGACATCATAATACTGGTTACTTAATACTGGTAGATTATTGTGAAAGCAGCATTCTACATTCAAAATGTTAAGTAAAAGTAGGCTACATGAGCAGTGCCCAAAGTAAAAGTAGCGGTGTGATGTCCCATTTCACAATAATGTATATTATATTATTGGATTACAAATAGAGGTGCATTTATGTGTGAGGCATCACTTTGATGCAGGTGCACTGGGTGGTTTACAGACTCTTTAATAATACATCATAATTTATTAGTTGATAGTATTTTGTGCTAATAATCAAAGTAACGAGTCACTTAGTTGTCAATTTAATGTAGTGAATTAAAGAGTAAATTTTTTCCCTGTGACATAAAGTAGCATCAGATGGAAATACTCTGGTAAAGTATACCTCTCAGCTGTACTGAAGTCGACTATAGTTACCTTCCACTGCTGCAAGCCAGCAAACAGCATGAGTATTCACACAAGACAACTTGCAGGTTGGTTTTTGATTGTCAATACATATTATGTCCTTCCAGTTTCACAGTCAGACCTTCCCCCTACTGTGTTTCCTCCTGTGGTTTTGGCCTTTGTGCTGGAGAAGACGCCTCACGATCCAACTGCCAGCCGGCGGAAGGGCACACTCCTTAAACATCGGCCCCCACGGTCAACCCTGGAGCCCCCCAGTTCAACACCCAGGTTCCTGAGATGGAGCAGTGTTTCAGGTGAGGCTGCAGTCATAATTAGAAAAAAATGCTTATGCCTCTTGTAGTTGTTTTTACAGACTCTTGCACTATCAACCACTGTTTTCATCAAAAATAAACAGCAGTTTGAGAAATATGTCAGACTGTTGAACAATTTAAAGGTACTTCATATTCAATTTAGACATTCAGAGACTATTATCCTGTCATTAGAGGATGAAGAACTTCCAGTGCTGTCTTTTAGCCTTAAAAACAACATTCTTTTAGTTGTTTGGTTAGTTATTGTGTTCCTGTTAGTAGTTACTTGAAAAAAAGAAAAGGACATTTTAGTCTAGTATTTGTCAGTGTAATCATTGTGTCTTGTGTTTTGTGTCACCATGTTCATGATCACATGGACAAAGAGCAGATATGGAAGTTCATTATTTCATATGTTTAAATACTAGAGAGGTTATAATTTTGCAAAGTTGGGAGATTTATGTTCATTATTTACAGATTTTTGGGTTACTAAGTTTCCTCACAGTGTGATCTCATCCCAACTCATCATTTTTCGACACTTGGGCAGAAGCCCCGGCATTACCATAATGATGTCAGGGGGCCGCCTTTTGTTCTGTATCTTGTTGCAGTTATGTTTTTAAGCAAGAAAACGATTTGGTTATGGTTGGGTATGAGTCACAGATGTCGCTAAAAAACCCCTCAGCTGTAGTGGCACAAGCACCGCAACAGATAGTCAAAGTCCTGTGCTTCTTGTACCCATCCATTTCTCATTCCATACACCCTAATTAGACTTTTGCGCACTTTAAAGCTGTAGTCATTCATTTTTATTAAATAATATATTTTTTCTTATTTGCTGAAACTGTCACTATTTTCACACAGCACTAAATTAAGCAGATAATTTATGAAAAATATCACGTTCCCCTGCCCACTCTATTGATTTGTAGTGCTTCCTGCATGTGAATGAAAACAGTTTACTTTGAATAAATAGGCAGATTTGTTTCATTGTATTTCTAAAGTCTCATTTTGGACACAAGCAAAGATTTAATCTCATGTTGCCTCTCTGTGTTTAACAGGAGAAACAGTCACATGGAAGAAACCAGCTTGGTCCAAATGCAGCCGAGGGATCGAGGGAAAAGTAGGCCTCTTGCCGTTGTCTTTTCATGCTTGAATGCAGATCCCAGACGTCCTTTTAAACACCGTTTAATTGGTCCCAGGGGGGCAGCCCACCCATCTGCTCACCGGGTGGCCAATCAGATCAGTCTCTACCTGCTCTCTGAGCCACCTGGACGTTTTGTTTACAGGAGTGGCGGGATGCCACCTGGGACAGGCCGGAGGGACAGGTGCTTTTTATTCTGCTGTCAGTTCAGAAGCTGTGACTGTGATTGGTGGAGGATGGGGTGGAAGCAGATCTCAGGTCAGTGCTCACAGAGTGGAAACTGATCCCAAAACCACAAGACAGGAGGCTGCAGAGACACCTGGAGGAGTGAGAGGTTGGCGACTGGCGAGGAGAAAAATCTGACAAAGATCAAGAGGATAAAGGAAACATTCAGGAGAACCACCAGAAGTTTGTTTCACCCACCCGACTTCACGGTGCAGGTGAGATCTTCTGGCATCGTCTGAAGGGCTCGTACGGAGCCACTCAGTGGAAACCAACTAGGAGTCTCTCAACAAGAGACAAGGTAAGCTTTTACTCATCATCCTACCTGGATAAAAATAGTGAATAATGTGACTCTGTACGGACTGACTGCACACTTGCACTTCATTGATAAATTAATTTCAGTTTGTAAATCCATCAGTCATTTTTATTTGTATAGCACCTTTAACACAGGTTAGCGCAAGTCAAAGTGCTTCACAGATGACTGACAATAAGATAAAATAGATTACAAAGACAAAACAATAAAAATGATGACGGTGAAATATAAATAATAACCAACAATAACGATACAGGTACATAAAAGCTAGACTGAAAACTAGATCGTAAATTATATTTAAGACAGAACAATAACAAATAAAACTGATAAGAAGAATAAATAAATATATATTCATAATGAAAAAAAAATCAATAAAATAACCACAATAAAATTTTACAAGATACAGATTTAAAAGCTATAATAAAAACAAAATTAAATAAAAGTTTAACTAAAATATAGATTATAACAAAACAAAGACAAATGAAATCTAGAAGAGGGATAAAAATATATATAATAATATTAATAATAATAAATTATTGGAATAAAATAGATTACAATTTCATGACATAGATTTGAAAGCTAGAATAATATTGAAGTTAAATGAAAGCAAGACTAATTACTCAATAAAAATAATGGATTAAAAAGCCAAAACAAAGACAAATAAAATCAGAAAGTGATAAATAATATATAGTAATACTAGTCCATACCCATTGTTAGCTTTGACACCTTCTACCTATGCCAATCGTCAATGCCTATGTGCAGTTTCACATAGATTGATCACGTCAGTGAGTAGAAAAATGTGGGACAGACAGAATGACTGTCTGACAGTTTCTGTGATTATGTACAGCATACCATACCATGACTTAGTCATACCAAAAATTAGAAAAAACCCCAAAACATTGGGCCACAGGGGGAGCCACAGCGATCGGTCACATTTTAGCCATTTTTAAGCATTTTTCTGTTGTTATAGCGCCACCCAGTTGCCACTTAGAGTTAAATTTCTCCAATCACCTTGAGGCGTTCTGTTCTACATATCTACCAAGTTTAGGAAAAACCAATACGGCGGTTAGGCCTAGATAAGAAATTAGCTCTCTAGCGCCCCCATTTTGTTTGATGGGGTCAATAATGGAGGGGTCCCCTCAGATTATGTGTGGTCATATGCCTACAAAGTTGCGTGGTGATCGGTGAAACCCTTGAGATGTTATACACCTTTATGTGATGAGCCACGCCCTCCGCAATATTCATTGCCTGTAGAAGCTCAATTTTATTAAGTTTTCCAACTTTTGCCAAGAGGGAACTTTAGATATTGGTCCCTAGATTATGTTCACTGAGTTTCATGCAGATTGGTTAAACTTCCTAGGAAGAGATCGATTTTAAGTGTTTTTCAAAAAATTAAAAATGGCTGAAAATCTATATAACTGGAAGTTATGGGTTTTGGGACAAATTTGTTCCTCGTGAGGAGAGACATCTCTGTGCAAAGTTTCATGTCTCTACAACTTACAGGGCACGAGATATGTCCCCTTTTGGCCAATTGATGTAATACAGCTTCATTCGCATCCTCCCATGACCTTCTACCACTGTGCCAAATTTCACATGGATTGACCAAGTCAGTGAGGAGAAAAACGTGGAACAGACACACAGACAGAGTTTTTGTCATTATATAGTAAGATAAATAATAATAGAATTGATCAAATTTTGCAACAGAAAAAACAATAAAGTAAGTGAATAAAACAATGTAAATAATGTCTATACATCATTCTTAATGAAAAGCCTGGCTGGCTGGACAGATAGATAATAGACTGAACCTGTATAGTTTTCATACATACTGGATGAAAAGGAACCAACACCCAAAAATGAAAACAGTGTTTACATTTCACACAGAGAGAACAGCTGTGTTACATGTTTTTGTCTCTGGGTGTCTGTGGTGTTGTTGTTGTTTATTAATAGAGACACTTAGTGAGTCTGTTTATAGCTCTCTAATGAGGGCTGTGATTACCAAGTGGACTGGTTATTACCCTCTCTACCTTCTCAGGACAATCATGATGTCACCGGACGACCGAGCCCTGGAGGACCTGTTGTATTGCAGTGACCTTGGTGACGAGGTGGAGCTGGGTGGTGGCCCGGCAGGGACAGTGGAGAGTGCTGCTGCAGACAATGTGAGCATAACAGTGGTGGGGAAAGTATTCAGATCCTTTACTGAAGTACAAGTACCACTGTGAAAATACTCAACGACAAGTAGAAGTCCTGCATTCAAGAATACAATTACAAGTATTTATCAGCAAAATGTACGTTAAGTACTTATAGTGCAGTCATTGTTTTCCTTTTCTGTCTGATGTTTTTGGATTAATGTTACTGCTGCAATAATGTGTATGTGTCATTTAACTGCTGTAGATGTTTAAAGCTGACCTCATTTTAACCGGTTTATTAAGATCCTTACAATGAGGTCATTTTATTAGCTGGAAGCAAAATACGACTTGCCACCACAGTGATGTCAGAAAAACAGCCCTGTTCTCAGCTTTGTGGCTAGTCATTTTCCAGCTGATCCAATAAGGTTTTTAAAAAGTTAATTTAGCTTAAGATAGAGGAGGATTTTCTCAGCAGCTGATGTAGCAAGGTAGAAATATGAAGGGACTAATGCACCAAAACAAAGTCTGGTCTCTGTGTCCTCATTTGACACTCCAAAATTGAAACAAGTTTCAAAGCAGTTTGATGCGCTTTACTTTTGGTGCATGTTTGGCTGTTTGCAACAGTTGGTGTTCTTCAAATGCATCAGACACTTTTAGTGTGTTTAGGCCTTATAGTGGCGTAAAATAAGTAAAGTGAAAGTTCATGTTGATCATTCACATTATTTATGTCACTCCAGCAAGTCAAAGGCTCATTTCCTATTTTCTTAATAATGAAAGCAAGTCATCACAGCTATTTCATCTAAATAAATCTACCTGTCAATCTGTCTCAGACTGCGACAGCTGTGTCCATCCAGGGGCCAATGACGTGTGCTGGCTGCGGGAAGCAGGTGTGCGACCGTTTCTTCCTCTTGGCTGCAGGCAGTGTGTGGCACAGTGTCTGCCTCCGCTGCAGCCAGTGTCACTGCGAGCTACAGACGCACCCCTCACTCTACTGGAGAGATGGAAACATCTACTGCCAACAAGACTACTGCAGGTCAGAGGAACCACTCTCCATACTGTTTTTTTTAATAGAAATGTCTGACTGTTTCTTTAATACAGTTTTAAACAGTTTGTACTCTTCAGGTTTTGGGATTAAATGCGGGTCCCCTGCAGGATCTGTTGATACATCCTGACCTTTGACCCTTTTTTGATTTCTCCTCCTGCTAAGGATGTTTGGAGGTGGTCAGTGTGCTCGCTGCTTTCAGCCAATCCCAGCCTCCGCTTTGGTCATGAGATCTGGTGATCTGACTTTCCATCCTCACTGCTTCTCCTGCCAGGTACTTTACTTTTCTAAGAAACATTTACAAAAAACATTCGGACACAGTTTGATGATTTTTTTTATATGTCATCATTAGAAAAAACATAAATTGAATTGGATTACTGTGTCTCTGTGGATTGCAATCCTTACAACCGTCTATATCACTTGACATAATGACACGTAATGTGCAATATTATGGACGTAATTACTGAACATTATGCAGTAGCCATATACACTCACCTGATTTTTTTATATACATATCTGTATGCACCTTATCAAGAAGCAACTTGAGATACGATCAGCTTACAGTCCTTACTGTTATTCTTGTTTAAATGTTTTTTCATTTGTTTATTGATATTTTATATTTGTATTCTTTCCTACTTTGTGCTGCAACATTTTCTGTCTGATTAAATAAAGTTCTTATCTTATATGTAAATATTTTTATGATGATGAACATGTTTTGCAGGAGTGTGATGTGACATTAATACCTGGGAACCTGTACTGCATGCAGGGCCAGAACCTCTACTGTCAGTCGCATTACCATGACGATGGCGGGAGTGTCCCGCTATCACGTGATCTCCAGCCCAAATCAAATCTAAAAGAAGGTGAGAGCTCTGTGTTTGTGTGTGTGTGTGTGTGTGTGTCTGTGTGTGTCTGTGTGTGTGTTATTCATTTGTGTATATGGAAAAATGCACCTTTCCATCTCTGAAACGCTGTTGTTAAATAATGTTCAGGTAACAGCTGTCGTTTCTTATTTTACTGCTACTCCTCCTCCTCCTCTGCTGAATTAACCAGGTGAAAAGTTAAAACATTTTAACCCTATACAAATGAGGGTGTCATTCACCAGGAGGCCTTAAAGTGTGGAGGACTAATAATGACACAAGTTGATGTTAAAACGAAATTAATGAAAAAACGAATCAAAAAATTAAAATTAAATTAATGAAAAAATAAATAATAAATACAGAAATATATGTTAAAAGTACAAAAATTAATTTTTGTATCCACAGATAAAAAAAATACATAAATGTATAAATTAATTGCTACATGATAAGTTAAAATAACAAATAAACATAAAAAATAAATAAATGCATAAATAAATTAGAGAGTAAATGAATATATGCATAAAAAATATTTGAATAAATATGTAAATACACACAGGAATAAATAAAGAAATTAAATTAGAAATGCATAAATAAATATGTAATTAAATATAAAAATAAATGAATAAAATAATAAATAAATGTGGAAATAAATGAATTAAATTGGATTTCCAGTTCTGCCACTTAGCTGATGACTGATGAATTTTCAAGCTCCCCCACAGTTTTGCATAGTAACCCCCCAAGTAACCTTGGTTGTGTCAATCCTAGCTTATATTCTGCTTAATAATGGAAAGAGGGGTTACTGCCAGAAGCAGGACAACCATAAACATGATCGACAATCCTGAACAGAGGCAAGGAGACGTTAGCCAAAGCAACCCTCCAGACCGCTACCTACAAGACGAGGACGGCCCCAAAGCTAGTCTGCAGAGCATTCTCAACAAACTACGGGAGTTCAGAACAGATAACAGGGTAAAACTCTCAGACATCAAACGAGAGCTGAGGAGAGCAAACAACAAACAGGACGAGACAGAGGGGAGAACTGATGAGATGGAGACCATGCTTCAAGCAGCATCAACGTTAACGAAGCAGCTAACACAGTAGCTAATCCGGAGGCCAAGCTAATAGATCAGGAGGGTCAAGCGCGGGAAGGAAACTTAAGGATTGTTTGGGAGTTACCTGAAGAAGGAAGAGGTCCCTTGAGGAAAGCATGGCAGAAAAAAGAGGTGTTCTGTGATAAAGTGTGCTTTTACATTGACCATGATTTCCCGACCAAGGTGCTTAAGAAACACAGAGAATACACTGAAGCCAAGAAAGTGCTGAAAGAAAAACAAATAAAGTTCCAAATGCTGTATCCTGCAAGGCTGCGGGTCTTCTATGATGATGGCACCCGTCTGTTCCAAGACGCTGCAGAGGCCATGAAGGATATGGCTTCCCGAGGATTCCCAGTCACGGTGGTGAGGTCCTCCATTGCTCCGGATGAAGAGGAGATCCGACTCCTGTCGACCTGGCAGGTGGGAGACGGCACGACCCGGGTGAAGATCAGGAACAAGGTGTAACGGGCGACTATACTCAACCCGAGGAAAACCTTCGCTCTCAATACAAGGAAAAACAACAGGAATTTAGAAGGCAATCCCCAACAACACAAGACTAATGGTCTTCAGTGGTATTATAAATGCAGATAAGTTATGATTCCTCGTCTTTTTTCTCGTCTAAAAGACCAACATGGAGCTCTCATTGGTACTTAGGCTTCCTACAGCTGTAATACCTACCCAGTAAAACGAGTTGTTAATTGCTAAGTTATCCACTGTTTTGTTTTATCTTAATTTTATTTGGACTTACACCAGTATGCAACCACATCTTAGGGCCCCACCCCTTCCGTGGACTTTACCTTACAAAGACTCAAAAGGTTCTTTTGATACGAGACTCTACTTTGGAAACAACTGTTCTAAATCGGTTTGATAATGTTCTGATAAAAAATGTTGAGAGAGATCTTTCTTCTTTCAGCGTGAAAGGGATTTCAAACCAGCTAAGAGAAGTCAAATACTATCAAACATCAAAAGAGAAAATGCACAGATAGTACTCTTGCAAGAAACACACCTCACTCCATCAGAACATGAAAAACTTAAGAGAATGGGGTTTTTAAGGATATATTATTCATCTTATAAATCAGGCTGGAGAAGAGGCGTAGCAATTTTAATATCACAGAAAGTATCATATCCGTCTTGATCCATAATTAGACTCAACTGTTAGACCACTGCATAGGAAAATTGATGTTTTAATGGCAGAGCTGGGCATATTCGATCTCTGGAGAGACTTTTACCCTTCTGACTGTGATTAAACTTTTAATTCATCCCCCCATGATACATATTCAAGAAAAGATTATTTCTTTGTGTTACAGAGACAAGGCCATAGATTCCAGAGCTGTAATACTGGACCTATCAGTTAATCTGATCATGTACCCGTCTCTTGTACTATACATATTAATGACAACTGAGGAAGAACATTATGGAGGTTAAATACAAATATCTTAAACGACCCACAATTTAAGAGTCAGATAAGAAAAGAAATAAAAGTGTTTCTAGAAGAAAATGAAGAGAAGAGGGTTGATTCAGCTATAGTACTGGATAATGTAAAAGCAGTATGCAGGGTCAGAACTATATCTTTCTGTGCCCAACAGAAGAAAGAACAACAATTAAGACTAATGGATCTCAATAGAGAACTGAAAGATCTTGAGTCGTAGTATAAAAGGGAACAGAAACCTGACTTTTTGACAAAAACAAATGAAATTAGCAATGAAAGAATTAAATATGTTATAATTACAGGAAACTGAAAAACTGACAGTGTTTTCAAAGCAGAAATACTACGAGTCAGGTTCAAAATCAATAAAACTTCCAGCCCGAAAGCTAAAAAACCCAAAGAGCAGATAATGCTACGTACAAAATAAGGGACCCAGAATCCAAAACTACACAACATAAACAAGATGAAATATGGAGAACATTTACGAAGTATTACAAGCTTTTGTATACACAGCCACACTTAATGGGTGAGGAATTAATTAACAAGTACCTTAATTCTCTCAACTTACCTGTCATAACAGAGAAAAAAAATGAGATTAATAAAAATATTAACAGCTATGGTAGCTGAGAAAGAGCGAAACAGTTCCATCTCTAGGCTTAAAGCGAACAAATCACCCGGACCAGAATACAATAAGCCATCTACCTGGAAAAAAATAAACAAATATCTCTCAGACACAATCATATTTTGAACATGGATCGAGGCAGGGGTGCCCAGTTTCACCATTGCTTTTGCACTTTATATAGAGCCTCTCACACAGTGGATGAGGCAGACAGGGAGTATGGAGGGTATCCACATGAATGAAGAAGCATATGGGCATTGTATGCCCATGATATTTTGATCTTTTTAAATAAACCCCCTAACTCATTTTCTGAATTATTGAACCCCCTAGAGACATTCGGTAGATATGCAGGATATAAATTTAACATAGAATTAACACAAATTTTGACTTTTAATTATATACCACCAAAACATAAGACAGAGAAATATCACACCAAAATTAAAGATGACATACACAAATGGAATTCCATTTCCTTCCCTGGTCTTAGCCATAGAGTTTACTCAGTAAAAATGAACATTCTCCCACGATATCTTTTCTTGTTTCAAGCACTTCCTGTGGAAGTTCCCTCTAAACAATTACCGAAATGAATAATAGCATTTCCAGATTTATTTGGCAGGGGAGAAAACCTAGGATCAAACTCAAAACACTAGAACTTCCAAAGGAAGACAGAGGAATGGCCCTACCCAATTTTAAAGATTACTTCTAGGCAGCCCAGATTACACCCTTAATTAAAATGTGTACTCCATTATTTCATGTGAGGTTCAAAGAAACTGAACTTTCCGTTATGAATGATTCTTTGATTCATGCAGTACTGGCCCACCAAAATTTGGGAGAGTTATGGATACTATGCAAAATCCCTGGTTGAAAGCTCAATTAAAAATCTGGAATGTGATAAGAGGAGAATATAAACTTTATCCAATGGTGTGCCTATGACCCTGTTCAAGCCTAATAAAATGGTTAATAGATTTAACTCCTGGATGTTAAAATGAATAACTACAATCTATTCCCTCATGGAAAAGGGACAATTTTGAGACTTTGGGAACCTTAAGAAAGAATATTGTCTTGAAAAATCAGATTTTTATAAATATCTCCGAGTACGCAGTCACTTTGAACATAACATTAGAAATATAACAAAATGTTGCCAATAAGGGTGCTCTAAACACTATGAAGGCCTTACAACAAGAAAACCTCATGCTACAGAAAATGTAAAACAAAAAAAAACAAAAAAAAAAAAAAAAAAAAAAAATGGGAAAGAGAAGGTAATATGTCAATATTGAATGAGGACTGGCTGGATATGTGTTCATTTCAGTGGAAAAGTGGCAACTCACATGTGGCATGAGATTGGGTGGAAATGTTTATTCATTTTGTTTTTTTTTAATCACACCGTAGCAGAGAGATCATTCTCCTGCAGGGGGCGCCAAGTGCTGGAGACAGTGTGAGTTCCAGGAGGCCAGTCACTGACATGTGTTCTTGGAGTGTCCAGTGATCAGACCTTACTGGACAGAATTTCATAAAGCACTAAAAAAGATACTTAACACTGAAGTTCATTTGCAATTTTCTGCATTATTTTTAGGATGTATGGATTTTAAGGCAAAGCGTTATGACAAATATATGTTTGGCATTTTGATATCTGCGTCCAAGAAAGCCCTCACAAGGCGTTAGCTGCTTCCTGAACTCTCCAAATTAGAGGAGAAGGGTAGATATTGTAATGATATTTATGTGAGGGAAAAGATTACCTTTTCTCTTCATCTTCAGTAAAAAAAAAAAATGCGTTCATGAAGTTGTTTATGTTCACATCTTGGCAAAGAGCTGTGTCCAACTAAGTTTGTCTGTTGTATGCTTCAGAACAGGGTGTTAATTCTTTTTTCGCTGAAAACTGGGAACTAAAAGAGACTAACAAGTTTTAAGGTGTGTTCAGAATGTTGGCTTGCTGACAAAACACCTGTGTGTGTTTTCTGTGTGTGTGTGTGTGTGTGTGTGTGTGTGTGTGCATAACAGCTCAAAGTCAGGTCTCATGTGAAGGGGAGGAGTCTGTTAGCAGTCCTGAGCCACGATTGGATGACAAGGTGGCAGGTGGGCGGGCCCGCAGGCGGACCAAGCGAATTAGAACAAGTTTTCGCAGCGAGCAGCTCAGGGCGCTGGAGTCATATTTTGCCCAGAAGCACAACCCTGATGGGAAAGACTGGACCTGCCTCGCACACAAGACTGGCCTGCCCAAGAGAGTTCTGCAGGTACAAACTACAGGAGCAGCATAATAAAGTCACAGTATTAAGATATTATATTTTAGGTATTATTTTTGTTTGTTTGTTTGAGGTGGGTACAGTTTAACAAAGTTATGCCAAGTACGCCAAGTGCTGGAGACAGTGTGAGTTTCAGGAGGCGAGTCACTGACATGTGTTCTTGGAGTGTCCAGTGATCAGACCTTACTGGACAGAATTTCATAAAGCACTAAAAAAGATACTTAACACTGACATTCATTTGCAATTTTCTGCATTATTTTTAGGATGTATGGATTTTATGGCACTGACAAAACATGAGCCATTAAGATCGTGAAGTCGTTTAAAGCTTTATTTTTTTTGTACAGTTCATGAAGGCAAACAGATTCCCCTTGCTTCAAGTACTTACTTATTATTTGAAGGCAAACTGGAAAACTATATCACTTATTTTGTTGTGATTCTACTTTCGCACTTACTCATTACCTGGAAAGGTCAAAAAAAAGATAGACATTTCCTCCCTGTTCCAAAACCAAAATCAAACCCTGAAAAGTGTAGGGTTAGCTAGCTAGCTACTGAGGATATAGCCTATACGTGCTGCTTTTGCTTTTAATGATTATAACAGTGAAAAAAAGGCCGACCCTGCTGTACAGAAACCAGTGAAGGGAAGCAGGGAAACCTGATATTCAACCAGCTGTGTGTCATGGCATTGTGCGCAGATGAACATTATTTGACTTCCCCTGGAGATCCCTGCCCGTCCAGCAACAGAGGAGGATCGGGTGCTGGCAGCAGCACAAGCTGAAGCCAAACACTGTTCATCTGCACACACTGTGATTCCACACAGCTGGTTCATTATCACTCAAGTTTCCCTTTATATTCATTGTCTTCTGTCGTGATCACCAGTGATGTGGTGGTTCACTTTTACACTATGATCTGGAGCCTATAGTTCGGCTTTAGCTTCTAACTATCTTTGTCTATTTAACCTGTTGTTGCTGCTAAGTTAGTTTGATACCCTGGATATATCCTTCAAACACGCTTTGTAGACCCCTCTGTCTTCTTCTCTCTGGTGGAATCACTATTTCATTTTTCCAAAAAAAGTTAGTTACAGTGTGGGCTCCATGCTCACTCCAACAGCTTGGCAGACCATCACAAAGGGCGGGGCTTAGTGAAAGGTCAATTGACGGTGCAAACTTGCCCCAAATGTTTACATTGCAGCCTGTTTAAAACTGTTGTTGTCATTAGTCATTAGATACAAAATCATGGAAAACTTAGGTCCACATTGAAAAATACCAAACCCATCCTTTAAATCAAATCTACATGAACACGTTAGTTAACAAATGTCTTTATCTTCTTCTTTCACTCATATTTTTCAACTATGAACACAAACACGCTAAAACACTCTTTGTCTATCAGGTGTGGTTTCAAAACGCTCGGGCCAAACTGAGACGCTCCCTTACCGCAGATGACTCTCAGGTCAACTCGCCCTCAGCTCCCCTGAGAGGTGTAACCATGGCGACGGGCTCACCGCCCCCAGCCTGCTCCCCACCTGACCAGTCACAGCTCTTCTCTTCCACCAGCACCATCGACCAGCAGCAGCTCTCTTTGCTCACTGCCCCGCTCAGCGAGCCTCTGGTGAGCCCTGCCGTTGGCCAGTCGCAACAGCTGCAAAACCCCGACTTCTTCCTGGAATACGATTCCCAGGGTGCACCAGGGAATGTCTCCTCCCTTGAGGCCTATAAGGACTTTGGAGAAGCAGGAGGAGGAGCAGAGGGAGAAGTTGATCCTGATAGTTCTTTTAGACCACATTACTGCTAGTCCAGGTAGTACCTAAGTGAGCGATCTCCACACTGTGAGTAACAACAAGATTTTCAAAGAAGGACATAAGTAGGTTATAATCCTTAAGATTTTAGTTAAATGCTTTTAAATGTGAAGCAACACTAAACAGGAAACAGCAACAGCATATGTCTGTGGGAGAGTAAACATTGAGGTTGATACAAATCAGACCAAATACAAATTGCCTGTGACCCCTCGGAGGCGAGATTAGTTTGATTCACATCACAGGGGTCTGAGTTCACTTTAGCCCTCTCTACCAAACACTTTCGATATGGTGCCTTTGGAACCAAAAGTAACCCCTCAGACATGGTACCTAGACCCTAGTGTTTCCACCACAAACAGTACCCTTAAATGTGGGCTGGGTTGTTGTCACTCACTGCTCCATCCAGCACTCACTGTATTTCCTCATCACCAGTGACACAGATGGGAGTCTGCACCTTATCGTCCACAGAACATTTTCAGAACAAAAACAGAACAGGCTGCAGTGAGAATCTCTCTCCATGGGATATTTGAAAATAGCAGCTTTGGGCATTTAGTCCTTCTTAGGCAAGCTCAGGGGTTTAGTGTTGCCAGAGCCCCCAGGAACGATGCTTTGCAACACTTTGCAATGTTTTTTTCTCCTAGTGAGGATTAGAATATATGTAGTTCATATAGACTGGTCGAAATTAATATATACATTTTTAAGCACTTAAACACTTAATTACTAAAAGCATTTGTTATCCAAGGGACACCATAAAAACTAATGTATTGGTCAAAGTTGTCATACTGAAATGCAAGGTGTACTGATAAGTAAACGTTCCACCTTAAATGAATTAAGTTTTTTTTCTACCTTAAGTCACATAATGAGGGGTCATCACCACCGACTTCACAGTGATGAAGTAAAACCTCAGAAAAAGCTTGTCTGATGACATTTATTGTATTTGAATTACTGATTTTTCATCTATTTAATTTTTGACAAAGTGTTTCCAGAAGTTAAAAATGAACTCAATATGTCTTATATTTAGACAACTTGGTTTCCCCCCCCCCCATGAACAACACTTCGTTCATATGTTTAAATCAGATGTGTCTGATGTTAAGATTCTTCTCTGCTTCTTTGTACGAAAACTCTCTGTGTTTGGTCAATAAACCATTAACTTGCCCACACTTCTTCCTCCAAGTTCCCTCTTTGTACAGTACAAACAGTGGCTCATCCACTACATGCAGAGTTTGAACGATTAGCTGATTACTCATTAAATGTCTAGTGTGGACGATTTAGTGCGATCTAGTAGTGAGGTTGAAGAACTAAAACTTCTCCTGCGTGCCAAGTGTGTAGGGGAACTACAGTGGTCAACCTGAAAACGTCCACGTCCTTTCCACGTCAAGATACGACGTGCAAGGTACCATGGGTGCTTTTTTGTTGACACTCAACTTTAGCCTCTTATATTCATTGTCTTTTTGCAAAATGCCCTTCCATTTTTACTGGAAATGTACAGTTTGCATACAGTCTCTATTAAAATAAATGCACTATGTTGGTCCAACACCAGAAACTGACATATTTTTCCTTCAACAACAAACGCATGTGGTTACATTCGGTGGTTGTCAGTGGTTGTTGGACACATCCACCACCCGTCTCGCTCACCCTACTCAGACTTTTTCCCCTGACGCTGCCAGGGGACATTAAACAATAACAGGGACCGGCCATGTATCATGCCGAAGTGAAAGGACAGCTTTTTTTGTCAGTGTCTGAGGCCGTCAATCACTGACTAAGCACCGGTTTTCGACAACTTTGGAGTGAGACCATTGGCAGATCAACAATCTGTGTGTCAATGTGTAATCCATAACTGGAGAGCAACTTCCACAAATACAAAAAAGGTATGTAAATTCCCCCAAATATTTTGCAAATATAAAGTAGTACCAACCATGGAAGGGAAGGTTAGAGAAGTGGGTTAAATATAGCTCTCAAGTTAAGGTAAATTTTGGGGTGATAAAAAAAGAAAACACCATGGCCGTTTTCACAGGGAACACTCACCTCAAGATGTCCGAATGAAAATGGCTCTATTGGTTCCCACATGTCCCTCCTTCGCAGACATGCCCACTTTATACTTGTCCAATGCAGTTTTTCTATAAATGTGTTATTTGCACCTAGTTCATTTGAACAATTCTGCACAGTGGAATTCATGAACAGTCTTATAGTTGCATAAACTGGGTCTGATTCGAAAGCTGAGACTCTTGTGGAATCAGCCCAGTTTTATTCATGTGTGATGATGTTAGCCCCCATAGCAGCACTTTTATTGTACTGAGACCATTTCTTTGAAACAGACATCACTGTATAAAATGACATATTGTGACCCCCAGGATAATCACAGCCTCATGGAACTTTGCAGTCACAAACTAAACACCTAGAGCATTCAAAGGTTGTAAAGTTTGCATAGGTATATTGTTAAGAAGGGGGTTTCGAAACAGTTTCCAAAACAGAAGTCATCGTGTTCATCATGCTTCCATCGTAATGTTCTAAGCCCCTCTTTAAATTAAGTTTTAACAGGGGCCTAATCAAAACCTAAGATTTATTACATATTTATGACTAGAGAAACGTGACACAAAGTGCTGAGCTGCATTTAAAATTATTTTTCAGGTTCCCTGCTTTCAGGGTGATGTATACCACCTCTAATACCCTTTTGCCAATGTCACTTTTGGCTGCGCAGAGAGTACAGCCATGCTGCACTGATTTGTGTTTCCATTGTCAGTTAAGATGCGCTCCAAGCAGCGAGGTCCAAGAGATGGAACTCAAGTGGGTAGTAGTGACGTCTCACCGACCACAGACAATCCCCGATGACCCCGCTTCTCCGCCTCAAACAAGCTGTGTGTGTTGTGAGACTCTACTCACCTGTTTCTGCAGGAGACCAGAGAAAAGCACTTTCAGAGTCTTTTAGTGCTTTTGTAGCGTCTAACTGAATCTCTAAATTTGGAGTTTAGTTTCTCTCCTGCCTCCTGTTTTTACTTTAGATATCTGCTTTATATTACTGTTTCATGTTCGCTATCAGCCTTATTAGAAGTTGTGTGAAGTCGCTGCTCAAAAACTCAAACATTTGCTTATCGCTGCTTCACAATAAAAGTTTTTACATAACAAAATAATGGGGGACTTTTATTGTGAAGAATCTGTAGGAAATTAAATGCTATTACTGAATTACCAGCAGCTTTTCTTCAATAAAGACAAGCCAAGGATTAAAGTGAAAGCGGAAACAGCCACAAAGACATGTAGAGCTGCAGACAACAGGCTCTTACTGCACCTCTGCAAATAGCTCACGTCCAAAAGGTCTTTTACCTGGAAAAACACATGCAGCAAAAATAACAGGGAACTTTAGCTGTGGATCAGCCCGCTGCTTTTAAACATCATCATTCAAGACAAGCCTTCATCAGTTAAAGACTCACTTTCAAGAAGGTAACCCCGTTGTAATGGAAATGCAAACTTCTGCTGTGCTGGTCTGACAACCCAAAACCAAGCCAGGCCAGGCCAATTCAAGCCTCTGACTGTCGAAAAGGTGTACAAGTGGCATATACTGTCGATCTCTCTCTCTCCCCTTAAAGAGCCCCTTTCCCTTAAAAAAATAAATTAAAATATAACTCCATATTCAACACTCGGCAACTCACACCAAAGCAGTCTTGACGGATAAACAGCATTACAAGTAAGAGGAAAATTTTTTGCTTTTGAGGTGAACTGACCTTTTAAGTAAATGATTTGAACACTTCTTCCACCACAGAACTTTGTGTCCTCAATGACGAGCACCAGTCTTAAAATAACCAGGTAGAAATCATAATAGAACCAACACTCTGCAGATCCTCTGTTGTATAATTGGTAGAAAATTAAATTAGGTTTGTGATGATGATTCCTCAAATCCAGACCATTTGAATGACATTCTTTCAGGTGTGTTTGTGTTTACCCAGCGAGACGACCTTCATGATGACAAAAGAAGCCACAAACTGCTCTTGTCTTGCTCTCTGTCTCCCTGTATCCTCCCCCTCGCCCAGAGACTTCCTCTCCTCACAAGCATCCTAATGACCTAGCTGCTTCCTGATTTGTAAATTGGCTCCCTAATCAAGCGTTGATCATTACAATGGCATCAGCGCTGAAGTGGACTGAAGTTTCTCAGCTGAAAGAATGAAGGGCGTGACTGTTTATGACATTGACTTTGTGTGCGTCAGAGGTGCAAGGGACCAATAGGGTGACAGCAGCCTGCGACCCGAGGGTGGAGGGGAAGGAAGGAGGGCGGGCAGTTTTTAAAAAGGTCAGAGGCGATGAATGGTAGAGGAGATACAACAAGTTAGACCGTGACACAAGGTAAGAAAAACTGAATTTTGTTAGTTTTTCACGTCTTCTTCTTCGTCGATGCTAACACATGTACGATTCTTATTTCTTCAGGGGTTTTTTAGGTCTTAAGTTTATTTCACAATTTTGACAAAATGTTTATCACAACATGTTTGTGTCTAAACCAGCCACAATTCTTTTTTTCTGATTTTGCAGGCGTTGACTCAAATCATCCATGCAAGGAGCTGCAGTGGTTTTAAGTTGATGGAAATGGTGCTGCTATGCGTTTTTTAAATGTTTTTCTTATTCAGCGCTTATTCATGTGACCTATTTGCCCTGACAAAGTAACAGAGGGCGTTTTTCTTAGGAGTTCTTGCAGCTTATCAACAGTTACAAAAAGTAAATTTGCAGTTATGTTACATTATGTGTATCCATTAAAGATTACTGTAACAATTTAATTAACACAACAAAATTCAATTAATGATTTTTCCATGTCTGGAAAATGTGATTGTGAAATGCCATGGCTTTTCCAGGTCTCCCGAGGCTGTGAGAACCCAGTTTTAGATTTAAGCATTAATTTGATTATTATTTTTAATTATTTGAATGTTTTAAGAAAAGCCTTGTTGAATACAAACTGGTCATTACCAATGTGAAACTCCACCAGTTTCATTGGTGATAATTTTACTAAGTTTTGAGTGTTTGAGAAGAAATAATTTACTGCAGGAAGGGCATAGAGAAAGAAAGAAAATGTCAAGATTGTACTTTTTATCTTAATTTAGTTTTTTGTTTATTATTTATTGTTTATAATAATAATTCTAATAGTAATTGCATTTGTATAGAACTCATCTGCACAAAGTTACAGAGTGCCTCACAAAGTGCATAAAAGACAACAATAAAAATGCAACATTCATGATAAAAAAAAGTTAAGAGCTGAGGAAAATATTGTGTGCAAAGGCAAAAATAAAACAAAAGGAAATTAAACACCAAAGTTACTAATCAAAAAGTACCAATCAGGCATTAAAAGGGAATGTTTTTCTATTAAAAAAAAAAAGAAAAGACATGAAAAAAAGCAATGATTTAAAAACCGGTAATGTGTAGCCAGTCAATCTCCTTAGGCAAAGAATTCCAGATCCTCAGGCCTTAATCGCAAAAGCCTGGTCATCTTTGATTACCAACCTCGATCAAGGGATTTCTGGCAAGGGTAGGCTTGAGGATCTCTTGTCACAACTTGGAGCATTAGGTTGTCAGAAGCTCCGCTTTATAACTGGGGGCTAAACTATGTTGAGATTTAAATTATTAAAATAATCTTGAAATCAATTCTGAAGTTAACTTGCAGCCAGTGGAGGGAGGTGAGAATTGTGACCTACGATTTGTACCAGTTAAAATATGAGCTGCAGCTTTCTGTACTAGCTGAAGCTGAGCTACTGAAGATTTACTGAGACATGTAAATAGTGCATTACAGTGGTTGAGGCGCAAGAATACAAAAGCATTAATAAGCTTTTCTAGGTCTGGAAAAGACCCAGCTGTTGGAAAATGTTGGCTGTTGTGGATTACCTGTGGGTAGCAGGATTTAATGAGATTATTAACATGTGGTTCAAATGTCTAGATCCTAGTTTCTAAATCCATTTAGTGTGTCCATGCAGAGTGTAGAGAGAATGTAGGTCATTGTCATTCACTGCTCAGTGCAACTCTCTCTCTGTATTTTCTCCTCATAGTTGATGCACCTAGTTTATCATCCACAGAAGCAGGGCTGCATGACAACATTTTTTGTTGTTGATAGTCTCTTGTCATAGGATATTTAACAATAGCAGGTTTGTTCATTGTACGGCTGCCCCCAATTGAGAATTTTCCTAGTCGACCAATAGTCGTCGTTTAGGTCCATTAGTTGACTTGTTGTCTGCATGTTTACGATATTGATTTAATTATCAAATTATATAATTTGGGCAGGGAACCAAAATGGTTTGAGTTCAAGGTCTGACAAAGAGTATTTTAAGTAACATTGTTAACACTGCTACATTACAGAGAAATACAAAACCCTACTAATGAACCTTTATTAATATAGGCCTATATTTTATCCGCAAGTGCACGTCACACACTGAGCGAGCCGCCTGTTAATGACACCGTCAGCAAAGCAGTAATGATTGCGCTAAGTGGCTAATGGACACGTAGCTACTTCCATGTGTCAGATCAATCAATCAATCAATCAATCAATCAATCAATCAATCAGTTTTATTTATAAAGCCCAATATCACAAATCACAATTTGCCTCGCAGGGCTTTACAGCATCCCTCTGTCCTTTGGACCCTCACAGCGGATAAGGAAAAACTCCCCAAAAAACCCTTTAATAGGGAAAAAAATGGTAGAAACCTCAGGAAGAGCAACTGAGGAGGGATCCCTCTGCCAGGACGGACAGACGATAGACAATAGGTAATAGATGTCGTACAGAACAGATCAACGTAATAACTGAACAGTAATCCGTATGACACAATGAGACAGAAAGAGAGAGAGACAGAGACAGAGAGAGATGCAGGACAGACGGTAATGACAGTAGCTTACAACAACATTGATGAATTGATGAAAGTAATAATATTATAATTAATAATAATATATTAATATCTGATAGTATACATGTGTGACAATAATCATATGTGTATAATAACAGTAGAAGTATGATTAATGATGCAGCAGCAGCAGGAGGCATCTGGCAGGACCACGGCAGCAGCACAACCACACACGTCACACTATCCAGGCACCGCTGCAATACGAGTTAACCTGAGAGACAGTGGAGCACAAAGGCTCCGGAGAAGAGGCCGAGTTAGTGACATCCAGAATGGCCGAGCAAACAAGATACAGTAATAGGATACGAGAGAGAGAGAGAGAGAGAGAGAGAGGGAGAGAGAGAGAAGGAGAGAAGGTGCCCGGTGTATTATAGGTGGTCCACCTGCAGACTAGGCCTAAGTCAGCCTAACAAGGGGCTGGTACAGGGCAAGCCTGAGCCAGCCTTAACTATAAGCTTTATCAAAGAGGAAAGTCTTAAGTCTAGTCTTAAATGTGGAGACGGTGTCTGCCTCCCGGACCGTAACAGGAAGATGATTCCACAGGAGAGGAGCCTGATAGCTGAAGGCTCTGGCTCCTGATCTACTTTTGGAGACTTTAGGGACCACGAGTAACCCTGAGTTCTCAGAGCGCACAGTTCTGGTGGGATAAAATGGCACTATGAGCTCTCTAAGATATGACGGAGCCTGACCATTTAGAGCTTTATAAGTTAACAGTAGGATTTTAAATTCAATTCTGGATTTTACAGGGAGCCAGTGCAGAGAAGCTAAAACAGGAGAAATATGATCTCGTTTCTTAGTTCCTGTTAGTACATGTGCTGCTGCATTCTGAATTAGCTGGAGAGTTTTAAGGACTTACTAGAGCTACCTGATAATAGAGAGTTAAAGTTATCCAGCCTTGAGGTAACAGCATGGCCACTTTCTGTGTCTGTCCTTTCAAATTAAATTCTCACATGGTCCAGTCATACAGATTTTGATTTATTTTGACAAGGCGCAGCTCCAAATTGGAGTTTCATGTTTTTTTTCTGCAACTAAGCGACCAATGAAATCTTGGTTGCTAACGTTTGGTGGCCCATTAGGGAGCAGCCCTAGTACACTGAGTCCTTGTCAGGCAAGAGCTCAGGTGTAGTGCTGCCAGAGCACACTGGAATGATGCTCAACCATGTTGTTTCTTCAAATGTGAATTAGAAGACATACAGTCACATAATCCTGCTGAAATTCATAAACATTTTTTATGTGCTTAAGGATCCAATCACCAACAAAGTGCATGTAATCCTAGACAGACAATGAAAACAAATGAAATGGTCAGAGTTGTCATTTTGGATATTTGGATAGATTCATGTCACGTTGAATAACATGCAAGAATACTGCAGGGGGGCTGCAGGTAGGAAAAGGACACAGCCTTTTGTATATGGGGCGCAAGCTCCACCCACCGAGCCACCGGGTGCACCACAACTCCACCTTTTAGTATCAGACCTGTATGCTATAGGTACCCCAATAGAGGGGTGACCAAAAATGGGAAAGGTATGGAATGGTTCTTGTTGGAACCATTAACAACTTTTCACAATGTAAAAATAATCATTTCAATGCGGTCTGAACTAAACTGAACTGACCCAAAATAGTAGAAATGAGGCTCATTATTTCTGTAATTACATTTAATTTTTCTACCCGTGATAATCTCATCTTGTTTATCCATTGATGTTACTTTAATTTGCACAAATATAAAAGTGAAATGGCAAAAGGCAAAGTAACCCTTTGATACACACTGATTCTTATTTCCAGATGAGACTTTATATCCATCTCGATGTCTCAAAGCTCATCCTCCTCTCCTTCGTCCTCCTCTGCCCTGTCCCACGGAATGTCACATCTTACCCACGCTCCTCTGCCGCCCTCCTGCCCAGTGTGGACACAGCTGAGCTGGAGTCTGCCCTGCTGCTCCTCCAGTCTGCAGTAAATGACCCTTGGGCTGAGTGGCCCCAAGACCCCCAGCTGGCCCTGCTGAAGCCCAGAGAGGAGAAGGAGGAGAGGTCCTGGGAAGAAGAGGCCAGGCTGAGGGCCCAGAGAGGAGACCTTGTACCCCAGCCCCTGTCACCTTTCCCTGGGGGTCACTCTAGGGACATCATGATCTATCAGGGGGAAGGAGAAGGAGAGGATGGAGGGAAAAGGAACGAAGATCTGAGCTCTATTATCGGAGGCCTCCAAGCTGTCAGTCGGGAGAAAGGAGGATTCGGTTTCCGCTTTGGGAGGAAAAGATGGACTGACAGGGGATGGATGGATTAAGGGAGGGGGGAGTACAGAGGAAAATAAGTGATGAGGGAGACATGGAAGAAAAAGAGGGTGAAGCTGTGAGGAGATGTTTCAGTAAACAGGCTTCTTTCCACATGAGGGTGGTAATACACTCAGCAATGTCCTAGGCAAGATGCACTGTTAAAAACATATTTAAATGATTCATGGCAACCAAATGTTAGTGTCGAAATTGTTCAGTGGATCACTGCTTTTAACAAAAGAAGGTTTAACACAGGTAGCATTTAAGTCTGAGAAAATATTCAACAGAACAGGAGGAGAAAAATAAACACGTTATTTGATGCCTCCATCAGCAAGACACATTATCTGAATTTGATAACTACACAAGAAACAAGAAATATAAATGCACGAAAGGTAATGTGTCCGGATTCAACACAGCAATAGAAAACGTTCTATCAGTGTTTTCTTCACCATTGTCTCAAAGAAAGCAGTGAGAGTCTTCTTCTTTAGTGACCGGCTGTAGAAAGAAAGACAACACGGCAGCAAATGTTAAAGCTTCTCTGCAAAAGTGAATGTAAATGTAAAAGTATTTTTGTCAAATCCAAAGTTCAACAGAATTATAATATCTGTACATAGATAAAGATATATATATATATATAAATACATATTAGAAGTATGCATTGTGTGTTCATTTGTTGGCAATTAATAAAGAGCTGTTCTACAAAACTCAACACAGATTTGGGGGTTGAATGTTTTATTTGGTGTCATCAGTGACTTCAATTGTACATAGTGTGACGTGTTTACTGTCTTCACATAAAGTCTGTGAGGCTGCAAGGGCAGTGAAGTACAGACATTTGGATTCAGCCATAAGCTTGCTTTTTTTTTAAAAAATTTGTTTTAAAAAGTTTTTTTTGGACTTAAGTTGTTTTTATTTTGTCCCATTCACACAAACATGCTTTGGGTGAATGGGACAGTGCTAAAAGACTTTTCTAATTAGAAAATAATCAACCCTGCAAAAGAGAACCATTGTGTATGCACTGTATGCTCTACATCAGTGCTTCCCAGCGTCTTCTTGTGTGCAGAGCACTCCTCAACCAAAAAAAAAAAAAATTTATTGACCAGCTGGATTTTGCTGGGTGTTTTTTGCAGGCCATTTTTGCCAGCTTAGACTAGCCAGCTAGGAAAAAAGCTACAATTTTACACTCATACACTATCCAAGTCAAATCTAACACGTAGCCTTGACCTCTTAATCTAACTCTAACTAATAGTGATTAACATTTTCTAAAATTATGCATGAAATATGCTTACACTAGCTTTAATCAGTGATGAGATGTGCTGTCCTAATCACCCAAATGGTACAAAAAAAGGGGGTTGGGGACAGTTTACTAAAAAGGGTTTATCACGCCTCCTGGGAATAGGATAAAACTTTCTTTTCTCCTCAAATAGAAAGGTAATATCTTACTAGTATTGCAGAAATGTATCATTTGTTGGAGTTTTTTTTAAAAAATTCAAAAACTGTCCCAATCACCCTTAATTAACCTTCTATATGGCACCATCAGTGTCTTTACATGATCAAATTGTTCCTCCAGACATATATCTGCTGAAACTGTTCCACTGTTCATTAATCACGTCATTTTTCCAACTTAATCTTCCCAACATCTTTTCACACATAGTCATTTCTATGGTTTGAACTATCCACATATTTATTGTAGGTTAGAACCTTAGAATCATTGGTTTTCAATTTCTTCATTTATATTTGGCCCAACAGTTTTGTCACCAAGCAGTCTTGGGGAACTGGACAGTTCACATTTGAACCATTTGCTAATATAATCCATAACATTCTTCCACAGGAGGGAACCCTAGGACATTCCCGGCCATAATGCATGCATATATGTGCCATGTTCTTTTCTACATTTCCAACATAGATCATCTTTAAATAAGCCCATTCTAAGTTCAGTTGGAATGTGATGATATCTGTGAATTATTTTAGAGTAAATAAATTTGCTTGGGGCTTCTCTGATATATGTATATGTAAGGGATAATGTATAATGAGCTGGTGAATACTGGGAAAATAACTCCAGACAGGGGAATAGAATAGAATAGAAGTTTCATTCCCCTGAAGGGAGTTATTTCCCCAGTATTCACCGGCTCATTATACATTATCCCGCTTAGTACACGGCTAATTATCAGTTAAATAAATAATATTGTCTGCCTCTGTGAAATGTATTAAAACCGAACAGATTTGACAACTTTTGGTGAAAGTTTTGTACTCACCCAGGCTTAATGGACTGAACCAAGGCATAAAACTCGTGTAAAATGTCATTAAGCATGACTGCCGAGTGTGTATTCAAATATTTATATAATATTCATATTTCATACCTATTTGATGCTTTGTGGAACATTACTGGCAGCTGTACACAACACTCATTAGATTCTTATCTTGATGGAAGGGAACTTTCCCTTTAATACAGTCTGTAATCCAGGGGCAATAATGATTGCTATCTTAACTACCTCACACCACTGCTGTAATCTGTAAGTATTTCCAAAAGTGGCCTCGCCCTTCCTGGTTAAATTTTTCCCTCATTATATGCAAGAAAATTATCCTCTTCAAATATCCATCCATCCATTTTCAAGTGCTTATCCGAAGTTGGGTTGTGGGGGCAGCAGGCCAAGCAAAGCATTCCAGACGTCCCTCTCCCCAGCAACACTTCCCAGCTCCTCCTGGAGGACCGCGAGGAATTCACAGGCCAAGTCTCAGTGCGCCGTGGGGCCTCCTACCAGTGTGACGTACGTGGAACACCTCTAACAGGAGGTTCCCAGGAGGCATCCTGATGGGATGCCAGAACCACATCAACTGGCCCCTTTCAACACAAAAGTGACAGAGTATCTCGCCTGGTATGGGGACACCGGGGTCCTCCTCCGAAGCCAGACCTGGGGGGAAGCTCGCCAGCGAGCATCTGGTGGCCGGGCCTTGGACCATGGGGCCCAGTCAAGCTCAGCTCGAATGAATAACATGGAGCCGCCACCCTGTGGGCCCATCTCCTGCAGGGACTTGCATTGGGCCGTGCATTGTGTGTGCACACTCTTCAAATATGTCATCTAACATTCTGATACCTTTTTTTTTTTTTTTTTACCACTGAGCCCACTAGATTGTCTGCATACCTGTTTTATTCCAGGATTGTGCCATATGGCTGATTATTTTTGAGTATTACAAGAGATCTTACATTTTTTTATGTACTTCTTGCCAAACTATTCTTAAATGAGCTAGAACAAGATTTATCATACTCCTATCATTCTCATTTTTTAGATTGTTTAAGAACTTAAGTAAGTTTAAAAGGAGAAGTGAGTTCCTGTTCAATCAGGATCCAGTTCAAATCAGCATTTGTTCCAGCCCAGGGTCTGTCGTGCTTTACCAAAATATTATATTGTATGTTTAGCAGTGATAAACCCCCTCCCTTCTTTGGCTGGCATTTGTCCAGATGAATTCCAAGTTTGAGTTTGAGTTTCACCACTGAATATTAGTACTTTTACTTCAGTAAATATTTTACTAATTCTTCTTACTTTCAGGTCGAGACACGGACCTTCGCGTCCACCAGTCCTCTGCCTGACAATAACCTCCTGAAATGAAACCTGCCTAGCAACCTGTTTGGAATTTTTCGATTGGATGATTCAGCTCCACAGACAGTGCAGCACACGCACACTTCACTCGTCCTTCACAGTTTATTTTTCTCTCTTGTACCAAAAGTTTTGTCCTTTTAAAACCATGATTCGGCCGACAATCTGGATATTCGTGCTTTTGTCATCAGTGTGGCTGAACACGAAGCCAGCTGGAGGCGGTAAGTCCATAGTAGACGGTCACGTTTATGAAATGAAAGTAAAAAAATGTCTCGTCTCCATTTTACAGCAGCTTACAGCGAAGGCAGCTAAGTTAGTTGTAGCCTGGCATAAGCTTTATAAAGAAATATGACCGTTTAAAGCTAAAGTTTGGGTGTTTGTCATGTTAGCTAGTAATATGTACTATTACCAACTACATGTGTTTCCCATGGTCCTCCTCTGGTCTAACGTCATAACTGAATAGGAAGAGAAGGAGCACAGACATGATGCACAAAAATATGTGTGTAATAAACTGTTATTATCTGTGCACAAATAGAAGTCCTGCATTCAAAAGGTCACTTAATAAAGGTACAAAAGTATCAGCAAGTTTAATGTAAAATATAATATATAATAATGTAAAATAAAGTGTTATACTATAATATTACTTTATCATTCGTATATATGTAATAATATGTAAGCAGTACTTTAATGTTGTAGTTTGTCAAGGTGGAGATAACTTTAACTAATTCATATATTTTTCGTACTTTGTTCTGTAACAATGGATCATATTTTATTAAATGATCACATATTTATCACATAGCCTAATTTAAAAATAGATACATTTGACTATGGCTCCTTAATAAATGTAGACCTAGTAAAGTACAAATATACAATATTAGCCTCTAACGTGGAGTGAAGTAGAAGTATGAAGTAGCATAACATGGAAATCAAAAATAAAAAAATCAGAAATACTTAGCTGATCCCCGAGGGGAAATTATGATTTGTTACAATTGCTCCAATGTGAAGAATAGAGCATTACAAGAGGTAAGAACAAGAGTATGGGGAAAAATGTGTAAATACAGAGCAATGAATAAAATAGAGAAGAAATGTGCATTAAAATAAACATAAAATGTGCATTATGCTACTGTGTTTAACACTCATACTTAAGATATAAAAATTTGAATATTAAAATGGTATATATATATATGGTCACTTTGCTGAGGCTGTAAGTGTAAAAAAATGTAATTACAATATGTACATCAGTAGAATAAACAACAATAAAATTAGAGTAAGCATAAAATGCAGTACTTGAGTAAATGTACTTAGTTACTTTCCACCACTGCCAGTGATATTAGTGTCGAGCAATATAGGGTGTATTAAATGATGTAGTGTTAAAAATACTTATTAATAGAATAATTAAAAGCAATTAAAAGTGACTGGTTAAAATGGTATATTATCACACATTTTCATATTACATATGTTATCTCAATTCAACAATAATAAAAATAAAATAATATTGTGGTAGGTTATGCTAGTATTATTATTACAGACCTCTTTTCACTTATTTAATTTATGAATAATTTTTTAGTTTTTTTCTTAATATACAGTATATAATACTTTATTTGCTGCTAGACATCTTTCCAGTAGGGTTGCAACGGTATGATATTTTCACAGTACGATAACCATCTCAGAAAATATGGTTTTCACGGTATTGCAGAAATATTATTATCAGTCAGAATGACTTTTTAAGGAATGAAAAGAGAAGGGTGATTTTTGATTTAACCAGAAACTTGAGGCATTTTTTTTAACAGAAGTAAATACACACTTTGCAACCCCACTTTGCAGTGCAGCCAAGTATTACAGTGGTATTGCCTCACTAAATTGAGGCAGGTTTCAACATGGCAATGAACTTAGACAAATCATATCACAAACGCCACAGAAAACCAGGAAGCTGCAGTCATGGTGCGTTCACAGATACTTGGGCATATTTAGTAATATGACTGCCATTAGCTTTGTTCCATTCTGGATAAATCTAGCAGTTTTTGTAACAACAAATATGTGAAATCTCTTCTCTTTAAAAAGAAAGAATAATGTTTAATGTCCGTTGAAATTTGCCAGACTCAAAACTGATTTTTCAAATCTAATCTGATAACAGCTGAAGAACACAATAATGTTAAATTCGCAGCTTTTGAAGCAGGGAAACAATCCTCACTTTTGATAGGCCATCAAAAAGGTCATCAGTAGTCATCCACACAGATTTTTCAGACAACACAGATAGTTGACAGGTGTGATAAAAGTACTCAAGGCCTTAATTATCAAAATACTGAAGCAAAATAAACGTTGCTTTTATAGCATCTCTGCTGTGTTGATATGTACAACCAGACAAAAAAGGAAATACATAAAGATAATCTATTGTAAGAATGAAAGAAGTTGAATTTTAAAAAAATGAAATTTGTATACATCATAGAGTTCAAACAATAAGTTGATGAATTGTTAAGTCAGCTGTAGTGCAACTACACATTTTCTGTAGTACAGAGAATTATCAGCAGCTATTTCTGATAATTGATACATATTACAGTTTTACAATTTAAATAAAATTTAAATAAAGA
Organism: Epinephelus cyanopodus; assembly: GCA_026686955.1. Classification (NCBI taxonomy): domain Eukaryota; kingdom Metazoa; phylum Chordata; class Actinopteri; order Perciformes; family Serranidae; genus Epinephelus; species Epinephelus cyanopodus. The sequence continues at coordinate 7,620,441 of CM048931.1, read as the reverse complement.
CAGCATTTTAAAATCATGGAGAAAACAAATGACCAAATAGCTGCTCATAATGTATTGTGGTACACTTTAATTATTATTCACATGAGACTGAAAAAAAATTGTCAAAGAAACTTTTAAACAGGTGGATGATTTGGCAAATTTAGATTTGTATATATTGAATTACCCAGTAGGATCATTCAATATATCGTAAGATTTTAAAAGGGCGTTGAAAGTTTTAGGAAAGTTGAATGTGGATAAAATGCGTCACATGTGTCTAATTTACGAGCAGCCCCTGAACGCACCGTGCAGCGCATACAGTCGACAGAAGGCGGAAACAGGCAGCAGCAGCAGTGTAGCTTACCGCCCGACACGGGGTGAGAAGACCGTCAAATAGTCGGATAAAACTCGAGTTTTAGGAACAAGAGTAGAGTCTGGGGTGAGGCGAAAATGTATTTCCTCGCAGTGTTCGTCCTTTTGGGGACAGGACTGGCGGTAAACTGCGGTAAGTTAAGAGCATTTTGACACAGTCATATGATTCCGGTTGAAATCGAAAGTAAAGAAGACGGAGTTGTGACGTCTTTTAAAATTCGCATTTCTCGTTTAATATACAGAAATGGACGTTGAGTGTTTTCATTTTAGGTATTGTCCAGTTATTCTGTGTGGCCAGTACATAAAAACAAATAAGAACAAATGGATTTAGTTCTTCCAGATTGTCACTAATTTAGGCTGCGTGTACAACATGGCGTCAGTGTGAGGAATTGCAGCTGTTTATCTTTGTGTGGCTCAGCTTGTTTTTCGCTTTCATGTACTTTAAAGCCAAGACTGGAAGGAATGATTGTAACGATTGATCAACTGTTTCTGAAAGCTTATTAAAATTATGATAAAAAGAAAATTTACACAAGCTCAAGAAGACTTATGAATTGTTTTCAAAAATTAGTGTCATTAGAAGTCCGAAACCTAAAAGATATTTGATTTGGAAGAGAGGGAGAGTTATTTACTTTCCCCCAGTTATTCAGGTAGGCACAAGGAAAAATATTTGCCGCTTCAGGGAATGTCAAGTTAAAAATAAAAATACCCCAAACAAAACAGAAATACACACACAAACCAACCACATCCCTGTACAGAACGGTCTCTTATGATTAATCTATCAGTGGCTCGTAGTAGCTGTAGTCATATTCTGAGACTAAGACAGGTTGGCAGACATGTTTTAAGTGTTTACTGCACTTATTAACTTTGAGTCGACATATGAACACCACCCTCTTGATTGCTGTCACTGAGGTGAACAGACAGCATTGTTAAGATATCTCTGACGTGATAAGCACAGACTTCATTGACTCATAAACAAAGTTAGATTTCCTTGTTCTTTCTTCTTCTCTTATTAACTGGAACTGATGACATGTAGGAAGGTATTTGAGAGTTAAAAAACAAACAAAAACAAAACAGATATTTCCTTTATACACATATAAAGTGACACAGCTGTCAACAACAACAACAACAACAACTGATGTGTCACTTGTGTGTTATGTGTGTAGCCATGACTTGAATCAGTCGAATAGTCGGTTAATTGATTGACAAAATTGATTAATTGTTTGTCATTTTCTCAAGCCATTTTAATTGTGGTTTCTGGTGTTGCTCTCCCACAAAGAGAGGCAGGCACCTCCACAATCTAGTGCAGCCTAACAGCACCAGTGGTATCGGTAACAACTCTAGCTGATCTCATATTAATATATCATAGATGAGAGGGGCAGGTGTTGCATAGGCAAGTGAAAGCAAACTTGTAGACCCAGCACAACTAAGTTTCACTTTCACTGCGTCTGACATTCTGCTGCTACTCTGTGTCCAGAGAATGCTCTGTGGAGCAAACAGTAACCAGATGGTAAATATATTCTAACAGTGTGCCTAATTACTTGATCAGCTCCAAAAATAGAAAATCAAAACGTGATAGCAGATATTTTTACCGTGGTGGGGGGCTGCCATAAATAAATGAACGTGTTGGAAAGCCTGAATTTGTGTATGTCTGTACACCTGTAACAATAACTACTGCAGCAAACCTAGATGGGGCTCTTCAGATCTACTGGTGCTTATCTGCCTTGTCTGATAAATGTGTCTGTCTGTCTCTCTACCTGTGTGACTCTCAGAGATGCATTCCCTCACTTACATCTACACGGCCCTCTCCAAACCCGTTAAACTCCCAGGCATCCATGAGTTCACAGCCATGGGAATGCTGGACAACAGGATGATTGACTACTTCGACAGCGAGACCCAGAAAAAAGTTCCCAAGCAGGAGTGGATGAGAGAGCGACTGCCTCCAGATTACTGGGAAAAAGGCACACAGTCCCGCCAGAGCAAGCAGCAGTGGTTCAAAGTCAACATTGAAATCCTGAAGAAACGAATGAATCAGAACGATTCAGGTAAGATACATCAGGGAACACTTCTTGATAACTGTCAAATGGACAGCTAAAGACACAGGCACTAGAATGAAGGAGAAGAGTGTTTTTTGAAAGCCTTTTGCCTTTTTTAAACATGTTCTAATTGAAACCCAAAATACAAGTATGAAACCTGAAAACAAGCACAATATGGCCCCTTTTAATGTTAAACCAGAGAACCACATATATTCACAATTGTCCCACCTCTTGGCTTTATATGTAATTGTCCATTTGCTTGTTGTTTGGCATTTGTTTCACTGTCCTGCTCCACTCTCTGGTCTCAGATGTCCATGTTCTTCAGTGGATGCACGGCTGTGAAGGCGAAACGGAAACTGACGGCAAAATTAAGTTCCGCCGTGGCATGGACATGTACAGCTACGACGGAAACGACTTCCTGTCCTTCGATGATGCCCACGCCGTCTGGGTTGCCCCGACTGATGCTGCAGTCCAGACCAAGAGGAAGTGGGATGAGGTTCAGGTCCTAAAAGAATACACCAAAGGCTACCTGGAGAACGAGTGTGTGGATTGGTTGGGAAAGTTCATGGAGTATGGGAATCAACAGCTAAGAAAAGCATGTATGTATGACAGAAAATCTTTTCTGTGTTGTTATTTTCATTCCTACCAGCTGTGTGCCTCATGTTTTTGCAACAGTGCCCTGAATGCCTCGCATTGAAAAAACTCAAAAAGAGGAAGTGCTCCATGTCACTGGCATTTTTTTTCTGTCATCAGATTAACTGTCATGGCGATGACAGCAAGGCCCAGTCCCATTTCATATCTTTACCCCTATCTCTCAGTTTCAAGTGCCGTCTTGCACCTTGGTAACAGAGTTACGAGGGGTAGTGGTTAAGAACTTCACAGCCCTGATTTGTTATCAGTAGTCGTTAGTGATGTTTACGTAAGCAAATGTGATGAGTGTTGCTGGACATTACGAGTATACAATCTTCTGCTGTAGTGATTTCTCTTTTCTCGCTACAGGCAGCTTTTTGCAGTTGTCAGGATTGCTGGCGATTTGTTCCCAGTTTAAGTTTCACGCTGTCAATTGATCAAAAAAGGCATCAAATAAAAAAGAACATTATCTGGCAAGTAGCGGTACTCTGTAGGCTAACCAGTGGTCCGACCCTGCCAGTCTGCACTGATATTAGAGAAACAGTAACAAATGCAGCAACTGTGCTGCTGGACTGAAGTTAAATTTTGGCTGTCATATGCCATCAAAGGCATTATTAAAAATTAAAACCCTGTAAATATGAACTCACCTTATGATTTCTTCTTTCCAGCTCCTCCAAAGGTGTTCTTGTTTTCAAAGAACGCCAAAGTTGAGACAAACGTCATTTTGACGTGCCTGGCCACAGGTTTCTATCCAAAAGACATCATCCTGCAGATCAGAAGGAATGACCGTATTCTAACCCAAGAGGATGGAGTGTTCTCCTCAGGCGTTCGACCAAATGAAGACGACACCTTCCAAAGAAGAGACAGCGTGGAGATTTTAAGGAGTGACATGTCTACATACACCTGTGAAGTCATTCATCGTGCATCTGGGGTTCAAGTTACGAAAGCTTGGGGTACCTCTTTGCCTTTTGATTCTTTTTTTACAACGTTAACATTTTTATTGCAGATTGCTGACAGTGACATGTATCAGATTATTGATATGACCTCTCCAGAGTTAAATTCATCTTAAGCCACAAGAAAGATTTTTACATTAAACCCATCAAATGGAAATTATGTTTAAAGTGAAGTGTATAATAAACGAATGTGAATGTTTTCTATGTCTTAGATCATCATCTTCCTGAAGACTCTGGAGGAGCTATCATTGGTGGGGCGATTGGGGGCCTGATCTTGTTGGTGGTCGGGGTCGGTGTGGTGCTGTGTGTCTTGTATAGAAGACGTATGAAAGGTAGGTTCACTATAAAAGTATTGTCTTCTTTCAACAGCAAGATACACATAGAGTGGAATATATACATGTTTTCTTTAAACTGCATTTTATATTCTGTAAAAAACAACACAGTTACATAGCAACATTTTAGCGACATGGACATATCAAAATCAATGCAGTATCCATCATAGTGTATCTACACCAATTAAGAAGTTCTTGATGTTACAGTCTTTTCAGCCAAAAGTTGGGATGTGTTGTAGGGCTGTGTGGCATACTGGTACTGCTGCACACCCCAGACCCACTAGAGCCGGCTAGAGTGAGAGCATAGAGAAAAGTTCAGAAGCGAGAATGGCTGCCGGAGAGAGTTCTGAAAACGAAGCAACTGTACATGTTGCTTAAGAAGAACACGATGACCCAGAAGAACTCAGACCAAAAAGAGCAGTGTTTCCCCTATATTCAACTAGCAGCAGGACACTGCTGCTGCTGAGATGTGACTGCCGGATGCTTCATATCCAGGCCTATAGAGCAGGCCTATACCTTGTCCTTTTATTAAACAAACTAAATAGCCTTATGTTATTTATCTTATTTACATGACAGCATGTCATTTCTGTCTCTACATAGTAGTGCGTTTACAATTCTCCTCTGCTCTCTGTATGGCGCACAGTAGAGTTTCACCCCAATGCGCGCATACACACACACACACACACACACAGACACGTGTGCACACACGCACACTGGAGCGCTGTTCGGGACGCATTTTCCTGACCGAAGCCAACCCAAGTCCAAGACAATTATAACCGAGCACAGCAGTAATAGAGCGGAGCCTGTGTTTCGTTCAGGCGTCACGTAAATAACAAATTCCAGCACTTAAATAGGCCATAGCACAGCACAGCAGCATGTCAAGTGGGCCGACACCCAAGCAAAACAGCATCAAATTCTGCGAAACCAATATGATTTTTAAAAAACCAAATTTTTTGTCATACCGCCCAGCCCTATTTTCATGTGTGGTGTTTATAGGACTGAAAATAGATTCGTAATAATGTACAAAAACCCCCCCAAAAAAAAACATGATATAAAATTTTTGTCATACCGCCCAGCCCTAATGTGTTGTGTAAAATCGTTATCAAGTGCAAAGGTCTGTTATTATTTTATGATGGACTTTATTAGGTGTTCAGACGGAGGCTCTCATCGCTCTCCAAAGCCTCAGCGGCTTCCCTTGAGGCCTCTGAAAACACTACGCCATTGAAAGACTGAGGTTTTGCTGGAAACTGAAGCCTGTAACTCTGGCTAGCAACGGTTGTAAACACCCAGGGGTCAACTGCGCATGCACGCCATTCTTCCTCTTTGGCCCGGGGGGTTGAAGCTCAAAACTGGACTCTTTTGTTTTCTCTCTTCTGAAATACTCACTTATCAATTAATCGATAATTAATCGTTCATTTTTTTGATTATCTTTGTCCACTAATTGAAACCTGCACTGAGAGGGTTAACGCTTTGGTAGTCCTGACAGGACGCTGCAGATGGGATTGCCATAACAAATTAAAATAACTAAGATTATCAACACTGAGAGGGACATGCAACAAAGGACCCTGGCTAGAATCATATTATTCTGTTAGTTAATCCGGCCTAGACTTTAACTTGATATTTAAAAAAAAAACAACAACATGAAAGTGTTTGAAATACTTTGCTGTGTTTATGTGTTTGTTTTAACTTTGTTGTCTTTATCAACAGGTCAGCCACCTAACAGAGTAGTTGTCGCCACGGGTAAGTGCTTTATTTCTCTGCGATGAAGTCTATTAAAGTTATGAATTTTTTAAAATTTATTTTATTGTGTATTTTGTGCCAACAATACTCAAATTGTTACAAGCAGAGGGAGGAAACCCAAAAGTTTAGTCAAACCAAATTTAAGTTTTTTAAATAAATAAAGGTAATTTAGAAAGTCCTGTAAGGCTCCTTAGCCGGCTGGTTAAATGTTGTGATCACTTAGCAAAAAAGAAACGGTAAATGGTCACATTATAGAGTTACATAAAAATTGTCCATTTCTGTCAGTAGTTTTATTTTCATGTGTGGTGTTTATAGGACTGAAAATAGATACGTAATAATGTACAAAAAAAAAACCATGATATGAAAATTTTGTCATAACGCCCAGCCCTAATGTGTTGTGTAAAATTGTTATCAAGTGCAAAGGTCTGTTATTATTTTATGATGAACTTTATTAGGTGTTCAGAGGTCACACTGAATAGCAGTCTTGTCAGTCATTATGGGTTAAAGGTCTTGTCCTTAATTCACTGAACTGAAAGCTGACTGAGTTCTGACGTCCCACATGTCAGTGTGAGGCTGCACTAACCAGAGCTGAGAGTATGAAGTTAATCTTAGCAGTGCAATGCATGGTTTTCCACACATTTATTCACTTGTGCAGTCTGCGGTGACAACATCTGCAACCATGTTTTGATTTTCAGTTTGAGCTGGACCGCTCATCAGCAGAGTGCTGTTGGAATATATATACCATTCTGTTATTCATTGCCCCACACTCTTCAGAAAGCAGAACTACTCTGGGCATAGACGGAAGTGTTTGATGGTTTCTTTCACTCACTCTTTTCACTCCTCTCATCCATCGATCTGATCTGATCAGCTCTGATCAGATCGACTAATCAGTTATCCACCGTGTGACTCAAACTCCAGAAACTGCTGCTGAGGGAAAAAAAAAACAAAAAAAAAAACAACTTCATGAAGCGTTCCACCTGTGCTGCGTCTATGGACATGCAAAACCCTCTGAATTCAGAGGGGATATACAATGATAAAACTGAGTGAATTAAAACACATACACACACCGTTGTCAGCTACCACCACACATAGATTCCAAATCTGTTGGAAACAAAAAAAACTTTTTACTACTATAAAAATAGTTGTAATGCTGACTCTGGATTCGGAGCTTATCATCATGCGCATTCAGTGTTTCCCACAGAATTAGTGTGTGTGACTCTGTCCAGTCACAGAGCTCCGGTCCCGCAGCAATAGCCTCTTGATAAACAGAGAGATCAATACACTGCACATGGCTCTACAATGTAATGAGATTTTACCTGGTCTAAATTAGGGATGGGCATCAATTTTCGATAATCAATGATTGATTGTTAAGGCTTTTGATCATCACAAATAATTTTGATCGATAGTCGCAGTGTTTCCCCTACAATGCCTTGCATGCGCGCCGTTCTTCCTCTTTGGCCCGGGGGGTTGAAGCTCAAAACTGGAGCAGCTGCGCTCTCTTGCGGTGACAGTCTGCACTGCACTCTTTTGTTTTCTCTCTTCTGAAATACTCGCTTATCAATTAATTGATAATTGATCGTTCATATTTTTGATTATCTTTGTCCACTGATTGAAACCTGCACTGAGAGGGTTAACGCTTTGGTAGTCCTGACAGGACGCTGCAGATGGGATTGCCATAACAAATTAAAATAACTAAGATCATCAACACTGAGAGGGACATGCAACAAAGGACCCTGGCTAGAATCATATTATTCTTTTAGTTAATCCGGCCTAGACATTAACTTGATATTTAAAAAAACAACACCACAAAAATGTTTAAAATACTTTGCTGTGTTTATGTGTTTGTTTTAACTTTGTCATCTTTATCAACAGCTCAGCCACCTAACGGAGTAGTTGTCTCCACGGGTAAGTGCTTTATTTCTCTGCGATGAAGTCTATTAAAGTTACGAATTTTTTAAATTTATTTTATTGTGTGTTTTATGCCAATAATACTCAAATTGTTACAAGCAGAGGGAGGAAACCCAATTTAGTCAAACCAAATTTAAGTTTTTTAAGTAAATAAAGGTAATTTAGAAAGTCCTGTAAGGCTCCTTAGCCGGCTGGTTAAATGTTGTGATCACTTAGCAAAAAAGAAACGGTAAATGGTCACATTATAGAGTTACATAAAAATTGTCCATTTCTGTCAGTAGTTTTATTTTCATGTGTGGTGTTTATAGGACTGAAAATATATGCGTAATAATGTACAAATAAAAATACTATAGAAAATATATATACAAAAACAGATTGTAGCAGATAGGCCTTAATATTTTCTGTGTGTGTGTGTGTGTGTGTGTGTGTGTGTGTGTGTGTGTGTGTGGGGACAATTAAGTCTTGAACTCAGGCGCTGCGAATGCACTTCTCAAGGGTAAGTGTTTTTATGGATACCTGATTTTGCATTGAGCTACATTACATTACATTAAAATACATGAATTTAATCACACTATCATTTAAACTCTTTCTATATTATGAGTATAGAGTGCTGCAGGGATGCGTTTTTTCTTTTTCTTTTGTAGAGCAATGAGAAAGTTATTGTCTGGTTCTTTTAACAGAAAACAGGGTCGGTATGAGAGAAAAAAAAAACGGTCCGGGTTTTTGTTTAAAAACAAAACAAAACAAAACAAAAAAAACGTATCAAGTCGGTAATACCGGATTTTCGCCACTTGGGGTTGCAATTGACTCATTTAAAATAAAAAGCGACCTTAGGACAACAGAAATAAATTTTGCAGCTTACTCAATCAAACCAAAGTGTTGCCATATTGGCGCATTCTTTGATTTCTTTGAGACTAAATTGTCCGCCATTGTCGACTCCCCGTCACTATTACACAAACTCCAGGCTACAGTAGAGGCCTCGGCACATGCGCACTCGCACCCCCTAGCTCAGTCCCTGCCCCACCCCCCTCTCTCTCCTGCTTGCTGTGAGCTTGGCGAAGAGGCAGACACAGGTGCCCATAGACTCGGGCGAACTATAAGCGGAGCGGACTCCGTGTAAAAATGTCTGTGAAAAATCCCCGTGATGTGAAAAATACATGTCAAACAGTCTTTTGTGTGACATTGGTGCGCGGGGCGGAGTCTATGCAGTCGTGCTTTGCGTGCACAGGGCTTGCGGACGTCCACTTTTACCGGGCGGACCTCTGCATAGTCCGCACCGCGTACGTTCCGCCAGAGCATGCGGTCCGGTTGGTCTCAAAAAAAAAAACAACAGTCCAAGATGGAGTATCAAACCGAATTGGTAAGACCGAGAACTGACCCAACCCTACTGCTTGGTGTGCAGACTTATTTGTTTTCTACTTTGCTAGATGTATATTTGGTCCAGCACCCACTCCATTGGACATAAGGATGTGCCCGTCCTTTGTTCTGTGTTTCCCCCCCCCGTCAATAATAACCCAATGTAATGTATCCATTGGAATTAAGATTATTGCAGAAAATAAATAATAAAACAAATAAATAATATTATTTAATAATAAATAATAACAAGTGAACATCACTTTTATGATTTCTGAAATGTAAATGCAGTCGCCAGAATTAAAAAGCTAATGTAAAGGCTGACTCACGGTCGGGCGCACTACACTTTATAAGAGTGTTGCTTGACAGAAGATTAAGAGCGGTGCGACGTTTCAGTTTATGCTCTGGAAAAAGGTTACAGTTGTCTCCATGCTTACTAGAGACTTTTTATTTTTATTTTTATTTTACAGTTTATTGATTGATCTACTCTCAGACTGTCTGTGAGCGGCAGATTTCCCTCACTCACTATGGTTGGCGGGAAAACTAAATTTGTAAATCAATTAATAGAAACATCATGGATCTCCTCCCCTGGAGTTGATATGAAAACTATTTTTGGTTCAATACATATCTGCTGTCAGTGGACCTGGTGAAGGCTCTGTATAATGGACCAGCCACTGTACTCCCACCTCCCCAGGGGCTGCTGTTGACTGACGGCTGCTTCTGTGGACTGAGACACCAAACGCAGGTTTTGGTGTTGATGTAAAACTTTTGTGTCCATGGTGTCAATAGCAATGCTACGAATCACATTACTGGACAAAATATGGCGATGTTCGTAACATAAAAATCACCCGGTGCCAGACATGAAAGGAAAATGTCAGGTGACACTTTTTTTTGTTGAAACTACGTTGTCTGTCGAGCAACCCTTATCAAAACTGTCATATGCCGTACCATGCATGACTTCAACGTTGCCACCACAGCAAGGCTGGAAAAGCCATGTTCAGTGCGATGACGTTCTGTAGTCTCATTTAGCCACTTGTTAGTAAATGTCTTTGTTAGGACACACAAAAGCTTCAAAATTTAAGAGTGAGGTATTTATTTGTTTGCATATGGGACGCCTGTGTTGTTGCTGCATTTTTTTAAAAAAAAAAACATCTGTCAGCTTCATCCAGACGCTGTCTCAATGTTACACACAATACACTACAACTATCAAGAAGATCGGCGATGCACTGTGACCCACCTCACACAAACTAGCAGACAAACGCTCACCTAACACAATCAAGCAGCGCTGTCTCCCACACATGCAGTGCAGCGCTGTACTGACTGTGTGCTACTGTGGTAATTTCATTCACCTCACAGACTGATGTAGTGTAGCATATGCAATATATACTGTAGACTGATGTCACTCTGAAGACTAATTAATAGACAGATTAAACAGAGGAGCAGCTCTTTGTCTCTCTTAGTGTTGCTGATGAACTTGAGTGAGGCGGAGAGTGTGAGAGGGGAGAGATGCACACTGGTATGGCTTTTCATATGAGCGTTGCTATGTAACTTGACCCTATATCGATATAAACAGTGTTGTCTAAATCTATATCTTGCTAGAAAATATACAGATAATTGTACATTGTCATTAAATCACCCAGCCCTAGAACAGATGAGTGAAAAGCAGGTCAGAATGCACAGATATGATTTACAAGTGGCCCTACACACATACAGGTACATATCTAAAACATTTCCTTTTGTTCACAGGCTCAGATGGATCTCTCAACAGCGATGGCTCTCGTAGCTCTTCTGACTCTGGCGTTGGTCGTACGTACTTTTGTCTACTGATTAAAAGCTGGATCCAGTCTCAATATTTTTAGTATCTACTGTACTTTTAAAATATCACTTCTGTTCACCCCTGCAGGTGATACCGACAGAAACCCCACCCCTGAGTCCGAAATCCTCCTCAATGAGATGAAAGGGGAGGAGGAAGTCTGAAGTAACTGCAGTTGAGCAGTTTCCATCAGAGTACACTGAGGCTCACGGTGCTCTCTGGAACCAAATTTACCAATACAACAAAGAACTTTACAATAGGGTGGAAATTAAACAGGGACTTTGAAAATCAACAAATAGAAAGTACTTATATATTCTAAAAGGAGTCTCTGGAAAATCTTGCTGGCAGTAAGAGAACTAGGTTTGAACTTTGAATGAGTTAAAATTCAAACACTGCCTCAGTTGATTAGTTTCAAGCCATCTTTAATAAAAGCAATCTATACACAGTGCAGCACTTAGATAGCGTCTTGGTGTCAGACAATGTAGCATCAAGAAGTGGACAGTTAGGGTTACAGTATACGATGGAAAGATATATTTGAAATGACATTCATTTTTGAATTGTCCTTTTCTAAGGTTGGAAGGTCAGCCACATATTTTAACCATCTTCAAATTTGGTTTTCTTGTCAACACAGATAAGCCTAGCACATAGCATCTCTAAGTAGAATAGGAAAGGGTAAAATTGACTGAGGCTCTGCTGGAGTTTGCTCAGTTGTGCTCTCAACTGAGCACCGGGCGAAATGGAAAGGCTAATTGGATAAGAAATACTTTGAAAAAAAAAAGAAGAAATAATTATTTAAAAAAAAAATGTTTAAGTGCAGTTTTGAAGGACCACATCAGTGCCTTGCTTAATTTAATCAATTTACTAGAAATCAAATTATATTTCACATTACTGCAAATAATTCTCAGAGGAAAACCAACATTTTACTTCTCTACTGGTTGTCATTTGGCTTTGCTTTATGTCAGTATGTTATGACAGTAAACCCGCAGTGTATTTAGACTAGCTGCAGATAATCAGTGATCAATTGCACTTTACAATTACTACTCAGACAAAACTGAGGAAATACTTATAATGTGATTTAAAATAAATGGCCTACAATTTACAAATACACTGGTATCATGGAAGTGGGCTGAAAATTAAATGGGAACACTGGCATTTTTCAACCCGGACCCTATTTTGACATGTTATTGTGTCGAAGTACAATAATGGTACAGTAATTTTTGAAACTGGTCCAATGATCAGAGAGTGCGCTGCAGCAGGCAGCTGTGAAACAGGCTGCGATCTAACAACTCAGGGCAGGTGTGGCGAGTAACCAACCACTGACTTTTTGCCACTGATAAATTGTTACTATGAGTGTCTTACAATATTACTATGAGGATCCAACAGAGAAATGTAAAGTTTATCTTACCTTAAGCTTGTTCCGTTCTGTTCCGACAATGTGTAAAAGTCAGCAGGATTTCAGAGCAAGACTTCTCCTTTAGCCAGACATGGACATAAAACACAACGGAACAAGTGGAAGGTATAGAAAAAGGTATTAAAAAAAACAAAAAACAAAACACTTTCACTTGTTGCAATGGGGCTCACATGCCCCGGTGGTTACATAGTAGCCTGTTTGGCAGGTATCAGATGCATCACTTTATCTCAACACTGGACCATTTTAAAGAGCTGTTGTTCCCGTGAGTCACTGTGTGACACAAAAACACAGGAAAATAGGGTCCAAGCTGAAAAATACCAGAGTCCCCCTTTATCAAATGTCAGTCACAAAGGTTTAGCCTGGCTTAAAAAGAAGTACTCAGTGTATTTCACTGAATGATTAGCAGGGATAATTTAAAACATGGTGTAGGTTGTCATTTAATACTCGCTGTTGTAAATACAGTTATATTGAGCTTGTAGAACTAAATGCATTTTGGAAGTTTTAAATGTGCAAGTTTATCACATGTATCTGCTCTGATAGAATATGCTCCTGTCACTAAAATAAATCCAGTCCTTTTTGTTAATATGCTTGATTTATTGTTATGACATTTTAGACCTCTTAATAATGAATTTTACTGCTTGTTATCCAAGATAAAAATGAATTATGTTTGCAAAAGCAATTTCACCTTAAACTGATCAGTTTAGTCAGTAATATTCAGACAGACAGTACTTATATTGTGTGTGCTCCTAGTGGCTTTCCAAATACATTATTTGTGAGGTATTGTGTGTCTTCAGCAAATGGGTGTTATACGTTTTCTCTTTTGGGTTCTTGGTTGGCTGTGTAGTTGACAGATATGAAAATGTTGTCTATCTATCAATGTCTATCCATCTGATGAATCAACTTTTTTTTCCCCACAATTTGTGTGTAAAAAAAACCCAAAAAACTTCTGTCGAAATGTTTTTTAAATCACAATAAAGTATTTCTAAAAAAAAAGATCAATATGCCAGTCTAATAAATCTCTAGTAAAGTCTGAAATCTCTGTTATGTGTTATGTGTATGTAATGAAAAGATTGATTTGCTCAAAGACACCATGGGCTGTAAGACATCAGTGACAACATCAAAAATTGTAGCTTCTGTCTAAAAGGTTAAATGAGTTGAAGTCCAGAATCTGTGGATGAATCCACATGCCACAGATTTTTAGATAATGATATTTTTGTAATTTTGTAATTTGTGTTTTTCACAGGGCAAAGCCACTATGTGGTCCCAACAACCTGTCTGTCTATGGTTCTTAGGATGCTCTCTTTTCATGAGTGAAGTACTCCACACATAATAATAAAAAATAATCGTTGTGAAATTAATTGTTTGATTGGCTACTGTACCACAGTAGATATTTAACTGATTTTTAAAATAATTGCACTGTCTCATGTTTGACTACCTACACCACAGCCAGTAAGGCACATAAAGAAAATCACATCATCTATTTTTAGATGAGTAGCAATTTAAATATAATGTAATATGTTATTATATATGAATATTTTTATTATATATATATATATATATATATATATATATATATATATATATACATGTGTGTGTGTGTGTTGATTTGTTATTTTTATGAACTACTTTTATCATAAATATGTTTTGGTTTTTTAATCATTATTTTACACGTACATTACGGCATGACGTCACTAGGCGGCGGCAAATTTCTGTTTTTGAATCAGCAGCTCAGTCTGTCGGTGGTCCGTCCGTCTGTAACAGTTTATCAAGTGTGTTTTTGGGGTGTGTTTGTATCTCAGCTGCGCCTCAACACACGGAGCAGCAGCCCGTTCAGTGAGCAAAACAACCTTCAGAGACTTGAACGTGTTTATCTCCGCACTGCAGTGTTTTTTGTGTCTTTACTTTTGCCGTTAATTAACCGGTAAGCTAGCTAACCGTTTTAGCCTCTGTGTGTGCGGGGTTACCATGGTGACGCACCGCGGTAGGGGCAGAGGGGCCGGTGATCAGAAGAGCAAGCGGAAGCAGCAGCACAGGCCGGCCAAGAGCTCCGAGTCCCCGCTGCAGGATCCACTAAAGACCCGGAGCAGGAGCACGGTGTCCCGGCCGGAGGTATCCGCGCTGTCCCATGTAAGTTTCTCTGTTGGCGTTTGACGTTTTAAAAGCTTAAACTGTTGACTCTTTCAGTAACGTTTAAATAGTAACGTTAACTGCCAGTCTTTCGGTAGCAAATGATTAAAGCTTTAACAACTTAAGTTACCATTCAACTTTGGTTTGTATAGTCATTGTGGATATCACACAAAAAATACTGGCATCAGTATTGAAATAGAGAAGAAAAAACAACATAATAGAGCCAATGTGAATTCAGAACTGTATCATTGTAATTATTATATTTTTAGACAATAAGTGAAGGACTGTTCTTGTCAGGACAGGGGTGGCTGGGGTGACTTTGTTTATGTTTTTATTTTTGTTTGTTTTGTTGAAGACGAAATCCTTGAGTTGAAAAAAACAAAAGCCTCGGATATTTAAGCAGTTTATTTCGCAAATTTTTCAATGACATAGAATAAAATTATTTTGATGATATGTTACTATTTTCACCTCAGATTTGGTTAATTTTTACTTATTTTATTTCTAATAGAAGTTCATGGCACATGATGTGTCCAAGGAGGTTGAGAATTTTAAAATCCAAAGATAATTTCTGTTTTTGCAGTTTGACGCTAATCAAATCAAATCAAACTTTAATTTGTATAACACTTTTCATACATTAAAAATGCAGCACAAAGTGCTTCACAGAATAAAAAACAAACAAACAAACAAACAAAAATAATACATACATATTGAAAACCCGCCCCTCCCACCCCCACATATAAACACATGCGCGCGCACGCACACACACACACACACACACACACACACACACACACACACACAGTCAATATAGTCAATAACATGGCAGGGCACTGAGGCACCAGGTGAGGAAAGAACCACCTATGGGGAGCTCATCCACACTGAGAGGCGCCACAGCCGACGGCCACAGGGAGCGCTGCCACAGAGACCACCTCGACCCAGACAGACGGTGGTGGACTCCACACATGGTGCAGAACCTCCCAGTCCTCTGGGCCTGGGATCTCAAGGGCGACATCGGGCAGGCAGACCGGACACACCCCTCAGTGTGGAGGCCCCCCATGAGGAAACACTGGAGCTAAAAACTAAAAGACTAAAGGCAATAGATACGATAAAACAAGTATGAGATAAAATAGTGATAAAATGCATAAAAATGTAAGATTAGGAAAAATTAAAGATTAAAATAATGTTAATAATAAATAATAAATAAATGAAGATTTAGAAACTAAAATGCATAAAGATTTAAAAATAAATAATTTAAAAGCATTAGAAAGTAAAAATAACATATTGGAGTTAAAAGAGTAAAAGAATTCAGTTAAAAGCTAACTTAAAAAGGTGAGTCTTGAGCCTCCTTTTAAAAACATCAACAGTCTCCTCAGCCCTGAGGGGTATTCCAGAGAGCGGGTTTAGTGAAAACTCTGAGTATGTTAACCCTGAAATGAGGGAAACTCTGGGTTTCCAGTTCCAGAAAGAGGTAAATCAAACTCTGAGTCAATCACCATGGCAATTTACTCTGTGAACCTAACCTGCTCGACGGCAGGTTTTCTTTAAGAAACCCTGAGTTTTTCTCTGTCTCCTCCCTCTTACATGCGGTGTCATTTCCTCATTCATTCAGTCCGTGTCAAAGCTTGTATCGAAGCACATTAATTAGCGGAGATTTACCATCTGTCACAGTCTAAATCCTGCTGGATATTAATTTGTTACTCAGGACTGTCTTAAGTTACTGAATTTATGCACATCAATCATTTCTTTGGACATCAGTTTTTGTCTTTACATTCAAATATTACACAGCGAGAATTCACCCTCAGCTCAGAATCAAACCTCTGTCCTTTTTATATTATTTTTTTAACACTGTGCATAAGGATCAGACTGTCAGTCTGTTGGAGCAGCTCCGACATGTGTATTGCACATAATGTGTAGGTCTAATTATTTACATTTTAAAAATCGGTATGAAGCTTTAGACACGTAGTATCAATGACTAATGATCTCTATCACTGATGTCATTGGTCACACTGATGGAACATAATTCCTATAGCCTAATATTGGGGATTATATGTTCATATTTCTGAGTGAGCAATGGTGCAGCATTTCAGTGTCTTTAAATTTACTACATTTGTAGCTGAAATAAAGTCACTGAATGCTGTTGAGTCAAGATACAAATAGATGTCCAACATTTTAAAATCTACTGTATTTTAACCTCTTTTCAAGTGCAAATCAGCAAACATATTATTATTGGGTCGGACTGTGAGTTTACAGTCATGTCTTTATGTCTTTGATCTATAGCCTGGCCTATATGTTTTAAATCTTCCTATTTTTTAGTTGCTGCCTCCTGTGTTTTTCCCCATCAGATTAAATCTTATATAGGCTATTATATATTATTAGTATAATGTAATGTATTTACAGCCTGATACACAGTCAGATTCCACCACTTTATCTTCATTAAGGAAATGTAAGTCTGATAATTGATGAGTAAACGGACAACACTGAATAAAACTTTTTAATTAACTTTATGGTTAACTTATTTACACTTTCCTCGCTCTGACTCAGGCTCTTCTTTTAAAGATAAACGTGCACCGTCTGCTACACATGCATTAATATCTCTACATCCACTGGATTAAAATGGAGGCGCTGTCTTTTAGTTACCTGTTGCCATGGTGAATTGTGGAGTCAGAGCTCCATTGATGATGGCTTTTTATTGTCGGCTTAACTCAGAGTGAACATACTCAGAGTTGACTGAACTAACTCAAATCAGCTGTTCTGGAACCAGGAACTCAGAGTTTCCCATCTCAGGGTAAATCAACTCAGAGTTCAGGGTTAGGCTCAGAGTTTGTTGAACCTCCTACCTGGAATACCCCTCAGATGTTCTCCGGCAGGCTGTTCCATAAGTGAGGGCCATAATGGCTGAATGCAGCCTCCCTGTGGGTTTTTGTTCCAACTCTTGGAACAATTAAAAGGCCGGTGCCGGAGGACCTCAGGATCCGCGAGGGTTGATATGATAAAAGCAGGTCAGATAAATAAGATGGCCCAAGACCGTTAAGACATTTAAAAACTATTTTTAAATTTTAATTTTTTTTTTTTTTTTTTGCAAAGCACTTTGATCAACATTCGTTACTGCCTTTATGTAGTTAACAGTTGTCTTGAAATTGCAGCAGTAACATTGGAAGCGTTAATCATTCAATAATAGTCAATTAAAATGAGTACCCTAAGATTTTTTTTTATTTTAAGTGACATTGCATTACAAAATATAAAAAGTAAATCCACCAGGCTGATATATCAACCGATATTTGCTAATTGCAGATATATTGGTAATGGCATATATGTGCACTGATAAATGACAAGTAATGAAAGTACAGAAATGCGAAACATTTGTTTTGAAACACCCTCCTTTAGTTTTCTACCACAAAGTGGTGACCCTTTTTTTAACTGTAAAATGTCCTACCCAGAATATGTCTTGGTTGCAGAATGGAACCTTATCAATAGCTGGAGGTATATCAATATTCAATTTTTTAATTGCACATGCATCAATATTTCTATCAGCCTTAAAATCCGTGTATCAGTACATTAGTATAATACAAAACATACAACATGCAGATTTTTTTTGTGCCAGTAAATCTTACTGTACAGCTCAGTAAATGCTTTAATATAATTAATTTCTTTGCTTTTTTTTTCTCATAAAGATGCAAAATACATTCAGAATCATGCAAGGATGCATCAGTTTATCACTCACACATTGTTATGAGCTTATATTTGCTTTGGTGACGGTCATCGACCTATCGGCAAATAAGATGACATTCACAAAAGACAATGGGCCATGTTTTTCATTGTCACATCAAGTCTGCACGGGCTAAAAAGCAGGGCTCGAAGCTAATGGTGTCCCGTTGTCCTTAGGACAATAGAAAATGTGTTTGGGTCGAAAACTCACTATGTACACATTAGTGTTACACGGTATACTGGTACTAAAATAGTACCGCGCTACTAGATATCCCGAACGGTACTATACTGCATTTTGAAAATACCGGTACTTTGAAATTGATTCATTTTTCAAACCACGATTTTTTGGTACCGTTACACCCCTACTATTTATTGTTCTAAAGGTTTGTAGCTAAAAGGACTTTTCCTTTGGAAAAGTACCATATTGGTATGGGTACCGAATTCATATTGGTATGGGTACCGAAACAAAGATTTTGGTATAGTGACAACACTAGTACGCGTCATCAGGGGACACACCCTGTGGTTTCCCTGATAATGCTACATTGTAAACAACAAATCTGAGTTGAAATTGACAGGAGGAGAGGTAGTAATGTTAGCTGTTAGCAGCTGGTGGCCAGAACTAACAGTCACCAAATGTTACATTGAGTTACATAATGATAAAGTTAGGCTTTGACAAAGGTATTTTATGAGGTTCTTGTGATGTGTTGAGATATAATCTTTTAAAATGTTTTTGGTGAGAAACTTTGGTGAGAATAAATCTAGCTATTTGAGGGAGAACTTTGTTTATGTTTTCACAGCAATATTAAATAGATATTAGAGAGGGAATTATGATATATTGTTTATTGTAAAAAGGCTTTTGAAGGATTTAATTTTATAAAGATGTTTTTCATGTTAAAGAAGTTTATATGAAGGGATCCTAAAAAAAAATGTGTACGGTTCAATTTGTGCTCATTCAAGTGTAGAGTAGTAAAAGACTGAAAGACTTTAAAACAGTTTTTTTATAATAAAGATTTCTCTGTTTCCCTGCAACAAAAAGGGGAATAAATAACAACAAAAGCAAATAAACAGCGACAACAAAAACAAAACATTGGTATCAGTATGGGCTATTGGCCAGATTGTTATTTTCAACAGCGATAGTGGCCCCAAATCAGATCATCCCTAAGAATCAGCTTTATCACCAAGTAGGTGATGGGCCTAATAGTAGGTGATATTTGCACATACAAGGAATTTGGAATTTTTGTGTTTTGGTGCATGAGAGTAAACAAAGAGTGAATAATATTTTTTTCTAAAAAAGAACAAGCATCGCAAAAGTCAAGAAAACATAAATACAAAGTAGAAAATTCACCTTGAAATATGAAAAAAATATCATTAAGAATATGTAAAAATATGTAAAATATGTTTTTAAACTGAAACATTATGTGCAGAAATTTGCAAAATATACACTAAAGGAGGCGGCGCAGTGGTGTGGTGGTAAGCATTGGTGCATCACAGCAAGAGGGTTACGGGTTCGCACCCAGGGTGGGGGGTTCGAGCCTGCAATAGGGGAGCCCCTCCTACCCTGGGACTTTTTGATAATCAAGCTCTATTTTGATACTTTTTATGTGCTTTGGTACCTTATTTACAATAAAAGTACAAAAAATGTCCAGTGTGAATCAATTCTATTGTGAATTAGAAAATGATTAGGGTCGCCATCTGGCACCCTGTCGCTGACCAGATTTGGCCCACGGTTTGTAAGTTGACTATCACTGTAATACACTTAAAGAGTATTTACCCTCGCTATTTCAGCTTGTCTTTGCACTGTCTTTGACTTTATTAAAGTAAATGTTTGCAGTGTTGTACTTTGACAGAGTGAGTATGATACGACTCCTTGCTCTTTGTTTTCAGTTGCCTAAACTTCTGAAAAATTTGAAATGTTTTTACAGGAATCTAATGCTGAAGACGAACAGAATCACACTGATTCAGAAACACCAGAGGACCAAGAAGATAAACCAGCGAGACGCATCATCAGGTCGGCCTTACAGTATCTGATAATACAGGAGATGTGTGGGGACTGTGGGGGAATGTAATACAGTTCAATTTACTCAAGCGCTGTACTCAGTTTAAAAAAATTGAGGTACTTGTACTTTACTTGAGTATTTTCTTTATGTGCCACTGTATACTTTTACTCCACTACATGTCAGAGGGAAATATTGAACTTTTTATTTTGCCACAGTAGATTGACAGTTTTAGTTCATTTACAGATTAAGATCTTTGCACACAAAATACATAAAATACATGACCAGTGAATGTTGTCTGAACTACTGAAATGATCAGTCAATTCATTTATTCGTCAGTTAAATATTACAAGTTATCAGTTTGAAAATTCATTGTCAGTGTCTTCTCAGATGTGTTAGTGTTATGTGTCATTCAGAACACTGCTTTTCGACTCTGTGATAAATATGTGTTTGTTTACACAAAGATAGATGCAACAACTTTCCACCCTCAATGTAACATAAATCACTGCTAGCATGTTTCATGTCTCATACTTAGCCCTGGTTTGTGTTTACAGGAAATCTCAAAGGCTTCAAAACACTGCAGGTAAGGACAGTGGTATCACCAGTGAGTCCTGAACATTAATTCACTGAAGTCTTAGGCCCTGATCACACAGAAAGCGCTTGTCAGGTTGCAAAAAGTGAGGCACACTGCACTGTCTTTTTTTATTTTATTTTTTTATTAAATGCCATTGGTAAGAAAAAAAAGAAGCTTGCTGTGCATTTTTATTGTTGCCAGGCAATCACCCCATCACGTCCTCACACTAACCATCCTGTGTCATCAATCTACTGTTTATTTATTTATTTCCCAGTAATTAGTATCTAAGGAGGGCACTTGCTGTAGCTCTGGTTGAGAGGCTGTCAGTAAATAGTTTTTTGGGCACAGGGAAACAGAGATCTGTGTGGGTACATGAGACCCTAAAAAAAGACCCTGATCATGGGGAGTACCACCAGTTGGTCCAGGAGCTTCGTCTCCATGATGGCCGTTTCCAGGCATATTTTAGGATGAGTCATGGGCAGTTTGACAACCTGCTGTCTATCATCAGGCCGTATAGCTCTGGGTATCCAGCGACCACTACCACCAGTTTCTCCTCCACTGTTTACCAACTGTAAACTTGTTGTCGTGACTACTACTACAGAAGGCCTGCCTCTCAAAACATCTGATTGGACAATGGGGGTAAAAAATGACGAAACGAGACGACGTGGGGCACTTTTTGGTCTGAGTTTAAGTTTTATCAACTCAGTGAGTTCAGAACGCTCTGGCAAAACACCAGATGCCCAGAGCGCAGAAATGCAAGGCACAATGCAAAAGCTGCGAGCAAAAAGCTTCATTCTCATTAAAACTATAAAGGAAGAGCTGCAGCAGTCAAAAAGGTGTTAAAAAAAAGTGTTAAAAACTACAGGTGCTCTTTGGTCCTTGGTGAGGAAGCATAATGAGGAAAAAGAAGAAAAGGCGATCCAAGGCACTCTGGCAACTAAAAAGCTTTATTAAAGAGGCTAGTTCATGGAGAACAGATAAAAGTTACCTACATGTTTCGGCCTCAGTCGGCCTTCGTCAGGGCCTGTTCTCCATCAACTAGCCTCTTTAATAAAGCTTTTTAATTGCCAGAGTGCCTTGGATCGCCTTTTCTTCTTTTTCCTCATTGTACTTGTACTGTACTTGAGTCTTTTCTTCTTGTGCCACTACATGTCAGAGGGAAATATTAAACTTTTTATTTTACTACAGTAGATTGACAGTTTTAGTTACTTTCCAAATTGAGATCTTTGCACATGAAACATATAAAAACGCACAAAAATAGCTGAAACAATTAGTCAAATGATAGAAAACTGATTAGCAACTGTTGTGTTTTTTTTTTTTTTTAATTTTAAAATATTACATGGCTCCAGTTTCACAAATGTGAAGATTTGCTGCTTTTCCATTTAATAATGTTAATATTTAATAATATATTTGTAATAGTGCTGAGGTTTTGTGTTGTTGGGTGAAAAACAATTATCAGTTATGAAGGTGTCTCACTGGGCTCTGGGTCATTGTGATGGCATTTCTTATTATTTTGAAGGATGTTTAGTGGAGTATTTTTGTGGTGTGGTATTAGTACGTTTACTTCAGTAGAGGATCTGTATACTGTAAGCTCAACGGGGATTGACTTGCTCTTGTAGCCAGCCTCAAGTGGCCATTAGAGGAACTACAGCTTTTGGCACTTAAAGGAGAACTATTATGCTTTTTCTCTTCTCTGACCTATAAATGTTGTTACAATGTTGCATACTCGTGTTAAACGATGCCAACACGTCAGATAGTTTGCGCATTTGGAAGTGAGCCCTGCAAGCTGTTTTGGATGGCTCTGCATGCTGTGTTTTACAGTCTTTTTTTAAACAGTATAGTCCGTGTGACGTTAATGCGTGCTGGACTTACTTATATGGGCATGCTCAGGCGTGCCGGCAGCGCTTGGCAGCCCTTCGGAAGTCCTTGGGAGTGTGACCAATCACAGCGGAGTGGACTCGGCGGGAGGTTAGGGCCGGGGGTTGGAGTAAATTACACAGACCGTTTTAGCGGGATGCAGGAATTACAAGGAAGCAGTACAGCGAGAGGCACAGCGTCCTGAAGATCTACAAAGCTTTGTGTGCAGGTTATCGTGTGTAGCTGCTCTATAGGAGTCCAGAAATCAACACGGACAAAGGCCCAAAAATGAGTATAACAGGTCCTCTTTAAGTGTTGGCTTCACCTGAGCATTTTACTATTTTATGAGGGTGTACACACTGTTTCAGAGGCTTTAGCAACTTGATAGGAAAAAGGGTCTGTGGGAATTAGTGGTGATTTTTACCATATTGGATGTTGGTAACTTCAGTTTGTCGAGTAAATTTTGTTTATGTTGCGCTAAATCATAAAATGATCAAATACCAAATAGAATTTATCTCAGGACACTTTTCATATCAAACAGGTCTAGACCATACTCCTTAAGTCCGTTAGTCAATATGTACAGCAACATGTGTGTGTGTGTGTGTGTGTGTGTGTGTGTGTGTAGGTAGTGGATGGAGGAATGGGCTGAGGAGAAGCAACAGACCGATCTCACTGATCAGCCGATATCAGGCCTCAAACATGTTCAATGGCATCAGCACCAAGTAAGACATCAAGACTCAAATAAAACTCTTTCAGCAGCAAAACGTTCAATAGTGTCAGAAGATTAATCATTTGGAAAATAATGGTTAGTTGCAGCCCTCGTTGCAGTTATACAGCTGGGAGGAGGTCAGATTGGATCTTTGGGGGAACAAAATGTGTGATTTTTTACACTTGAGAATGCTTTTCACAAACGCTGTCCCCTACCACCAGATCAGCAAAATACTGACAGATGCTCAGTTTGAATCCTGTTTTTGGCTCTAATCTCTTTTTGATTTGTTGCCTACTGCAGAACAATCATGTACTGTAGCCATCTGAGCTATGGAACTTCTGTTTGAACTGATTCTGGTACCAATCTTTGGGATTAACATGTACTGCAGCATTTATTTGTGTTATTAGTTATCTTCTTTCCTACGATGGTGAAGGCATAACCCGCCCTACTCTCCCTCTGATTGGCTACTACTCATTGCCTTCATTGGGTGGGTGGTTTAGGTTTAGGCAAGAGGATTGGTTGGTTAGGGTTTGGGAAAGCCAATCAGAGGCAGAGGAAGCAGAGTAGGATAGGTCAGGCCCACCATCCTAGCTAAAATACATTTTACATACAAAAATAAATATTTTATTCTACACTGTTCTCTCTGCAGCACAACCGGGTCAGTCCTGAAGAGAATGGACAACATAAAAAAGAAGATGCGGCTTAGTAACGACAAAAACGGAGTGAGTAATGTAAACATCTTGTCTGGCCTGGTCTACATACAAAGAGTTCTTACTATTTATTCCTATTTTACATGGGAGGTGTTGTTTGAGCACCTTAAAGCTGGGGTGGGCAGTTTTATTTTTGCATCACCGAGGAAAAATCCTACAATAACCTATGAGCATATTGTAATTCAAATGATCTGAGAGAACTACAATTCTGCACCTCCTCTCAGCTGTTTTCAGGCTTTAGAAAATCTAGCCCCTGACTGAAGACTTTGACCAGTCACTGATCATTTAAGAGAGAAGGCATTCCTATTGGCTTTATAACGCTTTACATCTCTTCAGATGGTGAAAGCCTGATTCAATGGTGGAGAATCCTGCAGAGAAAGTTGCTATTCCAGCATTGGTAACAACTGGCTACACCGCTAAGCAACCCAAAAAAGGAAGAAGCACTTATCAAAAAGAATCTAAAAGAGAGTCTGACAATAAACTAAACAAAATATGTGTCACTATCAGCAAAGAGATTCAGAGATGGATAGAAAATGTGGCTAACAGTTTAGCTTTCTGATAATTGTGCTAAAGGGCCACACGCCTAATGTTAGCTAGAGCCTCGAATCACAGTGTGTCTTCCGTCTCAGTCCTGGCAGCCAAAGACCACCTTGGACCTCCTTTTGGAAGGAGAGCAGGCGGCAGGTCCTCTAGGCAGTGGCTGCAGAAACCCAAATCCAGCCATTGAAAACCTCAGCTCTAGGTGACCAGACAGCCCTGATTCCCTGCCCGGATGTTGCTGCTGTTACACAGGTTAAAGTCAGTGCTGCTGCTGGCCACCAGCCTGCTGTGCAACCAGCGCTGGGAGATTTGCGTTGGCCGAATTTGAGCCTCTACAGCTGCCGTCTGAAGTCCGTCTCTTGAGCTGCTTCCCGCTCTCCTCCTAAGGAAGCAGTGGTTGGGAGTGAGGCAGAGGGACTGTGGGCTGGCTAGCAGCTCATTCTTGTCTCAGTTGTGGTCTGCTAAGAAGAGAGAGGGAGGGGCTAAGTGAGTGAACTGTGGGCAACTTTACAAAGAAATGTGATTAGATAAATCCGTGTATGGGAAACATGGATGGGTTACTGTATGAAGTGCATGCATAGGACTGTGGCTGTCTGATGGAAGTAGCTTCGAACAGAGAGGAGAGAGCTGCAGGATTTGTTTTTCAAATTCTGGCTTTTCCAGATTTCTGCCTACTCCAACTTTAACATGTGTTTTGTCTTAATTTGCGTCCTGTTTGCACACAAGAATATTTATATTTGTATTTATGCTGCTCTTGTGGATGGTCTGGAGACACACTGTGGTCGAAATTGTGTTTACAGACTCATCTGAAGCTTATTAAGGTGACCGCATGTAATTTTGTGCAAACACTAAAGTTGTGATTGGCCATGCAGATAGATGTCTTCCTCCTCCCCAATACAGTGGAGGTAAATGGAATGTAGCTTGTGGCGCTCACAGCGTTGAACAATATCACTGGGAAAAAAAAAGGAATCTACAGCATTTATTTACTTTTTTTCCCTTCTAAAAACAGCATCCTTGTCACTCTGAATAAACCACAGAACTCACTTCATAGGAATTTTGTTTTTTCTTAGATAACAGTTTAACATAAATTAAGATCAGCTTGATTAGTTTATGTTCAGTGTTATTTGTTCTACTTTGGGAAGGTTGGTGGTGTTTTGTGCCACTTTTCAACTGAGACATTTTAAGGACAGAAGTCAAAAGGCAGAAGTCAAACGACTCAGAAGAAGCTGTGTTTTTTTTGGACAGTTGTAGTGTGATAGTGCCATATTTATATCATTTGACTAAATAAAGTGAATTGACAGAGGAGTTAGCCAGAATAAACCAGAGTAAATGCTGAGTTTCCTAAAACATTAGTCTATTTCAGCTGCTTCTGAATGCAGTTTATTTCTGAGCAGAGCCGCTGCTCTTTTTGATTTTCTTCGTGACTTCTTGTTTACATCTGGAAGCAGCTTTAAAACCATGTTCAAACACTGTGCCTCTCTGAGAGGGTGCTGCCTCTCTTATCAGGCCGCTGTGAGGGTGGTGCACCCAGCTGCACCCTGCTTCCATCGCTCTGCTCACAGCTCATGGGGAGTGGGCGATGTTGGCTTATCTCTATCAGCTGAGACCATATTGGAAGGCATGTCACAGCCTGAGGAGCACCAGTGCTTGTTTGTGTGACACGCAAAGTTTCAGAGTTGACTTTGTTTAGATCTGTTGCTCTCAAACTGGTTTATTTCCAGTTCAGCTCAGTTCAGTTCGTTTATTGGTCTCCTCAGAGAAATTTGACTTGGAGCTAGGGGTCCAGTCCGTCCAGTCAGGATGTGAACTTATTTCAAAGTGACTTTATCATTCAGGGTTAATTGACTAAATGTGATCCAACAGAGAGGAAATCAAAGATCTGGATTACATCATAAAAGGCTGAGATGAGGGCTGGTGAGCGATAGATACACTGGTGTTTATGGGAATGCCCACAAACCTTCACACCCTTTTGCGCAAAGGGGGAAAAGAAAATGTTCGATCCCATGCTGAAGAGTTGCTGCATGGCTTTCAAATAAACATAAACATCTAGAGGTCTTGTTGTTAAAGAGTGAGATCCTTGTTGTTTAAACAGAGACAGCCTGAAGGTGCTATCGTCAAACCCACCAGACTGACAAAACACTCTTCATTCATAATCAACAGAAACAAAATAAAACTCAAAAATAATCTTGGTTTGTCTTTTCACTGTTCCAGCAATTACCAACTCTTGTTTGGTTTAAGTAAACCCTAAAATCACCTTGTCAGTTGTGAAAATACGCTGGCTTTATACATGCTAAAATGACTGGTGTGGTGTCTGGCGGGTTTGGCAGTGGCTATTATGGGGCTGTTTCTGACTTCTTTCTCTGAAAATGTGATATGTTTAAGATCCCTACAAAAGTATCCACCAATGTAACACTGACTTGGATTGACCCCAGGGTCTCGTTGTGGGTGGACGATGTGTTGTTTTGGTTTTTCTTACATGCCTTTATGTCTGATGAAATTGCAGATGACCTACTCTAAAGCCCAGAGGAGGAGAACTCCAGTACCCCCACGGAAAGACCTCAGTGACAGCGAAGATGAAATCAGTTTGTACCAACATCCAGGAACATTTAAAATGAGAGAAAGATAAACATGGATGGAGAGAGGGAGGTGTCAGTTGAGATGTCATGTCTTTAATATGGTCTTCTGAAAATGTCTCCCTTTGTTGTTTCCAGGTTTTGATGACAAGGACAGCGGTCAGGAAGCGGCTGCAGATGACGACAGCAACTGCAGCGCCACCCAGAACTGTGATACCAAACTGAGCCGAGCCTCATTGCACAACCAGGGACCTAGCAGTAGTTAGTGCATCACCACTTAATTAAAATCAGTATCACATTTACAGTTATCATCCAGAACACTTCATATTAAGTTAAAGGCCGTATTTGCTCTTGTTTTTATCTGCTTATTTATAAGTCATGTTGCTTATTTTAGATGATTAAATGTAGCTTTGTTAAAACATTAGAATTTGTCAGCATTCACGTTTATATTTGATGTTTATCCTTTCACCTTTGTTAAAGTTGAGATAGACAGAACAAAAGAAAGAAAGAAAGAAAAAAAAGTCAGAATTTGGACCACAGGCATGTGCACACGCTCCATACAGTAACCCAGTGTTTCCCAGACATTGATTTATTTAGTTTTATTTCATTGTAAAGTTTCCCACAGTTTACTCAGCCCCTCCTTGCTCCTATTCATTTGCACATTCGCTCAGCTTCTCCTTGCCCCATCCTCTCCCTCTGTTTATCAAATCACAAATGAGACAAGAATCTCCTGCTGCCACCCCACAGTCACACTCTGCTTTGCTCCTCACCGCTGTGGACTGCTTCCTCGGGGAAGAGCGCAGCACAAACCCCCAAGCGCTGGGTGTCACAGCAGGCTGGTGGCCAGTGGTAGCGCTGGTTTAAACATATGTAAAAGCAACAACAGAAAGTTTGGTGATCCAGCGTCAGGTGTCCTAGGCCTGGATTTGCGCTTGCTGGATTGTGGTTGCTGCAGCCGCTATCCCTCCGGCAGGGAACTCTGGAGCAGTGGGGAGTGGGGCAGAGAACACACTGATTAAAGGCTCTCGCTAACATCAGCCACATAAACATGAACTTAAAACTGCAGTTGTTAGGCCTTAGTTCTGGTTAGCAGAAGGCTAAACTATTAACATTTTTCTTCATCTATGAAATGCACGGTGGTGTGGTGGTTAGCACTGTCGCCTCACAGCCAGAGGGTTGCTGGTTTGATCCAGGGTGTGGGAGCCCTTCTGTGTGGACTTTGCATGTTCTCCCCGTGTCAGCGTGGGTTCTCTCCGGGCACTCCGGCTTCCTCCCAAAGTCCAAAGACATGCAATTTGGGGACTAGGTTAATTGATTACTCTAAATTGTCCATAGGTGTGAATGTGAGCATGAATGGTTGTCTGTTTCTATGTGTCAGCCCTGCGATAGTCTGGCTACCTGTCCAGGGTGCACCCTGCCTCTTGCCCACTGTCAGCTTGGATAGGCTCCAGCCCCCCCGCGACCCTCAAGAGGATGAAGCGGTTATAAGACGAATGAAATGCATCGCCAATAGTGTCACTTTTTTTTTTCATTTATTATCCAACTCTCTTTCAGAGTGCATACGAAAATAGGAAAACAGAAACATCCATTTCGAACATTGTAAACATCACTGCCCTCACACTTCCATGCATCCTTTGTGACTTTATGACACTGGAGGGCAGAGTCAAAATTTTCACCCAACAACAAATGAGGCAACAGTGGAGGAGGTCGAATAATGTTCTGTTAACTGGAGCAGTGTTGTAGACAATTATATACATCCCAACATGTGTCAATAATTCTTTTCACTATATTAGTGATTTGTTTGGTTTCACCATTATTTAAATTTCTTTCTCGTTTCCTACAATCATATTCCGCTTGAACTACACTACACTGCCTCCATATCCAGTGGTTCTGCTCTGTTTCATCCGTATCCGTAAGCTTTCAGAAAACTTGCACAAATACGGACAAAATGAGTACAGACTACGGACAGAAGGGTCCGTCCGTTTCCTTCTTCTAACATTGAGCATTTATGAGCCCTTAGACTCTCTTTTTCATAAGTCTGTCTTCCTTGTTTGGGTTGCTTTAAAGTGTAGGCAGTTTTCTCTGCAGGATTCTCCGCCGTTGAATCCGACTTTCACCATCTGAAGGGACATGCATGCTCATCTGTATTTGTAGAACAGCCAATAGCAACGCCCTCTCTCTGAAATGATCAGTGATTGGCCAAAATGCCCCATCACAGGCTAGATTTTTGAAAGGTTAGAAATTGAGCCAAGAGGAGGTGCAGAAGTCCAGTTTTCTCTGAGACCACTTGAATTGCAATATGCTCAAAGGTTATTATGGGATTTTTGCCCAGTAACACCGAACTTCACTGCCTACCCCAGCTTTAAGCATAATTTTTTTTGATGTGTTAAATTTAAAGTCTGGGTGTGGTACCTCTAAATTTATAACTCTGCTGTTTTCTCTGTTTTTGTTTAGAGTTCCTGAGAGGAACGTTGAGGATCAGCCCCTCTGAACCAAACACGACGCCCAGAGTAGCGTACAGGTTAGACTTGTTGGCCAAATTTAGAACCTTTTTTTCTGAATTTTTAACTAAAGAAACCATATAAGTTCCCTGCTTGAAACAAGGAAATGCATGCATGTTTGCCAGAAATTATCAACTGTCACTACAAAGTACAAATTAATATCAAAAAACCTGAAGCAACGCAAACAGTTCAGCATTGGAAAAGCTTTAAATAATGATGTGTGCCGGTCACATTTGGTTCCTTTTTTATTTTTATTATTTTTATTCAGAATATACCAAGTATAATGGCTTCACATTATGTGACAATTTTTTCACCTCATAGCCAATAGAAATTCAAAATTGATCAAGTCATAACATGGTTTATTCAGATATATTGTACATAGTTTTAAAGTACATACTTTTATCAGAATTTTCTCCTAGTCTTTTTTGATGTTTCATGTTTTATTTTGGGTTTTTTTTTTGCAAAATTTGCTTTTATTGTAATTTCATTTTCTCTTAATATGTTTATGTTATGCGCTAATACTCCAAACCAAATTCATGTGAAATTGGTTTATTTGTTGCTTTGAAATTAAGAAATGCAAAGTTAATACCCCAGCTGAAAATTGATCTGGTGTCTCTCGTCTGAGTTGACTCACTCACTCACATGTCAGTGTTGACCAAAATATTTAATGCTATGGGGGGGATGCAACCTAAGAAAGAGACCATTAATTTAACAATTTAATTCCACCAAAACAACAACTACTTTCAGAGTCCTTTACCTCTGTGTCCTGTCTCCTTGTTTCTTTTCCTTTCATCCTCCAGGCCCACTAACAGTGTGCTGTCGGATCAGTCTGATAAAGACACTAACTCTGACGATGAAGTGCACAACGCTGAAAAAGTCCCTGGAAGGTCAGTAGGCAGATGATGAAGCTCCTTGCTGAGGGCAACAACATGAACGTGCTACTTGCTGTGCAGTCATCGGTGTTTGCTCTCAGTTTTTTGAACTGTAAATACATGATGGCTGTTCAGGAAAGGCCAACTTTCTCTCAATCCGTTACTAATCTTTTAAATGTGTTTTTGTTTTGGTTCTTTTTGCCAGCTGTTGGCCGCTCAGCCTGCGCACAGATCATCGTCTGGGGACCCGCAGAGGCAAGATGAACACAGGAGCAGGTTTGGCAGACATTGATCCAATGGCCATTGACCAGTCGGTTCCGACATGTTGTGTTCAAACAATGAAACTATCAGTGAGCAGCCTCTGGCAACCTTTACTCTCCCATGTAACATTGAGATGATTTAAGCTGAAAACACACTGGCGCCACCGCAGTGTGTCATGTGACACACACCTTATGTGTGGACAGCCACTAATTAAACTTGATATCCAGACCTATGAATTGCCATCTTTTTTTGCCGTTGTTTTTTATACTGATGGGATTGTGAGTCGTAGAGCTTGGGACATATCTCAGCCTCAACTAGTCTCTCCTCATCCATTCTTTGACGCACATGAGAGACAACACCACAAATTTCTTTATACATCCATGGCGAGGAGAGGAGTTTAGCTTGGGAGCACAGAAGAAGAGCTGCTATGGCAGCCGGTATGTGCAAGCAGAAGGAGACTTGTTGAAAAAAAATGCATTTAATTTAGGAGCGGGAAGGCTTGAAACAGGACAGCAGCGTGAATTGTGGTGGAACGCCTGTCCAGGTGTTGCAAGTGTAGTGTAGTAAATTGAAAATAATACGGATGGCTGTTTTGATGCGCCGATCTGCACCGGTGCTTTAGAGAGAAATCTCATTATGGCACCATCCTCTCTCATCCTATTTCCTTCCCTCCTTTCTTTCCCTTCTCAGGTGGGGTTTGACAGCATCGGAGGTTTGTCAGGCCACATCTCAGCTCTGAAGGAGATGGTCGTCTTCCCACTTCTCTACCCCGAAGTCTTTGACAACTTCAAGATTCAGCCTCCCAGGTGACATAAACACACATACAGACTGACATGACTCAGATGTTCACAGAGGTCAGATACATTCTACAACACAGCCCACTTACAATTGCGTTGTGAACCTGTCCAAGGCTGTTAATAAATTCACATCACTAATTTAGGTAAAGCTGAAATGAAAAAAGAAAACAAAAAAAAGTAATCAATAAAACAATATTGATATATTTATATATTTAAATAAAAAATGTGAACATTATGTGTTTATTAGATGAATATCGAAAATTAGTTATGCGTTTGTTCTGTGGAGCATTTGTTAAAGTCCAAACCACTTCAAACCAATGGTATATTAATATAATATATTAGACAGTCAAAGTCCTCAGTTGTGATTGGCTGAATCACACATGTTGTAAAATACCTCATAAACACAAGTCTCAAGGGTGTCACTGTTCCTATGTGCCATTGTTTTTGACATAAAAAAGATTCCCTGATTAAACTCTAAACATAAATTAAAAAACACGAGCTTTAAAACATTCAGTAATATTAATGAGACAGTACTGTAAAATGTAATATGTGGCTTTCTGACAGTTTAACTTACAGTCAGCTCTCAGCTTGTGTTGACTGTTTATGCAGCTGAGCCACATCAGTAAATGTATGGAGATTATCAAACTTTGTGTTTTTTAAAAAGTTAACAGTAAACTGTTTCCTGTTGAAACAAAACAAAACATGCAAAAACATATCTATTGCAATAAGGCAGAGAGACAGACAGACAGACAGACAGACAGACATCAGTGGATTTTTATCCTAAATTTAAGAAGATTAATCGAAGATTTTCTTGTCTGTCTCTTCTCCAGAGGTTGTCTGTTTTATGGACCTCCTGGGACGGGGAAGACACTTGTTGCCAGGGCACTGGCCAACGAGTGTAGCCATGGCAACAGGAGGGTGGCCTTCTTCATGAGGAAGGGAGCTGACTGCCTCAGCAAATGGGTGGGCGAGTCCGAGCGGCAGCTGCGGCTGCTGTTTGAGCAGGTGACCGTCATGCAAACACACTGAAACGCAACTGATGTGCTCGTGCTGTCCCCTGCTGGTCAGTTGCAGACAACAGCCCTGTCCTCTGTGTTTTCAGACATCTGCTGGAACTCTGATGCTTTGTCATTATGGCTCTAGACTTCAGTACCTGAAAAGACTTAACAGATGTCAGAGTTTGTCCCTGGAGTTTAAATAGTCTGTTTTTGAAGATGTCTTACAGTGTTTTTTTCCTAAAGTTAAACCCTAAACCCTATGTTACCTTCAGGCGTGTCAGATGCGTCCGTCCATCATCTTCTTTGACGAGATCGATGGCCTGGCTCCGGTCCGATCAAGCAGACAGGAGCAGATACACAGGTCAGAACAAACCTACTCAGCAAACTCCAGCAAACATGCAGAAGTACATTTTAAATTTTGGCCTGTTAACTCCTCTCTGAAATGTTCGACAACCTGTGGTCTTTCCCCTGAATCAGCTGTTCTTTAGTTCCCAATAGCGAACAGTGAAACCTGACATTATAAAGGCAGAGAGTTTGTTTTTTTGTCTTCTGCAGTTCCATTGTGTCGACCCTCCTGGCTCTAATGGACGGCTTGGACAGTCGAGGGGAAGTCGTGGTGATTGGAGCAACAAACCGGCTGGACTCCATTGACCCAGCGCTGCGACGGCCTGGGCGCTTCGACAGGGAGTTCCTCTTTGGACTGCCTGACAGAGAGGTGACATCTTTCTTTATTTGTATCACAATATCTAACTGTGCGGTTTGTAATAATGTTTTGGGGGTTTTTTAAAGAAAAAGCTATGTACACATTATGTAATTCAGTATCCTTGTCCACACTTCAATTCTCACACATTTGAAATGTAATTCTTTGAGCCTAATTCCGTTGTTGCACTTTATTTCCTGATTTCGGTTCCAGACTGTTGTTTAAATTGACATAGAGACTAAATACCAGCTGATAGTTTTATTTGGTTTGTGTTCCAGTCTCGTAAAGAGATTCTGAAAATTCACACCAAGCAATGGAAACCTTGTCCGTCTGAGGACTTCCTGGATGAACTGGCTGAAAAATGTGTTGGTAAGAAAGACAGCTTCATCCCACCAAATGAGGAGATTTACTATAACCATTACTTAACACTATAGATACATTAGATAAAAAAAAAAGAGCAATCATATCTTCTGTATACAAGTTTGAGAAGAGGGATGTTCTTTATAAAAAACTGGCAGATTATAAATCTGAAATTATTTTACTACCAGGTTGACAGAATGAGACAAATGGCCTAAATAATAAACAATACATAATTACTTTGCTAGTCAACTGACCTCCTCCTTCTCAGGTTACTGTGGTGCTGACATCAGGGCAGTGTGCACTGAGGCGGCGCTGTGCGCTTTGCGTCGTCGCTACCCGCAGATCTATGCCACTCCGCAGAAACTCCTGCTGGACGTCTCCTCCATCGAAGTCAGCAGCTGCGACTTTGTGGCAGCCATGAGGAAGATGTCACCGGCCTCCCACCGCTCCATTGCTTCGCCCGCCAAACCCCTGTCACCTGTGGTTCAGCCGCTGCTGGCCGCCACCCTGCATGACATCCTGGAGGCTCTGCAGAGGTTGTTCCCTCACGCTGAGCAAGGGATGAAGAGGAAGAGGGAGCCAGGTGAGTGAGCTGAAAGCTGAATGCGCTCCTGCTGCAGTCCTGATTAAGTATCATATCTTTAATAGCTGTTTTCTGCTTGTCAGACCTGACCTCTGGCATCCTTGATGATGGCCTGATGTATGGAGGAGATGAGGGCCCTGGCACATCCAGCATCTCCACACCCGCCACCTCCAAGAGCACAAACTTCCTGCACTTTGCCAGGTGAGTCTCATCAGCACTTCAAATGTCTTCATGAAATACACATTTGATAAATATTCTTGATAAAATTAGTAGTCAGTAGAATTAGGCTCATTTGAGCTAAAATAATTTAAAATTTTGAAGCTTTGAATTTGAATTAAAACTCTTTTTTTTTTTTTTTTTTTTTTACAACAGAGCTCTTGTTAAAGAGTTCCTGGAGTTTATCTCATTTCTGGCAGCAGATAGTACTTCTCTCACATCTTTGATACTTGATTCATTTGCAGTCCCTTTTTTCTTTACTGACTCTACCTCTCCCTTTCTTTCTCTTATTTTTCCTGAACCATATTTGTTAAAATGCCGTTCCTCTTTTGCCTTTCCCTTTATTTTGCGTCTCACTCCTTTCGTTCCATCCTGCAGGAGTGCAGTCAAACACCCAACGTCCCACCGTCCCAGGATGCTTCTTGCGGGCCGTCCTGGTGCCGGTCAAACCTCTCACCTGGCTCCTGCGCTTCTGCATGCTCTGGAGCGCTTCACCGTCCACAGCCTGGACTCTGCTGTGCTGTTTGGAGTCAGCAGCACCTCCCCAGAGGAAGCCTGTGCCCAGGTGACTCCTCAACAGACACTACACTGAGTATGCTGACTGAAAATGAGCTGCTGTAACCAGACAGGAGGTTTTATTAGTCCTAAACAAGAGAAAAACCAATTCATCCAGTAGAAAGAGTTCACAATACATATAGGGACATGTGTCTTGTCCTGTGTTCTTGTCTAACTTTGGTTATAAGTTCAGCAAGCTGCACTTGCATGCACTCCTGCATTCATTTCACATGCACCGATCAGCCAAGTCATTAAAGCTACTGGCAAGTCAAGTGAGTAACTGATCATTTTGTTACAATGCAATGTTCTACTGAGAAACCTTTGGTCATGGCATTCATGAGGATGGTACTTGATGGGCTCCACCCACCCAAACACTGTTGCAGACTAAGTAACCCCCCCTCATGGCAACAACACTTACGATGGCCCACCCCGTACCCCACCTCACAACCCACAGGATTCAAAGGATCCTCCGCCAATGCCCTGGTGCCAGATACCCCAGGACACCTCCCAAGGTCCTATGTCTATGCCTCAGCAGGTCAGAACCAATTCGATACGAGGAGGCCCCACTGTGGATTAGGGGTACCTTTGGGGTACCAGCACATCCCACAGATGCCCAATCAGACTGGGATCTGGGGAATTTGTAGGCCAGGTTGATGTCTTGAACACATTGTCACATTCCCCAGGCCATTCCTGAACAGTTTTTTTGTGGTGTGACATGATGCATTGTCCTGTTGAGGGGCCACTGCCATCGCTAAGTGTTGTTGCCATGAGGGGGGGTTACTTGGTCTGCAACAGTGTTTGGGTGGGTGAAGCCCATCAAGTGGCATCCTCATGAATGCCATGACCAAAGGTTTCTCAGCAGAACATTGCATTGTAATGAAATGATCAAAGTTACTCACTTCAGTTGCCAGTGGTTTTAAAATTTTGGCTGATAGGTGTATAAAATTAGGCTAAATGTGGGGTTGAACATCTCCCTAGATCCTTCAGGGACATCTGGTGGTGATGACAGGTCACTGCAGAAGATTTATGATTATGCTTTGTCATGATTAGTTTCTGTCTGCAGGTCCTTAAAGTCTTAAAATATCTTAAATTAGAAAATTCTGAAATATTAGGCCTTAAAAGTAATTGATAGTCTTAATTCATTAATTTGTGACGTCTTAATTCCCACAAACACTTTATCTAATTTCATTTATCGATCTTTTAATTTCTTTTTGTCAAAATGAGTCAAGCACTTTGGCGTGAAAGTCCATATATCTGAATTTACAAATCTTTAAACCTACCACTGAACCTAAATCTTTACTTTATACTTGTACTAACCTGTTGGCAAAATTTAACTCACTATGATAACCATATTGCTACAAAAAACCTTCCTCTGCATGGGACTGCATCTATATACAGTTTACCAATATACTTATCTGCAATGCTTGAATGAGAAAAAGATAACATTTTATCCAAGAATCATTCTTAAATTTGGTTAAAAATGATCTTTAAAAGGTCCTACTAACTGTAAAAGTGTCTGATACCTTTGTAAATCCTGGTTTTATGTTTTTCAATTTGAATTACAGAAAACCAACAGAACAAAACATAAAAATGTATTTTAGAGGACGTAAACAACATAAAGTTATCTGCCTTCTCAGGTGTTCTGCGAGGCCAGGCGAACGTCTCCCAGCGTCCTCTACATGCCACACATCCAGCAGTGGTGGGAGACTGCAGGGTCCTCATTAAGAGCCTCCTTCCTCAGCCTGCTGGACAGCATCCCCTCCCTCTCCCCCATCCTTCTCCTAGCCACCTGCAGTGTCCCCCATCAGCAGCTGGACCCTGACGTAAGCAGCTGGTCTGAAATAATACAGAATGTTTTCCATTTTCCTCTCACATTTATGGCATCAGATGGAAGCTGCTTTTTCAGCCTTATTGAGGCGACTTCTGTCTATCTTCAGATTCACTCTCTGTTTCGGGAGGAGTACGGAGAGGTTTACACCATCAGTGTCCCCACCCGGCAGGAAAGGACCGACTTCTTCCGGGACCTCATTCTGAACCAGGCGGCTGAGGCTCCACCCTCAAAGAACAAAGCATGTCTGTGACTCCAACTTGTTTGGGTGCTTTTACCAGAGTATTAGAGGATTTAACCATCACATTGATTTTACAGTAAAGCATTGATATTTTTTAATGATATTTTTGACCTTTTCCACTTCTCAGTGACTCAGGCCACGGAGATCCTCCCGCTGGCTCCCCCACCACCCCCCCGCCAGCTGCCTGAAGACGAACTCCTCCGCCTGGAGGAGGAGGAGGAGGACGTGCTGCGGGAGCTCCGCCACTTCCTGCGTAACATCACTGAGCGTCTGATTCTAGACCGACGTTTCAAGACCTTCACCAAACCAGTTGACATAGTGGAGGTGAGTGGATTTTATTTAGTCGGCCTAATGAGAAAAGCAGAGCAGTGAATATAAAAAAAAAGTATAAAATGCGCATGCTTGCCAACTTCTTAATTGCATTTAATACATTTAGAAGAGCTCAGACGAATCCTGCCCCTCAAAATGTATTATTATAATTATTATTATTAATATCCATATATTTCCCAGTTCTAATCAAACCACAATACCAAAAAACAATTTACTCTAGTCTACCAAAGCCAATTAAAATATTTCAGAAAAAATAGTTTTTGCAAAAATGTGTGTTTGAGAAGCACTGAGCATATGACTGGATAAGTGGGACCTGGATTACTCTGCATGAGTTGTGTGAGAGTTTGTAAAGAGATATTTTGGTGTGGTTTTGCTGTTGTTAAACATTAATTCTTATTACTCCAATTCATGAAGACTGTTCCCCTTTTTGGATTATCTGTTCACTGGGGAGATGTGATAGTTAAAGTTTTTTTCAAGACTTCAGTGTAACACGCGGTGATTAACTATTGTACAAATGGTCATTTTGCAGGTGAGGTGTAGTACTTTGAAATTTTTTATTTTTGCTCTTATGCTGTGAAGTACTTTATAATTTTTGTCTAGAAAGGTGCTCCATAAATAAGGTTAGACTGACTCTAATGCATACAGAAAATAGAGCAGAATAATGACCAATACCAAAGGTACAGTATGTAAGTTTAACTCTACATTCATGAGTAGCATCACACTGTCCGCAGAAACTTTTGCCATGTTGATGAAATATTCAGACAGACTTCTGGAGGAAAGCTGAGTACCTTCAACATGACTGTACACTTCCTCCTTCGATTTTTAACAACAGTCAGTCCTCATGTCACCTCTCCCTCTCCCTCCATCCCATTCTCTTTCTGTCCTTCCTTCTGACCTTTCCTTCTTTCCTTTCTTCCTTCCCTCTGCCTATGTCTCCTCTCCCCCATCTCTGTCCAGGTCCCAGACTACATGCTGGTGGTCGATGTGCCCATGGACCTCTCAACACTGCTGACCAACATCGACCAGGAGAAGTACGTCACTATCGGCCAGTTCATGGCAGATGCAGACCTCATCTGGCAGAATGCCCTCGCGTACAACCCTGACAGTGACCCCATGGGTGAGCAATGAGCATCCATACTTTTTCCAAAAGGCCCAAAATAATTTTCAATTAATACAGGAGGCATGTGTATGGGAGAAATTTAGCCACCATGACAGTAATCACCATAGCAAATATTCAGAGTATTTTTCAAAACTTTATTCAAAATGACCGAATATTACCTATGATTTTTTAGAAATGCGTATGACTTCTGTTTGCCCTTCCACTGAAGAGTTCATCTTGATTTTTTTATTCTCCACATCCTCACTGTCTCACCCTGAATAGGTAATTCCAGGTAAAAGCTCTGATGCTGCATTGATTTCATTCATCACATCCACTTCTTTCATAAAGCAGAACTGCTGACAGTCTGACATTTTCACTCTAGTCATTGTGTCCAGTTCACTGTGAAATCAGCAGATTTTATTTTCTGGGAAAAAAAATATAATCAGAAAATCTCTCTTTGAGCCTCCCTCACTGTGTCGGGTGAGAGAAGAGGGTCTTACAGCTAAAATAACCTGGATTGGAACCTGCTCCCTGTGGTGAATAAATAGGCAGTCGTATCTTAAAGCTGAATTAAGTGATTGATTTGTCAATTAGTTGATCAAAAGAAAATCAATCCTCTAACAGTTTTGATAATCAATTAATCATTTGGGTCAATTATATTGCAAGAATTCCAAATATTCCCCAATTCTACCCTCTTAAATGTGAGAATGTGCTGCTTTTTTTTTTTTTTTGGTTTTGTATTGCGTATTATCAAATTGTATTGAACTGTATTGTACTGAATATTTTTGGGTTCGGGACTGTTGGTCAGACAAATTAAGGCATTTGAAGATGTCATGTTAGGCTTTGAAAAATTGTGACAGGAATTTTTGACTGTTTTGTGATGTTCAGTGTACTAAAAGATTCATCAACTAATCAAAATCAAAATTCTAATTTCATAGATTAAACAAAAATTAAAATATTCATTGGTTGCATAACTACATATAATAAATATAATAAACACAAATCAGTAATAATTCCTCATTATGGCAATAAAGCTGCAAGAATTAATTAATTAGTGGTCAACAGTCAAATGAATCACGGTCTAATCTGATAATCAGTTAATTGGTTTGAGTAATTTTGTAACCAAAAAAAGTCAAAATTATGTGATGCTAGCTTTATACATGTGAATATTTTCTGTTTTTTTTCCTCCTCTTTAATGTAAACTGAAAACATTTGAGGACGTCATGGCCTTTAGGAAACACTGATTGAATTTTTTTTCACAACTTTCTGACATTTATAGACAAAAAACTAATTAATTTAGAGAGCTTTTTTATTTTCTGGTATTGTTTCATACACTTTACTATAAAATACCGTTTATGAGGATATAGGAATTAGTATCTTCAATAGTATATGAGACAAATTGTTTCTTTTAACTAGTAAGAAGTATTTTACTACTAACTCTGTGTGTGTGTGTGTGTGTGTGTGTGTGTGTGTGTGTGTGTGTGTGTGTGTGTGTGTCAGACCGCCGCATCCGTCACTGTGCGTTCACGCTGAGGGACATGCTGCATGCCATCATCAGAGACGAGCTGGACGAGGACTTTGTGAGAGCCTGTGAGGAGATCAAAGAGTCGCGCATCAAGAGAGGTGAAACTTCCTGAAACTGATTCTTCTTCACTTCTGTCTCTTCGCATCTGTTTGTTTGTGTCTTAGCTGCAGCAAAAGCAGCATATACCTAGAAAGTCACTTTGAGATTAAAACCTCTTTTGCAAGTGAGACCCAACCAACCCAACACAGGGTGACATAGTGACACCCTGCAGTCAGTCCCACAGAGCCAGACAACTGCCAGCTGTGATAGAAGGCATGCATCCATGTGGTGACTATACAATACTAATATGTGGCTGCAAATACTTAAATGTCAGTCAGAATATGGTGTAATAAATCTCCAACTCAGCCGGATTTACTTTGATGCACCAGCAGTCCACGCTGACTCAAACTTGCGTACATGATGTGAGAACTGACTTGAGATGCAATCCTAACCTGTGCTCATGGCCATACTGATAAATGCAGAGCTTTGCTGGAAATGACCACACGCTAAGTTTTCTGTCGTATGTTTGTTTCTTTGATGAGAGCCAAGATGTCTGACACAGATTTGTCTGAAATTCATTGAGGCAAAAGTTAAGACTCCAGTGAGCTACTACTCATACCAGCCTCTTTACTACAAACTAAGACTTTCAGTTTTTGTTTTCAGCTTCCTGTGGGACTGAGGCCTACCTAGAGGAGGCTAATGGCGTCTTCACCACAAACAGCCCTCGACGTAAGTGCATTATAAAGGAGGAAGTATGTTTGTTTTCTTGAAAGGAAAATGGAATAAGCTCTGTTTTTTATTAGTGATGTGTAAAGGTGAGAAAGTACAGCACTGGGGCAATTTATTTCCTCCCATTCAAGCGTCAACAAGTAGTAATGAAGGATGGATGATTATGTTATTGAAAATAATCAAAAACCTTAGCAAGAAGTGTCCTTGGTAGTTTTCTCTACAAATATGGAGCCCCAAAATGCAGTTTAATTTTATTACATGTAGGGTTTATTTTGGAAAGAAAAGTACTTTATTCTTTAGACTCATTGTCAGTAAAGTTTATTATTTCTGGCCAAGAAAAGGTTAAACTTGAATGAATATTTACAAAGATTGAACATTTTACCTCACCAGTATTAATTTTTTTGGGCAAGTGGAAGAAAGCCAAGAGCTTTCAGACTGTCTGATTGTAGAAAAATAACAATAGAAAAGTTTGACTGAATGTTAGATTTTTCAGGACCTCTGAAAATGATTGCCTAAATTTCTGACTTGAGGATTTTCCTTTTAAATCTTGTGTTAGGAAGGCCCGGGTGGCTTTATCAAATGTCTCATTTTTTTTTAATAATTTTGAATTTAAAAGATTGTATATATTGTTAGCATTGATAGCTGCTGTGTTGCAATAAAAAGTTCAGTTTTCATCCAACAAAAGTGAAGGTGAAGTAAAGCTCCAAGGACATGAAGCTGCAGTCTTTATTAAAGCATCAAAGCCTCAGAGTGAAAGAGCTGAGGAGGAGAGAGGAAGAGGCAGCTTCAGCAGAGGGAGAGCGCAGATGAAAAGTCAAGAGAAGAAGATGGGGATGGGGAGATCAAGTGGAGAGAAGAGGAGGTTTGATTATTCTCAGCGTCCTCTGGCCTTAACTACCTGCTCTTTCCAATGACCCTCTCTCTCGGCCCTCCCCTCCCCTTCCCTCCACTCACTTCTCTTTGCAGCTTGCAAGAAAAAACGTTACAAACGGCCAAAAAAATCAAAGTGGAGCACTGGTGTCATTAAGAAAACCAAGAAAAAGAAGCCAACGAGCCCTGCCTCATCCTCCTCTTCCTACACATCCAGCAGGGACAGCTCTGAGTCCGGCTCAGAGGAGAACATGAGAGTGGTGAATGGCTCATCGACCTCGTCAGAGAGCAGCGACAAGGAGTACCTGACAGCCACCCTGAATGGGTTTCACCACAACATAAACAGTGTCTCGGATATCCAAAATAGAATGAACGGGTACCACCATCCTGAGCCGGCAGACATTGTCCCCACAAGGAGGCTGAGGCTTCAGACCCGGACCTCAAAGATTCCCCCAAACCTGAAAACGAAGGTGAACGGGGTTCGTTTGAGCAAAATAGGTCTGTATATGTCAGAAAGCGCCATGGCAGTGTGTGAGGGCCTTACTCTACTAACTGGTCTTTGCCAGACTGCGGCCAAGCTTCGCTGCTGCACCTTCACATCACTGCAGATGGAGCGTGTGTAAAAGGGAGTGAAAGTAAGACGACTGCCTCTGCTTCTGCTGTTGCTCAACAAGCTTCAACAAGCCAAAGCATCAGACTCTGCAGAAGTCTGGGCATCGAGCCAGCAGCTTCACTGGTATCTAAGGAAATTTACAGTTCAGATGATTCATGAAGAGAGTGAAAGAGTGTTTGGATTAGTCCAAATACACTTTAATGTATGGCTTAAGCTCTCTTTAATGGTCCAGTGTGGATTTAGGATTTAGGGGGATATATCGGCAGATATGGAATATAATATAATATAATATAATATAATATAATATAATATAATATGTGTGTTTTCTTTAGTTTATAATCACCTGGAATTCATAGTTATTGCATTTTTGTTATCTTAGAATGAGCCATTTATATCTATATAGGGAGAAGGTTCTTGTCTACAGAGATCCCCATGTTGCACCGGCATGTTTTTACAGTAGCCCAGAACGGACAAATCACACACTGGCTCAAGATAGGAACATTTGTGTTTTTGTATAGGCTACTGTAGTTTGCTGCAATGAAAGCAGCAAACTACAGTAGCCTATATTGCAGCTGCAATGAAAGCATTGGAAAAACATAGATTTTTGTTTAACATGAAACTGCTTTATTCAGTCTTTTTACTGGTTTTAATCGCCTGGTCTGTTTGAGAGGAAGAGACCTCTCAACCCCCCTGCAGCCCTTAACAAGGCAAGCAGTTGCAGATAACAAATGAATGAATGTTTACATACTTGTAAGGTTCTGTATGTGACATTCAGATAATTAATACAGCAGCAAACCATTGTTTACTGTGTAAAGATATAAAGGAGTATTGGCGTCCTGAGCAGAGAATGAAGTCATATTGCCTCTTAGTGTGTTTGTTGTAATCAGTGTTTATCTGTGATTTTCTGTGTTAAGCCAGCCTAGCTAAGAAGAGTGCATGTGTGTGTCCCACTGGTGACGCAGATGCATAGCTCTCACCCTCCGGTCTCCTCCATTTGCACTATCAGCACTGTTACAGTGTTAGCACCACTTGCTGCTAGCTGCTGGTTCAGCCACATCCACGTAGAGTACAGTGTGCAAACAACTCATAAGCCCTGAAATTCGCATGGAACCCTTTTAATGCTCATAAAACGCTCTATTTTCCTCGTACTGACTGTCCTGGAGCACCTGTATTTACCCTTTGTCTGAAACACTCTGTATAGCCTCCCCTCTGAAAAAGCCCAGTCTGCTCTGACTGGTCAGCGTGTCTGGGTCTACCGCACAGACAGTGTCTGCACTGTCGTTACAGCTGGGGAATAACTGTAACAGAGTGTAACCGCACTTTGTACCATGAAAAATTACCAGTAGTCTTCTGAACACAATTGGACATGTGATTTGAAATTTTGATTTGAACATCCTTACCATATATATCCATTCATCAATTTTCAGCTGCTTATCTGGGGCAAAGTACTCCCGATGTCCCTCTCCCCAGTGACACTTTCCAGCTCCTCCTGGAAACACCCCGAGGTGTTCCCAGGCCAGATGAGATATGTAATCTCTCCAGCATGTTTTGGGTCTACCTTAAGGCCTCCTGTCAGTTATATATGTATATGACAGAAAATTTGAAAAAAGCACAATAGATCCCCTTGAAGAGCACTTGCATCCAAATAACAGCGGACAGTGGAGACAGAACATGTAGAAAGAGGGAGGTACCATGCAAAAGGTCCCTGGTCAGATTTGATCAGATGATGTTGCAGTTCACTCGTACTGTAAGCTTCTGGTCCAGTGTGATGCCAGCTTCATGCTTGTGGTG
The DNA here is from genome assembly GCA_026686955.1 of Epinephelus cyanopodus. NCBI lineage: Eukaryota > Metazoa > Chordata > Actinopteri > Perciformes > Serranidae > Epinephelus > Epinephelus cyanopodus. Next base: position 7,576,223 of record CM048931.1, on the reverse strand, counting down.
GCTTACTGTTGTGCAAATGAAAAATATAGGTTGAATTTTGCCCAAACTGATGGAGTCATTATGAACGGCTTAAGCTGATCAGCGACAGCCTGAATGCTACTTTTAAAACTTAAGAGTAAATCCCATCTCTGCCTCATCCTCCTCTCCATGTCTCTCTCCTCAAAAGAGAGTAACAGCTGTGAGACAAAAGCCAACATGGCCGCCTTGAAGCAGATGCAGCTGTTCAGCAGAGACAGTGAGGAGATCCTCGACATAGAAACACCACCGCTGGTCATCAATCACAGCAAACTGAGGGTGAGTCCACGCGGTTGTGGAGATACATGTACGGTTACAGTACATATACAATATTACACAGTCAGATGTTACCTATAGTATATGATGTGTGTGTTGCGATGAGGAAATTGTCCTAATAAGTAGTGGCTTTTCTGTCCCGTCAACTGACACAGAGGCTGTGGTAGCAGCTGTTAGCTTAACATTTGTTAATGAAGAAATATTAGTTTTTTTAAACACTATTCTTGCTGTGGCAATGAAAGATGACATCATAATATCCTAATTTTTGGCCACCCAAAAACTGCTTGGCTCTTTGGTTTTCCAGTTTGGGACACAGCTGTCAATGAGCACAAAACACGACCTCTTTGAATCACTGAAAGCATGCTGAATGATTCTAAAAAGTATTTAGAGGTGTTGTTGTGTGTTTCAGGATCTCCTCAACAGAGCCGTGACTAAAACAGAGGGTGCTGAGGTGGAGCCACTAGAGAAGCTCTACGCTCTTCTGGCTCAGTGCATCTACAGACACCGAAACAACTACAACAAGACGAAACTCATTCAGGTAGGACCATCACACAGAGGCAGAAAGTTGTTTTTTTTTTGTTTTCTTTTAATGTTTATGCAAAGTCTTGCAAATTCCTCACAGAATTCACTGAGGACATGTGGAAATACTTTTCTTAATTAATGCAATCAACAGGAAAGGGTTTAGAGTGCAGCTCACTTGTTCACACTGCAATTACATTGGAGAGAAAAAAGCTTGATGCTGCAATCAAAAAATGCATTTTTTATTTCAAGTAAACTGAATTTGTGATTAAAAATGCATTCATGACAATTAACAACATTTGTTTGTGAATCCAAATGTTTTGCTTGCTGTTGGGCTGAATATTGTGGATGGGACCTACGCTGCAAGCAGCTCAGCTAGCATGACATCTAAGACGAGAAAGTGCCTAACATTAAGTTAGCTAGCTACAGGCTGACAAAATAACAACACTGCATTGCAGTAGCTGAACACTCATCCTGTTAACTAGTCACGCATTACATCATGCAGGCTAACAGGAAGCCCGGACACATCAAAGACACACTTACTTAGGTGCACACCAAAACAACTGGACCAAGACTTTCTTGAGGAGGTGGTCTCGGTCTGGTTGTTTTGGTGCGCACCTGAGTGAGTGTGTTCATACCTGACCAAACAAACCGCACTTAGGGGGCAAACAAACTTGAGTTCAATTGAACCGCACCAAACAGGGCAGGTGTGAAAGCACCCTTAGATGCAAAATGCTAATTACCACAAAATGGATCATCTGTCTGTCGTCAGTGACAGTGATGAAGGCTGGGTGGCAGAAAATGAAATGAAGTGGCTTGTTTTCAGTGCAACCCTTCTCTTTCTTCATTAGTCTTGGTCATTTAAAAAAGTATCTTGTCAGGAAGCTCTGGTTTAGCTATCATTATTATTTCATACTCGACTAGAGTGAACAGTGATGTGTCTGTACAAACCGAATGATGTCAAACAAATATCAACTTTCACACTGCAGTGAGAACTTCTTTTTCTCTGTGTATTCAGCAGGTTTACAGGTTTATGTTTATGCTCAGTTTTAATTTTCCTTTTTGTCTTTTTTTCCCCAGGAAATGAAGAAAGAAATCAACAACTTCTGTTGATCTCCCACACCAAGTCTATTTTAATAAAACCTCAGTGCATTCAAACAGAGTTATTCACTCGTGTTTTGACGTGTATCAGTTTACCTCAGTATTTTTTGTGTAAGATGTTATTTATAGTGGAGTATTTATTAATGATACCGATTCATAAGAGTTATCCCTATGACAGTGCAGTGTTCTTTAATCATTACGTAAAACTTGAATAAAAGTGCTTTTAAGGCTTAATTATAATCATTGTGTGTTTTCTGTTATGCAAAAATATCACTGTATTTACAGCATTTTGTATTTTCTTTATTTTTTGTCAGGTCATGGTTTTTGGTGCTTAATATTAATGTTGAAATTTGAGTGAGTTTAGATTACATTTGTTGAGATGTCACGTCAGGTCATCAGTGGTGTAGCACTTTGCTTACAGTATGTATGGCTTCAAGGTATTTTTTAATTTTTATTCAACTACTTATTTCACAGCTGTTGATGAAATTCACTTTAAATTTAGTAAAACAAATGTACAAACAAAATAAATTATGATTTTTCTAAATTAAACTACATAAAATCATATACAGTAATTAAATTTTGTGTACCCGACTGCCACCTGCAGTAGTTCTGCTTACATGTTAATTCGTCAGTAATAATACATAATGTCACTTTGTTACTGCAAGTATCATTTTTTAAATAATACTGATGCACTTTTACTTTTTTAACCAGGACTTTTAGATGTAACATGAGTATTTTGTACACTGTAGTGTGAGTACTTCTACTTCAGGGAAGAATTTCAGCACTTATTCGCCGCTGTGAATTACAGCTCCGGTGTCTTCGGTACAGTATGTGACTGAAACTTCTTGCATAACTACATCAGTACATTATGAGTCGGCCTGCTTCACTGTACTAGTACAGAGTTAGAACACTCTCCTGACGTGTGTCGATGACGCAACGACGCACGCGAATAAAGTGTTAACTTCATGTCGGTACACCGACGGCCATTTCCGCTCAAGAGACAACCCTTCAAAATAAATGACTTGGAATTGTCGCATATGAAAAACAAAAAAAAGCCAAAAACCTGAACATTGAGTTGGTGTTTTGTATAAATAAATGCCAAATGTTTAAAATATGTATGTATAATGTGCTCAGTATGTAAAGTGTGTCAAAAAAAATAGATGTGTCATATGCGACAATACAATGTATAAAATGAGTATGTAAAGTTAAAAAATAAATAAGTGTTCACATACATTGAGTACACAAAATAAGTAGGGATAAGAACCATATACAATATATGCAAATAATATTAAATATACATCCAGGTATAGGTAAATATACATGAGTCTACATAAAAACAAAATACAGAGCAGGGTTAATATACTAGATGTTCTTTATGCTCTATGTTCTTCATATTTACAGTATCATAGATTAAACTTGAGTAACGCTCAATACATTTATTTTAGAAATATTTAAAAGGTATTCATTACTTTTGAGATTTTATAAAAAGTATTTTCGAAAGTTTTTTTCAAATGCAAGCATTTTAAAACCTTGGCCAGGGACTACAGATCAAAATAGCTTCTTGGCTTATTCTAATTTGTTTTTAATTAATAATAATAATAATAATAATAATAATAACAATAACTAGGATACTTTTAGTATAATAATAATTTTGTACTATTATTCAAGAATTTGAATGACTTTTCTACACTGCAGTATTACTACTTTACTTATATTCTTATTAAGTAAAATATCTGAGTGGTTTTTCCATGATTTTTATGGTGAATACTTTAGTGCAAGCTTTTATTTTGAAATGTACAATCCGGATGCAGTTCTCGGCCATAACTCGCTTGTAACGGCGGTGTGAAAATGGCCATCGTCAGATTCGGTGAACCATCGGTGCCTTTTTTATTGAATAGTCCATTATATTAAGGAAGCAACAGAGTAAACAATGCGAGTGGCGGCGGTGCTGGCTGAAACCGGAGCTAAGGGGCGGTAGTTCAGCCTGTGCCCCGGCCGTTCGAGAGGCTCCGTGTCCGGGCTGAAGCAGATGGGATCCTCAGTGTATTCGGGTAAAAGGCGGAAGACTGCGTATCAACACACCGAACCAGAGATGCTAGAACGCTACATCCGCTAGCCAGCTAACTGTTTGTTCCAAGATGCGGGTAAACGGAGGCCGTTGCACCAGGTAAACACACAGCGGGCTGACGGGCACGCTGTTATCGGTGTCCGTGCACGGTCACACGCCGCCTCACATCCGCTGCCACTTGTGGAGACCCGTTAAACACAAGGCTCAGCTAGCTAACGTTAGCTAGGATGGTGCTGGTGTCCCGGCTGTGTGGTTGTCGTCGTTCTCCTTTTTCGGTTTATTTCTCAGTCAGTCAGTAAGCTAGCTGAGAAGACACAGGACAGCCTAAGAGGAGTGTAGACTGGGCAGGTTAACGGCACGGTATGTTTCTAGTGTGTGTGTGTGTGTGTGTGTGTGTGTTTTTGTATGTATGAGTGTGTCTGTGGTGGACAGGAAGTGCATTTTCTGCTGCAGCCTTAGTTTGAGAAACAGCACAGTTTGTTCAGCATGCACAAGACTGCAGGCAGCAGAAGTTCAAACCAGTCGGCTGGAAAAGTTCTATTATCTTATCAGTTCATCTTTAAAGGGCCATTCCTCTGATTTGTCCCGTTTACCACAACCACGTGCAATCGACACAACTCACAACAGTCTTTCTAAAGCTCAAACAGAATTAGTTTAGGTTGAGAAGTACAGATAAAGTTCAACCAGATAAGCAAAGTAGCCAAAGCAATATTTATATTTGATAAGATCACCATTATTAATCCATAGCAGGGACATTGAATTACACACAATGGCAAATAAGTGACTCAAAACAGATATATAATAATAAGGAACTAGGAAAGGAGAGGGAGGCTGAGTGAACTCCAGTTGGTCCAAATCATTACCAGAATCTCCTCCATAGATCACATCACTCCTGTTATCCAGAAGCTTCACAGGCTACCTATTAAATATCGCATCAGTTTCAAGATTCAGCTTCTCATCTTTTAAGGACTTAAATAATCAGGCCCCTTCCTACCTGTCTGAACTCCTTCATATCTATACACCCTCCTCCCTTAATGGAGACCCACATGGTGACCGGCACTGATGATGACATTATGACGCTGATTTTATACCTAATATTTTGATTATGACTTTTGTCTACTCATTTAACTCTCTAATGTGTATTACAAAATTGTTTGATTTTATGACTTATGGATAAATTGCTGCTTTTTTCTTAAACTGCATCTTGAAAAGTGTCCTTGAGTGCTTTGAAAGGTGCCTATAAATACAATGCATTATTATTATTTTTAAAGAAAACATGCCTTCCAAAAGCAGGCAAATTTCCCCCTTTTGCCCACTTTTATATTCCCTTTTTTGTATTCCCAGCTCCAGGTGTGTTTTGTCATGTAGTTTTTTTATGCCAACGCTTTGTTACGTTCTCATCTTAAGGAATTAAGGATATCAGGGGAAACATTTCGACTGATGACATCCTACTTTATGGAGCCACAACAGGACAACTTGAACTGAGACAGCTTTAATACCTGGCCAGACACATTGCTCTCCGACCCTCAGGATGGCGAGCCGGAGGAAATCCACCACCCCCTGCATGGTCCCACCTCGAGAAGCTGTCGACTCGGACCAGGAGATGGAGGACGTCACAGATGCAGCCGAGCCAGAGGACAGTAACGGTGTGGCGACCGTCTCCTCTGAGTTTTCCAGTCTGTTGGAGGAGCGTAGTGAGGATGCAGACTTCAGGCTGGCGCCAGATCGTTACATGGACCTTAATACTGCAGAGGGAGGCTATGAGTGCAAATACTGCAGCTTTCAGACGTCAGAGCTCAACCTGTTCACCATGCATGTGGACACAGAGCATCCCGATGTCGTCATCAACACCTCGTACGTCTGCATGGAGTGTGACTACCACACCAAGAGGTATAATACTTGTGTTGTTTATACTATGTGTAAGAGAGTGTTTTCTTCTGATGTCATATACCAGAGTAGTAACAATAATAATAATTATAGTAATTATAACTTTATTAATATAACACCTTTTTAAAAACAGAGTTTACAAAATGCTGCCAGACAGAGCAAAGCAGAAGCAGGTACCCCAAAGAAAATGTAGAAAAAGATGCAGAGCAAAAGCATGACAAAATTGAGGTAAGGTTAAAACAAGAAAGCATTTCAGAGATAGAGGGGAATGTGTTGCAAATACTTCAGCCTTCTGTGAACTGGAGTCAAAGGCTTGCGGCAGCTGCTTCAAGTTGATGTAGGTAACATTAGCTAGAGCCTTGAATCACAGTATGTCCTCCGCTTCACGCCCTCCTGCTACAGACCACCTTGCCGGGAGTAAAGTGGGGAGCAGCTCCGGAGATTGACTCTCCCAAGTGGTTGTAGTAACTCCAGCTCAGCCTGTGCCAGGGAATTGGACAGCCCTGACTCCCTGCCAGACCAGCAAACTTTATGCTGTTGCTTTTACAAAGCTTAGACCTGCCACTGGCCACCAGCCTGCTGTAACTCCTGATTCTGCAGTCTGCGGTGACTGAATTCTGGGGATGCACCTATGTATCGGCTGCACATCTGTATCGTCAGATATTCTCCTTGTTGACTGCCATCAGCCTATCAGCAAATACGTAACATTCCCAATGGCGGTGGCCGATGATTTCTGTTGTGTCACATCAATTTTTGTGCAGGCTAAAAAGCAGGGTTTCAGACTAACAGTGTCCCATCATCCTTAACTCACTATCTATGCGTCAGAGGACCCACCCTAATGTTGCCTCGATAGTGCCACATTGTGCACAACAAGTCTGTGTTGACAGAGGCAGTAGAAAGCTAGTTAATGTTAGCTGTTAACAGCTGGTGGATCGATCTAACCGAGGTTGCATTGAGTTACATTATGAAGTGTTCATACCATAGATTGTATAATATATTGGACAAAACTGCCTTGATGTCACCAGTTGGTTTGAGAACACCTGTTTTGAAACCTCAGGTTCGACATTTCAGCCATCACCATCTTGGCCTTTTGGAGCCAGAACTGACCATATTTGGACGAGAGGCTGGCACTGTGGAGGAGTGAGGGGTTTAACTGACTGAGATGCCAAAGGCATATAAAGCGGGCCGGTCTTAATTATGCACAATTTAAGCCTTAATAAAATGTAAACAGGTGAGTTATATGAACATTCACCCCCTGTGCAGTTGTCATGGACAGGGAATTTAGTCATAGAGACCAAAATCGTTTTTGTACCATGCTGTAAACATGTTTATTTCTGCTGTAAAGTTTGGCATTTTAACATGGAGGTCAATGGGGATTGACTGGCTTCTGGAGCCACCCTCCAGTGGCCAATAGAAGAACTGCAGTTTTTGGATTTTCTGTGTTGGCTCAATTTTGCAGCCCCAGAGTTTGCCATTTGGTCCAAGCTCTGTTCAGTAAAAATGAGTATTGGGCAAAGATAAACTGTAACATGATCATGATGTGTTCAGTGTAGTCTTGTAAAACGTAGTTTTTGTTGAGAAACTTAAATTACTACAGGTGCTTAAAGGGGACAATTGTTGATGTTTTCACAGCAAAGAATAAATAAATGAATAAAATAATCAGCCCAGAATTTCACAATTGGTGCAGCCCTGCTGAATTGAAATGACTAAAGCTCTGTCTCCCGAGCTGCTGTCCACTCTAATACTTATCTTATTGGTGGTCTGATAAACAAAGGGAGACAGTGGGGTAAGACAACTCTAGAATGAAATAAGATCGAACAAATCAGTATATGGGAAACACTGGGTTACTATATGAAGTGCGTACAGATGCCTGTCGGTCAGAGAGGGAGAGCTGCAGGAGGAGGGTGTACTTTTTTTTGCCTTTTGCAGAAAACTGCCTAACCAAGCTTTAAGTCTTGTTGATATGTGGTTTTTATCTCGTCATTGAGCTAAAGAAAATGATTATTATTTAATCTTTATTTTTTGTATAATTAAGCATTTCTGGGTATGGACTCTTTCAGTGCTTATTTCTGATAAAAGAAGAACTGACCCACATTTCTTCCCATCTAGTTATGACACGCTGTTGGCCCACAATGCTCGCCTTCACCCAGGTGAGGACAACTTCACACGGACGATGGTGAAGCGAAACAACGAGACCATCTTCCAGCAGACTGTCAACGACCTTACCTTTGATGGCAGCTTTGTCAAAGTGGAGGACGAGGAGGCGGAAGAGACGTCCCGCAAAAGCATTGCCCTCAGCAAGACGCCCATCATGAGGATCAAGAGCCGACTGGAACCCAAGAAGTTCACCGCCTCACACAAAATGGTGTCTGTTGACGATGTCATCAAAGTAGAGAGTGATGACGAGGATGACGAAAATAAGGAGCCGCCCACACTATCTCCTGCCCCGATGACCCCTGCTGCTGTCGCCCCTCGCCTCATCCCAGTCTCCACGGCGGTGCAGGTCCAGGCCGTCCCGCAGAGCATCGTGGTCAACAGCCCCAATGTGCTACAGATTAAAGGCGGCTCAGGCGGCGGTGCTGTGCTGCCTCCAGGGACGCTGGCTCAGGTTCTGTCAGCACTGCAGAACCAACAGAACTGCACTCCGACACAGACGCAGCTCCTCATCCCCATCAGCAGCATCCCCACCTACAACACAGCCATGGACAGCAACGTCCTGCTAGTCAGCGCTTACAACAGGTAACTAAACCTTTTATCATCTTTCAAGTGTTACAGTTTCTGTATTTCAATGCACTTTTCTAGTCTTCCGACCACTCAGCACTTTTACACAACATCACATTCACCCATTTACACACATTCACATACTGGTGGCCGAGGCTACCATACAAGGTGCATACAACCTGCTACTCTGTGCCATTCACATGCACTCGCACATTGATGGAACAGCTGTTGAAAGCAATTTGGGGCCTCAGTATCTTGCCCATGGATACTTCGACATATGAACTGGAGGAGCCGGGGATCAATCCCCCGATCATCAGATTGGTGGATGACCCACTTTTCCACTCGTGGCTCTACAACGTCACTCTCCTCCTCCATGGCTGCCCAAATCACATTACCATGAGAGGCTCCTGGATGTATGAGATAGCGGGAGAATCACAAGACAACACAAGATAACGCTGCCGTAATTTGCTACATGGTCTACCTCGAGTACCTCCCGATATTGCCAAATCTCTATCGACTGACACTAGGGATTAAACACTTACCAGTTTAGTGATAAACTGTGGTGAAATTCCAACAGCCTACCATTTCAAAATTTAATTATCATTAAAACCGTGTTTGATTAGCACGCTTTGAAAATGTCACTGTAAATACTGTCCATCATCAACCAAAGTTAGCAACAGTCAGAGTGCACAGGCGCAGCATGCAGCGTGGGTTTGTTTTGCACTTCCCTTGATTGCATAATGGGCGTACAGCAGGCAAAACCCGTGATGCAACTGATTGCTTGTCCTCATCAACAGTGACACAGACACTTGAGCAAGCATATTAATATTAAAGACAGGCTAACTAGGGCTGCACAGTTAATTGAAATGTTATTGAGACTACAATAAAGCCAAGAGCAATATCCAAATTATGGGAGCTGCAATTTATTTTTTTAAAGGTAAAACGTGTCACAACATACCATTATAAATAAAGCACAATGCTCTGGCCTACAAGTCATATTACAGATGAAAGGAAATATTCTTGTACTGTACAGACCCCAACAAAAATCACTGAAACCATAGCCATTAAAATCATGACTCACATCTTAACCTGTTTAATCCCAAATTTTTCCCAGACATAAAACTATCCACATCATCTGTAACTGATAACCCTTTGAAATAAGTAGGTAAAAGTGTTTTGTGGTCGGTTACAATTGTGACCGGAGGGATAATGTGTTGTATCGGCCATTTATTGACCAAATTAACATAATCTCCTTTGCAGTCATCAAAATTCTTATATATCCCAACTCAGTTATTAAAAACATTTAAAACTCTGTCACTGGCAGTCGGGTGTTTGACACTGAATTCATTGACAAAGTGGCCGCATTTGACGACTTCAGAATGAGAACGGGTTTGAGGTAGAGGTCATAATCACTGATGAAGTCAAACGTATCGAACTGCAGACCTCCAGCGTGAAGCCGCTTCTGGTGCAGGCTCCCGTCTCAAGCCTACTTCCAGTGTGAGGCCCGTTGGGATAGGAAGTGCGCACAATCAACTTCAAAATAAAAGAAAGTTCAAAATAAAATCACGTTATTGATTTTGGAAGAGGCAACTTCGTCATGGATTTATATTAAATTAATCAACATTGGAACGTGAAAACCATTAGTTTCTTAAATGTAGAACACTTTTGATGTTGTCTATCCTTTATTTGTGAAAATTCCAAAATAACCTTTAACCTGCTGCATCTAGTTATAAACATTTAACCTAAAAAAAAACCTAACCTTTAACCTAAGAAAGACATGTGTTCGGTCAACCTGGAGTCCCTCTAAGAGGAGTAGTTACATGAAAACATCAATCAACATGCTAACACTACATTTGTTCAGAGCCTTAATGGCTCATGTATAACATTTATTTAAGGTAAATGCCTTAATTTTTTTTATTTCTGTTGAATTCCACTCAGGTCTTCATGATATACTTTACACCAGACGATCTTAAGAAGATTGAGGCCAATCAGATTTTCAACTATGCTGAAATATAAAAATGTCAGCATTTAGGGAGGAGAGGAATAGATAAAACTGTAGTCATTTTCTTGAAATGCACTAACTCACCTGCTCACCTGTGATCTTCATGGTATAATTAAAGTAAATTATTATGGCAGGCCTAAAAGCAATTAGGAAAACAGATAAAAGTACACCTTTTCAGCCTTTTATTGAACATCGTACAATATCGATATATTGCCCATCCTTATTATAGTTGTCAAGATCATGGTTATCTTAAGTAATTTAGGTCAGGAACAAACCTTTACATGCAGTCATACACATGCAGGAGGCTTTCTATGGTACTATTTTCTGAGATATATTATTAATGTAATGTTATTATATAACACTGAATAATTTCAAAGAAGTACCTGATGTGCAAAATTGCAATTATATTTAGGTGATACCATAAAAAGACTATTCCACAGATCAGAACATGATATATATTTTTATTTCAGTTGGTAAAAGTGTAGACCATGTGAAGTGAATTATTAAACAGCTTCGGACTAATTGTGATGTTAGATACTGTATGTGACGTAACTTTGGAGAGAGTGAAAAGTGTCATCTCAGTAACATCGCAGCACAAGCGCGCCTCGTAAAACATAATCCCTTGTTTATGACAGATAACACCACACAAATACAAACATCATAACACCTATATGATAACCAATCGACCCACTGTTTGATTTATCAATGGCTTTGTTAGATATAATGCACACGACCAGGAGGAGGGTCAGCAAAACAGTGGAGAAGTGACCGGACTTGCAGATACGCTAAACGATGCAATTTAGCCTATAAATCGATAAGTCGTATTTTGATCAACGTTAGGCTATGTCTCGAATAAATTATTTCACTCGTAAGAAATAAACCCCTTTGCATCTGGTTTCCATTTATCCTGTCAGGCTTTATTTCTCCACAACAACCTCCTCACTCAACATTATCCCTTACTTAACACAGCTCACCAACATACTAGTAGTAGTTTGGGAGCAGAGGGCGGCTAGCTCAACTGCAAACATAACTTGTGCATCGTCATTTTTTGGACTTACCGTCACAACTGTAGGTCGTCTACGTGTTTCACAAAATGCCGGAGTCTCCTTCTTCTCCTTCTTCTTCTTCTTCTTCTTCTTCTTCTTCTTCTTCTTTTCCTTCTTCTTCTTCTTCTGTTAAAATGCCAGAGTCCCTCAGGAGGCGTAAAAAAAAAGTTTGTTATTTCCAGGCCTCACGCTGGAGGTAGGCTTGAGACTGGAGCCTGCACCGGAAGCAGCTTCACGCTGGAGGTCTGCAGTTAGACCCCCCTCGATAAAGTTGTTACTGTCATGATCTGTTTGCCTAAGTTCAGCATATGTATTCAAAAGCCTGTCTCCCCGTATCAGTCTATATCTGACCCATCGTTATCACAATCACTGAGGCTGCATCTTTTTTATTTAGAGTGACAGTTGTGACAGTTGTATGCATTGTCTGGGCTGTCACCTAGATCCCACATATTCAAAACTTCACTCAGACTGAATCTGAAAAAAAGAGTACAAGTACAAGGTTAGGTAGAATAAGAGCTATGTATGTGTAGAAGATGTACATTTAGATGCACTGTGTCAACATGTTCACAAATTCTGTGACCACACGAACAAAGCTGAGTAATTGCAAATGCAATTATCAATACCAGACACCTTTTAAAGATAAAGTGTATCAAAAATTTCTGTCCCATCATTATGTTCTCGATGGTCTCAATGGGTTCCTCCTGGTTACATGTGTAAATAGAAAAGGACACAAAGAATTTAACAAAACACTAAGACTGCCTGAAGTGTTCAATACAGGTCCCTCTATGTTAACGCTGTATTTGCATGTGCCATGTAATGACTCTGTTGTTTCAGTTTGTAGAAAACAAACTGATTTTTGTGTTGCAGATTTCCATATCCCTCTGTGTCGGAGATCATGGGCTTGTCTTCGCAGACGAAGTTCAGTGAGGAGCAGATCAAGGTCTGGTTTTCTGCTCAGAGGCTGAAACATGGCGTCAGCTGGACACCGGAGGAGGTCGGTGTTTCATCAGTATACTTTTCACACCACATCACATCCACACCCAGTTTTAGGTTTCATGGTACACTTTTGCCCCTCACACCTCACGCTTTTCCTACACTTTTGGGGCCCTCTATTACTGCCAATAATACTGATTATTGATCATTCACACACCTACTTAGTTATTTCATGTTCTACTCGGTCATCACTTGTAAAACTAGATGTGAGAACTTTTTGTTGTAGTTAGATTGTAATCTACAGTGATTTAGACCATAGAAGCAGACAACAGATTTGCAAATGTGCTGAAAAATCTTTCAATTAATATTTGGCAAAGTCAGCAACTCCCCCTACTGGCCACACAGAGAATCAATACATACAACCTCAAAGAGCAGCCCAGCATGTTTTACCCATCTATGGTTTTTAATCTGAAATGGTAGCAAATTCAGCTACAAGAACAGCCTGGGGTTGATTTACACTTAATATTCAAAGTGATATAGTACTAAGCGGGATACCAAACGTCATCTAGGCCAACTAAAAGTAATAAAATAAACCAGTCCTTACTGTAAACACAATCTGCTTTATTGTTATTTTTTTTTGTTTGTTTTAAATAACCTGCAACGGCAAATGTACAAAAACAGATGGTATTGAATAAAATTTTAAAAATATCAAACAAATACTCAAATAATGATGATAATAATGAACAATAATGAACGGTGGCACCTGAAACAAGGTAACAAAAATGGTTTATAAATAAAATAAAATTACAAAGGCTGTTTTGTTGTTACCTTACCAGGTAGAGCGGAGGTTGCAGCAGACACAGAGGGGATAGTGGGCACAGAGGATGGGTCAGAGAATGGAGATGGATCTAAGATGAAAAACAACAACAACAAAAACTAGTCATGTTAGATGTCATATTACACTTGAAAAGTATGCTGCTTATTTTCTAAATAAATATGCAGTAAAACATAGGGAAATTAAATAAATATTTTTGGACAAAATGATTCATCGCAGAATGTTCTGCAGGACACAGCAATTACAAAGGCTGTTTTGTTGTTAACTTACCAGGTAGAGCTGAGGTTGCAGCAGACACAGATGAAAAACATGTCCCTTGTCATATGATTATATCTTATATTAGTATATCTTAATGAGATAGTTTTACTAGAAATTAAATATATATGGTGATAGTTTTTCCCTTACCTGATTAGCTTTGGCTGAGCCTGAGGAGGTGGACTGCCCCCAGGCTGAATCAGTGCCTCCTCCAAAATACTTTAACAGTGCTCCTGGGGAAGTTTCATATAACGCATGAGCATCATAGGGAGTTGATGTAAAAGGAATATGTTTATTTACTCACATAAATTACTATGCTCTGCAGCAAACAACATATCTCAAACTATAAGTTAACTGAGTTAATTCATTATTGCAAAAACATATCGCTAGCAAACGTCACCGCGTCTCTAATTAATGTTAGTTGTTACTAAATATTTGCAAACAAACACAAACACAAAAACATTAGCTTGAATAGTAAGCTATCTAACCTTCCAGTTAAAAAAGTTTGTCTGGCTTTGAACTAACATTAGCTAGCTAATTTGCTATTATAGGCTAACGTAGTTGGAACAGAATATCAACAATAATTAGGGACTTTCCTAATTTGAGGAAACTTTTCAAAATCTCTGTGACATCAAACATTACATTACCAAGACATGCAAACATACCTTTATCTTGTTGCCTTTTCATCTCTTCCTCTTTCTTTCTTTTTCTGTTTTCTGCCCCTGAAGGGTATGTCCTTTTTAGCGACATTATTAGCCTCCGTGGATGCGCAGTGCGCACTGCATGGCTGGATGCACACGTTGCTAGCGGAGCTCTGACATTTAGTCTAGAGCAGAGAGACAGTAGGAAATTACACTGTTAACATAATATTGTCTTTTTGTACAAGAACATACATTTGATAATATCTGAATCATCATCACTCACACATGGAAAAAAATAATAAATTATTATTGTTTTTCTTTTTCTTTTTTGAAGTTATTTGCTCTTGGGGCCCCCTAGTGGCCACGGGGCCCTAAGCAGGCGCTTAGTTCGCTTATACCCTGGGCCGGCTCTGAACACAAACAATAAAAAAGAAAGCCTAAAAGTTGAGTCAATTGTCTGACATGGTTAAACAGTTTTTAACATTTGTTTGTGTGCACTCTTGTTTATCTGTCACGGTGGAGTTATACTGGCATCAGATCTGAAGTGCATACTGAAACACAACTGATGGATCATCCAGTAAAATCAGATCTGGTTCAGCCTGTTGCATCAAAAACCTTTCATCCCCTCAGGAGTCAGAGTACAACACAAGTCTCTTTTGTTCAAATTTAAAAATAAGCTTTGGAACAATCTGCCTGAAGTTGGCAGACTCTTGAGTCGCTCATCAAATCGCCTCATAAAAGCAATTTTTATAGACTTGCTGTAATGTAATTATCTCTTCATTGATTGCGACCTGATTTAAGTGGTGCTTTCATTCATTTTAGCTCTTTTCTTCCCAGCTCCAGCTTTGTCTGTGTGGTGTTTCACCGTGCTCTATTTCTGTTTGTCTTTTTTATGCTGTGTCTGTGATAGGGGTCATTGCTTTCTCTTGGATGTCTACTGCTTACAGTCTGACATCTGGTCGCTGCCTTTTTATAAAGTCCCAACCTCCCCTGCACTGTGCCCAGTAAATGTTTTTTTTTTCTTTCAGGAAAATCCATTACAGTATACCTTTGAAAAATTTAAAGCTGTATATCGGGTATATTTTTACCTGGTATCAGACAGAATTGTCAAACTGACATTACTTTTACTCTAACTGATTTCCGTGGGGGCTGGGAATTCGGTTTCCCTTAACCAATAACCAGAAACCCACATATCCGCCTCAGTCTAATGGCATTTTAAGTCCACTGTGGGTCCACACCATTACCACACCAGCATTTGCCTGTGGTGCGCCTAGAAGGCGGAGTCTGTTCAACATTTACTGAAGCCGTTAACAGCTCACACATCAAAACAGGCTGTTTGACAAAATGCTAAAGCACACAAAATACTCTCAATGTAGAGTACACTTAAACTGATAGTGATTTTTTTTTTTTTTTAGGCTAGAATATTTTTACTGCTACCCCTTCACAGCCGCACAGTGACCATGACCATGGATATATACCTCACACAACTCCACTTTAAAAGATCGAAACTATCCCTTTTTGACAAAACAAATGCATCGGTAAACTTAAAGCTGGCAGTTTCTCACTCTTTGTTCCTTCTCTCCGCAGGTGGAGGAGGCGAGGAGGAAGAAGTTTAATGGCACGGTGCAGACCGTCCCTCAGACCATCACCGTCATCCCCGCCAACATAGCCGCAGCCACCAACGGCCTGCAGTCCATCTTCCAGACCTGCCAGATTGTTGGCCAGCCAGGCCTCGTCCTCACTCAGGTGGCTGGTAATGGCAGCACAGTGCCGGTTGCCTCCCCCATTACCCTGACGGTCGCAGGTGTCCCCGGCAACCAGCCCAAAGCAGCTGAACCATCGACATCAGAATCAAAGACTGAGATGTCAGCCTCGTCAGCCAGTGCATCGCTCAACTTGGACGCAGCGGCAGCCAAACCTAAGAAGTCCAAGGAGCAGCTGGCAGAGCTGAAGGCAAGCTACGGCAGGAGGCAGTTCGCCACGGAGGCAGAGATCTCACGACTCATGCAGGTCACCAAACTCTCCAAACGAGCAATAAAAAAATGGTTCAGCGACACGCGCTACAACCAGAGGAACTCCAAGGATCACCACGGTGTCCTGCTGAGTGAAACCCCATCCAGCAGAGTGACAGTGTCAGGAGGAGGCAGAGGAGGAAGGAACAGCAGCGGCAGCCTTAACGACAGCGACAACGCCACTACCATCGTCATTGACTCCAGTGATGATGCCAGTGATTGCTCTCCGACTTCTGCCATCGCCCCGGCAGGGACCACCAGCGACCCGCGGGTCAAATTCCGCCACGCCTTCCCAGACTTCACACCACAGAAGTTCAAGGAAAAGACTCCGGAGCAGCTGTTCATCCTGGAGGCCAGCTTCCAGAAATCAGACACGCCCTCTGACGAGGAGCTTAGCCGGCTGCGCGCGGAGACAAAGCTGACACGACGTGAGGTGGACGCTTGGTTCACAGAGAGGCGGAAAATGCCCTCAGCAAAGGAGGAGGAGGAGGAAGAGGGAGGGGAAATGGTAAAACCAGCCTGGGTGCCTTCATCCTCAGCTCAGGAGCGGCAGACCACGCCGCTCAGCAGCAGGAAGACGATGAAGAAGACGCCGCAGCAGCTCCACATCCTGAAGAAGGCCTTTGTCCGCACACAGTGGCCAACGGCCGAAGAGTACGATGAGATGGCGGACGAGAGTGGTCTGCCAAGGACGTACATCGTCAACTGGTTCGGAGACACGCGCTACGCCTGCAAAAACAGCAATCTGAAGTGGTACTACCTCTACCAGAGCGGAAAGGTAAAAAAGTTTGATTAAGAAATAATGCAGGAAATTCTTTTCTGTGTTCTTAGTCTCTATGATGTTTCCAGCAGCAGCAGAACTGTTAGAGTCGTCATAATATTAGTACTTCCATAGAGCACTATGAGCTGCAGTAACATGGACTTCACTAAATGATTGATTAATGTAATGTATTTTAGGTGGACGAGGCGCTGAACGGTGGAGCCAAGAAGAAGTCCAGGAAGCGTTTCCGTGGTTGGTCCAGGAGGACACGCCGGCCATGTCCCAAGCGCTCCCCACAAGGTGGCGCCACCACCATCAAGGTCTGTGTGTGCAGTGTGTACTTTGTGTCCAGTTTATTAGGTACGCCTTGCTAATGCTAATGCTATAAACCCTCGCTTCATGAAGTTGTTGATACAGCTATAGAACTATTTTGGACAAAATATCATAAACACCTGTGTACCTATGGTGTATTTAATAAACTTAATAATCTGATAGTATTAATGGACCCATGAAATGTGACAGTTCCCTAAGGTGATGTATTTCCTGTGGAAGCAGGGTGAGACACCAGACGTTAAGGATCAATCTTAGTATTAGGCTAAATGTAGGATATTTTAATTGCCCATGGTTTGGTGGAACATTTTTTATTTAAAAAATATATAAATATTAAGTACCTCAACAAATAAATAAATGGGGGGGAAAAGTAAAAAGTGTCAAAATGTCTTTCCTCCCTCCGTGTCTTTACGTTGCAGTAAGCAGAGTTGTTAATCGTTAACGACTTTACACTCTTTAAATATTAAAAATATTTTGTCACTAAAAACAATGAGTAAACGTGATATTTTGGCTGTAATCGTGCAGCACTAGTCAGAAGTAGTCAGGGTTGAAAGTCAGAGTTGAAATTACTGCTGAATTTTAAACATGGTCTGTTTTTTTCCCAATCAAAAATAGTGAAAAAAACAACAAATCAATTAATGGAAAAGATATCCGTCAGAAAATAACTGGTAGTTGCAGCCCTATTGTGGGGGGGCTGTGGCTCAGAGATAGAGTGGGTTGTCCACCAATCGGACGATCAGCGGTTCAGTCCCCAGCTTCTCCTGTCTGCATGTCAAAGTATCCTTGAGCAAATTGCTCCTGATGGCTGTTCCATCGGTGTGTGAGTGACTTTAAAAAAAATAAAAAATGAGTAGCAGGTGACACCTTGTATGGTAGTCTCAGCCACCAGTGTATGAATGTTTATGTGAATGGCTGAATGTGACTCATAGTGTAAAAAGCGCTTTGAGTGGTTGGATGACTATAGAGGCGCTATAAAAATATAGGTCCATTTATTTCTCACTTTGCCAAGCTTTGGAAAAAAATACAGATGATGGGTCATAGATGTAGCGGTTAGGTAGCGAGCTAACAGGATACATGTTCTGTAAACTAGCTAGTTTTAAAGCTTTTTGACAGCATATTTCATGGTATTCTAAAGGTGGATATTATTGGTGTCCATCTGCATTCTGTCTAAATAAATCTAATCTTTGTATTGTAACATCAGGATATAAATTTCCAATTTCAACCCCTATTATGCATTGATGCAAAAATCTTAGCAGACAACATGCAGAGTTATTTAAGGGACAGATAGCTCTGTTATGGCAAACTATCTGATATCTCACAGAACATATTCTACACAGAGGTTACATCAGTCCTCTCTCCAGATCCCTGATAAGAGCGTTTTTCCCCTGAATGTCAGTTTCCTGTAGACAAATCGATCAAACAAGTATTACTGTGTAAATGTATGTTATGTAGTTCCTTTCATGCTGAGGCCGGGTCTTGATGCCTCTCTCCTGCAGGTCAAGTCCGGTAAGTCTTTCTTGAAGGACTACTACCTCAAACATGGAGCGCTGAGTGAGAAAGACCTGGACGACTTGGTGACAAAGTCCAGCATGAGCTACGAGCAGGTGAGGGACTGGTTCTCTGAGACTGCCAGGAGGGTGGAGGATGGCAAAGAGCCCTTCAGCGATGAGGAGGCCGAGGGAGAGGAAGAGGACGAGGAGGAGGAAGAGGAAGAAGAAGAGGAGGAGGAGGTGGCAGCAGCAGAACATGCTGACAGTGAAGAAGGAGAGATGGAGGTGAAAGAACAAGGAGACGAGGCCACTGACGATGACTGCAATGAGGGAGAAGAGGAGAAGGAGGAGGAGGAGGAGGAAGAGGAAACGATCCAGGAGGAATCTGAAGGCGTCAGCCAATCACAGCCCCAAGCAGAGGAGCAGACATGAGCAGACAGGTGAGTGTTTGATCTTCTGTCTCACTAAAACCCACATAGATTTGAACTGGTTGTCATTCACACTTTAGTCTAAGTCTTTATGAAAGAGTTTACTTCAATGTGCGCTTGTATTTGGTTCATTTAGATTCACACAGCTGCACATAGCGTTACATGTCAATAACAACGAAAATGAAAAAAGACAGAAGAAATGGATGGATTTCTAATCTATTTAGGCAAAGTTCTCACACAGCTACTTTTGTACTTTTTTGATACAGCTTTTTTTAAACCTTTATTAAATACTATACTACTTTTTAAAAAAAAAACTTTTTGATGTACTATACAATGACTTGTACTTTTTGGCAAACTATACTTTTTTTTTTAACTTTAATGACTTTAAACTTTTTTAACACACTTCACTGTGACTTTTGTTTTAACTTTTTAACATACTATAATATGACTTCTTTAACTTTCTGACCCACTGTACTATGACTTTTAAAAAAACAACCTTTTGACATACTATACCATGACTTTTTAACTTCTAGACATATTATACGGTGATGGGTTTTTTGCACATACTACACTATGACTTTAATAAAAACAAAACAAAACAAAAACAACAACCAAACACTCTGACATAATATTTTATCTTTTTTTAAACACTTTTGGACATAGTACACTATGACTTTTTTATAAAAGTTTTTGACATATTATACTATTACATTTGTTTACTTTTGGACATACTTTACTATTACACTATTTAGTTTTTGACATACTATACTTTACACACTTTTTGACATAATACACAATGACTTTTTAAATGTTTTTTGACATACTATACGTTGACTCTTTTTTTTAACTTTTTACTTGGTATTCTATTACTTAAAAAAAATTGACACAATAACTTTTAAAAAACTTTTTGACATACTATAATTTTTTAACTTTTTTACAATACTATACTATGACTAACTTTTCAGCATCCTATACTACTTTTTTTTTTTAACTTAATGAATTTTTAAACTTTTTTAACATACAGTACTTAACTTTTGTGTGTTACCTTTTTTGACACCCGATACTATGACTTTTTATCATACTAAACCTAAAACTAAAACTAATGATTTATTTATTTTAATTTTTTAAATGTTTGGACTTTTTTTTCCCTAAACTTTTTGACATACTTTTCTGTGTTGTTTATTAACTTTAGGACATACTATACGGTGACTTTTTTTACTTGATGAAATAAGTTTTTATCATACTGTGACTTTTTTTTGACACACTACAATATGTTTTTTTAAGTTGCATACTATACTAAAACTTTGCTTTTTTACTCATCAGAAAAAATGCTGCGCCTTGCCTTTAATAGTGAACAAGTATTTAATTTGTTTTAAAACTGTGTCATCTTTGTCATTTAAAAAGCAATAACATACCTAACTATACCTGCCTATCCTGAAATCAGGATAAATGAAGTCATTTGCAAAAACAACAACAAAAAGAGGCAATAATACCACCTATTGTGCTGTTGGGCCACCACATGTTAAATTCCTTCTACGTGACATCCTCTTATACACTGACTTTTTTACTCTTTTTTACCCTCATGCACCCTACATAGGGCAGCAGTCAGATAACTCCTCCGCAGTGACCACATTAAAGACAACATTCACATCTTCATTTAATAATGTAAAACCACAGATCACAATACAATGAATGTAGATGTGCTGTACATAGATAAAATATGCATCAAACATGATGGAGTCTAGTATATTATCTCAAACATAATATATACCAGATATGTAAACACTGTGTATGTGTAAACATACAGAATTAAATCCAATATCATCTTGTATCTACATCAGAACAGCAAACAAGATAAAGGCACACTGAAGTTAGCATGTGGCTAAACAAGCTAAGCATTACATAGGCCCTCAGAACATCTCATGGGTTGCTTTACATACAATACAACCTTTACCCGATTCACATGTCTGCTCAGTATCAGCAAATACAAGAATTATCTCTATGCTGTTAGATAAAAAATGTCCAAAATGCCAAAGGAAAAGATTAGATATAAATCTTAAGTCCAATTAACCTGCGCATAACATTCTTAAAGGGCTGAAATGTAGCAGATGTTGGCTAACATATATATATGTTACTCAATGCTCACACCTCTTCCTTCTGGTTAAACTGAGCAGCGATCCTAGTTAGGATGACGTCATCAGCAAGACTGTCTCTTCAAGATACTGTACATAGTAAACTCATCTATACAAATGTCTTGTTCTCAACTACAGACATTACAACGTACAATACAATGACTATAAATGGGGATTTTTTTAATGACAGAGCGGCACTTTGACTTTTTATGATTTTTTTACTATGATTTGCTATACTACGACTTTATTTTTACTTTATTTGTATTTGACATACTACATTGTAACATATTTATTTTTATACAATGAGGTTTTACTATGCTATGCCTTTTTTTTGGACATATTTTTCCCAGCTTTTTTTTTTTTATGACATACTTTACCATGACTTTTGGACATAATATACTATATGTTTTGTTTATTGTTATAACTTATACTATGACTTCTTTATGACTTTTTTAAAATACATTTTATGACATAGTGACTTTTTAAAGTTTTTGTAACTTACTATACTATAACTTATTTTGAGATATTTCAACATGACTTTTTAATTTACTTAGACATAGACATAATATACTATGACTTTTTCCACCAAAACACTTTCTATATGGTACCTTTGAAACCAAAAGTAACCCTTCAGACATGGTACCTAGACCCTAGTGTTTCCACCACAAACAGTACCCTTAAATGTGGGCGCGGTTGTTGTCACTCACTGCTCCATCCAGCTCTCACTGTATTTCCTCATCACTGGTGACACAGAGGGAAGTCTGCACCTTGTTTATCGTCCACAGAGCGAGGCTGCACACTGACATTTTCAGAACCAAACAGATCAGGCTTCAATGAGAGTCTCTCTCCATGGGATATTTAAAAACAGCGGGTTTGTGCATTTAGACCCTCTAAGGCAAGCTCAGGGCTTTAGTGTTATGTAGCCTGCAGAAATGATGCTCTGTGATGTTTTTTTTTCTGCGAGTGAGGATTAGAATGTATGCAGTTCACATAACCCGTCCAAAATTAATACATATCAAACGCTTGAAGATCGACTTACTATTAAAAGTGTATGTCATATAACAACTAAAGTGATGGTCAAAGTTGTCACAGTGTTGATGGAATCACATCATCAACTCATGCATTAAGTAACATTACAAGTAAACGTTCCACCTCAAAAATCCTGGCCCAGTGAATGAAGTTACTTTTTCTCAGTCTAAAGCTGCTGCAAGAGGCAGCAAAACATCCTTTCATTTTATAGTTACAGTTTACTAATATAACTCTCCACGGTACAAATAGTGGTTACGTGAGCCTCAAAACCAGACACAACTCAGTCCTAAGCAGAGTGACCGTCCTCTACTGACCAATCAACAGACTGCAAGGTTCACAGCCCCACCTTTTAGTACCAGATCTGTGTGCTAGGTACCCCAACAGGAGGGGGACCAAACATAGGACTGGTACAGAACGGTTCCATTGATACCATCCACAACTGGAATGGAAAATTGCCCCGAACTTAACTGTACCATACTGCTTGATGGAAAGTGGGCTTTTGACATACTACACTATAGGGCTGTCAAAATTGCTCAAAAATGACATTCGAATATTCCTTCTAAAAATAACTCATAGGTTCGAACCATTCGAATATTTTTTTTTCCGCATTATGTCCTCAAGAGGGCAAACTAATACAAGGAAACATACATGTATATGTATTAA
The DNA here is from genome assembly GCA_026686955.1 of Epinephelus cyanopodus. Classification (NCBI taxonomy): domain Eukaryota; kingdom Metazoa; phylum Chordata; class Actinopteri; order Perciformes; family Serranidae; genus Epinephelus; species Epinephelus cyanopodus. The sequence goes on along the minus strand of CM048931.1, from coordinate 7,553,080 downwards.
TACAAGGAAACATAACTACTTGTAGGTATGTTTATTTCAACATTAACGTCTTTGAAAACATTTACATATCTACACATTAAAACACATAAAACAATTATCTATAACATTACGTTATAAACGACCCCTGACCTCTCGCTCGCCCTCCGTTAGGCCACACCACCCGCGGAAGCACTGCGAATAGCCTCGAAGTGCCGAGAAGCGAAGCCGGTTTCCTTTCGGCGCCCATGTTAACTGATTGTGTCATCCACACCGGCTGCGCCGCACCGCGCAGCGCAGCGCAGCTCCATGGCCGGCTTGATCGTTTCAGCATCTAGCCCAGGCCAACGCCCACTCGCAAAGAGGACAGCTCCGATGGTGTTTTTTTTTTTTCTCCACAATCGAATATCAATTTTCACATTCGAAGGTCCATTTTTTTTTCAAATTCAAATTTAAATTCGAATTTAGAATATTCGTTGACAGCCCTACTACACTAACTGTTTTGTTTTTTTTAAATATTTTATGCCATGCAATATTATGACTTTATGATTTCTTTTTTTTTTTTTTTTTAATGAATTATTCTTTGACTTTTTTGGACGTACTTTACAATGAGTTTTATCTCGTAGTTTATGATATTCTATACTCTGACACTGTATCGTAACATATTTTATTATTTTTTTTATTTTATTTTTTTGGTGTGTTTTACTTCTCATGACATACCATACTGACTTTTTTTTTTTTTTTTTGACATAATGTATTCCGGATTTTAAAGAAGAAGAAACAACAGTGACCAAAAGAATGAGATGACAAAAACAAGACTCACCCTTTAAGAAAGGGGAGGTCTGACATCTGGAGGGAGATCACAGTAGAGCCACGGCTTGGGCATGTGATGAGCATCCTCGAGGGCAGCTCCCTTTAGAGGGAGTAGAGGGGTACACTCAGAAAACCCTGCAGAGATAAAGTAGATGCAATACTTTTAATCAATTTACATTGTTTTGGACTTGATATTCAGTTGCATACAGTCAGTGTTAATGACTTTAGTTGTTCTTTTATCTCAGACATGTGTTAGGATGTTACATACCTTGACATGTTTCAGCAGAAACTTCCGCCTTCCTCAGAAGTGTCACTTGGTGGTGGTTGTGACTTGTCTTATCAGCTGATCTGTCAATCAGCCGATATTAGGGAGGCGTGATCGTCCTGTCAACTCTGACAGGACGATCACGCCACCTGCTGTCCGTCCGCCACTCCTGCTAAAGAACAACTAAAGTCATTATCAGAAACTGAAGACATAATGACCATTGAACTATACAGTCAGTGTATTTGGAGTGTCCGATACTGTCAACATGGTAAATATTAGGTCATTGTCAGGGATTTAGTTATCTGAATCTGAAGTTAACAAATTTGTTTTTTGATTTACATATTTCGGGGATTGATCTTTACAATGGTAATTGTCTCTCATGTATATTACATTATGTACAGCACGTTTCATGTCAGAAACCTTACTGCCCTGATCTGACTTTATATTTTTCCTTTTATATTCCACAGCATCAACGTTGCTTCCCCCCACCGTGGAGACGACATGGAGGACAACATGTGTCAGTGTTTCTCAGCTAGTGGGTCGGGACCCAAAGATGGCTGCAGGAAGCCCAAAGTCACAGCTCAGATGGATGACATGTTAACTAAAACGACGGGATTGTGCCTTGCCTTTGGGTCCTGATGCAGCTGAGAACCACTGAGATGATGGAGCTGAAGTAACGGACAAAGCATCAGGATGTAGTTTGTTTCTGCTAATGAACTGTGGGGACCAATCGAACGTGCATGACGACTCACCAAACGTCACCACGAGAGTAAGTTCCAGTTCTGCTCCTGTACAAATAACAAGACTTTTATTTTGGTGAGAATGACAGGGCTTTTATTTTGGCCTTTTATGTCATTTTTCTTACAAAAAAAAATAAAATAAATAAATAAAATGTTTTTAAAGTAAGAGGTGAGACCTCGCATGGTTTTCTCATTAATATAATGTAACTTTTTTTTTTTCAAAATAATGGACCATTTTCTCAAGGGAATGTCCTCTCCCCACACAGTGAAAACATTTTGCTGTTCTGAAATTAAAAAAAGGTTTTTAAAACCATACTTTATTTCTGTGAATAGACAACTCAGATTAGTGCCATTTTGTTTGTAAATCAAAAGAAATCAGTGCTGGAATGAATTCCACGTCTGCGTTTTAACTTTTTGTATTTTTTTTTTTTTTTTTTTTTTTTTTTTAAATCTGAATGACATCTAAATATAATGGGGACTGAATCCATTATACTGTTATGAGTTCTTTTGAATATGGTGATAATTTCCATGTTAGCAGGTGTTTGGGTCCATTCAGTTTCAATGTCATCAATTCAGTTTGTGAATTTACCTCCAAACATACAATTCACTGAAGGATGGAAGGAAAAAACAGACACTAACTCCTTAAAGGGAAAAACCACCCTGAAACTCCTCATTTAAGAATTGTTGCATTTTATAATGTCTAATCAGAGTTATTGTACTCAACATAGTGGACTGAATTATCCCACAGTGCAACTATAAAACTTGCGTCAGTAACTTCAGAGTTATTTACCTTCATGAATACACAAGAAATGCTGAAAACATCAACAAGGCTAGCATCAGTATTTAAAATTCCAGTGACAATATACTGGCTTATATAAACTCTTAACATACATTTATATTATAAAAAATCTTTAGATTAGGTTATTAGTAATTTATAACACCTGCAGGACACCAGTGTTATGTAGAAATTCCCAGACAGCTAGTACTATGAAATTTGAACATAAAATATCTATATTGCCTTTTGTCCTTTCTCACAAAAAGAAAACCCAGTTGTTGTGATGCAAGGTAAAGCACAGTAATTTTCTTTTTTATTATTAATTGCCAATTGTTTTCATTTGGCCCAATGAATGTCAGAAAAATGCTGATCACAATATCCCGGAGAGCCCAAGGTGACACATTCAAATCACTCAGCAGTCCAAAACCTAGAGATTCAACCTATAGTAATAAACAATAGACAAAAAAATCAGTAACAGCAGATGTTTGCCTGAAAAGTGTCTCAAAAGATCAAGCAATCAATTAATCAAAACTATTGCTGATTGATTTTCTGCCGGTTGATTTTAATTGACTAACTATTTTAGCCTTAAAGACATGTTTGCTGTCAAAGCGCCTCAAACTGCAACGCGCAGTTTAGTCACTGCAAACAAAACATTGTACCCTTCATGAGGGATTTCTGTCAGCACTGAATGCTGTATGGACTGCATTACTTTTTGCTACTTACGTTATTTATCAGACACAAATAGATTAAAAAACAAAAACATTCTCGTGTTCAAGCTTCTTGATAATGAACATTTGCCGCTTTTATGTTTCTTTTTTTGTTTTGATCACAGTAAAGTAAATATTTCTCTTCTTTTTTCCCCTACTGTTAGATATTTTAAAAATTTGATCTCAAGTGGGCTGTATTACTGAAGCCACTGCATAATAACCTATAAATATCAACCCCTTGTTTTTTTTGTCGTTCTGAAAACATTCATCCATTTACCAAACAAAAAAAGTTTTTCCACATTCAGTCAGTCTACTACTCACATGCATTACATTTTTACACAATTGTCCGCTGCAGTGGAAGCTATCGAAGAAGCAGGTGAGCTTAAAGTCTGAAGTTTAGTCCATGCCTCAGCAGCAGGGTTCCACCAATACTGCTTTAAGGTAGAAGTCTGATACAGATTCTTTTGTACTGAAGCTGCTGGTTGACAATGTTTTGCACAATGTTTAATATCTTTAAATATGAACACAGTAAGCATTCATATTTATTTCATAGAGCTGTATTCTGGTCAGGGTGAAAAGGCCTCAAAGGCAGTATTTACATGAAGTATCTACTCACTGTTTAAATTGCTCCTGAAAGCTCTCAACCCTCACATTTGCATCAACATTACGTCTCCAAGGTCATCTAGAGGGCCGGATTGGACCCTTTGGCGGGCTGGTTCTGGCCCCTGTGCTATGTTTGACACCCCTGGAGTAGTCCTTGGCATATAAATACCAGTGTAAATGCTTACTGATGTAATCCAGGCAGTTGTTAGTTCAGATATACAAGCACATGTTAGCATCAGATTACTTATTTTTTAATTTAAGTTTTTTATTTAGTTTTTTTTTTTGTACTTGAAGAACATCAACACAAAAAAAAACCAAATACATACATGCACATTCAAAAACAACAAATATATAGCCACTCCTCCATTGTTGTGATTGCCTCTCTCCAAAAAGTCACATTTTATGTTACAAGAAATATTTAGACAAAATTGACCTTGTTAACCTATAAATTGATTTTGGTTCATGTTTTTCCCCAATTCTGGTTATTGTAACATTGATTGTAATTATCATTCCCTGCCCTGTGATAGTCTGGCAGCCTGTCCAGGGTGTACCCCGCCTCTCACCCAGTGTCAGCTGGGATAGGTCCCCACCCCCCATGACCCCTAACAGGATAAGCAGTTACAAAAATGAATGAATTAATTTTAAATAGCATATCTAAAAGTCTTAAATTTAACTTACCTTAAGTTGTGTGACCCTGCTTCTGGGAATCGTAGGAACTCTGGTCGAAATTTGAAAAAAAAAGAAAAAGGCAGATAGATAGGTTAGATAAATGGTGTGTTTTGAAGGTGGATTTTTCCTTTGAGCTCTGCATTAAAGCTTTGATAAGATTTTTTTTAAAGATGTTGGAGGTTGTTACAAACCAAACTTCATTCATTTTTTAGACACTTTCCCAAATCACTCCTTATTTGGGTCTTTTTTTAAACAAGCAGATTTATTGATCGACTTGAAAGGGAGATGGACCCAAAAACTGTTTGTGTCCTTGTCCAAAAAAAAAAAAAAAAAGAGTAAAAGGCATGTGTGCTCTACTTCAGGAAACAGGCAACTTTACCTCAGTCAGTTAAGCTACAAACTCGGTAAGATTGTGACATTTACACTTTTACGACAGTTTTCTTTTTCTAGAGAATTCAATACTGTATGCATGAAAATACGAGTACACAATAATAATTATGTCTTTTCAGATGGCGTTTCTTTTTTTGTTTTTGTCCTCGCCACCAAAGTAAGTGAATCACTTTGTAAAGAGAAAAAAAAAAAGAAGACATAGTTATTAGTGCGTTTCTTTGCTCAAATACGGGTTAACTAGTAAAACAATATCTTTCAGGTTTTCCACAAGAATTACAGACAATATTTTAGGAATGAGAAACCACAAGCACTTGGCTCAGTTCCACGGGAACTTTTTAACTTTTCATAATGTGGGGTTAAAAAAAAGACAAAGAAATAAGCTTTTCTCTCTCTCTCTTCCTGTGTTTACTGAACCGTGTAGGACTCTGTTAGGATATGCAAACATCAAAGAACAATCAGCGGGTGGAGCGGTGGTTTGGGTTTTTTATTGATCCTTATATGAGCTCTGTAAGTTACGCCTTTCTGCCATTCTTTGAAATGCTTTAATAGCCAACAGTTTTTAGTAGTTAATTTATTTATTATATCTGGACTTTCATGGATATCTTTTTTTGTCTGCAAGCAAAAAATAAAAAGTGAAAAAAAAAAAAAAGGATTGATTCAGATGCTTTTTTTTTTGTTTTTTAGACTCACTTTAACGTTTGAGCAATGCTTGAATATATCGGAGCTATTTAAGTTTTGTATTTTTCAATCGTTTTTTTTTTCTTCCCCCAATTCATTTTAGTTTGTTAGTTTCCAGATTGGGTTTGCTGGTTTTATTCATTTTATTTTATTTATTTATTCTATATTATGGTATTTGTCAGGGGCAAGATTTAAGACGAACACCTTTCTTGAATTTCTTTAAATTTGACACAAATGTTCCCTTGGACTGGAGAATAAACAGGTTAGAATTTTGTGGTCAAAGGTCAAGGTCAGTGTGACCTCATGAAACATCTCATTGGCGATAACTCACTGCTCATACACTAATTATGACAAGACTTCACACAAATTGCTAATAGGATAAAATGATGAAATGATGACATTTATATCCAAAAGGTCAAAGGTTCTCGGGAACAGAAGGGGAGACATTTAGTCAGATACTGAATTGGCGACACTGATCTTGAAACTGTGCTGATTGTATAGATCTTCTGTGTATGAAGCGTTCATGTTTTCACAGACAAGGATGTAAACTGTAAGAGAAACTTGACTGGTGCACGGAGACATACAACCACAGAGCTGTAATTCTAGTTTTAAAAAATGTGTTTACATCCCTCAAATAGGGAAGCAAAACCAGTATTTGCTTTGGTACAAGACCCAGTACTGTGCCTACATTAGTATCATTTTATTTTTCATAACATTTTAAACATTAATCAGCTTCAGTTTGAACTTTTGTTTATAGATCCAACATGCTTCTGTGTAAATTAAATAACCTGATGGGGTCCTGTCAGGTGGAAGGTGGAGAGGTCACATGACATACACATCCATCCATTCAGATCGCCTGTATGCGTTTTGTAGGTCCAGCTGTGTCTGACTTGATCTGAAAAAACAAACAGTTGAGCTTCTGCTCTGACTTCATTTAATCCTACATATTTTCACCAACAACTAAAAAGCACCAAGTTTCAATCAACAACTTATCAGCTTCAAATGGTGCAAGTATCTGAATCTTATCAGGTAAATTGATTCCAATCAGTTAGCAGGCAAACCTGTTTGTGATGTTTAACACCAAAGTCTCAAGCCAAAGAGGAGGAATGAGTTTTCTTAATGTTGTTTAGAAGAAAATGTAGATTTCATTTGAGTTGTTCAGATTAAGCACGTTTGGTTGTAAGCAGACTCAGACTAACATTTAGTCAAAATGTGGTTTATTTTTTCAGGCTGTACTTGTGCTAGAAACCCAAAATACAGGTTTACATCATTTAATATTTAAAAAAACACTCATGCTGTGTGTGCCTGTCTTCACCCTCTGTCTGAAATGTTTCATTTTAGTGCCTGTCTCTTTAAGCACCCCCTCCTGAAAAAGCCCATTCTACTCTGATTGGTCAGTGTTTACCGGTCTTCCGTATCTTGGCATCTCTGCACGTTCATAGAGTGTTGCAGTTATGAGTCCTAGAACCATGAGACGAGTTAGCATTTTTGCACTCCAGGTTACCTTGTCTTGAAGTCAGTGGGTTTTAATGTCTCCATATGTCCCATTCTTCTGAACGCAGTAGCTCAAGAATGCCTTGAAGGAATTCCTTAATATTTGGCACAAACATTTACTTGGACTCAGCGATAAACTGTTTAAGTTTTTTTGGTCAGGGTGTCAAAGGCCAATGTCAGCATGACCTTGCATCCATCTTATTCTTGTTAATGCAATATTTCAAGAACAGCTGGAGGGATTTTCTTCCAATTTGGTACAAACATCTACTTCACTGGCTTCATGTTAAATATGGCATCGATTTCAAGATTCTGCTCACCTTTAAGGCCCTTCATAATGAAGCCCCTCACTCTGTCTGAACTCCTCCTTATCTACACATTCCATTTCAGAACATTACCCTACTGAACAAAACATGTAGGCATCATAAATGTTTGCCACAGAGCTTATTTACTCTGTACTTACTGACTAATGGAGAAAAGTGCCACTTTCTACCATGAAAAATCACTTATAAAGCTTCTAAACACAACTGGGCATGTTCCAGCAGGAATATGATCTAAAGTTGGAGATAAATTTACGTTAGGGACCGAGATTACATGTTTCCTTGATGTTAGCATGTAGCTACATGTAGCAGTGTATGTAAACACCTTAAGTACTGGGCCAGTTAAAGTCACAGTGAGTAGGAATTTCTCCCCCTAACCTTGAAATCACATATTGCATTCAAACGGATGGCGCACTCTAGCGCCTCAGTGTTTCAAATGCGTATTGCAACAACTGTCGCCGCTGTGTGGCAAAAAAGCTATGATAACACTGATGAAACCATGTCATCCGATACTACATGGAGTATTAATTCAGGATCCTACACAGACACACGCGATGCGAGTCTACAAACCCCCTCCTCACCATGCTGGCTGTGTTTACAACATAGGACTGTTTGGGCGGGTGTAAATCGAAACAAACCAATCACATCTTTTGACAACTGACAAGTGGCTGAACCTCACACACCTCATCCCTCTCCTCACATCACTGCGCCATTGATAGCGGCGCTGGCCTGTGATTGCATTGGCCTGGCCTGCCCATTGGGAAAAAATGACAGGCAGGCCAGTTGGCCAATTACAGCTTCCCTTTTAAGACCTTTCCCTGGGTTCCTACGCAAGTATGGAAAGTATGGAAAAGTATGGAAATAAGTTTGATCAGTTTCCAGGTATTAAAAAGTATGGAAAATGAAAAATAAAGTATGGAAAAATATTTTTGTTTCCAGACTATTACCACTGTTCTAAAATACTGTTTTCTAAAATAGAAAATTAGGTATTTCCACAAATAATTTAATAAATCCGGATCGGTGCAAGCTTTGTGTGAAATCGTTTGACATGGCCAACATGGGGAGAAGGCGATTCTGAGCCACATGATAGGAAAAAACACTGACGTCTCATTACCACATCGCTTGCACCCAGAGTCCCAACCTTTTTGCCTCAGCCCAGACATTGAACTTACCTCAGTTTTTGCATGCCATTATGGTACTAGGCTACAATCGCCTATTAAGAAAAATTAAATATGATATGAAATATGATACACTGATATATTTACTCAGATGTCGCATATTCTCTGGGGGAAAAAAAAAAAACGCCGAGAAGTCTGGAATTAGGGTATGGAAAAGTATGGAATTTTGAAATTCCAAATGTGTAGGAACCCTGCTTTGTCCTTCAGCAGCTCTTTCCACCTGGGAAAGGCTACCCCGATGTTGACACTCGTTGTTTGAATTTGCCATGTTGCCTTTTTGATTCCCTTTTACACTTCCTTGGTGACGAGGATTCCTCTCCCATGATGCTGCATATGCATGATGCTGCATCATGCTCAAAGAGTGGGACTTTGTTATGGTGCAGTAGATCCGAGGTAGTAGCGAAGTGCCTCTGCTCCTCTCCTTCAGCTTCTCAGTCACACAGCGCTTTTCTCAGCGAAAACACCAAAGGCGAGGCTATTCCCTGGTACTGCTATTTGTCCCTTGCTGGCAGGTGTATTTTCAAGATGGCGGAACGTAATGGAACCCCCCAAACGACTTACCCGCCCAATGTACAAACAAATCCGAAATTCTCCTTTTACGAGAATAAGCCAGATTATTGGTGGAGGTAATAATACATCAATGATGACATATTTATGAATGCAGACATCGATTTTTGCCAGTAAACAACTGAAAACGCTACACAATGTACCTTCATAGAAATCAGTCGCCAGCTTATGTTAGCTCGTCTCAAAAGTAGGAAAAAATTCAGAAAGGTCTGCAGCTTGAGGATTTTGCTCAGTGATTACTTTTTACATACATTGACCTCGTCATTAGAAACTTTAACCATGTTTAATATGAATCTCCCAAACTGTAACATTTTCTTTTTTTTTAATTCGGTTATTTTCTTATCGGGTCCATGTACAGAGAACATTGGACTATTTTGCAAAGAGGCATATAAAAAGACAGACTGAAATGGTACAAGAAAATAGAGTGCATTGAAATCCATGAGACGTCGTACACACAGCATCCAAAGTGCGAGTGTTCTCAGTTCCAGAGAAAACAGTCATACAAGGTGCACACGCCCATACAGAACGCGCAGTGCAATGAGGTAGATAGAACACCCACGTCTTATTTGGTCTTCATGTACAGTAATGTGTACATAAAGTACATAGTGCAAAATGAGAACAGGATATTCACAGGTGTTAAATGGCAATTAATCTACTACATAAAGTGCATGGTGCAAGATGAGAACAAGATAATCGCAGGTCATGTAAGCAGTAGATCTACACACTAAAATAGGAGACACATACAGGTACCTATTCCAATATGCAATGGAACAGTAACTTTATCGACCGCTTATGAAAAGAAAACATTAAAAATATCAAGGTTTCTCAACCTTTTTGTAACTTAAGGCCCTCTTCTTACTGTATTAAAAAATTTTTAGTGGACCGCCTTCCCAAATACACATTTAAAAAACAGATCATGACAAAATAAAAAATAAAAAACCCAGATAAAAAATAAACCAGTTTGTTATTATTTAATATGTCAGCTGTTAATGTTGACTTTCTGTTGTGCCTGAAGCCCGTCCCTTTTTCTGAGGAAATATTCCTTTGTCTTCCCAACACGTCCTGACTGGTTTAAGTTTCTCTGGAGCTTTGGTGGTGTTAATGCCTCATCTGACAGGATTTCACCACATTCAACACACAGCATCACTGCCTGCCATTAGAAAGCAAATGTAATGCATTCAGGGTCATATTTCCACACCACACACACTAGAACTTGTACTGGCGCAGGGTTTTATCCCACATCACTTTTTCCATTTCAAAAACCCATCTGCTTTGAGCTAACAGTGGCAAAACAGATATGTTTCTACAGTGTTTCACACAATATTTGAATTGGGCCAGAGCTGCTTTTCTTTTTTTGCCTGTTCATCCTTGTATATCAGTCTGGCCCCTCTCTAAAATAGGAGGCTGTGAATGCAGCACAGGCGGAACTCTTTTTTCCTCAGCAGCCGTTTGAGGAGTTTAGAATCGTGAGTGCATAATTGGTCAGGTGATCAGATCAGAGCTGATCAGATCAGGTTGACAGATGAGGGGAGCAGCTGTTTGTAAGCGAAAGCAAACTTTAAGATCGAATGGTTCTTAAAGGCTAAGTTCGGTTTTTTGACACCTGGGCCTTATTTTTAGGAATAAATACCCTCGTAGACTCACCCAGACGATTTTGGTGGAGCTCGGAGCCGTTTTCGAGCAATTTAGATCCATCCGACGGCGTCTTCTCTCATGCCATAGAAGCGGACGGGGCCAGACATCGAAGCCCCTAAATTAGACATTATCTGCTGCGAAACTCGCTCATTTCACCTACATTTTATAAATGAATGGCCAGTGTTATCACCGTGTCAGCTCAACTTCCTTGTTATGGTCATCCGGGGCTTTACAAGGATGGGTCACTTTTGGTGACGTCATAGACTGCGCCGCAGGAGCGCAGTCAGCCGGCGCTAGGCTAGGCTAGCTACACGGGTACAAACATGGTTTGTCATTGCGTTTTTCCACTTTGTCCAAACAAAATGACTAGTTGGACAAAGTTCACATTCCACAGGCTTCCTTTGAAAAACCCGGAGTTACTAAAGCTCTGCTTGTTGTCCTGAAAATGGACCCGAATATTGCTATGGAAGAACTGAGGAGGGTCAGTCACCGGGTCTGCAGCGCTCACTTCGCTCCAGAAGACTTCATTACGAAGACGACAAAGATAAAAGGCCAGGAAGCTCAGCGTCAGTACCTCAGGAGGAATGCCATCCCGATTGTTTCAGAGGGCAAAACAGACGCAGCGGAGGTAATGCATTTCTTTTGAAGATGTAATAATATTGGTCGATAACCAGTGCACGTCGGCCAGCGTATAAAGCTCCTTATATAAAATGAATAGCTATCTTCACGACCTATGTCTGAGCAGGAGTAGCCTTCTAAAATACATTCCTGCAAAAGAATACTGCACTGTAACGCAATATAATTTACTCTAGTCCATGCTAGTTTTTGAAAAACTAACTCGCAATGCATATGATATGGTTATTCTCTGCAGGCAATAAATTGTGACTCGAGCTGCAATCATCACGGGTCTGCATTGTTAGCGCACACTTACAAGTAGTCTAATTGTCAGTTGTTTCGACCGTTATTTATTTATAAAGCAAACACTCATAGAAAATATACCCTTTTTGCATTTGTATGGGCTACTTACTCTATCGAAAGTTGTCCGTTCGGTCCTGCTGGCTTCGGCTGCGTCTGCCAGTTGACTCTCGGGACATGAAAAAAAGTCTCTACCACAGCCCGGTTTGTCATGGCAGAAAAATCTTCCAGTGTAGTGAGACACGTATTTTGGGGGCATCAATACGTGTTTCCTCTGGTCTCAAGTCCCACTGAGCAGCAAAAGCTCTCCTCTTCTGTTGTCTGTGGCGTGCAGCGTCCACAACAACAACAACACCAGTTAGCCCCCATTCGTGGACGTGCAGTGGTCGCTTGTTCTCTGGCCAGCTGTTCGGCTCTTTCCCTCTGCATCCTCCTTTCAAATAGCTCCTTGTCGGTGTATTCTGGCTCAAAACGATACGGGCATCCATCATACTCAGAGTCGTCACCAGACACGTCTACATCGGATAAATATTCCGTCATGTTGCACAAGAATAGCTGTGTAGCTGTATAGCCTAGCCTAGCGCCGGCGGAACTCAGCTGCGCTCCTGCGGCGCACGTCTATGACGTCACCAAAAGTGACCCATCCTTGTAAAGCCCCGGATGACCATAACAAGGAAGTTGAGCGGACATGGTGATAACACTGGCCATTCATTTATAAAATGTAGGTGAAATGAGCGAGTTTCGCAGCAGATAATGTCTAATTTAGGGGCTTCGATGTCTGGCCCCGTCCGCTTCTATGGCATGAGAGAAGACGCCGTCGGATGGATCTAAATTGCTCGAAAACGGCTCCGAGCTCCACCAAAATCATCTGGGGTGAGTCTACGAGGGTATTTATTCCTAAAAATAAGGCCCAGATGTCAAAAAACCGAACTTAGCCTTTAAAGAATGGTTGAGTCTCACTTTCACTGCACCTGCGGTTCTGCTGCTCTGTCTGTATTTGCTCTGTGCTGAGAGAACGTGGTGGAGCAATAAATAACCGAACGCTATATGTATTCCAAGAGCACGCGTAATGAAAGGTTCCAAAAATAGAAATTCTAAACGTGGTGGCAGATGTTTAAATCATGTGCCGCTACAACAAAATGAATGTGTGGGAGACCCTGCTCTCCCTGATGATGTGTTGACACAGTGATTTATTATCACATTATTGAGCACATTTAGATATATAAATAACTGGCTTTGCAAATGACCAAAACAATACATTTTTAATTGAATCTAACCAATCTGTAGTATCTCTACGCTCCACTGTACCGTGCTGTGATGCTCACAAGTGGACGAGGGCCCACTGGTTGAAAATCGCTAATAAATACAGAAAAACATTTTAACTATTCAAAGTTTCGGATGTCGCCAAATTTCATGTTTTAGAGTCAAAGAACAGTCAAGATATATTTCATAAACTGTTGTGCAGAACAAAGAAAAGCCGAGTCTCATCACAATCAAGAAGCTGTAAATGGAAAATTTTGAAAAACAACTGAAATGATCAATTATCACAATAGACAAATTTTCTGATCACAGACTAATGGTTCTAGATCTTTATCTCCAAGTCTCTAAGTTATCTGCTTCCTCTCACTCACAATGGGCAATATGGATATCAGTTTGTGCTGCTCACCACATTTAAAGATTTTATCAGAAACAATTTAAAAGGTGGATTTGAGTTTAAAATGTAGATGAAAAACCCAAATGTATAGAAACTTTGGTAACACTTTACTTGAAGGTACCGTCATAAGAGTGACATGACATTGTCATAAGAGTGACATGACACAGTCATAAACATGTCATAAACATTATGTCAATGTCATTAAACGTTTATGACTGTTGTCATTAAGTGTCATTTGATTTGGTAATGACAAGTTGACATTATTTTGGTTGTCTTCATTATGACAAATTGACATTAATCAAGGTGACATAACCAGAATTTGTCTTTGTCATGACAACTTGACATTAAATTTGTTTGCAATGTCCTTATTATGACAACGTGACATTATTCAAAGTGACATTACTAGAAAATATCTTTGTCATGACAACTTGACATCTTTTCACAGACCCTGACTGTGTACTTGATTTTTTCTACATGGAGAAAAGACATTAAATCCTTTAACCAAAACGGGGGTTAGGGCTCTTCCACTTTCATAATATGCCCTGTTTGGCTATGAGGGTAACACAACAAAATCAGCTTGGTATTTAGTTACCATGCCTTCAAGAGGAGACACACCAAAGATAGTGTTTAGGGGACATGGGTTTAGGGGAATCTAAAGAACCCCACAGAGGGTGTCAAAAAAATACGACCAAGAGTACTTCTGTATATACAAGATTATTGAAGATTATAAATTGATGAAATATTGTTTTGAGAGTCTAGGGGAGTCACTGTATTCTGTAAGAGTTTTCTCGGGCAACTTAAGGTGTGGACACCAAATCGACATCAAAGAACTAGCAGCAACAAAAGCCAACTGTTGTGTCGTCTACATCGCCTCACGTTGCCTGTTAGTTGCATTTGAACACACTACATGGACTACATCAGACGACCCAGTAGCACGTACGCTCTGAGGCTGCGTGAGAGAGAGCAGAGTGATACATCCGGACAGCCAAGGTGTTACCTATCTGTGCAGCCTAGCACCGCCACAGACTATTACATCCAGACGGTCCCAGTGTTTCCCCGCAGGCTCCACTTTACTCAGCTGCCCAATAAACCCGCTGCTTCTTCCCACTTTAACCCCTAATAACAAACCAGGGCTCGGTGCTCCGGCTAGATGATTCCAGCTGGCTAGAGAGCTGGGGGCTAGCTCAGAGACTAGTGGCTGGCTGTGCGTCCCTCCGTCTTGCTGCGGCTAGCTGCTCCCGGCTCTCCAGTTGGTTCCAAACGGAGAGCCGGGGTGTGTCAGGGCTTTTAGGCAAAGATGTGAAGTAAGTTCTTGCAAAGTTCAGCAATTGAAAGTATCTGAATGTATCGCAATCTACCAAGCCAAATTTAGCTACAAGTGGAAAAACGTTTTTGAACAAATCTTGCTTAAATGGACAATTTTCATTGAATTTGCACGTAACTGCTAAGTTATTTCGAGACTTTACAATGCAACGTCAAAAAAAGAAGCCTGTCTGAGCTGCATTTTTAAGACTTTTGGGAAAAAAATGATTTAAGACATTTAATACCAATTAAGGCCTTATTTGTAGTACTGTACTTTCCATTTCATAGTACAGTTTAGCGTTGTCAAAAATGGCCATTTATCAATACACATCACTGCTGAATTTTCTGCAGTATCAGTAGCCTACATCAGTACCAGCTGCACTTTCTCACTCTCTCCTATTGTTAATGTTTAAGACACTCATTCTGCTCTTCTCTGCTACTAACCAAGAAAAGAATACCTTTGAAGAAAGAATAGGAATTGCTGGGTTAAGGCTCTGTGTGGTTAGTTGTAAAAATAAATAAATAAATAAAATTAAAAATTAAAAAAAAAAAATCAGCCAGCTCACTCAGTATTAAGGTCCATGGTACAGACAGGCAATCCAAAAATACACCTGAAGCACTCTGACTATAGTTATACATTTTGAGAGTCTTCTTTACCCTGAAGCTGTTTTTTTAATATTTAAAATAACATCTTTGTGAAATAATAGCCTTGTTATATTTATCTTTTCATAAAAATTCAACAAATATATGCCCTCAATGTCAATTTTTCCTTAATAAAAATCATAAAATGATTATATATATCAAAGAACAACAGCCCGCAAAGGTTATTATATTTCTGTACTTTGATTTATGACAGTACATTTCAAATGCAGGACCTTTACTTGCACCAGTGTTTTTACTTTGTTGTTTTGCTCTTATGCTTCAGTAAAATATCAATACCTCTACGGGTGGTTGTATTTAAATTCAGGCCACAGTTGCTGAAGCAACCTTTGCTCCATGAATTGTTTGAGGGCTGACCTTTGACCTTTTACACTGTGACTTGTTTTTAAATGCTGGTTTTAAAAACGTCATTCTGCATCACATCTGTTAAACAGCTCACATGTAGCACAGATTTTTTTCTTGTTAAAAAATCCGTGTTTTAAAAAAATGTTTGCAGGAATATTCACCTTCCTTTAATTTTTTTATTTTTTTTATTTTAGCACAGAAATCAAAATATCAACAATGTAAACATTTCACTTCTGCAGTTTGTTTCTCCGTAAACACACAGCAGCTTCGTTCCTGTGATTCCCACACCGAGCCTGTATTTTTAATCCTCGGTGACCCGCCTCAGTCATTCAAGGTATTCAGCACCGTCGCCAAGTGCGCCTGGTGAAACGCCATAGAAACCAGCAGCACCATAGAAACCAGTCTAACCAGTACAGGAACATAGTGTTCTCCTTCAGATCCCAACCAGTGCCTTGGCATAACTCACTCCATCTTTTCACCATTCGGTTAAACATGCTGAGCTTTACATTTGGGTACTTTTTTTTTTGGCTTTTTAAAAATTTAAGTCAACAGATTTTGGAGTGAATTCGTCCGTGAGGTTGCCTGAGACATTTTTTTGGGAGCCATGTTGGGGCGTTTTGGCACGTCTGTGGTGAAATGAGAGGTTTGTGTTTTGTTGCTTCTTCCTCCAGCAGATGGCAGTGTGAGCTCAGACACCCACCTCTCCTGATTCTACTGTACATCATGTAAAGCTGGTCGGGGTTAGGTAATACACCATTTGTTCACAGATCTGGGCATTACCCAGCCTTCCTGGAAGTTCACTGGCTGGAAACACAGTGCCACTCTGAGTTTTTTTTTCTCCTGATTTCTCTGCCTCTCCGTGAGTGAATGAAACATCAGGGGAAAAAAATGTTGATTCACGTCCTTCACAACACCGAGCTCTGCCCTATTTTGTGGCGTCGGGTCTCCCTCGAAAAACACCAGCTACATGCCGCAAATGGTCTGGCAGAGGCCTCCGTGAAAACACAAGCAGACCGCTGGCCTAGCAGGAAATACAAGTTTGTTTTAAGGATGAAATAACAAAAAGAAAGAAAGAAGAAGGGGCGGCAGCTGAAGAGTTAACCTCCACAAGACCCATCTGAACCAGGGGTGGGACCTGCTCCCTTCCTAATCAGAGCAGAGAGAAAGGGATGAAGGGGGAGGACCAGGAGGGGGGATGATAGAGGGAGGAGGAGGGATGAGGAAGAGAAAATTAGAGTCGACACGAGTGGTGTGACGGGCCGAACAGAGGCCGTGTGAGGACAGCCGAGAACCCTTTCACTACTGACCTACTTCCACAAACACACACACTAACACGTGTACACAAGTGTGTGTGTGTGTGTGTGTGTGTGTGTGTGTCTATATGGCAGGTCGATGAGGACTAAATCTCGTGTTTAATGCTTCACACACACACATCTTGGCATCACACTCTGAAAAAAGCGGTTCTGTATATTGAACCTTTTTAGGCACATGTATATACAGAAGTACTCAGATCTATTACTGAAGTAAAAGTATGTGTAGAAATACTCTGTTACACGTAAAAGTCCTGCATTCAAAATTAGGAGAAGTAGGAAGGCATTAGCATCAAAATATACTTAAAGTACCAAAAGTAAAAGTACTCATTATGCTATCAGAATAATCTTTTAATATTGGATAATAATACTTGTACAGTACTCGAGTAAATGTACTTGGTTACATTCCACCACCGCATACATGTACAGAGGTGTAAGAAGTACTCTGTAAGTAATCTGTTACCTGAGTATTAAATCTACTGGGTAGAAATAATTTGTTACAAGTAAATGTACTGCATCCAAACGTTTACTTACAGTACAAAATTATTGGCATCAAAATATATTTAAACTATAAAAAGTACTCATGATGCAGAATGACCCATTTCAGAAAAATATGATATGACATTATTGGATTGTAATTATTGGTGCATTGATGTGTTTGTCTTTAATGTAGCAGCTAGCAAAGGAGGAATCAATCAATAGTCTTATCTTAATCAATATTAATATGATATAATAAATATCATATAATACCAATAATATCAGAATTTGTTTGCTAATTATTTTTTGTATCATTAATCTAAATCAATCAATCAATCAATCAATTTATTTAAAGTGCAAAATCACCATGGTACATGGTCTCAATACACTTAAATCTTAACAAATCTGCAAAATAACTACAGTTATCAGACAAATGAAGCGCAGTAAAAAAAAATCCCTCTGAGATGAAGTGTAGTAGAAGTCAAAAAGCCTCAGAAAATGAAAATACTCAAGTGCCTCAAACTTGTTCTGAAGTACAGTACTTGACTGAACATACTTTCCACCACTGCAAATATACTAGTAAGCATTTGAAAGTTATTTTGTGGTAGATCACAGAATAAGTTTCCATTGAAGGTAGAACTTTCAATGAGTAATCTGAATTCTGCATGGGAATGGCGGACCCCGCCACTACCAATAAGAAATAAAAACAGTAAGTGTATGAAGTGGTAATGACAGAGAGTAAATGCATTCATAGACTGTCACAGAAATAGAGACCCTCTTGCCTCACAGCCAGAGGGTTGCCGGTTCGATCCCGAGTGTGGGAGCCCTTCTGTACGGAGTTTGCATGTTTCCCCGTGTCAGCGTGGGTTCTCTCCGGGTACTCCGGCTTCCTCCCACCGTCCAAAGACATGCAATTTGGGGACCAGGTTAATTAATAACTCTAAATTGTCCGTAGGTGTGAATGTGAGTGTGAATGGTTGTCTGTCTTTTTGTGTCAGCCCTGTCTCTATGTGTCTGGCCAGGGTGTACCCTGCCTCTCGCCCGATGTCAGCTGGGACAGGCTCCAGCCCCCCCGCGACCCTCTAGAGGATGAATGAATTAGTGAATGTGGGGGTACCAGTAACATAGTGGATAGTGCCAGCGCCCCATATACAAAGGCAATTCATCACCGTCGCAGCGGTCGGAGGCTTGACTCCGGCTTGCAACCCTTTCTGCATGTCATCCCCCCACTCCTCCCATTTCACCCTGTCTCTGTTATTAAAGGCAAAAAGTCCAGAAAAAAATAATCTTTAAAAAAAGAAATTAGCATGAGATTTCATGAAAATTTTGAAGATTTTTAACTTTAAATACTAATAAAAACCACTGAACAAGCTGGAATCAGCAAATGTTTGACATTTTTGCATAGAAATGAATGAAACAATCAATTATAACAGTTGATGGTTAATTTCAATTTGATCAACTAACTGATTCATCGACTAAGTGTTGCTGCTCAGCTTTGAATTATGTGCGATTAAATGATATAAGAGCTAGGCAGGGCAAAAATGGATTTAGAAAAAAATAATTTTTGTTTTCATCCACTGCTCTTGTGTCAATATGAGTACAACATATATAAACAGCTGGTGAAGCTAATTCTCCATTTGGCGTCATTAAACTACCACAGAATAAGAAGATGTGATTAACAGAGCTGAAACAATGGATATGGAACAGAAATATGACATTTATGTTTGTTTAATATATTAATGTGAGGAAGGCTACAGTCTGCTCATTGTTCCACACATATCTGATGTTTTCAGCTCTTTATGCTTCACTGACACCATCATTTATTTACAAAGTCTGTTTCCATTTGATATACCTCTATGAAGTATACATTTTTTTTTTACAATACTTAGACTTTTTCTTCTTTTTTTACTTTTTTTTTCAAAAAACAGATGAATGTGGCGCCCACTAGTTCTCCTGCTAGAGCAGGCGCACCATGTACAAAGGCCATGTCCTTGCCACAGCAGCCATGGGTTCGATTCCAACCCACAACCCTTTGCTACATGTCATTCCCCCTCTCTCTCTTCCACCTTTCCACCTGTCCTATCAAATAACGGCAAAAAACAATATTTGATGATATTGCAATCAGTGATATCTGTAAATATCGGCATAGTCTATTTCTTGGCTGCTTCCCATTGTCTGCCTGGTGCTAGGCTGCTAACACTGTTTGTATGTTTAGGAAAAAGGTGCGCCTGGGCTGAAATGGTGACACAGACGTGCTGTGGCTATTTAAAAATAAATCTCTACCTAAGTACAAATGTCATGTCGCAACGGTACTTGACAATTTTTTTCTCATGTCGCACTCACATTTCTAGTCTACTACATAGAAACAATTTTGGTCCCAATACTGACTGTCTAAAACTAAAATTTGTGTTAATTGCAGACGATACCACCATTTTATGCTCTGGAGGGGATTACTTGCAGCTTTTGACGGAGAATTCAACAGGGATGAATAAACTAAAAAGATAATTTAACAAAAACAAACTGTTGCTGAATTTGACTTAGACTAAAATGATGTTAGTAGTGGGTGCCGATACCACTAAAATTACACAATTCTCGATACCAAAGTCGATACCACGGTTAAAAACAAAAAAAAAAAAAAAAATCCTAAGATCCCATGTACGAGAAATACTTTATTAAAATATCTGCATATAAAATAACATTTCTATCAACAGATTGATTTTACTTATATTTTTTATTTTTCTCTTTTCCTCTTTACCTATTTTTTGTTGTAAAAAACATTGATCAACGCATTAAATCACGCTGACAGCGTTTGAGCTAACCACAGGAATGTGTGGAATTTCATTGGTTTCATTTATTGTTTGACCTGCCCCAGTGCAAATGGTGTTTTTTGACGTCCGTGGTCCATTTGTGGAAAAATCAAACGTCCCAGTACAATAAGTCAAACGCACCTCAATCGCTGTTTTGGAAGTAGATGTGCATGCACAGACATACTGCTGAGTGTGAAATCCCTGATCATTAGCTCACATGCAGCTTGTTCAAGCTGTTCTGTGTTGTTGAAATTAAACAAAATAACATGGAACATGTCTGCTTATTATGCTACTGATTTTAATTGGGATATTTTTTGATGAACTGAATGACATTTAACGGAGTGTTGCACTCAATGGAGACCACCGGACTCTCTCCCAGGGGAGGGGCTGAGGGTGAGAGGGAGGTGTCCGGAATCCGCACAAAGCTCCACACGGAGCACGGACGGTTCAGAAGGAATTCAGAACGAGTTAAAAGCAGTTAGTAAACACACAAAGTGGTGTTTAAAACTGCATATATTGCTAGCAGATCTATTGTATGGCCTTACGTGCAGCCGTGACTGGTTCTGAATGTGGGTTTTAGCAGGTAGCTGCTCTCTCCTCTTCCTCATCACCCCCTCGCTCTGAATGTAGGCATAGACTGTAACACTATATGGCGTATACTGCCCCCATCAGCTCCGGAAGAGTCATA
Organism: Epinephelus cyanopodus; assembly: GCA_026686955.1. NCBI lineage: Eukaryota > Metazoa > Chordata > Actinopteri > Perciformes > Serranidae > Epinephelus > Epinephelus cyanopodus. Next base: position 7,532,115 of record CM048931.1, on the reverse strand, counting down.
CCACTGATTCTTACACTGGTAACAGTTCTTCCGATTTAAAAAAAAAAAAAAAAAAAAAACAGATATCGCCCGGGTTTTTTTCATCATGGAATCGAAAGGTATGGCGAGTATCGGCTCTCATGACATCACTAATTAAGATAGGTGATGTTTATATAGAAAAAGTGTGTATTTGTGTAAAATTTGTGGGAGTGATACTGAATCACAAAATCAGTTAGAAACCTAAAATAAGTCACATTCAAACAAAGCTGGCACTGAGCATTGTAGCTATGGAAAAATCAAGACACATACTGGAGCATAACTCACTATATATCATCTACTGCTCACTCATTTTACCACATCTCAATCACTGTGTGGAGGTCTGGGGTAACACCTACAAAAGCAATTTATATACATTACACACACTACAAAAAAGCCATCAGGACTGGACATAACGGTGGATATAGGGAGCACACGGACACACTGTTTTCAAAGTCACATGCATTGAAATTCGAGGACTTGGTTAAACTCAAAACAGTACAAATAATGTACAAAGCAACAAATAAAATACTTCCAGGCAATACTCCAAATGTTTTGTGACAGAGTGGGGGGATATAACTCAAGAGGAAAATTAAAAAACCCATTGTGATCGTACAACCTTGATAAGTGTGTATTGCGGTGTGTGGGGTGGATCTGTGGAATGGGTTAGATGAGGAGTTGAAGGGAAAGATTAAAAGGGAAGGTACTATAGAGCACTTTAACAAGATGCACAGACACAGTATATGGGGGCTACGTGAGGTATGCAGATGAAGATAGGTGCTGCTGATGAGTTGGTTTATTTATTTATCTGGGCTTGGTTGAGACAGGGTTTGCATATCTAATATCTAAGACTGTTGTTTATCTATCCATAATAATGGTTGTAAATAAGTTTGGGATAGTTGTTGAGAAATTCCTTTTTAAATGAGACATGAATACTGAGAAGGGGGTAGGATTATATAAAGTCCCATTTCCACTGAGCGGTACAGTATGGTACAGTTCAGTTCAGTACACATTATGTCTGTTTCCACTGTGAAAAGTTGTGGATGGTATCAATGGACTGCTCCATACCGCCTCCATCTTTGGTCCCCCTTCTGTTGGGGTACCTAGCACACAGATATAGTACTGAAAGGTGGAGCTTTGATAAATAGCGGATGGTCACTCGGAGAAAAAAATAACTTCATTCACTCGGCCGACTACCATCAACTTTTAAGGTGGAATTTTAACTTGCAATGGAACTCAATGAATAAGTTGACAATTTGAATCAATCAACACAACTTTTTTTTTAATGTGACAACTTTGATCATTTCTTTAGTTTTTATATGACATACACTTCTAGTAATGAGTGGATCTTCAAGTGTTTATGTATGTTAATTTCAACCAGATTTGGTGAACTGCATATATTCTAATCTTCACTCGCAGAAAAAAAAAGCGTTGCTGAGCGTTATTCCTGTGGGCTACAGCAACACTAAACCACTGAGCTTGCCTGAGAAGGAACTAAATGCACAAACCCAGAGACTCTCACGGCAGCCTGTTGTATTTTGTTCTGAAAATGTCGGCCTGCAGCCTCTTCTGAGGACGTTAAACAAGGTGCAGACTTTGTGCATGTGACGTGTCACCGGTAATGTCTGAAGGGTTACTTTTTTCCAAAGGCACCATACTGAAAGAGTTTGGTGGAAACGGGGCTCAAGTGTACACTTCATCGTTCTCCTTTTTGAGCATGTCTGTTGATGTTTTGTTTTGTTTTTATTTTGCTCAAAATAAAGTCATTCATACATTCATTCATTCAAGTACAGCACTTGAGTAAACATAACGGAATACGATGAGTCAAAGAACAAAAAGTGTATTTTTACATTTTACTTTTTTAATTTGGTGGATTAAACTTTGGGGTTTCTCAAAGAACCTTTTTTTTGAGAGGTTTTTTAAGAGTGAAGGCATCCTGGCCATGCTTTTCTCTTTTTTTCCCTCTCCTTTTTTTCAGCCGATTACGCAGCAAAGAATGAGCGAGCATACAGCGGTATAGGCTGAGAGACGGAGAGAGAGAGAGAAAGAGAGAGAGAGGGCTGTCTGGTGCTGCTGTGGGTCAATCTGAGGACAGCTCTCCTCTCTTCACCTCGTCCCTCCCTCTCTGTCCTCCCTCCTTTTCCTATAACCTCCTCTCTCTCTCTCTCTTCCTATACCCCTGCACACAAACACACACACACTCCCCTCCTCCCCATCTCCTCCCCTCTCCTCCCATGCGTCTGCAGCTTGTGCCCACAGTCCCTCTGCCTGCTCGGCCTACATATCTCCAAACGCCTGGATGACTGGCTGCACGCAAACCCAACTGCAGTGACAACGCATAGCTTTTTATATGCAGCTGTTCAGGCAGTTTATTCATGCATTCATTCATTCTTTTCTATTATGAAACACAAAGACAGAAAGGGAGATGGATAAAAACTGTGCAACTGTCACAGCAAAATATATATATTACACAAGAAAATTAAAATTCAGAAAAGTCTGCTGTAAGGTCGCTGCAGGCTGACACACTGTAGATCCTTTCAGGTGTATATGACAACAGTACTACCAACAAAATAACATAAAGTGCTATAAACACCATGGGAATATTATAAAGTTGCCAAAGAAAATAAAAAAGTGCTTCAAGTACAAATGTCTCAACAAAGTTGCCATTTAGAACCAAAGCAGTAAATTCTGACAAGATCTAGGTAAGAAGCCACAGAAAATACTCAGGGGTGAAAGAAAACCTTTTACTTAAGTAAAAATATCATACTCTGCCACAGGTCAAAAATACAAAAGCATTAGTATCAAAATATAAAAGTAAAAAAAAAGCAAAAGTGTTCATGTTATTTTGTTGTATTATTATGAATCTATAAAATAACTATAAGAAACAAATCACTAAGTAACTAATAAAATACTTAACTAGAAAACTCTTCAAAATCATTAAAAGGATACAGTACTGAGTAGCGGATATACATTTAGATGCCAGTTTATTAGGTACACTTACCGTAGCTAAAGCTAATGCAGCACTGTTATAAATCCTCCTTCATGAACATTACATACATATTCAGTTTGGTACATATTATAAAGCAGAATAAAGTTTGGGTCTGAAGCACAACTTCCTTTATACAAGAATATAATTTTCTACAGGTAAATACTGTAATAACTGCCATAAACTACAAATTTGTTGCTATAAACACGCACTGATCTTATTGGAATACCAATCTTAGTAAATTCAGTGATTTTAATCACACAAACTACTATCTATATGTTGCAAACTGCATCAACAATGACCAATGAGCTCTCTCATTTTACATTGGACAGCTTCATCCATCTCATCTACACTTTTGTGTTTTTGTGGCCCTGGGCTTTCAACCAACTCCAATGTAAGCTCTTCTGCGTCACTGTTAGAAATAGAATTCCTGGTAATCTGTGTGGTTTGTGTTTCCACCGCACCTCAAAGTTCCGGAAAATTTATTCAAATCAGGGTGATGACGTAGATGATTCAGTGTGTGCTTATTGGCTGGTAACATGATAACATCAGAGGCCTTGAATGGATGTTCTATTCTACGGCTCTAGGTAACATTAGTGCTGGTAAAGAGAGTTGGGGCTGTTTGTCTCAGCCAGCAGCTAAGTATAAAAGTATTTTAAGATAAGTGTCAGACTAAGGTAGTCTACAGACAGACAGCTGTCAATTGAGCTTATTACAGTAGTAACAATTCACTATCAGCAGAAGTAATGTGCTATCTAAACTAGTGTGTATGACATAATGTTAGTGTCGGTGGATGAGAGACTGTGGATGGAGCATATTGTATATCGCTGTCTCTTCATGTTCATGCTTGCAGAACACATGTATTGATTAAGTATTGGCTTCTTACTCGCGGAAGGTTTTATTGCACTTACAGTAACGAGTGTAGCTGCTGTCAACTCGAGTCATTTTCGAGTTGTCTTCACTTCGTTTCGCCGCTCGGCTGATTACCGTGTCGCGAAGGCGAGTGTGTGTCTGTGTGGATGTGGAGCCCCGGCCCAGAATGCAGAGGAGAGGCGGCAAGATGATAATGAATTAAACCAAAATGTGTAAAAGTACCGAAACCTTTAGCGCTTATTAATACTACGGTCTTTGATAATTTAGTCCTACCCCCCTACTAGGTAGTTTGGGCTTGAGGGATAGTTTTTTTCCCCAGGTTTTTTTTTTGGCTCTGAACCCCATCATCTGGTCTATTGTGGGCCTGCTACACCGTTTGTCTGTAACACGACTGTCGTAGCTAACATGCTGTGGTGATAAGAAAACTCTTTGTTGCACAGTTTGCACACAAACATGCTCTTATCCAAGCTGCCATCGAGAAGGGTTTTTTTTTTGTTTCTGTCTTTTTGTTTTTTAACTTTCTGGCCAACAAGCCAAGCCATCGCTGTTCACAAACCTTGTGCACCATCGTCACTCACGCATCCTGCGCATCTTCTTCGCAGCTGGCAAACAAACTTTAGGTGCATTACCGCCACCTACCGGGCTGAAGTGTTACCGGTGTGCCAGAAATTAGGGAACTGAAAAAGGTGCGATTTAATGCATTATTTAATTTTTTTTTTTTAACGATATATACATACATACATACATATATATATATATATATATATATATATATATATATATATATATATATATGTATATATATATATATATATATATATATATATATATATGTATATGTATGTATATATGTATATATACACATATATGTGTGTGTGTATATATATATATATATATATATATATATATGTATATACACATATATGATATATATATATATATATATATATATATATCTCAATCTATATATAAAAATTGCCTTATATATTACAAAAAAAAACAAAACATTTCATGGAGTTCTGCAGGTTTTCATTTGGGATCACTGCTGTGTAAAATCTGCTGAATCCATTTTTGGTCTGAACATGAGACACATTCATCAGTTGTAAATCAAGTGAGTTATTAGTCAGTCATAATCTTTTCTTAACCCTGAGTTGTGAGTTGTGAGTTGACCCTCCTGCGACAAGATACAATGCCAAAGGCTGACCCTGGCATTATTATAGTGACGCCTGAGGCATCTGCAGCTTTCTGAACATCTTTTTTTTTAAGGATATTATGGAACTAAAGAATACCAAAAAGCGTAACAAGATCACAAGATCATCCTTTAGAAATATTTATAAGCTCCAGGTCGAGTCTGACTGACAAACTAAAAATCTTTGTTGTTACTTTAATATCTTTATAGCTGCTTCGTGCTGCATTCACTGTCTTTGTAACGTCACTTCAGCTGCGCTCACTGTCTGTACTCTTGACCGTGACCCATGGACTTCACTGTGTAATGAAATCTCCCTCCACTTGTAAACGTGATACATCAAGTCGTATTGCATGTCTGAAACTGACTGACGTGAACTCTGATGCATGAGGAGGTTCTTCTAATGTGGCATCTAATGTGTTTTATTTTGTCAATTTTAACTATTTATGAGCCTTTTTCAAACCCAACTGACTGTGTTTTAGAACAACATCACATCCTGATTGTTTGGCCTTCTCTAAAAACTGTTTATTTTTAATTTTATGCCATCTTTTTTTTTTCTCCAAATGGTGGATATCTCTGAGATAGATGGGAGATGTCATTATTCACGCGAACACACTGACTGGCAACCAGCTAACAGTCATCACACCTCTCATTATATCTATTCAATCAGAAAAAAGGCGCAAATGAGACATTTCTCTCCTTCGTCCCTCCACAATACGACTCTCCAGCCTTCTATTAACTGTCACAGTGCTCCAGCTCTCCCCCTCCTCCTCCCCCTGTTTGCTGATAATCCCTCCAACATGAGAATAAATAATTCACCGCTGTCGGCTCACAGCCACGTCACTGCAGCTTTTTGTGTTTTCTCCTCCCTGGATTTTAAAGTTTACACGCTGGATTTATGTGCCGTCTGAGGGCCGCGGCCTTTGGACTTCATTTCAGGAGAAGATGAATATTCCTCCACTCCTTCCTAGCGTCAGTGGGAATAGTTTTGTGTCCCGCCGCAGTGACATATAGTCCCTGCAGGCTGCTCTGTCACTAGATGAAATGTCAGTCCGTGGTGCTTCCCCTCCTCTGTTCTGTGATAATCCCTTTAACATGAGAACATTTGCTGTGTCAATCCCCCCCCCCCCCCCCCCCCCCCCCCTAAATGAAGTAATGGCCGCCTGTCTCGGATGCCTCAGCTCTGACAGATCAGTTGGCTGGACCGCTGCGTCCTCACAGGACCCCTGACAGGCTGCGTTCACACAGATGGGCTTCCTGATCAAATCTCTGCATGTATAAAATGTTTAAAATCTGGAGGGATGTTTGACTGCACATTTGCACATGTACATAAGTGCCCATCTTAAACAGATTTATAAGACAACTTCTTGCACATGACAAGTGTCCTAAAATCTGAATGGTTAAAGGGACAGTTCACCCCAAAATGAAAAATACATATTTTAACTCTTACCTGTCGTGCTGTTTATCAATCCAGGTTGTTTTGGTGTGAGTTGCTGAGTGTTGGAAATATTGTCCATAGAGATGTTAAACCAGTGAAATTTTATGCAAACCGGTTGAACTGGCATTTGTCATTATCACACATTTTGGCAAGCTAAAAAGCTGTACGGTATCACAACGCTAAATACAACTCATTGCACTGGTAGTAAGCATTATGACAAAGTGATTAACATAACATTACCTTTATAAACGGACTAAAAGGAGCCACTAGTGTCTGATGGACTGTGTGCAATTTAATGTCGAGCAGAGGCCAATGTAGGCAGCATGAAGGAGATTATATTTAAGTAGAGATGTGAGGGGAAAGAGTGGAGCACACTGTGGGCTCTAGTTTCCCTAGTTTCACTCTGCAGTTATACCTCCACCACCGTCTAGCGTTTTGGAGGTATAACTGCAGAGTGACACAGACACATCACCGCAGAAGTAAAAATAATGTGCTTTTTTTTTCCCTCCACGACAGATCAATTAGAATTATATACAACTTCAGTCGACCAAGATTTTCTTTGGTTGACTTCAACCCTAGATGTTAAGCCTTGCCACTCAATAGTCAGGTACTCATTCTCTGTGGGTACAAAGTGTCACTCGGCTCTAGTTTGGGCTCGCAGTACAGGGTGGCGCAGGGTGGCGAACCCCGCGCAGAGCTAGTTTCAAGCAGCACAACCAGAGGCACACTCAGTTTGGTAGTTTGGCAGACTGAGGTGCGCTGAGATGGGTGTGGCGGCACAGCAGGGGGAGGTGTTGACAGATCCAGCTTGGCGCAGTGACAGTTTCGTGCCAAAAGGCTTCGCCGAAGGTGTGCTAAAAGCTCGCCAGCTGAAACTAGGTCTACTGTCAGCGCAGGCGGAGCGCAGCCGGTGTAAGCCGAAGTTTGGCTGACCGGCAGACAGTGCGCACACGTCACCAAAACCTCACAGGCAGGTTTCCAGAATGTCAGGCACATTAACGATGCAATAAATAGCCACAAACACCACTATTCAATGCAACTATCTGCAATCAGCACATAAATGTATCTCTATATTGACCATCTCATCACATCTGATGTCAGATCAAAGGGGATTGGCACCGTTTGGCACGTTTGGCACGTGTAATGGAAACTCAACCTAATTTGATTAACACAACTGCAAACTAATGAGTTCACATCCCTCTCAGCCACCCACAAGCAGCCACAGCATCAGATAGGGAGTATATATTCAGCATCTGTCATCTTAGAAAAGTCAAATAAAAGAAGCAAAGTGAGACTGCGAGAGAGAAAGAGAGCGCACACACGAGAAGAAACGAGAGAAACGCAACATTGATTTACAATTGTGGTGACCTCCTCCCATTCTACATTTGCATCATTAGCCCGTGGAGGTCTGCTCACAGTTCTGTATATTTGGACACTGCCAGCTTGGACCTCCCGGACCAAAACATCAGTTTCCTCCTGGGAGGAGTTTGGCCGTCTGACGCTGCTGCTCTCTTCTGCCATGGCGAAATGAGTAAACTCTCATTACGCCTTCGCGCGGCACATTTAAGGGTGAGGAGAGGGGCTCATTTGATTGGTGTGATGTGTGTAAAACCCACTCCACGCCTTCTCTCCTCCCTCTTTCTGACTTACGCAGGTAGGAGGGATGGAGGTGGGATAGAGGAGTAGCTGCGCCAGCATGCACGGTGTGCAAAACTTGCAAAATCCGCCTGGCCACACCCAATTGGCAAAGCGCAGGTGCGCTGCACCCCCACCTCGCCCGGTCTGCAAAACTAGAGCCCATTATGTTCAACTCAGGTACAGCCACAGAGTCAAGGGGGACACCTGATAAAATTTGGTATAACCATCTGGTCCGATGTTTGGCTTTATATCAAGCCAGTTTAAAATGTTCACACCGGTCTAACCCTAGACCTGGTTGCTCAAAATAATCCACAGACCATGTAGGAATTATTTTATTTCTTTCAGGTAACACCCACCAACCATATCACTGCCAGAAGGAGGCGTATTGAACAGAAGGCAGACATCACTACAAAAGTCATGAATGCAGATTCTTAAGATGTCATGTTTTTATATTTCATCCTCATTATGTTCTGGTTACAATCCAAGTCTCCCAAATACCACTCAATATAGTTATTTCACTTTCTCTCTGTTGTTATCTCGTGTTGTCATGGCAACAGGAGATAATTGAAGGGATAATTGAACTTTTACTGGCTCATTTAACTACTTCTGTATTTATAAATGGGATGTGCTAAATTGCAGCTCCATGTTAACTGCTTTATATTTGTCTTTTACAACCACAGATTTATGTTTGCAGTTTGTCAAGATACATTCACCTCTACTAATCAGCACTATTGTGTAATACAATGTACACTCTGTAGGTATATCATTCATGTGCAACTGTATGTTTTAACACAGGATTTACTGTTCAAAGAACATGCAGTTATCAAAAGTATCAAAACCAAAGTACTCATCATGAACAAAAAATGGATTCCCTGCGTGTTTGATAAATATGTATTATATTATCACAGATTAAGATGTAAGCAGTGCTAATTTTAACTACTTTGTATAATGAATGATAGTTTCTATGTTTTGTATGTAAACTGTCATAGGATAACAAATAATAATTTAAAAGAAATCATCCTCCATCTTGCCATCACAGTGGACCATTATCAGAAAGAAGTACTCTCTCTAAATTTGATATTCTGCGGAAAACAGAACAGAAAATAGGACAGCTGAGTTTTAAAAAATATTCAGCAAGTTACGTAGAAATTTGGGATTAAAAAGCCTTATAATGTCACCATGAAGTGTAACTTTGCATTTTTTTAGTCAAACAAAATTGGAAAAATGTGAAGAAAAAAACAACAAAAAAACCCAAAATTAGATATAAGAACAAAAAGTTAAATATCTAAAAAGTAAGTAAGATATGGGGGAAGGGATACATTTACTAAACTCAACAGTAAAATATCTTTAAATTAGTAAAATGTATTTTATAAAAGTAGAACAAAATAAAAACATTAAAAAATAATATCAAAGATTCAAAATACAAAAATAAATAAAAAATGTAGATACCTTCAAAGTATATTTTTTATACTAGTGTACTAATAAAAAAAATAGTAAAATATCATTAAATTATTTATAAACTATCCCCAAAAAAGTTAAATAAAAGAAAAAAGTTAAACATCAGAAAAAAATTAAAGTGTGGTGAAAATTTTTAATAAATGATCTGAAAAATAACTAAAATAACGGAAAATTTTCAGTAAAAATTTCCTTGAAAAAGTTAAATTAAAAATAATAAAAAATAATAATTAATATCAAAAAGAATTAGTAAGATACCTAGTAAACACAAAATTACGAGTAAAATATCTGAAAAGTTGTAAAATATCTGGTAAAGAAAACAGTAAAATATCAGTCTTTAACCAGACTTTTCAGCTAATCAGCTACCTCAGCCTCTTTGTCTTTGATAAAGTTGGAGCACATTGATATTATTTGTGCCCAAAACTTAAAGGCTGTCCTCATTTTACAAGGTATGCAACAACGGAATGAAAATACTAAAACTTTATGCATCATTTTATGGTTCATCATCAGAGTCATGCTCCCTGAGTGGAAGTTCAATAAAAAAGATTTGGGCAAACTTGGAGCTAAAGGTCAAAGTGAGGACTCCTCATACACAAAAAAGGGAAGTCTAACCCGCACAAGATCTATTTATCTTCTCTAACGCAGCAGAAAGCACAGTAGGTGTGTGTGTTTCCTGTGTGTGTCTGATGTGGTGGAAACCCGGCCTGTGTGACGGGTCTTCCCAGGATACCAGGCAGTCAGCTGAATGTACACACCGGCTAGTGCACTCCAGCGCTCTCACGTTTTAAGCCTGCAAACACACTCCCAGCCGGCACGTGTATTCTCGCTGAGCCTATATGACCCTCCTAAAAATAAATAATAAATAAATAAATAAAGCCCTCAGCCAGTGAGTCACCTGGTCAGACTTTTATATACAGTCATTCCTGTTTGTTCACAGGCTCTAAAACCATCCGCTCACCACCTTTCAGGTCAGTGCATCGGTAAACCTAAACACACAGTCTCCACCCACGTGAACACATATGCATGAATGCAAGCCGAGAGCCACACACGAGCGCACAAACATACTCTGATCCTCTGATGATGAAAAACAGCGAGCGGCTGGCTGGATGTCCTCAGGTGACCCCACATATGCTGCTTCTACACCACAGCTTGAAATAGAAATGCGTTCATGTCAGTGACCGACTGGGAACAACCAGTCAGACCAAGACTGGCACATTTACCACTCGCTCCTTGATTCAACAGACAAATGAAGGGTAGGGAGTTTTTTTAATTGTGAAAAAATCCTAAAAAATGACTGATGTAAGTTTTAAATGTCCTTGAAATTTATATTGATGTTTAAGTTGAGAAACAAACTGTCAGAAATGCAGGTGTCTGCTCTGTTTTGATGTACCAGATCAAATATTGTTTATGAGCAACAGTCAGTGTGTAATATGAATTTTGTTCATTTTACACCACATTGTATTCATTTTGTATGGAAATCTTTAAATGCAATCTGCACAAGACTTGTAACTTAAAAAAAGACAAAAAAAGAACCTCATTAATGAAGCTGAAAAAGTTATTAGGAAAATACCCTAAAAACACAGTCATTTCTCTTGAGAAAAAAGAGTAAAATATCCGATACCAAAATAGTAATTTATCAAAACTAAATAAAGAAAATCAGTAAACTATTGTAAGTATACAAAAAATATAGTAAAATATCCAGGAAAAAAAAGACAGTAAAATATCCCCAAATTATTGTTATTATTGTTATTATTATTATTATTATTATTATTATTATTTAATTCAGTAAAATACCTGAAAAAACTGTAAAATATCTCAAGAAAAAGAAATCCAATACCCAGAATATAATCTGATAAATCCAAAATAATAATCCAAAATATCCAAACATTTTTAGCAATATATCCAGGGTAATACATCAATAAATTATCTGGAAATTATTTGTAAAATATATACACATATTTATATATATACATATATATATATATATTAGTGCTGTTAGCGGCGTTAACGTGCTGCATTATCATAAAAAAATTATCGCCGTTGTGTGTGACGTTGTGGTGTGGATGTATACCTGGCCAAATTATGCTATGGGGGGGCGAGAACGAGTCCGAACACATGTGAAATCATAATTAAGCTAGTTATCACATCAAACCGGGTTTGCTTCAGGGCAAATTTGTTTTCAAGAAGCTTCCCAATGGAAACCTCGACAAAAACAAGGCGGTCTGCACTTTGTGCAAAGAGGAATTAGTTTACTGTAGGAGTTCCTCGAGTCTCAAGTACCACCTAAAAGCAAAGCACCCAGGTGAGCTGCCTTTAGGTGTTGTTGTTAGCAAGGAAGATGCCGGGCCAAGCTATGATGTAGCTGGGAAAAGTGGTTTTCGTCAAACAACAATGTTCGAGTGCAACCGAGGCAAGCCCGTCAGCGCTGCTCAGTCAGCCAAGCTAACTAATCTGTTAGCTCAGTGGATTGCCATCAACTGTCGTCCTATCAGCATGGTTGAAGATGATGGGCTTGAGCTGCTTCTCCAGGCAGCCATAGGAGACCCATCTTACAAGCTACCTGCGAGGCGAACCATCATGAGGAGAATTCATGACCACCACGCAGCAGAGAAAGACGTTAAAGAGGAGAAGTTGACAGGGACGACGTATGTAGCACTGACTGGGGACCACTGGACATCAGTCAACAACGAAAAGCTACCTCGGTGTTACTGCACACCTCATCGATGTTTTTTTTTTTTTTTTTTTTTTTTTTTTTTAGTATGTTTATTTCGGTCTCATAAAAACAAATACAATAGACAAATATAAAGGTATAAATACAAAACAAAAACAAATCAGAACAGAAACACAACAAGCAAAACAATTTACTTTGACCGAAAAGGTGTAGGCTGAAGCATCAGCTTATTTTGCCTACCCTTCTTAAATTAACATTTTCCGTTCACTCAATTTAAATTATTATTTTTTTTTTTTTTATTTTTTATTTTTTTTTTTACAGAGCAACAACAAAAAGAAAAAGAAAAAAACCCTGCATATTCTACATAAAGCAGTTTATAAGCACACTGGTATTTATAAATCAGTTTTATATTTATTAATAATATTATTTTTAAATAACTTTTTGAATCTATTAAGTGTGTTGCACAGTTGATTTCTAATTCTAGATTATTCCATTGATTGACTCCTGTAATTGATATACATCTTTGTTTCACATTTGTTCGTACTTTTGCTTTTGTATACACATGAGTCCCTCTTAGTTCATATCTACTGGTTCGGGTCTGAAACATCCTCTGGACACCATCTGGAAGCAGATTATTATTTACTTTATACATAATTTGAGCAATTTTATAGTCCACAAGATCATTAAATTTCAAGATCTGTAGGTTTATGAAAAATGTGTTTGTTGAGTCTCGATAATCGGCCCTGTTGATTATCCTTATTGCTCTCTTTTGTAATATGAAAATTGGTTTTGTAATTGTTTTATACGCATGCCCCCAGACCTCTATGCAATAAGTAATGTATGGCTCAACAAATGTTCGATACAACAAATGTAATGAGTATTTGTTGAGGATGTATTTTGTTTTATTTAATATTGCAATAGATTTGATATTTTGTTCTTTATATGATTTATATGTGGTTTCCAACTTAGTTTGTCATCCAAATAACTCCTAAAAATGTATTTATATTAACTCTTTCTATTTCAGTATTATTTATCTTAATTTGTGTTTGATCTGAAATTCTTCGGTATCCAAATACTATATATTTAGTTTTATTTAAATTTAGTGAGAGTTTATTAATGTCAAACCATCTTTTTATCGTTCCTAGTTCTCTCTCCACTGTGTCCAGAAGGTGCCTCAGATCTTTACCAGAGCAAAGTAAATTGGTGTCATCAGCGAACAAAACAAAATGTAATAACTTGGACACATTACAAATATCGTTAATGTACATAATGAATAGTTTTGGACCCAGCACAGAACCTTGTGGGACCCACATGTGATCCTCAACAAGTCAGATTTTTCATTATTTAATTGCACATATTGTTTCTATTGTCTAAATAATTTTTTAACCATGTATATGCTATGCCCTGATCCCATATCTTTCCAGCTTCCTCATTAACAAATTATGATCAATGGTGTCAAATGCTTTTCGTAAGTCCATGAACACACCTACTGTGTATTCCTTATTGTCTATTGCTGATGATATTTTTTCTGTAAGTTCCATTACAGCCATTGAGGTGGATCGATTGGATCTGAACCCATATTGATGTTCACTTAGTAAGTTTTGTGTTTCTATGAAATGATCGAGTCTATGGCTGAATAATTTTTCTAAGATTTTTGAAAACTGTGGAAGTAGAGAAATTGGTCTGTAATTTTCAAATTGATGTTTATTTCCATTTTTGTATATTGGAATGACTTTTGCTATTTTCATTTGGTTGGGAAATATACCGGTTTGGAATGACTGGTTGCAGATATGGGTCAGAGGTCTAGCTATACTATCTATAATATCTTTTACTAATGCCATATCAACATCAATACAGTCAGTAGATTTTTTATTCTTAAATGTTTTTACCACATCAATTAGTTCCCTCTCAGTTATCTTTTTAAGAAAGATGGTATTTGGGTTTATATTAATAGTGCTTTCGTCTACATCATTTTTTACTACTGGGTTCACAATTTCCTTAGCTAAATTATAACCAACATTCACAAAATACTTGTTGAAATCATTTACAATCTCCCTTGTTTTGGTTGTAATTGATTGATTTTTTGTAATAAAAAATAATTTGGGTAATTTGATTTTCCTGTACTTTTATTAACTATACTGTTAAGCACTTTCCATATACCCTGTGTATTATTTTTATGTTCTTCTAGCTGTTTGTGGTAGTAATCCTTTTTATTAAATCTCATTATACTTGTTAATTTATTTTTATATTTTTTATATTTATTTTCAGCTTCCTTTGTTCTCAATTTTAGAAACTTTTTGTAAAGTAAATTTTTCTTTTTACAAGCATTTTCTAATCCCCTCGTAATCCAGGGCTTGGCATCATATTTCTTCTTTTTTGTTCTTATGGGACAGTGTTTATCATATAAGGTGGTAAAAACAGACAGAAATTCTTCATATGCTTTGTTTGGATCTTTATTTAAAAAAATGTCTGTCCATCTTTGCTCCATTAAGTCCCCTTTAAGAGCTTCAATGGCTTTGGGTGTTCTATACCGAATCTTCTTGTGAGAATCAGGATTTGTCTGGGTTTGAGTCTCATATGAATACTGCACCGTTGTAAAAACAGGAAGATGGTCACTTATATCATTAAGAAGCAGTCCACTTACTATTCTTTGCTCAATTGTATTGGTAAAGATGTTATCTATTAACGTTGCACTGTCAGTTGTTATTCTAGTTGGTTTTAAAATAGTAGGAATAAGTTTACACAGTACAATGTGTCAATAAAATCCTTTGTCTTACTGTGGTCCTGTGAGTTTAACAGGTCTATGTTAAAGTCCCCACAAACAAAAATCGTTTTCTTATCATTCATCTTATCATACATATCAATAATTTTTCTTTAAATAACTCAATACAGGATCCAGGTGTTCTATAGATGCAACTTATTATTATATTCTTGGTTTTATCCATGTCTACTTCTACTGTGACACACTCCATAATATTTTCTATTTGTACTGACATACTCTCTATTTTTTTACATTTTAAATCACAATTTACAAATAGTGCCACTCCTCCTCCTTTCTTATTGACTCTGTTGGTGGTGAATAGTTCATAGCCCTCCAGGTTAATATCAACTTCCTTCTCATTGTCCAGCCAAGTTTCTGAAATTGCAATCACATTAAAGGTGGGGAATTTTTTTACATAGTCCTTGATTTTAGAAAAAATTCTATTCAAACTTCTGCTGTTGAAATGTATTACTGAAAATTTTTTGTCCATTATTTTCTTTCTTATAAATTGTTCATCTGTATAGTACTCACAGTTGCAGTTGATGTTGTTGTAGTGGTGATTTTCTGGGTCAATACCATTCTCCATTTCATACATTTTATGTTCCGTGTATTCAAAGGTTTGTAAGTTCAATTGTTCAAAGTTCTGATGATCACTACTCATACAGCCTATTGGTGGTACTTCAACTGATTCATCATCACTTGTGTCGCTAAATGGAAAGGTATCGTCACTGTCAAGCACTGTTGTTGTGGTTATATTGTGTGTCATTGAGATATAGACATCCCTCACTCACTTGAGTAGTACTGAGATGTGAACATCCCTCACTCACTCAAACCTGTCCAGATCTGCGAGCTCTCTTACTATGCTGACTTTTGCATCCTCTGGTGTTCCATTTGTTTTAATCCACACTTTGCAATTCCTCGTCCAGGTTGCTTGAATTTTCATTCGTTTCTTGAGAACCCTGGCTTGCCTTGCAATGTCAGCATTTTTCTTAGTTAGATGTTCGTTAAGATATACGTCAGTTCCTCTCAGTTTTGGCCTGTTGCAACAAGTTGATCTTAACTTTCCTATTCACGAACCGGATAACAATAGCTGGTTTGGCCTTGTCTTTTCTTGGAAGTGCATGGCAGGCTGAAATATTATTACTATCAATATCAATGTCTTTGGATGCGAAGAACTTAAGTACCTGTTGCTCCAAGGAGTGTATTTCCCCCTGTGTGTCATCCTCGCCGCTGTGGCCACTGGCTCCAGCTGTAACTCTGGCAAATGAGCGGTGTCTGGTGTTGAGCCCGCTCACAATCACATCATCCATCCTCGTGTATTGTTCCAGATCATCCACTCGTCTTTCTAAGTAGCTTATTTTCTCGTCTTTTTCCCTGATCATTTTCTTTAATTCACACACTTCCTTCATTAATCCAAGCAGTTGTGTTTGCTGTTTTGCCACTTTAGAAATTTCATCTGACATGAAATTTAGAGATTGCTTGATCTCTTCCATTTCCTCACTAAACCCTGATGGCTTTCTTGGAGACATTCTGGGCCAGGTGGTGGTAGCTGCTGCCTGGACCAGGTGGTGGTGGCTGCTCCTGGCCTGATGGTGGTGGCTGCTCCTGGCCTGGTGGTGGTAGCTGCTGCCGGGGCCTGGTGGTGGTGGCTGCTGCCTTGGCCTGGGCCTGGCTGCTGCTGCTGCTGCCGGTGGTGGTTGAGCCTGGGCCTGGGCCTGGCTGCTGGTGGTGGTTGAGCCTGGGCCTGGGCCTGGCTGCTGCAGCTGCTGGTGGTGGTTGAGCCTGGGCCTGGCTGCTGCTGCTGCGGTGGTGGTTGAGCCTGGGCCTGGGCCTGGCTGCTGCAGCTGCTGGTGGTGGTTGAGCCTGGCCTAGGCCTGGCTGCTGCTGCTGGTGGTGGTTGAGCCTGGGCCTGGCTGCTGCTGCTGGTGGTGGTGGTTGAGCCTGGGCCTGGGCCTGGCTGCTGCAGCTGCTGGTGGTGGTTGAGCCTGGGCCTGGCTGCTGCTGCTGGTGGTGGTGGTTGAGCCTGGGCCTGGGCCTGGGCCTGGCTGCTGCAGCTGCTGGTGGTAGTTGAGCCTGGGCCTGGGCCTGGCTGCTGCAGCTGCTGGTGGTGGTTGAGCCTGGGCCTAGGCCTGGCTGCTGCAGCTGCTGGTGGTGGTTGAGCCTGGGCCTGGCTGCTGCTGCTGGTGGTGGTGGTTGAGCCTGGGCCTGGGCCTGGCTGCTGCAGCTGCTGGTGGTGGTTGAGCCTGGGCCTGGCTGCTGCTGCTGGTGGTGGTGGTTGAGCCTGGGCCTGGGCCTGGGCCTGGCTGCTGCAGCTGCTGGTGGTAGTTGAGCCTGGGCCTGGGCCTGGCTGCTGCAGCTGCTGGTGGTGGTTGAGCCTGGGCCTGGCTGCTGCTGCTGGTGGTGGTGGTTGAGCCTGGGCCTGGGCCTGGCTGCTGCAGCTGCTGGTGGTGGTTGAGCCTGGGCCTGGCTGCTGCTGCTGGTGGTGGTGGTTGAGCCTGGGCCTGGGCCTGGGCCTGGCTCTTGGTTGAGCCTAGTCGTAGCCCAGTGGTTGTTGGCTTCTTAGTTCACAATCTCCACTTTTTGCCAGGAATCTACCCGGTTGTAGTATAAGCGTACATTTATCAACCGTAGGGTGAAGTTTTATGTGCCAAACCTCTCAGGATTACGAGGATTCCTGGTAGATTGACCGCTCAGATCCAGATTTCATTGTTGAGGCAGTGTTACTTGGTGCTGCCTGTTACTGACCAGAAGTCATGATGATGATGTCATCATGTGATGTCAGCTGGGAACTTCACTCGTTCACCTTAGGTACGTTGTAACTTAGCCACTTCAGCCTAACATTTACACAGCTTAAGTTAACGTTATTAGGGCTACACTAGCTAACATTAGTTGCGTTTAATAACGTAATAACGTCTGCTCATTGCTAGTAGCCTAGCGAACTTATTCTGATCTACTTTCTGTCTGTCCTAGGTGTGACGAAAACAGAGGAGCGTCACTTTGCCGAAGCGTGTGCCAGGCAGTTTCTCGACGTCGCTAATCAGTGGGGGATAGCTGACAAAATCACCACTCTTGGAACAGACAGCGCTCCAAACATGATAGCTGCAGGGAGGATACTGCCCTTCGAGCATTTGTCCTGCATTGCGCATCTTTTACATAGGACCATTGTTGTGTCTCTTCGGGATGGTGGTTTTGATGTTGTACTGGCCAAGTGTCACAAAGTGGTGGGATATTTCAAGCACAGTCCAGCCAACTCAGACAAGCTGAATGCCCAGCAAGCCTCCCTTGGACAAGACCAGGAGCCACTGTAAGATCAAGCGCATGAGACGCAACAGAGACCCACTGCACGCAACGCTGACCCAGCAGAAGCACAATCTGACCCTCCCAACAAACGCTGAATATGAGAAGCTGGAAAAGCTGGAGAAACTCCTGGAGCCATGCAGGTATGGTCTACAAAGATGGCTACGTAATGAAAAGGCTTACTAATTCTTGAAAATGAATCGGTCATTCATTTCAATTGCTCTTTCTCTCTCTCTCTGTCTCTGTCTGTGTAGTAGGTACATCACTGAGCTCCTTGATGGGGAAAAGTATGTGTCCTGCTCTGTGGTTCTACCAGCCTTGTGCCACCTCCAGCAAGTGGTGAAGATCTCAGATGATGATCCTGCAAACATTGTGCGATTCAAGACTGCCTTCACACAGGACCTCAACCAGCGGAGGGGGAAAACAAACCTGAAATGGCTGAAGGTATGTCAGACTGACTTGATGATTACTGTTCATTATTGTCTGACAATTATAGACTGTTAGGGCAGTAGAAATAAAATAGATAAATGGATAGGTCATGAAAAAATAAGGTTGGATATAAAAAGTTTAATTTTCATCAAGCTCAAAAAATGTTTTTTTTTTTTTTTTTTTTTTTTAATTCACCAAAGGTGGCAACTGCTCTGGATCCACGATTTAAGGACCTCAAGTGCCTGCCCAGAGCAGCGAGGAAGCCAGTGTGGGCAAAGCTGAGTGAGCTGGTGAAGAGAGAAGAACTTGCTCCGCAGCGGCCCAGGGAGGAGAACCCTAAGCCACCCTCCTACTGATGGGATCCGAGTCAGAGTTGGATGAGGAGACACCAGTAGATAATGCTGTGGAGAGGTACAGGGTAGAGCCCAGTGCCAGCTTGGATCAGTGTCCACTGAAGTGGTGGTCAGAGCACACTGCTCTCTATGGCAAGTTGGCCCACATTGCCCGGAAGTATTTGGGGACTCCTGCCACAACTGTCCCATGCGAGAGACTGTTCTCTTTAGCAGGCCATATTGTACAGAAGAAGAGATCAAGTTTGTCACCAGAAAATGTGAACAAGCTGGTCTGCCTGAGTGATTGGTGGAAGAAGGAGAAGTAGAGACTGGACTGGGAATAATAGAGACTGGACTCATTGCCTCAAGCCATGTCAGACAGCTACTGACTGTTAAAGTATTTTTTCATGACCCAATATAGGCTTACTGTTCAATTAATTTGAACTGTTCCTGTGCCCTCTGATGTTCATTTTAATTCGCCGGTCACGCTGCCTTTTCTATTCCCTTTTGCGCTTTCTTGCCGACGAGGATTCCGTCTCCCATGATGCTGCATATGCATGATCCTGCATTATGCTCAAAGAGTGGGACTTTTTTCAATTTGCCAGGGTAGTAGCGAAGCGCCTCTTGCTCCTCTCCTTCGGCTCCTCAGTCACGCAGTGCTGGCCTGGCTCTCAATGAAAACACCGAAGGCAGTGCTGTGTGTCCCTTGCTGGTGGATGTATTCTCAAGATGGCGAAACGTCATGGAACCTCACAGACGACTTACCCGCACAATGTACAAACAAATCCGAAATTCTCCTTTTACGAGAATAAGTCAGATTATTGGTGGAGGTAATAGCACACCAGCGATGACATATTTATGAATACAGACATCAATTTTTGCCAATAAACAACTGAAAATGTTACACAATGTCCCTTTAAAAATTCAGTAAGATATTTGAAAATTCAAAATATTCAAAAAGTAAAATATTTTTAAAAAAAAAAACAGCAAAATATAAAAAAATTAGATGAATATCCAAAAATTATTAGTATAATATATACAAATAAATAGTATATATCCTATAAATTCCAACTAACCCCCTTATCTCCATACCCCAAAAAGTAAAATATTCAAGAAAGGAATTAGTAAAACATCTGAAAATTCAAATATTGAAATAATTTAAAGAACCATAATTATTCAATTAGCTATTGGTAAAATATTTTTTAAAAAGCCAAATATTCCCCCTTAAAAACACTTTTAAATATCTTAACATTTTTGAAAAATATCTAGAAAAAAATTGTTAAGTATCTCAAAATAATTGGTTAAATATCCCAGTCTCTATTTTCTGCAGCTGACAATGATGATGATTGCCTGTCACACATACGCACACATCTACGACCTCAATATAAGATGACATGTAAAGACCTGGAACATACTGAGAAACTGTGCTTGTGTGTTCAGTCACATCTCTCATCTATTAGTATTCTATTTGTTTCTCGTCTCACTTCATCATCTCTCCCTCTGCTTAGTTTTGTTCCATCTCCATCTTCCCTGTCTACCCTCTTCCTCCTCTTCATCACTCACTCGTTCAAACCCTCCACTCTTCTCTCTCTCTCTCTCTCTCTCTCTCTCTCTCTCTCTCTCTCTCTCTATCTATCTATCTATCTATCTCTCTCTCTCAGTCTGCCCTCATTCTCAAACCTTTTCATTTCAGTTCAGCTCACTGGCTGTTTTTTTTTCCTGGCACCGATTTTCACACTTTACCAAAACAGAAAGTGAAAAAATTAGTTTTCTCTGCCTCCAATTTCCCTGAAAACTGCTTACATGTTTGTTTAAAAATCAATACATCAATGAAATAATTGAGTAAATTGGAGGAAATTGCTCACTTCGATCTCATTGCTTCCTCCTTAAAGAGTACAAACATCAGATTTTCATTCCTTCCACAGCACAAACTGAAATCTTTAACTCTCTTGGTCGTTTTCCTCCTTTATACCATAAAGTGATCCAGAATGTTACAAATCATGAAAAGTGCATGTAAGACAGATGTTTAAATTCAGTTGCGTGCACTGAAGCAAATGATTTTACTTTGTATACTGAACAAAAATTTTAATGAAACCCTTTTCACTGGTTTAAGCTAAAGATTAAGGCTTTTGTGCACTCAATAGATATATATTTCAAATTTTGATCACAAATCTGTGTTAGTGAACACCTTTTTTTCCCCAGGATGATCCATCCACCTGACAAGTGTGACAAATCAAGATGCTGATTAAACAGCATCATTACAACACAGGTGTGCCTTGGGATGGTCACAATCAAAAGTCACTCTATAATGTGCAGTTTGATCACATAGCACAATGACACGGATGTCGCAAGTCATGAGGGAGCGTGTTGTTGGCATGCTGACTGCAGAAATGTCCACCAGAGCTGCTGCCCATGAACTGAATATTCATTTCACTGCTTTAAGATGTCTCCCATGTCATTTCCATTAATTTGGCAGTACATCCAACCATCCTCACAACCACATAAGTTGGTTACAATGAGTGTTACAAACTACTATCAGGTCAAGACCCCAGGGAGGATGATAAGCATGCGTGATATGACAAATATACTTGATGTTGCGACTTGTTCCTTGTGGGATGTAAAATGCCAATATCACCAACACTGAGTATAAACGGTCACTTAGTTTTTTTAAGCCACCGGCAGACTCGCACCAGAGTTTCAGTTCACTCACTCTCTCCTGTGTTTTTTCTCTTACAGACACACATGAAGATTCACAAATAAGATAGACTACACACACTCCTCCACCCATCCAGACCATTTACCCCCAAGGGACAGTGAATGAGCAGTGTGCTTCTCATCTGCTGGGCTCCAGACCATTACTATGTAGTCGCGTTTTGCAACCAACTGAGACGTGCAAAAATCATTAATATATGTACTGGACAGCTGTTAGTTTATTTTCAGCTTACAGTGAATAAATTATCAGGTTTAACAGTACCAAGGTGACGGTTTAACTCCATGAGATTAATGATAGCGTGAGCAGAGGAAGCAGGGGATTTTCTACCTGCAGGGCTCCAGACCATGACTATTTAGTTACATTTTGTGACCATGGAGCACCAACGTGACTTGCAAATACTATTAATATATTACTTGGAAAGCTCACAGTGAATAAATCCTCATGTTTAAAGGCACAGTGGCAACAGTTTAACTTTGTGCTAACTGCTAACAAATACTGTTGACCGAAGCTTCAAGTTCACAACAAAAACATCAACACTTCCAGCCTGAGACACGCTGGATGCTTCAAAATAAAAGCACCAGTGGTTCCGCTTTGATTTATTTATACCCACAGCCTGGTGTCGTAAAGCCGGCAATTACCACATGCATTTGTTTTGGAGAGCAAGAGGATTAACTAACGCCAGGTCAGTCCAAGTAAATAGTGGAAACAGCAAAATTACTCAGTAAATTCTCCTGTCGTGTTTCTGTTCTGATCTAATCTAATCTGTTGTGTATTTTTGAGCTATTAAGGCTACCGTAGTAGTGTGAGCCTCAAGTTATTCTGGGTAATGTAGTAACCATTGTTGTGCTACTGGAAACAATGAGAAGCAGCCGTGTACGCTCGGTGTAAGGAGGAATAAACAGTTAACAAGTCATCTGCTGAGTCCGCATTATTATGTGAAAAGAATACTCTGACGATTTGGGAGTTATGCCCTTTCTCTATCATTTTCATATTGAGACAGCGGTTAGCATGGCACTGTCAGTACATCTTGCGTGGAGGGATACACCGGTGAGCAACAGCTGCAGCTGGCTCTGGGACAGGTACGCTAGGTCACTCTGTAAAAGCAAACAAAGAGACGGCACGGATGATATTACTCACCCGACTGAAAGCTGTCCATCAGCTCCTGCAGGCCTGGAGCGTTTTTTCCAGTTCATCTTAGGAACATTAAAAAAAGTTTCAATCACGCCAGGATTAGTGATTGCTGCAAAGTTTTCATTCCTTGTGATGCACTCTCTGCAGCGGTTTTCCTCCTGATGATATATCTCCCCAACGATGGCAGCACCGAATCCCACTATGTGCAGGAAAATAGTAGCGGAGGATTCAGCCTCTCTCATCTCTGCTCAGCATCAACACATGGAGTTCCTCATCTGTATGCTCCGGCTCAAACAGGTATGGGTCTGGATCTGTGTCCGCCACAAGAAACTCTTCAAAATCATGTTCAAAGTCGTCCATTGCAGCTGCTAAAATCCGGAGATATCGCTAGGCTAAATAAACAGCTGAGTTTTGTTTACAAGCTACGTCTGTGCCTGCTCACCGGTGTATCCCTCCGCAGATCACAGCGCAGGACGTACTGACCCGCGCTCAAGCTAACGCACAAAAATATGGAGTTAGATTTGTGTCTTTATTACATGCGAGAAAATAAATGATATGAATAAAAAAAAATGTTTGAGAGAAAAAAATATTTGGGAGAAAACGTTTTCACACTGATAAAAAATAATATACTAAATATAGACTAAAAAAAGTTTTGAGAGAAAGTATTTTGTCATAGAATATAAAAAAATAATAATTTCAGATTTAAAAAATGATTTCCGTGAGAAAAAAAAACTCTATCTCAAAAACCTTTTTTTACTCTCAAATATTATTTTTTTGCTATCAGTGTAAAAACATTTTCTGTCAAAAAAATTGTTTCTCTCAAAACATTTTTCTTCTCTCTCTCAAAACCTAAGTCTTTGCTCTCGTGTCAGGATTTTGCTTTCGCTGCAAAAATAATGTCATGGGCGGGGCCACGTTCCTATTGGCTAGTCTCAATTGAATTGACAGCTGGGTGAGGATCGTCTTGGGAGTCGAATTCAACTGAATCATTTATCATCTGTGTCATCATCTTACCCAAACAGTGGAGTCTCCGCTCCCAAATAACGCAGCACATCTATGCCGGTGAATCGACCATGGTGGATAAATGAATAAATTGCAATACTTGATGATTTCACCTTTCTGTACATTTTGTATATAAATTCATTAAATAATTATGCTTGTAAATGTCTATTTGCATCACGTTTATAACGGAAAACACTTTACTTGATCAATTTACATTATGCCCCTAAAGTTCTTTGTGCACTCCTTACTTTTTCAACTTAGGAGCACATGTACTCCTTGGGAAAAAAGTTAGCATCAAGCCCTGGCTTTTTGTGGCGCTATCTTGTCAGGAAACGAATCAAAAGAAAGAAACTGCTTTTCGTGTTACCAGTGATGTCTTGGCAAAAGGCAACTGCTTTTCGTGGCACTATCCCAGAAGTGATTTCATGGGATAAACAACCACTTTTCATGGCACTATCCCAGCAAGAAATAAAATGACCCTGTAAAAAAACAAGCTGTTTGTAGCGCTATCTTGTCAGGAAATGCAGCAATGTCTCACTAAAAAAACAAGCACCTTTCAAGACACAATCCTGGCTGGAAATGCAGCAAATGACAGAGGCAGCTCACAAACTTTAGAAACACTGATATGATATACATATGAAACATACAAATGTAACATATCCATGGGTTGCAGAAACATCTAAATGCCAACGACTGGGCCTCACTAATGCTCTTGGAGCTGAATGGGAGCAAATCTCTGCAGCAGGTGCAACATCTGGTGGAGAGACTGAAACTAGAGGAACGGACACATATGGATGTAATGTTCTGGTGTCCTCATACTTTTGGCCACATAGTTATTCCTCTTTCCTCTCTGCTTCTCATTGTCTCTTTTCTTCCATTCCACAGACACTCCTTTTCTCCAAATGCTCTCTTCCACTTTCTCCCTCTTCTTTGTCCACTTCTCAGTCCCTTTCTTCTTTTTCAAAATTTTCTTTCTATTCTTTTCTTCCTGTCTCTGACTCGATCGCTCTCATTTATTCTTTAGTTTTCTCCTCTGTGCCACATCTCTCTCTCCCTCCCTCCCTCCCTCCCTCCTTCTCTCGTTCAGCCTCTCCATCTCTGTGAAAGGAGGTCCGTTACACAATTGTATCGAGGCTATTGGGGTCTTGGGTGCACAAAGACTGTATTCAAACCTCTGTGCTATTTTTCAGGAACTGGGCTCACTGCAGAATCGCACTTACCATCTGCTGTGTGTGTCTGACTGTGTGCATGTGTGCGTGCGCATATGTGTGTATAATGCGCCCTTTCTCACCTGAATAGTGATCCCATTCAAATCAACAGTGAACCGAAATCCGTCGGGTTCAAAACTTTTGAAACAATCACGATAGGAGAATTGTTTGACGTTCACAAAGAGCTTTTTTGTTCCACGAAGCCTCACCTTGATCTTAAACAAATCTCGTGTCTAACCTGCAGACCTCAAAAATAAAATGTTTCCTCAAGCTGTTGAGACCTCACAAACTGTGTTAAAACCTCTCGCGCGCACACACACACACACACACACACACACACACACACACACACACACACACACACAGAGCCATGTGGGTCTATTTGGGTCAGAGCTGAAATGAAAGTGTTGTCGCAGGAACGACAGTTACACCAACACAGATTCTCTCTCAGCGCTGCTCTCAGAGTGTGTGTGTGTGTGTGTGTGTGTGCATATATATATTTATATATATATACGAGTGTCTGTGTATGTCTGAGTGTGTATATAAGTGTGTGTTCGTGCTCCTGTCAGCTCCACTCCACTTGTCGGGCCACGTTTGGACAAGTGCGTCAGTGTTTCCCTCCTTTCTTGCTGTCATGTTTATTCTTGGCTGTATACCTTTATGTTTTAGCTGTCGCATTAACCTATATTAACACCATGAAGACTCCTCCTCATCAAAGCAGCCGCAGCCGTTTGAGTCTGTCACATCTAACTAGACTGAACGTGTTTTCCTTTACATTCCCTGCGCGCAGATGGGTCGCCGGAGCAAGATGCAAACTCCCCTGTGTAATGTCTCCGGGTTTGAAGCAGCGCAGAGCCGCATTAGGAGGCAGATCTGTGTTGGTGGTGCAGTGATGTTATATAATGTTCTTAGCGTTTTGTTTTAACCTCGGCGGGGCAGCAGATGGGTGCGGTTCAACACGCCAAGACAAACACACACACACACATACACACACGCCTGCTGCTTAAAGGGGCAATACGTCAGATTTTACCGCCTGTATTCTGTCGATCAGTGTCAACAGCAACAAACACTCTGCTTCACCCAAGTTGACCATTTCAAGTGTTTAGAGACTCAAGACAGCTACAAGTGAGCAACTGGCAGCACAACAGGTCTGAGCTTTAGGGCCTAAAATCTAATTTATACTTCTCTCGCAAAGATGCTCAGTGGTTGAAAGTACATTTACTCAAGTGCTGCACTTAGAGGGAAAATCTGCTGCCTTTTTAGTGTTGTTGTTCAATTGGTGCTGAC
The DNA here is from genome assembly GCA_026686955.1 of Epinephelus cyanopodus. Lineage (NCBI taxonomy): Eukaryota > Metazoa > Chordata > Actinopteri > Perciformes > Serranidae > Epinephelus > Epinephelus cyanopodus. Next base: position 7,505,693 of record CM048931.1, on the reverse strand, counting down.
AGTTGATGCAGTCAATTAGAGCAATAAAAATCCTCAGTGTGTGGGAGTTCAGTTGCTGCAAAATCTGTTGTTCTTTCTGCATCCAGCGCCACCATGTGACACAAAAGTAACATAATTGTACGGAGGAAGACCAGCGCTTATTCTCTTCGCTGGTGTTGCAAACTACCAACCCAGTCCCTTGAGTGAAATGTTGACGTTGTACTTGTTTAAATCACAGATACATTACATTTGTATGTGTCATAAATATCATATCAACATTTCTACAGTATATGAGCTGACTTTGTCATCAGGAAGGGGATGTTGATGGTGTAACACGTAGACAAGATGCCTGCAAAGCTGCGACGCAATGTTCAAGAACAACAAACTATAAATCCAATTGTTTTCTGCTGAGACATCACTGCATTTTTGCGGGGATAGTTCCACAAAAAGTGCTTGTTTTTACAGAGACATACCTGCATTTCCCTGTGTGATTCCTGCCAATATAGTGACACGAAAAGTGTTTTTTTTTTTACCACTGCCACACTTACCACTTTTTTTACCACTCCATTTACTATGGGGACAGTGCCATGGAAATCTTCTTTTTTTATTCCCAAGATATTGCTGCGATTTCTGCTGGGATAGTGCCACAAAAAACAGGTATTTTAAGCCAAAATATGATCTTTTTCTAACCATAACCAGGTGGTTTTGTGCCTAACATAACCACAAGAAAGAAAGAAAGAAACGTTGGTTTTAAAGTATCCACAACATAATTATGTACAAATGTAATGTATCCGGATTGTGTTGATACTACCTAGATTACCAACAGCACAACTATGAAGGCAGAGATGTTATGGACAAGGACACACTTTACAGTGTTTTTTTTCCCCACTGTGTCATGGCTGACTCAGATATTCAGCTGTATTTATTCGAGCCAGAGTAATGGCCGAAGAGATGCAGTGGAGAATGGTAAAGGTCATAGCTGCAAAGGAGGATATGGCCGACAGGGACCCTCTAGAACCTGAGGTGCTGAGAGCCTCTGCTAAAAATTGTCCTCTGATACCAACAGAAACTGAATCATTCTGCTGCAATACATTTCATTGTAGGTGGGTTTTGTTGGATGCTGTCACTATCGCCAACCCAGAGAGAGCCAATTTGGTCATAAGTATGCATTAAAGTTTTACTCCTCACTTGGACAGAGGTGTGCTGTAGAGCTTGTTCACTATGGCAAAGAGACTGGAAACAAAATCAAGACCAGCCGGGCAGAGAGGGCAGATAATCAGTGAGTATTTTTGTCACTTGACACTATGTTTTGTTTTGTTTTTTACCATGTTTGTGATTTTTTTGGGTGTCAGAAGCTCAAGCACAATGCATCCTGGTACATGCAGGCACTGCTCTACAAGCAGGACAACTTGGCTTTCTCAGTCAATACAGAACACAGGAATGTATTGCTTCAGTTGAGTAATTTACCATCAACACTGATTGGATATCCACATAAAAGCAAATCTTCTCTTTAAACTACAGTTTTGAGGTACATAATGGTGGAAGAAGTACTAAGATTACTCAAGTAAAAATACAAATACCATGGACTGGATACTCCATTACAAAAATAAGTCCTGAATTTAAAATCTTATTTAAAGGTGGAGCGTATAGGATTTGCTGTAATATTGGCAAACACGGATTGTAAAATAATTCATTATTGTGTTTTCATTAGTTCAGAATGAACTGTACATTTCTACATAGAGAGTATGTCCTCGTCCATTCAGTCCACCATGTTGCACTGCCATTTTTGTACAGTAGCCCATTAAGGGCAAACTAAACTTTGGTTATAGAAAGGGCCTTTTACGTGTTTATTTAACCTGAAAGCCACCGTAGGCTCACCATATGGAGGGGTGATTGTAGGGGTGTTCAGTCGATATGCAATATGCAACCTCACCAGTAGATCCCACTAAATCCTACACACTGCTCCTTTAAATAAAAGTACAGTATTTTTGTCTGATTGTATTTGAGGTCACCGTAAACAGATATGAATCTACTTGTTGAATCAAGGCGCAAACATGCTGATTATGTGACAAATTTTGTGAAAAACATGCCTTTACATCAAGGGTTTATGACTGCAATTCATTCATACAAAGGACAGAAGAAAAGGAGTTCAGTATGGAGAAAGACAACAGAAAAAGGTGGTGCACCATCAATCAGAGGCTGAGCTGAGCAAACACACACACGATTGGTGGGTATGCTGCCAAAAGCGATGGCTAGTATCTGCACAGTTACTACACTGGCAAACCAGAAAACGTGTTTTTTAAGGTCACAGTGATCTTGGCCTTTGACCACCAAAATCCAATCTAAGTGGACATTTGTACCAAATTTGAAGAAATTCACTCAGAGCATTCCTGAGATATTGCGTTCACAAGAATAAGGCTGGCAAATGGAGGAAAAGACACCCCAAAAACATAATAGCTCTGGCAATGGCTATCACCAACCTGGAGCCATAAAAAACTAAAAATTCTTACAACAAACACAAGTGGAAATCTTGATCTGATCACAGCTTTAGTTTTAGTCAATACAACTCCTGTATGTTATTCAAATACTTCACTCTGAGATTCATGTAACAACTTCACCTCTAGAGTCAGGAGCAAGACTGGAAAGACCCTGAAATCCCAAAAATAGTGCGTCAGACACAACAATTAAAAAGCAAACATTTTGTTTCTGACTCTTGTTCCTGCTTGTTAAATGTTTTCCCTCTCTGACACTGACTGGCTGTAAGTCAACATTTCGAAACTGTGCATCAAAAGCTGGTTTCATTCAAAACAAGGCCCAAATAGTTTGAAGGAGACACTTGAGCTCTGAACGAAACAACAGGAACAAAAGGTGCAGGTGCTTTCAGACAAACAGCCTCCACACAACTTCCCAGTGCACAGACTTATATGGAGAAAAAGAAGTCTGCAGTCCAACACAACAGTTTGGTAAAAACACAATAAGCTTGTTTTTACCTTAAAGTAGTGTTGGATCGTTGCAATGCTTGGTGGTCAGAATCCTTTGCAGCATTTTTGTCCTGAAGGCTGAGAGGACAAAAAAGAGAAGAAAAAAACAATTAGTTTGTACTGTGAAACTCACATGTAAACATGAATTTTGCTCATCTACTTGTAATTCTATGTTTGATTTTTACTGTGATGGTTGTATTTTTTTGTTTGGGTTGTCTGTATCTCATCATTTAAGTCCAATACAGCCCAATAGGAGAGGAAAACATACAATAAATATATCATTTAGTCTGCTACAACACTTAATAAGTCATTTAACTGAAAAACAATCAGACTGGTTTAGACCATTAATCATTTAGATTATTTTTGAAGCATAAAAAACAAATTCAACCCATTTGCCTGACGGATACATTGCATTTCTAATTTATTTTGTGGGAAATACGTTGAAACATTATGTTTCAATAATGTTGTGGTTAACATGTGGTTAGGTTTAGGCACAAAATACTTAAGATACCTTGGAGGCATAATTACAGCAGGAAACACAGCAACATCTCACTGAAACCAAACGCTTTTTGTGACACACACAATCATGGCTGGAAATGCTGCTATGTCTTACTAAAAACAACAGCTTTTCATGGCACTATTTCCACGAACAAAACAACAATGGGTCACTCAAAACACCAATTTTTGGTGCCTACAAATCATCCTCTCCACCTCTGACAACATAACTTTAGAAGCCGCGATATGATTTGTATGAAACATACAAATGTAATACATCTGTGGTCTGCAGAAATGTACAATGTCAAACATTCCCTGATTCCAGCTTTTAAATTGTGAAGATTTCCTACTTTTTCGTGTCTCATGTGATAACACACATCATATCCTGGATGTTTGACGGTGTCACCTTCAGCTTTAGGGAGCTGTGAGACATATTTCCTCACATTGTAGTGACCAAACAAAGAATAATATTAATTAACATTAAGTTTTAGAGGTGTTCCTGTTTTTCTGGTCACTCCACATGCGATTACATTTGCTTTAAACTCCAAAAACAATAAAACAAAGTAAAATATGACACAAACTGTATTATAATGATTTTAAAGGACATAAGTTGAGCCATTGATCTCCATCAGAGACACACTTGAAGTCACTGATGAAGCAACATAAAACAAACCGTAGAAGACGTGTGTTTTCAAAGAGTAGTTTGATCAGAGCAGAAAGACACTTAAACCAAATCCCCAAATATAGAGAAGTGACTGCTGAGGTATGGGACACATAATCCTGTAAAACCTCGAAAATCAGCAAGTTCAGCACACAGCAGAGTAAATATGTGTGTGCGTGTCTGTACTCCTGTGTGTGTGTTTTCTTTTTTTGGTGTTTCTGACACCTTCTGCAGCGCCGCAGCCTGTCAGATGTCTCGTCTTCAGATACTCTGACAGATTGGGATGTTAAGACTGTGATTTCAGCCCGGTTACATCAACCCTCCCCCTCCTCCACCCCTCTACGCTCCGCACCAACCGAAAAAAATCAGCGGCAGCCATTTAAGATGTTGTCAAAGGAAATTACAGCGTGTCCTCGAAGCGCTAAGGATATCTCCCCCACATCCTCCCTCCTCCCCCTCCTCCCCTGGCTCACCTGGGGAGGAGCTGAGGGAGCTACAGGAAGAGGTCAGATGATGTTTCTCAGTTCACGTTACTGTACTTTCAAATCAATTCACATTTGTCTCACACTGACAAAAATGTGTCTGTCTATTCCTGGAAACCTGCGATGAAAAGCTTTGTGATGGTGTTTTAAATGACTTTGACAGAGGAGGGTGGAGGTCGGGTTGATTCATCTCACTGACCTGTTCACACACACACTGTTAGAATTTGTCATCAATTTGATGGAGGTGAGAAACACAGAGTTTTTTTCCCGACTCTAACAAGAATATAGGTGTGTACTTCAATCTCTCTTTACTTAAATCTCTTTAGATTGTTAACAAGCAGGCTGCAGCCAGCGGTGGAATGTAACCAAGTACATTTACTCAAGTACTTCAGTACAAACTGGAGGTACATCTCAGAGGTACGCATTGTACATTTTACTCCAACACATTTTTGTAACAGCTTTAATTGCTTTTCAGATTACAATTATTTCCCTTCCTGTGCAGTGAAAACAACACGCTGTAATTCCTGGGACGTCAAACACCAACACATTCTCATTCCAACTCATCAAATATCACCGCTATGTCAGCGTATGTTGTTTGGATGTTCAGGATGGTGTGTCAGTTTATGCTTATTACATGCATTGAATCTTTTCAAATACATTTTTGCTTTTACAGAAAATGTGCAGTTTCTGCTGGTAACATGCATATAGCCTCTTCCAAAATTAATTTACAACATCATTAAGGCACTTTACACTAAACGCTTTTATTTCCTTATGTTTAGAAAACAATTGCACGTGGTTAGGTTGAGAGAAAAACATCATGTTTGGTTTCAAATTCACACAGGAAATGAGCAGCATGCTCCCAGGGGAAAGTCCAGGGTTTGTTGGACCCATTCACCTCCACTCCCTTCTGCCCTATACAGACTTTTGCGCTCGTCAAGTTGCAGTATTTGCTGGTGGCGTTACAAACTGCTGCCGCTTGGTAATCATCATACCACAGCGAAAGGTGCCTCTGTGCATCTGTGTTTGATGCTGACTTCATATGACACAGTGGCGCTATTAGACAAGTTCAACGGCCTCAATGGCTGACGTGCCTGGTGCTTATCATACAGCTGTAAAATGTGGCTCCAAGTGTTGGTGTTAAGGCCCTGGCACTTCAAGCTGACTGTCAGTTAAGACTGTGCAATTAATTGTCTGGTGATAGCGATTACGATTTTGAGGTCAAACGATTTCACAATTAATGAAACGAGTTTTGGTCACGGACACCTGAAGATGTTATTTTGCCTTCTAAGGAAGCCGCGCATGCGCAATACTGTCTCTTCCCCTCCTCTCTATTCACTCCACGAGCGTCAAGTAGGTGAACTAGAAATAATGCGACAGGCAGGTGATCGCGGTTACAAACGACTGCGGACCTCTCGCTCGCCCCCCTTTCTGACCCGTCACGCCAGGGCCACACCGCCCACGGAAGCGCTGCGAATAGCCTCGAAGCGAAGCCACTTTCCTTTTGGCACAAATGTTAACCGATTGTGTCATCCGCACCGTGGCCAGCTTGCGCCCTGCAGCGATCAATTTGGTGTCTGATCTATTTTCTGCGCGAGCTGCGAGCAAATGTGTCAAGCCGGGTGACGGAGACAACAGCTGGGAGCAGAACCGCTTGTCGACCAGCGTGGAGAAATGCGCGACTGATGTGAACGGAAGTGCTCCGGCTCACGCAAGAATTTCGGTGCGCTTCGCAGCGCTTCCGCGGGCAGTGTGGCCCTGATATTATGCAGTGCGTTCAGTGCAGCGGCCCAGGCCAACGCCCAATCGCAAAGAGGACAGCTGCGGTGGTGGGTTTTTTTTCTACACAATCGAATATCAATTTTCACATTTGAGGGTCCATTTTATTTTCAAATTCGAATTTAAATTCTAATTTAGAGTATTCGTTGACGGCCCTAGTGTGTGTGTGTGTGTGTGTGTGTGTGTGTGCACATCAGTGCCAAACTCCGCTGTGTGCGATACAGGGAGCAGAGGAGAAATGTAAACGCATGACCATGTAGAGACAAAAAATTACATGCCATCATGTAAACAATATAAGTCATCACGTGTGCCACATAATCGTTTGCATAATTGCGATTTCAATTTTGATCAAAATAATCGTGATTATGAGTTTTTCCATGATGTTTAATGCTTCATTAGCTGACTGAAATTCCATCTCCCGAGTTGCAGCCAACTCTTTGCTCTCTTCCTGGGAAAAAACAGTCCACAGTGGCGCTGAGCTAGGGGAGGGGACGGCTAATGTTAGCAGCTAATTCTGGTCTCATTTGTGGTCTGATAAACAAAAAGAGAGAGTAGGGCAAGACAGGGGCTGAGCAAACAAATTGTGTGCAACTTTATAATGAAATAAGATTAATTATATCAATGTAAGGGAAACATTGGTTTACTGTATGAGTGCATGCATAACCCATGGTCATCTGGTGGGAGGGGCTTACGACGGAGGCGAGAGCTGCAGGAGGCTGTATTTTTTAAATAACGTTTTTTTGTTTGTTTGTTTGTTTTTCAGCCTACGTCAGCTTTAAGCCTAAGCCTATATGCTTTAGGAGATCATGAGCAGTAATGTTAAATATACAATATTCAACACAAACCACTACCTCTATCCTTAAAATATCCTTTTTTGTTTTTAAGTAAGCATGCAGCAGTTCTTCAGACAGAGTACACAGTAGAAAAATGAAATAATTGGAGAATGATTTAATGCAGAAAAAAGTTTCTACTACTGTACTAGAATAAATTCAGAAGAAGAACTCAGTTTCCATTGTTGATGCAGTGAGCACTGACATGAAGAAGCTGATGAAAGCAACAGAAAATAAAACTGTAGTTTGAGTGTTCGTCTTTTGGAGATATGGATGTTAAATACAACCAATGCCTTCAGAGAGAAAAACAGATACCTGGGACACATCAAAAAATCAAAACCCCACCCATGTAAGACATTCTACATTATTACTGTCTTACCACAGAAGAAGAGGAGGAGGAGGTGGAAGAGGGGCAGCAGCAAGATAAACAGTCGATTGCACCATCAGCAGCACTCCTCACGGTTTGATTTCTGACAGGGGACAAAACATTATTACTGTGGTGGGTTATTTAATGTGCACGCTAATAGAAAACACACACACATGAGAGGAAATTCATTAAAGACTGGTTACTATGAGCTCCTAAATACAGCTGTGATATTAAAGAGACTAAATTAGAGCGCAGATGTCTGTGTGTTAAATGTAACTTTCAGATTTTTCTTTACGAACAACTGTTTGATCGTGATTTCAAAAGCAACATATACTCACACTCAGCTTTCACTTTGGTGACAGCTGATCAAAATAGTGAGACGCTGATGAATCAGAAAAACATCTCCACCAACAACTGGTTCAGCGATCGATGCTTAGCAGAGTAACCCCGACTCTTTATCACAGCTTTGATCCGTGTTGGCATGCTCAGACAATACCTGATCAATACTGTATTACAGCTGAATCAGGTGAGCTGCTGGTGAAGTTTAACAAGCAGGCTGCAGATACTTGAAGAAAGAAAGAAGTCCTGACAAAGAAAACGACACGCATTACTGGAAAAAATGTGAGATTGTCTTCATTCTTTTGTATAAAGTTCTGACCTTGACTACTACAATAACATGTTCTTGTACCAACTCCAGATGAGATTGTCAAGAACTTACAAGAATGTAAAAATTAAGACTTAAAGATATTTTTCTTATAAACTACTGAAAACTTGCAATGTCTAGAGTGAGAACAACACCTCTTCCACACACACTATTAAAAGTTTGTAATGCCGTGCCAAAAAAAGCCAGAGTTTTCCGTCATAAAAAATGTCTCTCTTTTAACCTGGTTAGATCACCATGGCAACTCATGCAGCAGACCCTAACCTGGTCTGGACCAGATTTTGTTCATAGTTTTGGCTTGAAATTGGCTAAAAAAAAAAGCCCCTTTCATCATGCTTTTGAGTAGCACCACACTACAGTCAATATTTAATCTATGAGCAATACAGATTGTCAGCTAAGGGAATAAATTATCAATGCGCTGTGTCCAACTTGTTAAGCCGTAACCATATAAATAGAATAACAGCCATTCTATTTCTATGGCTGTAACGTTACATACAGTACAGCAGTTACAGTAGCGTTTATTCTGTTCTATTCTATTCTCACATCGCATTTTCTGTTACACAGGAATCTACAGTACATCAGTGATGCAGAAAATCTGAGTATTGTTTTCTTTTATTTGTAAGGTTGTTAGTGCTCTCACTGAACTACTGACTATGTTTGTGTCTCTGGTCGATCTGTCCAGGCTTGCTCTAAAAGAAGCTCTCTATAAAATCATAGGTAGCATACAGTTCACTAAAATATTAATCAGGATGACATTTATAAGTATAAGAAATTAGATGTAATTCCCTCAACCCACCATAACATTACCACTTTGGATTAGGTTTTATGCTTGGTCCTGACTTGCTTAAGTCTGTTTAACACTGCTGGTACATTGCAGCTGATAGATCACTGATTAGAAAATTGATTAGTCTATTTGTATTCATCACAGATAATAGTAGGGGTGGGAATTATGAGAGGATCCATGATACAATATTATCACGAAACTTAAAGCCCCTACAAGGAATTTTCATTTTGAGTTGATTTTGGCGACCCTGTGGACAAAAGCAGTAGTGTTTTGCCGGAATGAAGCCTACATTTCCCATGAGCTCTAGTGCGTATTGTCATAAAGACGCTTATCTGGCTCACACATGTGTTTGTTTTGGGGATCAATGAAACAATAAGACGGTAAAACTTTGCCCCATCTTCACCTCTCTCGTAAACGCAGCGGTCAGCTGATAAGGCTGAAGGACTGTTTGGCGAGCACTTCTACACGACTTCTTGGACTGAGTATGGAGCGGTGCCTCGCCTCTTTATTTCTCGGCACTCGCTGGACCCTGTCGACGCCTGGCTGGTACCTGTCATCGGCCCGGATGAGGTATTCCAGCCCCGCGGCCCCTGCTCTCCTCGTCCCCGCTGCCGCAGGGTGAATCTGCGCAACCTGGGGCCTCTGTGTGTGGCTCCCCAGACAGCTAACGCCATGGACCCGCCGGCTCCTGCCAGGATTGGGCTGGTAAATGCTAGATCGCTAGCGAACAAAATGTTTATCCTGAAGGATTTCCTGACTTCCTGAGGATTGGATTTTCTCTGTGTGACTGAGACGTGGCTGACTGTTGGTGAGTCCAGTGCTTTCACAGAACTTTTACCCGATGATTGCTGCTATTTTAACTCCCCGCAGACGTCGGGTCGAGGAGGAGGAATAGTGACTATTTATAAGAGTCACTATAAATGTAAGCAGCTGGGTAAGTGTGCCGTCTGAGTGCCGTAAATCGTTTCATCCTGGAAGCAACCTGGGGCGGACCCAGAGACAGTTTCCTAAAGGTATGGATATACACTATATACAGAAATAGCTTATCTTCACACCAATGGTCTCATTTGCTGTTGTAGGTCACGCACAGACATCAGCAGAAAGGAGAGACTTTTGCATATCCAGTTAAAAGTTCCTTGTTGTATTCACAATACAATATTAATTTGTATTTGTGATCTTAATAATATATATAATAAAAAAAAAACATACTTGTGATGAAATACACACGAATAGTAATATTAATGCAAGCACTCCTTTCTCACCTTAATTGAGGCAACCATGTTGCTTTTTACTGCAATACTATTTAATATATTCAAAGGCAGATGTAGGCAGCACACAATCTATTTTAAGTGTCAAATAATGCGCTGAACTTGTAACTGGACTTGTACAATGGGAACACGCACAGAGCCTGGAGCCTGGATTATCAAAGCAAGTTGGTCACCACCTTTGTGGTACAGCTTACCTCTGACTGAAGACTTTAAGGTTTGTCGAGCCAGCTCAGGCAAAGAGAGCCTGGGTCTGTTGAACTGGCTTTGTGATACAGCCTTCTGGTCCAGATGGCTGAAGAGCTGCAGCAATTAATAGATTAGTTTTCAACTATTAATTAAATAAATCCCCAGCCCAGCTTATTTGATAATCAAGTCATCAGTTCAAGTAATTTATTTAAGAACAAAAGTCAAACTTCCCTGATTCCAGCAACGGAAATGTCAGTATTTTGGAGTCTAAATGTCTTTGAGTTGAGGACAAAACAAGATATTTCAGAACGTAATATCGGGCATTGGGAAACAGTGATCAACATTTTTCACCAGTTTCTGACCTTTTACAGACCAAACAGTTAATTGATTTATCCAGAAAACAATCGGCAGATTAATCAACAATAACGATTTATCCTTAGTTGCAGGCCTACATTACATGACTGAACTACTGCATTTGTCTCTGATGCTTTTAGGTTGTACAAAGTCCTCTTTCCAATACTTTGTATGAAGGGTTTGTTTTGTACATGGATAACAAAACACTGTACAATGGTTCAACTGGAAATCAGTTGTCACTGGTAAAAGACACTTAAAGTGTGCAGATTTAAAGATCCAGGATTTAGGTTGATATATTTGCAAAAATGGAATGAGTGTGTTTTCTTTAGTGTTTAACCACCTGACAAAAAGAACTGTTGTGTTTTTGTAACCTTAGACTGAGCCATTTATATCTACACAGGGAGTGCATCCACAGAAGCATCTACACAGATTGCCATGTTGCACCATTATGTTTCTACAGTAGCCCAGAGCAGACAAAACAAACACTGGCTATAGATCGGGACATTCATGTTTTTGTGTTGGTCACTGTAGTTAGCAGAGAGCAGAAGTTATCACATGAAAAAATATATGAGCACACATTAGCAGGTGCTGGGAAAACATGCTGCTACGTGCCGAACAGCATCGGAGAAACACTGATTTGTAACATGAAACTGCTTTCTTAGTGTTGTTACAGATTTACATCAGCTTGTTGGCTTGTTTTGGAGAGAAAGGGACCTCTGTGGATATTTGAGCTCCTGGTAAAAACCTCCTGAACAATGAACACTCAAGGAATTCTAACCAAGAGAAATTTCAGTCACAGCTAGACACCACTAAAGCCCCCTAAATTTTACACAATAGACCTTTAACTAGGAACAGGTTTCAGTGTAAATTGCACAATAATGTTTATATCAAGCTGGAACCAAAGGGCAACAGCAAAGCTATTCTAACTTTTTCACAGCGTTTTAAATATAAAGCCTATTAATGTAGCAGGAGCACGTTGTGTCTCTGTGTATAATCATGCTGCATTTTTTGGCAATGAAGCTAAATTCATTTTTAAGATGCAGACCCTCATTAGTCAGACTGTTTAAGGTTCTGTAGGCACATTCAGAGCATTAATACAGCAGGGGCTTGTATCACAAAGCGAGATCAACCTTTCCTGGGTTACCCAGACCTATCCTAGGTTGACTAACCCTAACAACGGCAATCAGGATTATCGGTATCTTGATGCTGGATATCAACTCGGTAACTCAACCCAGGGTTGCTTTATCAAAAGCTGTGAACGCGCACGCAGCGGATCAATCACAATCATGAGAGAAGTGCAGTGTCACAGAGCGTCCTCACAGAGCGCCGTATGTGAGGAAAAACAAAGTATTTCTCGTGAGGATCAGAGATTAATTCTGCTAAAATATGAGGAGAAGAAAAGCAACATTACAGAAAAGGCCAACACCGTGGCAGCTGCAGGAGGAGGAAACATGCGTAGCAATGCATAACAGGATGAGTAATGTTTAGTTTTAGTTTAGATTAGTTTATTTGCACATAATGTTAAAAACAGACAGTATAAAATTTACAAGGCTAAAAAAAGAAAAGTGCCAGAGAGGTTAGAAAGCCACTCAAAGCTTATCAAAGAAATTCCCCTGTTGTTGCTTTCTTTTCTTTTTTTAATGTTCAAAATAAACTTTCAGATCAAAATCGACCAAATGAATTAAACTTCCCGTCATGACTGGGCTGCATTTCTGTCAGCTGAGTCATTTATTTCCGAACAGCTGATTGGCCAGTGGGTGGTGCTTTTCACAGGATCAGATTCAACCCTGAACTTACCTGCTCCGGAGCAGGATAGCTGTTCAGAGTAAGTTACCATGGTGATCTACCCCGATAAGAACTGAACCGGCTTCGTGAGACCGAAAACTCAGGGTTAACCCTGAAGTTACCTCGCTAAGACATTGATCCTGCTAAGTGATACAGGCCCCTGGTGTCCTGAGCAGAGATCGAAGTTGCTACCTTTCCTGTGTTGTGTCTCACTGGCTAAGGGTTGCCGCTCGGACGGAGAACAGCTTCCATCCTCCGGTTCCCTCTTGGTTAATACCTGTAAAAACTTGCTGTACGCGCTGAATTTCGCTCAGAGCCCCCTTTTTAATCGAATAACCACTAAATTTATCCATTGACACATTCACTTATTGCTAATATCCAACTTTAATTGGCCATGTTTGTCGTGTCCACATTACCTGCAGGTCCGGGGTCCGAACTGTCAGAAGTGGGAGCTTGTAATGTTGTTCATAGTGGAGGGGTCTCGGACTGTACCATGTTGAGGTGATTACAGGGGGGGCACCATTGTTTTACATACTTTCATTAAAGGCTAAGTTCGGTTTTTTGACACCTGGGCCTTATTTTTAGGAATAAATACGCTCGTAGACTCACCCAGACGATTTTGGTGGAGCTCGGAGCCGTTTTCGAGCAATTTAGATCCATCCGACGGCGTTTTCTCTCATGCCATAGAAGCGGACGGGGCCAGACATCGAAGCCCCTAAATTAGACATTATCTGCTGCGAAACTCGCTCATTTCACCTACATTTTATAAATGAATGGCCAGTGTTATCACCATGTCCGCTCAACTTCCTTGTTATGGTCATCCGGGGCTTTACAAGGATGGGTCACTTTTGGTGACGTCATAGACGTGCGCCGCAGGAGCGCAGCTGAGTTCCGCCGGCGCTAGGCTAGGCTATACAGCTACACGGGTACAAACATGGTTTGTCATTGCGTTTTTCCACTTTGTCCAAACAAAATGACTAGGTGGACAAAGTTCACATTCCACAGGCTTCCTTTGAAAAACCCGGAGTTACTAAAGCTCTGCTTGTTGTCCTGAAAATGGACCCGAATATTCCTATGGAAGAACTGAGGAGGGTCAGTCACCGGGTCTGCAGCGCTCACTTCGCTCCAGAAGACTTCATTACGAAGACGACAAAGATAAAAGGCCAGGAAGCTCAGCGTCAGTACCTCAGGAGGAATGCCATCCCGATTGTTTCAGAGGGCAAAACAGACGCAGCGGAGGTAATGCATTTCTTTTGAAGATGTAATAATATTGGTCGATAACCAGTGCACGTCGGCCAGCGTATAAAGCTCCTTATATAAAATGAATAGCTATCTTCACGACCTATGTCTGAGCAGGAGTAGCCTTCTAAAAATACATTCCTGCAAAAGAATACTGCACTGTAACGCAATATAATTTACTCTAGTCCATGCTAGTTTTTGAAAAACTAACTCGCAATGCATATGATATGGTTATTCTCTGCAGGCAATAAATTGTGGCTCGAGCTGCAATCACCGCGGGTCTGCATTGTTAGCGCACACTTACAAGTAGTCATATGCTTTCTCCAAAACTAATTGTCAGTTGTTTCGACCGTTATTTATTTATAAAGCAAACACTCATAGAAAATATACCCTTTTTGCATTTGTATGGGCTACTTACTCTATCGAAAGTTGTCCGTTCGGTCCTGCTGGCTTCGGCTGCGTCTGCCAGTTGACTCTCGGGACATGAAAAAAAATCTCTACCACAGCCCGGTTTGTCATGGCAGAAAAATCTTCCAGTGTAGTGAGACACGTATTTTGGGGGGCATCAATACGTGTTTCCTCTGGTCTCAAGTCCCACTCTGAGCAGCAAAGGCTCTCTTCTGTTGTCTGTGGCGTGCAGTGTTCACAACAACAACACCAGTTAGCCCCCATTCGTGGACGTGCAGTGGTCGCTTGTTCTCTGGCCAGCTGTTCGGCTCTTTCCCTCTGCATCCTCCTTTCAAATAGCTCCTTGTCGGTGTATTCTGGCTCAAAACGGTACGGGCATCCATCATACTCAGAGTCGTCATCAGACACGTCTACATCGGATAAATATTCCGTCATGTTGCACAAAAATAGCTGTGTAGCTGTATAGCCTAGCCTAGCGCCGGCGGAACTCAGCTGCGCTCCTGCGGCGCACGTCTATGACGTCACCAAAAGTTACCCATCCTTGTAAAGCCCCGGATGACCATAACAAGGAAGTTGAGCTGACACGGTGATAACACTGGCCATTCATTTATAAAATGTAGGTGAAATGAGCGAGTTTCGCAGCAGATAATGTCTAATTTAGGGGCTTCGATGTCTGGCCCCGTCCGCTTCTATGGCATGAGAGAAGACGCCGTCGGATGGATCTAAATTGCTCGAAAAACGGCTCCGAGCTCCACCAAAATCGTCTGGGTGAGTCTACGAGCGTATTTATTCCTAAAAATAAGGCCCAGGTGTCAAAAACCGAACTTAGCCTTTAAATGGGTAATGTCAACCTGACACTTTTGTGTCAAAGTGTCTGATGTGAACTGCAATTTTCAAATTGGTCAGATATTTAGTGGAACCACTGTAGTCAGCAGTGGCCAAACAGGCTGTGATGTAATCCCCACAGGCAAATGAGCACAATTTACACAATTTACCTCCACTAGTTTGTGTATTTGCCACTGACAGGCTTAGATTGTTAATATAAATGTTTTACATTATGGAAAGGCTCTCCACGGAAATAGACCTTATTTTTTAGAGAGTAAGATCCTTGTTGTGTAAACATAAGCACCTCTGAAATTGCTTTCAACAAACACACCAGCCTTCATCTAATTAAACAGTAATGTTAGTGTGTATAGAGCCAGCATGTTTTTACATCTACTGGATGAATTAAGGGTTTATTTCAACCAAACCAGAGTTGGTGATCGTTGGAACAGTGGAAAGACGAACAACTACGGTTTTTGTAAGTTTTATTTGGTCTCTGTTGACTTTGAATGAGGTGTGTTTTACAATGATATAATTATTGTTTATTTAAATAAAGTATGATGTGTTTAACGAGAGCAATGCTCAACCAGCTTCATCAGCCACTTAGATAAAAAAACATAGGAAAATAGGATCCAGGTCAAAGTAAGATTTTGAATGCTGGACTTACTTACTTGTGGTATTTTTACCCTGTGGTGATGGTACTTTTACTTGAGTAGAGGATCCTACTTCCTCCACTACTGACACGCTGTTTATTTATTTATTTAATATTTTCAGTTCTCTATTAAAACGTCTTTTTGTGTTTAGTGCATCAGTTAAAAGGTGCAGAAATCAAACCTGCAGTATTTAACGTTTGTTGACTTCATCACACCAGCTCCCCTTCACAATAAAAGTCCTCCTCTGTTCATGCCACAGCTGTTTGTTGTAAAACTTGCTCAGAGTGTGGAGCTGCAAATGGGACTCAAACCTACAGCCTTCGTGCTATCAGCTGATTGAGCTGCAGCTGCTTCACCAGCAGCTTTTCACTCTTTACACTGTTGTTGGGTTTCAAATAGCCTTTCAGAGGTAGAGATGTGACTTGATCCCATCACCTCTAAACCTATCTACTTTGCTGATTGAGCCATTGAGTCTTCATGTGCGAGAGCTTTTTCAAGCCCTTTTCCTTTAGATGCCGTCTCTTGATTGTCAAAAGCAAAAAAAGCGTTGTGTCAAATCAAAAAAAAGGGAAAAAACCTGCCACAACTGAGTGCAGCTGCGTACCGCAGTGAGCTAATGCTCTGCACAGCCTCAACACTCTTCTCTTAAAGCTTTTCAGTATTTCCACTACATGTATGCTTTTTCAAAACACACTTGCAAATTAGGAATTTGAAAGGAAACTTGAACCTGTGACCTCAAGTTCTTCATGCAAGCTTTTTGCCCATTCAGCCACTGAGTCTAATTATTCTCTGATATTTTTTCCTTCTTTGGATGCAGGCACTTAAAAATACAACCAGACATTTATAAAGGATTGGATTCAAGCTCATCATGAATTAGGGAACAGCCTTTTCCTTTCATGCCAGTGAATTGAAGGATGCTTCAGCTTGTCTGAGATTTCCAGGCGTCTGTTGTAAAATAAAAACCTTCTCACCTGGAGGGGCTCACAGACACAACGTCTGGGGTTTTGACAAGGTGCTGATCTGCTTCAGTTATGAGGCCTGATGGTGTCCCCTCGCTTTAGATTAATGAAACATAACAGCTTACATGTGATGCACCAGCAAGATGGCAAACAGAAATGGTTGATTCAGCTCTGTTTGGATTTATTTTTTATGATCCCCACCATCAACTATCACTTTTGACATATGTATATTCTCAATGGCACCTTACCATTAATGTTATGTACATTTGGTTTTCCTTAATGATCACCTTTTTTGTTTATATTTTGTCATATTTGCACCCTGTCTCTATGGTTTGTGCTGCAACTGCTGCACAACAATTTTATCTTATCTTTATGTGGATTAAGTAACACATACTGTAAAATACAGCCCAGTCACCTGAAGAAAATGTTGTCATTAAATGTTTCTGCAAGCCATGGATATTTACATTTGCATGTTTTATAAGTATCATATCAGCAATAACAAAGGGGTCCATGAACGGCTCCCGGCGGCGTATTTCTGCCTTGATGGTGTGCCGCAACCGGCTCTGGGTCAGCTGGGAAAGGCTTGAGGCAGAGCAGGCTCACGGCTTATGTGTTTGTCACTTTCTTTTTCATTTTAACCCACACCATGATCTTTTCCTGACCCTAACCAAGTGGTTTTTGTGCTTAAACCTAACCAGACCTTAACCATGGGACATTATGATGATTTCGGAACAACAGGACTTCGGAACAATGGGTTTAATATGGTCGGAACAATGGGATGTCGGACCAATGGGCAGTTCCCTTACAAAGTCACGTAGTATATGAGCTGACTTTGTCATCTGGACGTGGAGGAGACGGTGGATGGTACGTCACCAAATTGAGATACCTGCCAAGCTGCAGATCACTGTAAGAGACCAACAAACAATGGTTGTCATTGCTGTGTTTCCAGTGGCTTTTGAGCCACCAAACATGGGTTTTTCAGTGACTTGTCTTGATTCTTACCGGGACATTGCTGCGTTTCCAGCTGCTTTTTAGCTACCAAGCATGGGTGTTTTCGGCCCATCCTCATTCCAAACTGGCAAACACCACTGCTTTGTCAGGGCTCTGGGCATTAGATACCAACACACAAAGGCAGCTTTCGTGCTGGTATTATACGCACCATGTAGGGGCAGTTGTTGATGCAACAGCCACCAACCACAGCCATCAAAAACCAGATACCAGTGGGCATCCATTTTAAGTACTGATGCATAAAGGCACCTTTTTGTGGCATTATAAAACTCATCGGTGTCAGTTCATAACGCTGCTGGTAATGGCATAGTATAAGGAGCTAGAATGTCATTGTAGGGCGGGTCGGAGGGGAGGTGGATGGGTTCAGCAAACCTTGGACTTTAAGATGGGAGCCTGCTTCTCACTTTCTGTGTGAATGTTGATCCAAACCTGATTTCTTTTTTGAAACCTAACCATGTGTTTTTGTTCCTTTAACCTAACCATGTGCTTTCGCAAGGAAATAAATATGAAAAAGACTGTATGTACTTAACAAGCAGATTTCATTTTAAAAAGACACATGGTATGTAACAAACATAAATTAAGGACCATCCAACAGCATCAATAACAGACACTGGAGGTTACTTTGCGTATCATGTAGATGTGAAAGTCCACAGACAAACAGCAATATTTAACAAGTTGGGATGAGAACACGTTGATGTTTTTTAGGGACCCGCCACTGTGTTTCCACTGGATGATAGTGCCATAAGAAGTGTTCTTTACTGAGACATTACTGGGTTTTTTGTCAAAACAGAGCCATGAAAAACAGTTGTTTCTTAGAAGGGAATTGCTGCGTTTCCAGCAACCTTTTAGCCACCACGTGTGGTTGTTCTTTAGTGAGCTGTGGCCGTGTTTCCACAGGGCACAGTGCCTCAAAAGTGGTTGTTCTTAACCAAGACATTGCTCAGGTTCAAGCAGGGATTGTGCCATCAAAACCAACTCAGTTGTTCAGGTTGGCATCACTAACAAAAGAGCCGTCCTTTCACGTTGGCATGATACGTGGCTGAGTGGCGAGGGGAAAACTTGGTGGTATAACAATGAAAGTTAAGGGAGAAGAAGTCCAAATAGGGCGTTCGGGAGGGGTGGATGGGTCCAACAACCACTGACTTATACCCGAGAGGCCGGTGTTTGCTTCTCATTCGTAAAGCCAAACCCTGTTCTTTTTTCCTAAACCCAACCATTTGTGTGTTGAAGGAAAAAACGTCAAGTCACAGTGTTGAGTGTTTTGAAAACAGTCAGTGCATGTAACAGATAGCATCCTAGAACGTCCACAACCAACACAACCAGAGTACCTCGCACATGATATCTCAACTTGGAAAGTCCATGACTAAATGTTAATGTGACGAGGTCAGAGTGAGAATGTGTTGACAAAACTGTTTTTTTGTTTTTTTTTAAACAAACCATGCTCTTTTCCAAACCATGACCAAGTGGTTTTTGTGTCTAATCCCAATCACATGCCACAGGGCTATTGACACTAAAGATTCAACCTTAGCATACATAATAATGTACAAATGTAACATGTTTGTGGTTTCCAGAAACATGCAATGCCGAAATTTATTCTGGCAATTGGACTGTGAAATGAGGCAGAATCTATGGCCTGAGAGTGTTGAATTTTTTGCAGCCCCTCAGATATTGAGCTCCACATTAGAAACTGGATTATTGTAGCATCTTGTTTGAGTATGGTGATAGTGATCTTGAGTTATAACTATAAACTGTTTAGCTAAGACTGTTCCTCACATTGAACACACCACAATAATATCACAGTGACATGACACTTGAGCTACAATCACAGTACAGTCACATGTATCAGGACTGAATGACAGGAATATTATTCCAGAATTTGATTTACAAGACTTCAAAAAATTCATCCAAATTGATATTTTATACTTTCAACAACCTTTCAGGTGAGTGAAAACAGGGAACGCTTTTAAAAAGCAGTCACCATCATGTCTGTGGTTTGGTCCCCTATGTACAGCATAATGTGAAGTAAAGTGTAAGACAAAGACCAAAAAGTAAAGTGTTAGTTCACCCAAATCATAAAACACATTTTCCTCCCTTACTTGAAGGATTATCCAGCCTTACAGATGGCTAATTTTTATTTGCCCAGGTTTTAAGATATCAGTTCCTAATGGGGTTAAAAGGTCATTAAAATAACTTCTCAGTCACATGATAAAGACAGATTTTGGTGAATAAGGAATGATGTAACATTTGAGGGATAAAACCTGGTACCTGGCAACCAGCAACGCAACAAGAGGAAATATAGGTCACCGTCCAAAAATACAAACAGGACTAATGTCTCACCAAAACTACTTTATCAACAAACAGTCGCCTGATGCTTTTCTCCCTAAGGACCCCAAATTTAATTTCACTGACCATGCTGTTTCTAGAAAGGTTGGATAAATAGAGCTTCATACTGTATATGAAGCCTTGTTGTATATTTTAGAAGCTTATGGAGGTGAACAACACATCGATGTCCCACCTTCTGTTTGCACTGTGACATTTCCAAACCTTACCTGAAGGCAGGATAGGAAAAGAGAAATCTTTGCTCAGAGGTCAAAGAGAGGAAAACAGATACCTGTGTTGGATCAGAGGCTGCAGAGTGATTACTGCTGAATCACTGTGTGATTACTAGAACAGCAGTCAAACTCACTGCTTTCTCTCCACCAAGGTGTTGTGAAAGGTTATGATCCTGATGCAACCTATAAGAATACTCTTAAGATCCAGATCAGACAAGTAGCATGCCAAACTAAAACAGGGAACACAATGCCGGGCGCATGACTTCCATGTCCTGCACGAACTAAAGCAAAGCTTCATTGATTTCTGCAAGATTGCAAAATCTATATGCCATCTAAATAATATAACTAAAGACACATTTTATGGACTATGATTAATAATATTTACCGCGTCCTTTAAACATATTGTGAACCAACTTTTGTCAGAGGTGTGACAATCATATTTATTTATGGGTTTATCTTGATACAAGAAATCTACAATAAGAAGAATTTTCCCATTATGTCTCATGGCTCAGGATTTACAAGACAAATGTCCATCACTTAAATGTCTACACGATGCCATTGACACCAAAACCTAATCAGTTCATCCAGTGGTTCCATTTTTATGGTGCTTTTGTTTTGGCAGTGTTCAGTGACATCGATATGTAGCCACAGTTGCCACTAATGACCACAGAAAGCTACCCTTCCGTCAAATTTCATTAAAATCAGTTGAGTAGTTTTTTGAGTTGCATGAACAAATGAAAATGGTAAAGCTTCTTTTTTTTGAAGCCACCACTTAGAACAGCATGGGCTAAGGATGCGCACTTAATTAATTTAATCTCTTTTCTATTTGTCGTGCTGAAAGCCCCCCTGTCCTCCGTCACAATTACCCTCCAGAGCAGCTCAGCGGGTTTTATATCATCCATTTGCTACCTAACCATGTAGAGAAAGTGGTTGGTGGTCTTTCTGGTGGACGCTGTAACGATTGTTCTTCTGGCTCTGGCCATTACTGTCCCATTAGGGTAACTGCTAATGAGTGCCAATGAGCTCCTGTGATGCTGTCCCAACACTGTTATCACAGAAAACTATGCTGCAAAACAAAACAATATTTTTAAATATATATTTTTTTTATGGATTTTAGCATTTCATAAACTAGAATTACTGCCTCTCAGTCATATGCCTTCAAAAACCAGTCAAGTTGCAGTTACAGTTTATATGTCTGTCCAGACTCATGTGTAGCCATGACAGCAGGGACAAACTTTTAAAAATGGATGTTGCTGCAAAGAAGCTACAAATTCTAAAACATGGATGCTTTACACACATCTTCAACCCAGCAGCACCACCCACAGTTTCAAGATCAGTGTCACCAATTCAGTATCTGGCCAAATGTCTCTGCTTCTGATAAATGAAAAACCATTATGATGTCAAAGTGAAGATGACCATGACCATTACGGATATAAAGTGTCATCACTTCATTATTTTATCCTTTAGACATTTGTGTGAAATTTTGTCATAATTAGCGCATGAATTCTTGAGTTATAGCCACAAACATGTTTTGTGAGGTCACAGTGACCTTTCATTTTTGACCAACAGATTCTATTAAGTTTATCATTGAATCGCTAAATCTGAGGAAATTCCCTCAAGGCCCTCTTGAGATATTGTGTTTGTGAGAGTGAGTTGCGAGGTCACAGTGACCTTGGCCTTTGACCCCTGACCACCAAAATCGAATCAATTTATCGCTGAGTTAAAGTGAATGTTTGTGCCAAATTTGAAGAAATTCCCTTAAAGGCGTTGTATGTAAGAATGTGGCCAAAACAGTTACTGCACTCAAATTCAAAATACTGCCATGAGTCGTGTGTTCAAAACATAAACATGATTTACGGACTGTAAAAATGTTTTTTAAATGCGAATATTCTGGCTGTACTGTTGTTGTCAGTGAGATCAGTATGTTATATGAACATTATTCCTTAGTCTCTGTGACATTTTAGGAGGATTTTACAACTATTTGCTTTAGATTTCTTACATGTAGCTCCTTTAAGGTTGTCTTGAGATATTGTGTTGGCAAGAATGAGTTGTGAGGTCACAGCAGGGACGGACTGGACCCGTTTTTTTAGTCTGGACACTCAGGCATCCAGGCCACTGGCTATCCAGGCCACGTCAGACCGGGGGTGGGGGGGGTGCAATCGTAACGCCGGACGGGGGGGGTACATTAAAATCCACCCTGATTAAAAGTGTTCATGGTCATCAATGGTTTGTGTCTGTTTCACAGTTTCACAGCGCGTACGTCTCTGTGCAGTAGCGAGTGAGGGGGCGTGTACTAGAAGAAGTGTTGTCCGCCTGGCAACAGCGGGCCATTGGCTGCATTGTATTTATTGCCAGCACATGGCCTGCAAGCCCTGGCTTCTTATTGGCCCGGATGGCAGCCATACAGGCCAATAAGGAGCCAGGCCATCTGGAAATCGACAGACTAAACAGATGGGCCAGTCCGTGAGTGGGTCACAGTGACCTTGACCTTTGACCTCTGACAACCAAAATCTAATTACGTTACCATCAAACTAAAGTGAATGCTTGTGCCAAATTTGAGGAAATTCCTTCAAGGCATTCTTAAGATATTGCATTCACGAGAATGTGATAGATGGACAACCTGAAAACACAGTGCCTCTGGCGGCAGCTGTTGCCAATGTGGAGGCATAAAAAAATGCTGTATTGAGACAAAAAGAAAGTACTGATAGAAGGAAGAAAATAGAATGGGAAAATTAAAAATGCAGTAAAAAATAAATAAATAGAAACCCTCCTGTTTTAAACAATCTTGGTGGCCATTCCAGCATAGACTTCAGAGTTTTACAAGGTGCACCTGAATGCAACATAAAGTCCCTGCCGGCTAGGGGTTGCTAATAACTGGCCAAGTCAGTAGCCAATACAGTGGGTTGCTAGATTATGCATGAGTTACCACCTTTGTCAAATGAGTAGTCAGCTTCTCATTTCCTGCTGCTGCCTTTCAGTCACCTTGCAATGAGCTAGCTTAGCATAGCATGCCTCACAGTGTGTCTCACTGGAGTAGGATGTTTTGTTTTGGGCTTCGTATACTCAATACGAATACATGTATTATTGCACCCCTAATATTAAGCAATAAAAACTGATGTTGCAGCACTCGTTTTACTCACATAGTTCAGAAAAGGTATCACAGTATTGGCTAAGAGGGTGTTTACATGGCATGCATTTCAAATCAAGGAGGAACTTTAAAGGTTCACCATGGACCAAATTGAACAATTTTTATGAAGAAGTGAGAAATATTAACATTTTAAAAAGCTTTGGAAACATTTCAAGCTGATCTCAAGAGGTTTAAACTTACAGTGGACAGTCGTTGGGGATTGTTTTTTTTTCCCTTTCATGAATCTTTGTTTTTTTTAATGCAGGCAGATGACTCAATATCTGCTCAATATTAATGAGCAGTTGTTTTTTGTTCAAAGCTGTAGTTAGTTCTGGCTTGACTGACCCAGAGTGCATTCAGGGTCACAATCTGTGGTTTAGGAAATGATGTCAGCTCCCCAACAACATGCAGTAGGGTCCCAGTATATGTATGTGTGTGTTTTATGTGTTTTGCATGACCTCTTGCTGTCGTCACGACAGATTCCCCAGAGGCCTCATGGATCTAAAGAGCATCTTTGTTTCAGAAGTTTCTGTCAGTGAAGCCCTACGACGTCACGCTGTACAGAAAATCAGTAAAACCACAGGTTTGTTTTTCACTGCTTGCTGCACTGCAAAAAAAGAGAAAAAAAGTTATTTACCACCGTGTTAGTTTGAAGTAACTGAGCAGCAGAAGTGATAATTGACTGTGTTTTTAATTCAACTTGTTTCAGGTTTAAATTAAGCGTCGACATCTTGTGATCAGGCTGCTCACACTCGATCTAAAATACACCCCACTTCACCGAAAAATGAATTCCTGAAAGGATTTGTGATGCAATTAAAAAAGGGAAATGAGTTCTGCCTCCGTGCAGTGTTTGAATTTTTTTGTTTAAAAGGAGTTTTATGTAAAACACTCAAATGACACAAAACGCTGCTGCAACAAAAAGAGGCAACACTTCACTGACTGAGACATGTTTAATAGACATCATTTAAAGACATCCCTCCGCTTTCAGACACCTTCCATTAATTATTCTATAAACTTCTATTAGTTTTAATATTTTTCCACAGCAAATTTACAGCTGGATTCTGGGGAAATCAATTATATAGGAAACTTTTAAAGCCTCCTGTGCAGATTTTTATGTGATTATATCATCTTTCAAAGTATTTGATAATGAGTTTTTGTTCATAGAAGAATGAGAAAATGTTTCAAGATTACTTTGTTACACCTGTCCAGACACTACAGGTGAAAAACCAACATGTTCTCTTCCCTAGCCATCACATATTGCTGCTTTGTCAGTGGACTTTCACATCTACATCTGCATCTGCATCTGCATCACGTGCTAGGTATCCTCCTGCATCTGCTGTTGACATTCCTGGACGTTGCAACCAAAACCGGGATGTCAACAAAAGCATGTGATTAGGATAAGAAAAAAACATGATGGTTTAGCTCACCAGTCATACGGGAAGCAATACCAGGCTAATGGGTGAAAGCTAGCTAGAAAACTTTATGCCTTCTTTAACCTCTGTAAACCGGAAATCCTAAGAGGATTTCTGTTACCTTACTGTCCAGCTGTTTCCAGTCTTTATGCTAAGCTAAGCAGCTGCTAGTGGTAGCATCATAGTTACTGTAGAGATATGTTTGTGGTGTTGATCCACTTATCAAATTCTAAGCAAAAAATAGTGAGTTATTCTTAAAATGTGAAAAAGTTAAAAAGCACTTATCCAAGCTAGTAATCTGAAAAGAGTAGAATTAGAGTTAATAAATTTAGATTGTCCGTTATAGTTACTGGTTATCAGTATGAGTGAAGTCAAATATTTTACTCCACTCATATCAAGCATCAACACCATCTGAAAATGGACGTTAATACTTCATTAAGTATTGTATTATGAACACTGCAGCCTCAAAAACATATTACACTGTTACATTTGTAATATCCTCACTATCTGTAAAAAAAATCACTGGCTGGGTAAAAAGAAATAGGAATGCAATTGCAAATTAACCTCTTGGCTCTTTGGCGGAAAAGCAGAGCACAGTGTGGGTCAACTGGAGGCTGCTTAAAGGCTAGAGGATAGAGCCAGGTGGCTGAAAGTAAAGCCAGGGCCTATGGAGCGTGCTGGGGGTTTTACTTGGGCTGGAGGGACTGCCACAGCAGGTGAGAGGAAAGCCGAGGCCTGCAGAGCATGTTGGAAGCTGCACATCCAGGGGTGTGTGGATTCCTGTATTCCCTCTGGTTCTCCAAAATGCTCTCCAGGCCCTGGATCTCCTCTCGCCTTCAGGACGCCCCTCGTGCTCTGCTCCTCCACCAGAGAACCAGAGGGAGGGCAGGAGGTCAGTGAGGTTTGTGCCAGGGGATGTGGAGCTGTGGACTGTGCTGTGGAGGGGGGGAGATTTGACATTGACACTGACATTTACATTTTGCAGGTGAAGGCCTGACACTTTAGGCCCCTGGGCCTGTGCCCAGTAGGCTTGTTTAGTAGTCCACACATGGGTCAGGGGTGTATCAGGGATTTGAGGACGTTCATGGCTTAGCCTGGACCTCTGTTCGGGCTTCCGGAGGATCCTCCCCCTGACACTTTTTTTTAAAAAAAACAAGGTCTGTCTTGATACTTTTTTTTTTAGAGCACTTGGACGTTATTTACATTTGAAGCACAAAAAAACCCAGTGTAAAGCGATGAATATTCATTTTGAATTACAAAATCTTGAAAGGGCCAATTGTCACCCTGGCCCATGGGCAGAAATTTGAGTATCACTGCTCTTCATGTTACATCAGAGCAACTGTAACATATTACAATTTACCCCTAGGGAATAGCAAAGTATTTCTGATTCTGAAACAACTGTTGCAGGTGGAGCAGTAAGTAATCTGCATATGTAAAATAAGTGGAGTACCCCTTTATAAAATATAAATGTATAGAAAGAGCACTGACGTTAAAAAATTGTTATTATCTTTTTTAAAATCGCCAAACTTTCCTAAAATCCAGTTAAAATCTGTTGGCGTTCCATCCAGAGAAAACTCACATGTTTGTTTTTTTTTACTGTTAAATTTGTTTACTTGCAATCACAAGACAGTTACCATGTGACCTCTACACAACAAGCTTTTATCCTGACGTCCAAAAATAACCATTTGATAATCACGAGAAAACTGCTAATTTATTTAATATTGTCACAACAAAGAATAATCCAGTGACACAACAAGCTGTCAGACCAGTCTCTCTTTAACAATCATGAAACAAGTTAAAACTGGTATTTTTATCAGTGCAGAGCATGTGTGGCTTAACATTTATCATCAGATAAACTCAGGCTGTGGATTTCAATACATCTCAGTGTTAGTTGTATCTGACAACTTGCCTGCAGGCCTGTAAACACTGCAGTCATGAAAGCAGCAGGACAACGGCTCGTTTGTCGACTCTACTCGTCAAATGAGGACAAGGCGTCCTCGTGCTGCCTCTGACATTTCTTCTCCTCCTGTGGCGTTGTATCTGGGTCGATGAAGGTCGATGGAGGTCGAATGTGATTTCAGATACCGAGTGAAGAGACGGAGGCCGTAATTTTGCATCTGGCTGCTATACCAGACGCTACACGCTGACCTAGTTGTCAGTTCGTCTGGATACGTCTCTTCCTACAAAACAAAAACCTCCCAGAACAAACGGCAAGGTCCTCAGATCAGCCTCTGTGGCCTGAATTTAATCCCCTCTACCTTTTCCTCTTGTGCTCAATCAAATTTGCTCCTTTTCTAACAAAAACATCACAACCACATCCTCTGAATCCTCGTATTGTCTCTTTCAGGTAAAAAATGCTCTCTGTGCTGCTGGTTCTTGGGAAAGTTGCTAATTTGCTAGTTTTAGTCAATGACACAAATAAAAAGACGTAAGTGAAGACATGATAAAGAGGAAGATAATAGGTGAAAATTTACAAGCCGAGTTGCCGTGATAAAATGTTAGCATTGTATGTATCTAAAAAAAACCCCACAGATATATTTGTGCGTTTCTTATGTATCATATCAACATTTCTAAAGTCACTTGGTTTTTTTTTAGATTACAATATGATATGGGTTGAGTTTCTCATCACAAGGTGGAGGGGATGGTGGATGGTGTAACATTTCCAGTCATGTTTTTACCAACAAAACCAGGTATTTTTAATGAGACATCGGGCCTTTCCAGCAATGTTTGTGGTGACCAAATTGGGTAGTTTTTACAAGATATCATGACATTTACAGCCCTATTTGTCTTGACAAAGCCAAATATTTTACTAAAACGTCAGGACATTTTCAGCTGAGTTTGTGGCTACAAACCTCAGTAGTTTTTACGAGATGTCAGCACATTTCCAGCTGTGCTTGTGGTGACAAAACCAAGTATTAGACTTCAGGGCAATTCCAGCTGTGTTTGAGTCAACATGTAGAGACATTTCCAGCTATGCTTGTTGCATCAAAACAAGATTATTTTGGTGAGACATAGGGGCATTTCCAGCCCTGTTTGTAGTGACCAAACCATGTATTTTAAGCCAAAACATGATGTTTTCCTAACCCAAACAACAAGGCTTTTCTGCCTTGACCTAATCACAAGTTAATCGCAGCAAAACATAGAACTGAAAATTCAAAGTTTTGACATATCTACTACATATGAAACATAGAAATGTTATATATCCATGGTTGCAGAAACATACAATGCCAATGTTTTTTTGGTGAACAGGTGTGAAAAACATCAATAAAATCCCAAAATTCTACTGTGATCATTTTTTGGCTTTTGTTTTATCAGTGGAAACAAGAAGAGGATGTGTGGAGGGAGACTGAGATAGCATTAAATGATACTAGGATGCCTCATGCAGGATCAAGAGGCCACAAATGTTCTCTTTCTTTTATTATCTATTTTGTTGTTTACTGGGAGTTTCCTCAGAGAACAAACTCAAACCAACTTTGGTCCTTTAAAGAGTAAAACAAAAAACTACATAACATGAGGGAGCAAGATCTGAAACTAATCTACATTTTTTGTTGGCACTTAATAAAGTTATAAGTTATTAATAGTCAAAACCAGAGGAAAGATAAATGGTGTAGCAGTTGTGTTGACATGCTCCTGTCTGAAATATTTGGTGAACAAACTGTTCAGATCCGGTTCTACTTGTCAGTTGACAGGCAATTGGAGTATACCTGGAGCATATTTATAACACCACACATGCTCATTAAAATAAATTAGTCAACAGTTGGAACCAAGAGGTCTTACA
This sequence comes from Epinephelus cyanopodus, assembly GCA_026686955.1. NCBI lineage: Eukaryota > Metazoa > Chordata > Actinopteri > Perciformes > Serranidae > Epinephelus > Epinephelus cyanopodus. The sequence continues at coordinate 7,477,126 of CM048931.1, read as the reverse complement.
GCCATACCGCCAGCCTTTGTTCTGAGTTAACTCTGGGTGTGGATTTATCATCTCTCTGCCAAGAGGAAGTTATTAACCATTTTAAACTGTCAGAAAGCTGAACTCGGTAACACCAGATCCTCCTCTGCTGTTTTGGTTGAACCAGGCGTCTCCAAACCTGCTGGGCTGGTGCAGTTTCATGATGTCATCCGGCAGGATTTCCAAATATTTCATCTCTCACTGCAGTTTTGGAGCCACAAACCTTCCTCTTGCATCTGGAGGAAAAGAAAAATAACTTATTTAGTATAAATAATCCTGTATAAACTGATTTAAAATACATTTTTTCTCGGTGACACATGCGAGCTTGTTGGCATACTGACATAAGCTTTTTAGGTCAAACCACAGAGCTGGTAGGATGGCTGTAGACTTTAGGTCTTGTCATGCTTCATTAAAAGCATAGCTGCAAATTAAAGCAACAATAGATGTAAAACACACAGAGACAATACATCTGTACTTGTCCTTTAAACTCAATAAAAAATAAAAGCTAACCAAAAAAAAAGACACCTGGTACATTCAAGAACAGTTAGAACAAGAGGCTGCACTGCAACGTGCAAATCACTCCTTCTCGTGGCTGCCTGCGCTTTCCCTGTCCTCGCAACTGCAACTTGTATTCTCTTCATTGCCACAGCTGTACACAATTTAAAAACTACAACACCCATAATTCATGTAGGAACTGCTGCAGCCAGTGTGCAGCCAGCGGGAGCTGCAGGGCGACTTAACCACCATGATCAGTTTTTAATGTTTTATCAGGCAAAAACTACTCCAGACTCTGCTCTAGTGTCATTTTCCGGACAATCAGGGCAGGAATCGGGATTCTGGACAGCTGTTTGGATTTCAGGACTGTCCTGAAGGTAAATGAGGTTTATGACCATGAATCCCAAAAAGAAGTATAAAACTTGTGGTAATGAGTTGGAATGAAGTTAGCTAAGAATGTATAACACAGTTTCGACCCAGGAGGACAAAAGTTGCCTGGTTGACAGTAAGGCTAAAGCTATAACTATATTAAACTCCTACAGGGCAACTATTTTACTTTTCTGGTTTTGTTGAAATAAAGTTGAGTTAATGTTACTTTCCAGCTATTTCTGCATTGATGGGACACAGAGTCTTGTATTTGCTGCCTGATCAGGTTTGATATGAGAGCTGAAGATGTTCACAGTGGGACTGAGACTGAAGAAAGCTTCATCAGACTTCACATCCCGTAACATTTCCACTTTCACTCTTAATTTTGGATTTTAGTTTGATTCAATTAAAGTTTAGTGGAGGAACAATGAAACACTGAGCCAAAGGTACTTCATGAAGAGCCTCGTGGGGAAAAAACAGGAAGCATGAACGTACTTGTGTCCCTTATTCTGTTGTTTGTACGATTAAAGTTATTCTGAGACGCAGTGGCCCTGTCCTCCTCTGTTCTGACAACAGTATTAAATTATGAGTTTATAAAAAGCTGCGTTTAATGACACAGTATACGTCTGAGGACTGAGCACGTCTTTGTTCCCTTCTCTATCCTACTGCTGTTACATGTAGAAGAAAAGAAGAAATGTCACCTGATTAATTTATTCTCTGCTGTGCTTCTTGTTTTTTTTTTTCTTTACCAAGTGATTTATTGTTTTATTATTTTCTTTTGTGTTAATTAACTAAACTAGAAATTTTAAAGTAAACACACCACTTTTACCTCAGTTGTTTGGATTTATTGTAGGTTGCCATAATACCTGCATCTGTAAAGCTCTAACCATAATCTCCTATTAAATGTATTCATTTCTCAGCTGTATATGTAGTCGACATGTTAGAACTCTTTATGTAGTGACAACACTGTGGTTATCGGGTAGTCAGGTTAATGATTATGGTTAGGAAAAGATCATATTTTGTCTTACAATGCCTGATTTGGTCACCACAAACATGGCGGAATATCTCCAAACCTCTCGTTAAGAAAATAGCCGGTTTTGTTGTTTGTCTCCTCCTGATGAGAAACTCAGCTCATGTACATGTTATCTAAACTGTGTCAATTTGATATGATCGTGGTTGGCAGAAACGCACTATGCCAACATTTTGTTCTGGTGACTGGTCTGAGTTTTTAACTGGTTATGAAACAGTTTCAATTTCATACTGATGCCTCTATATAACCTACATAAGCAAAGAAGACCATCAGCGAGAAGATTCCCCAACAAATTAAACAAAACAATTTACAGCACAGCGATTGGAAAAGCATGTGTTTACATTTTCTCAGAGCAAAATTGGCATTGATTCATATGTTGGCCACTCACAAAAGGAAGCAAGAGGAGATTTTTCTTTAAAGAATCGTATTTTTGATGCCATATTTTTGGTGATTGCTGACACTGGAGCACGATCAGGAAAGAGAAAAAAAAAAAAAATATTGACTGAAGAACAAAAAAACCTAAAAGGGACAGAAGCCCCTTTTACACTGCCTGTTCAAGGCAGGGATATTGCACTATTAAGCCACCTCACCTTGCTGTATATAAGCCACAATTGTGTGGGGGGTATGGAGTGGTCTCACCTTAAGGCCGCCACAAGAGGTAGTAACAACACTTAAACAGTATCTGCATTTACAGGACAGTGGGCAGGATGGGACGACACGCAGGTTGTTTTGACAACATGTTATGTGTGTGACCCGCTGGGGATTTAAAAAATAGCTGTTAGGAGTTAGCAGCTAACTTAGAGAAAAACAGCATCCCCAAATGTCCGCAAATTGGGAAAACAATGAGATTCTAGAGCTCCTTGCCCTCCGAGCAGAGGATGAGATTAGCTGCCACATTACACAGATGGTAAATGATTGTTATTGCCATGTTGATGCTGTTGTGTGCTGCCGACGTGCATGTTATATGTCACACTAGAAGCCAATGCTGTTGTGAGATGTGCATGCTGTCTTAAGTAACACACTGAAGTAGAATGATGTCTCTGATGTCATCAAATACTGGAGCTTGGACAGTGACTTCCGGTGTCAGACAGTGACAAAAAAAAAGCTTAACTTTCACATGGCCAATCACTTTCATTGTGCAGCAACGGCCGGTGGCATCAAGGGGATACGCAGCAAGACATAAGTTCAGGGGGCGAAAGTCCAAGTAAGGCAGGTAGGAGGGATGAAGGATGGGTCCAACAACCACCGACTTTCAGCTGGGAGGCTGGTGTTCACTTCCTGTAAGACTGTAAAGCCAAACTCTGATCTTTTTTCCAAAACCCAACCATGTGGATGTGTTGGCAAAACTGGACCATGTGTGATTGTTGTTGAAGGAAAAAAATGTCAATTCGTCAGGTTGTACCAATGTAGTGTCTTTATATTGAAAGAGGTTGTTTGCAAACTGTTGAAAACAGACAATGCATGTAACAGGCAGAAGTTGACACAAAAATAGCTCCATATGTCCTAGAATATCAACAATCAACGCACCAAGGGAACCTTGTCCATCATATCTATGTGTCATGGAAAGTCTGTGATCAAACATTGATATGTGACGAGGTTGGAGAGAGAATGTGTTGTTTGGTTCTATGTAAAAATGCAAAAGCAGAAAAAGGAAGTTTTTAGCACCTATAGTGTGTACCTCTGTGTAAAAAGGGCTAATGATGGGGCATAGGCAGAAACAGCCCAGCCACCAAAAGAAAATGTTGTTACTAAACCCCATTTCAAGACCAACAAAAAAATAAATAAAAACGCTTGTTTTTTTTTTTGTTTTTTTACTGTGGCATTGTTGCGTTTCCAGAGGGGATTATGGGTATTTTAAGCAAAACATGATCTTCTTCTCACCATAACCAAATGGTTTTTGTGCCTGACCTGAACCACATGTTAACCACAGTATTATTGAAACGTATACGTATATGTTGAAATGTATAGTTTCAACATATCCGCTTCATAACATTGTACAAATGTATATTTGTGGTTTGCAGGTATGTATAATGCCAAGATTTTTTCAGGCTATAGTAATGGTTGTTGGTTGCTCATTCAACAGTTGTGGAGGATTTGAAAGGATTTAAAACCACTCCTGAATTGGCTCTCTTCCTCTTAGCCAGGTATGCAATGTATCTATTTTATATATGAAATATATTGTGATACAAGGTTTTGCATCAATGAATTAATTTACGTTGGTGGCTTAAAGACAACTTACTTTGTTTTTTCATTCTTGTATTATAGTTCAGAGGTTCTTTTCTTTTTAAAAGTGAGTACAGTGGGTTGAAGCATTACACACACACACTAAGTCAGGGGTCACACACACCAGGAGCTAGCTGGGGTTCAGTTCCTGAAGCAGGAAAAAGAGTTGTTAATGAGAGAAAGTGGTCCTTTTTGTCTGTCTGTCTGTCTGTGAGCTTGTTATCACTTTCTGCTGTGAAGAAGAAGTGCTGGGCGACCTTGATGGCCAGTGTTGGGGGGGGGGCTACGTTCGTTTGATGTTACAATGAGTGTGAGTGTGTGTGTGTGTGTGTGTGTGTGTGTGTGTGAGGGCGAAACCAGGACAGTATGTGTGTGTGCTCATGTGTGTCTTTTCTGGCAGAGTGTCCAGTTTCTGCTCCACCTCAACCACACACACTCACATACATGCATGTTACCATTTTTATCTGTTTTATTCCAACACACACTCAACACTGACTCACTGTCTCTCTCTGAGTGGAGCAGCCAATTGGAAGACAGCTCACAGCTCCAAACCACCAATCAGAGCATAAAGGTATTCAGTACAGAAAAAATTCTCATCCTGCAGGTCCAAAGCTTCAGAACAAAATCCTGAAATCAGGATTACTTGTCCATACCCAATGAGTACAGCATACCGTACCATGACTTAGTCAAACCAAAAATTAGAAAAAACATTGGGCCACAGGGGGAGCCACAGCGATCGGTCGCATTTTAGCCATTTCTAAGCATTTTTCTGTTGTTATAGCGCCACCCAGTTGCCAATTAGAGTTAAATTTCTCCAGTCACCTTGAGGCTTCCTGTTCTACATATCTACCAAGTTTAGTAAAAATTGATATGGCGGTTAGGCCTAGATAAGAAATTAGCTCTCTAGCGCCCCCATTTTGTTTGATGGGGTCAATAATGGAGGGGTCCCCTCAGATTATGTGTGGTCATATGCCTACAAAGTTGCGTGGTGATGGGTGAAACCCTTGAGATGTTATACACCTTTATGTGATGAGCCATGCCCTCTGCAATATTCATTGCCTTATAGAAGCTCAGTTTTAGTAAGTTTTCAACTTTTGCCAAGAGGGAACTTTAGATATTGGTCCCTAGATTATGTTCACCAAGTTTCATGCAGATCGGTCGAACTTCATAGGAAGAGATTGATTTGAAATGTTTTTCAAAAAATTCAAGATGGCGGAAAATCTATATAACTGGAAGTTATGGGCTCTTGAGGCATATGTGTTCCTCATGAGGAGAGGCATCTCTGTGCAAAGTTTCATGTCTCTACGACATACAGGGCACGAGATATGCCCATTCAAAGTTTGCAATTTCAATCAGTTGCTATAGCGCCCCCCTTTGGCTAATTGATGTAATATTGCTTCATTCGCATCCTCCCATGACCCTCTACCACTGTGCCAAATTTCACATGGATTGACCAAGTCAGTGAGGAGAAAAACGTGGAACAGATACACAGACACACCCACAGACAGAGTTTTCATCATTATATAGAGGATATAGTAAGATAGTAAGAAATATGAAATCAAGGCCAAAACTAATTCCTCACATTAGTTTAGTACAGACAAAGTGAGAAATTCCTCAGTGCCTGGTCACACCTAAACCAGGGGAGTTTGGTGATGCAGTGAGCTGACCTGGCATGTATCCTATCCTATCTGACTAAGGAAAAACATGTTAATGCAGGTGTAAATGCAAACAGACCACATCCGGTGTTTCTTTACAATGTATTTTAAAAGAGATGCAGAATTTACTTTAGGAAAGGCAAAGGCCAAAATAACAAACAAACAAACCTAACAACTAACTGATCAAAAACAACAAAACTAACTAAAATAAACAGGACAAAAACAGCAAGATCAACAAAAGTGGCAGTTTATTGCCACAAACAACAAAAACTATTAACATGGCATATTATGCTACAAGCTACAATACATATCTTGGCATCAGATTATGTGGCTCATTTGGAGAAGAAAGTGATGAGTTCTGCCCCGCACAGCACTGCCGCCATCTTGGCACCTTATACAGTTAAGTGGCATAAGGAGCCAGTCATCAGGCAAACTCATGTTGGAGAGCTAGAAAAATTCCACACAATCAGGAGAATTAGGCCATCAGACACCAGGAATGCAGAAGCAGAGCTCGTGGTCAGGCACAGAAGGCTGAGGAGTTTACAGGGAGACAGGTGAAGCAAAAGAGTCTGAAGCTGAAAACTAACTGGCGCTGCCATGGCGTACAACACCCTGTCACATGCCCCTAGCACACACTAGAGGCATCGTGCTGCAGCTTGTCAGCAGACGACCACGCAAAGTTATTACCACTGTTACTGAAAGATCTGTACTTCCTTCACCTCTGCATTAGCTTAAAATCATGTGTGGAGAGATTTAACTTTGTATTTTTTTTTTTCCTTTTTCTTATAGTAACCTATTTATTAAAAACTAATGACATGGGTAGCCAGCCAGTCTCTAGAGCTGTGACTCGCCAGGCAATATCTTTCTGGCCATTGTCTTTATAATGATGGAATTGTGGGCCATGTAGCTCAGGATATTTCTTGACTTCAACAACAAGTCTCTCCTCATCCATTCCTTGTCACACAGTACACACAGAAGCAGCTACAGAGTAATCATCCATGGTGAGGAGAGGAGTCAAGCTGCCACAGGAGCAGAGAAAAAGAGCTGCTACAGGAGCCTCTATGTACAAGCAAGGAGCAAGTGGGGGACAAATGCATTTAATTCCAGGGCAGCAAGGCTAGAAGTAGTATAGTGATGTGAGGTGCTGTGGGAAAGTCCACTGTGTATTTGACCCATCCACATCTCCTACCACTCACCCTATATGGACTTTCTTTATATTACGGTATTTGCTGGCGGTGTTACAAAATGCAAGTGTGTATTGTACTGCTGTGAAAGGTGCCTCTGTGCATCAGTATCTCATGCCGACATCACTGACAAAGTACCATTATTTGATGAGTTGGGAGTGATTAACGGTTTGGCTGCAAAGTGCAGAGCAATGCTGATCATCTGGCTCATCTATCCACCTTATTCCTAGTCTCCATGATATGTGTGTTGTGGGCCCAACTTCTGGCTCTGAACCGGACTTGGCGTTTCCTAATGGTACGCTAATCCTCTTTCCTAGAGCGACTATAAAATAAAATATGTGGAACACACCATCTGGTACACCTTAGACAGGATGATGTGATGATACCTCTGTCATCTCTGACAGCATACTCAAAGCATTTGTTGTTTTCCTTTTTGAACAAGAGCATGAGTGATTAGCTTGCCTTGCTGAGGTACACATAACAGAGCCTGAACTAGTTTATGGTAAACATCTACTCTTTTTAAATGATGATTTATTAAGTCTCATGACTCATAAACAGACATTAACAAATTTGGCAAACATAATTCTGTAGTAATTTTAGCTCCCATTTAGACAACAACGATTTCAACTGAAAACGGTTAACTTTAGTTGCGTTTTGGCCCATTGTTTACACAACAGTGGCATTTTGGGTGCCTGAAAACGTTTTGAAAACGGGTTCCAGAGTGCAATTTTTTTGAAACGGCACTGTGTCCATTGTCATGTAAACTTGTAATATGCAGTTTCTCTGAAAACGGAGACTTTTCACACATGCGCGTTACGCATCCAGTCACTAGGCATGCACAAGAAAGTCGACCATCACAACAACAATGGCGGACTCCCGAGCTCTGCTTGTGCTGCTCACCCTATTGAATTTATCAGTGTTTCCCCATCATAGTGTAGGTTTACTGTAGCAACTCCACCTTTTCGTCCGTCCAGACAAACATTTGTGCAGTTGCCATTTTGTTTGTTTATACATCGCCGCTCTGTAGAAGCATAAGTGTCACACCGCCAACTACTGGCCTGGCATGTATACTGTATACTACTCTCTGTGTCCCTGAAAAGTGGAGATTTTTGGAGATACAAGGTTTTCCACTGATAACAAATACACACAATGGCAGTGTAATCGCATCATACACACACACACACACACACACACACACACACACACACACGCACGCTTGAATGTCCAGCATCAGGCTTTAGAGCCGTGGGGTGGGTTTTACCGGGGAGGTAAGAAGGGGACAGGGAGAAATTTGTATCCCCAACGCACCCGCCAGCCCCCCATCCCCGCCCCCAGGATCCCCAGCATCTGCCAAGAGCCTGACAATGAGTGTGTGCGAGAGAAAAAATGAGAGGAGTCAAGTGAGTAAGAGTGTGTTCATGATGTGAGACTGACAAAAATGGTAGCCTTAATGTGTGTGTGTGTGTGTGTGTGTGTGTGTGTGTGTGTGTGTGTGTGTGTGTGTGTGTGTGTATGTGTGTAGGCAAAAAAGAAGAATGTGAAAATGAGAAATGTGTGAATATGTGTGTGAAAGAGATGCAAAGTGTGACTGTGTGCAGTGTGTGTGCATGTGTGTATGCGTGTGTGAAAACAGAAAAAAAATGCGAAGAAAGATAGTTAATGTGAATGTGCATGTGTGTGTGTGTGTGTGTGTGTGTGTGTGTGTGTGTGTGTGTGTGTGTGTGCGCGTGCGCGCGCGCACGTGTGTGTGTGTGTGTGTGCTCTCTGCCCTTTTCCAGCTGTTGTTTCTTCTCTCTGCAGAGGAAGAACAAAACTACTGCAGCAAGAATAAAAAATAAAATTTAAAAAAAAAAAATCCCAAATGTGACATCAAAAACATAAATTTATCTCGTTTAGTAAAATAAAAACAACTTCACAATTCTTCCCTGAAGCACCCACACTATCGACTGGAAACCAAAAAAGTTTGTCTGGAGCCAGATGGTGTGCAACGTTTGGAGACAATACCAACTTGTAACACTGAAAATGTCCTAAATTGTTTGTGTTTTTACTCTTTCTCTCTCATTTATTTCTGGATAAGTCATATTTCACCACATGTTAATCAACTCAAAATCAAAACAGATCGCAGCACCAGAAAATAAATCAAAACATCCTTTTTTGTCCGAACATAAAACTTCATTTGTAAACTTAAAACAAAATCAGATGTAGTCATGAGCTCAAGAAAAGTTTGTCTCCAAATAACGTTTTGGCAACTGCAGCCAATTTCTCTGCTCAGTGTGCATAAAGTGTGATTTATGAACCCCACTCGCCTGGCAAAGTTGCAGTGCTGGAAGAAATATTTAGATCCTTTACTTAATTAAAAGTGCTAATACCACACTGTTAGAATGCTTAGTTACAATAAAAGTCCTACTCTGAAAATATTACGTCACTAAAAGTATGCAAGTATAATCTGTAAAATATAGTGAAAGCGTTTAAAGTATAGAAACTGTCACTGACAGCTGTCATACAACTGTATATGATCTCATTAGATGATACTGACTTGCGCAATCATGTAAAAGCAGGATTTTACTGTTGTTGCTGGTTGAGGTGGAGCTCATTTTGTACTATTAACTAATGATTATTTTCATTGTGGATTAATTGAGCGCAGCGTAAGTTCAGACAGGACACGATGTCGTGCTCAGCTCACATCAGTTGATCTCAAACAGCCAATCAGCTGAGTTAGGTTTAGGAAAAAACATCATGGTTTAGCTTTAAATAAGTATTTTTGTTAAAAATGTAACAATCAATATTCATTATTGCAAATATTCATTCAATATTACTTCGCTAGGGAAATGAGAAAATGCGAATAAGAGTTATGAAAATGCCTATTTTGATCGTAGGTTTCACTTTCTCCACAATTCATGTCCTCAACTGCGGTTGACAACTAAAGAATTCTGGGCTTTATCATAAGCTGAAAAATGGGCCCTATATGAGATTGTCCATGGGTTCCATAATGGCACCATGCCAGTTGCCCTCATAGATTTCCCCAGGTGAGCCCCACACGGGTAATGCTACGACAACCCGGGTACCAAGTGGGTGTGGCCCCATGATGGGCATTTTATCCTGGGCCCACTTGGGTAAAACCACTCATGTGGGCAACTGGCATGGCACCATTATGGAACCCATGGACAACCCCATACAGGGCACATTTTCAGCTCATTTACTACCCACATGGACCCAGCATACAAATGTTGGCTGAAGTGAAATCTTATCAAATGGGGGTCTATGACCTAATTTGTGTGAGTTTAGGGGTCAGTGACAAGAAAATAGTTGAGAACCACATGTCACATCATATATATCATATCACATACATCACTAGTGTAGTATGTTACACATGCTAGCATACTATGCTACGTTGTCATTAAAAGAAGTCAATGCTGACTTTAGGGCATGAACACCAGTCTCCTGGGTGAAAGTCCCATGCTTGTTTGACCCACCCACGACCCCTCCCCAGCCTAAAATGACTTCTTCAATCTTCAATGCATTCACATCTTTTCCACATCTGGCCAAAATCTGAGCTTTTAAATCTCAATCTAATGGTTCTTGGTAGCATTTACAATTAATGCTTTGATAGCTTTTGATCCAACACATGAAGAGTGAATGGGAACTTAAGTATTCTCTACATTAGTGCCTCAAGACCGTTCTGGCTGGTGACCCCTCGTCACAGGTAAAACTATTTAATGCTTCACAGGAAAAAAGGCTCGATTAAAGAAAAGCCATTAAAAAAAAGAATATTTTTTGTCAAAGAGGAAAATGTTTTTTAATCTTTCCAATCCTGTTTTTCAATGGTTATAATTCACCCTTTTTTCCATTTTGCACTAGATGCTCTTAAAATATCCTGAATTCTCTAAATCAGTGGTGAAGATTAGTGAACTTTAATTGAAATTCTAGCAGAGATCCAAATGTTTGAAAAAACACAAAATATGCTGAGGTGAACTCTACTAAATCATGCACTAGAAATCTAAAATATTTAATTTGACGGCCCCATGAAAATGCTTCATCTGAGTGAGAATTTTTTTGAACATGTTGGAAATATTAGGGGTTCTTGGTGCTCATTAAATTCACTAAATTTCTCACTGTGAACTTGTCAACATTTTATAAGGTGTAATTGTGTGTGCATCTTGTAAAATTCAGTAGCATCCTGTCTGCAAAAAAATACACAGCAGCAACACAAACCTTCAATTGTTCTTTTTCAAAAAATCCCGAAGCAGCAGTGAAAAAAAAAGTTTTTAGTTAAAAGATGTATTTACTTTATCTCATAAAAACTCACATTTTGGCACCTTGATATCCTGCGTGGAGTCTACAAACATCTCAGACTGCTGTCGGGGGAGGAGAGGGGAGGAGGGAGGGTTTCCACGTCGCAGCATCGCCTCACTCACCAGCTGCCAAAAATACTGATGTGTTCAGAGTTTTTCCCTCCTCTTACTCTCCCTCTCGTCTTTCTTCTTCTCCTGAAAGAACGGGTTGAAAAGTTCAGTGTGAAATCACATTTCCGTGCAATATAGAGCTGCAGTCAGGAATGAAAGCTACCGTGCCCCCAAAAAGCTGTGTGTGTGTGTATGTGTGTGTGTGTGTGTTCGCCTAAGTGCTTCCAGTGTACAAGAGTGTGTTTATCGTTCTGCCTTTTAGCTCCATATTCATGCCGAGTGTGTGTGTCCTCACAGAGTCAGAGATTTCCCTGTGAATTGCTCCATTTAACAGAAGGCCACGTGTGTCTGTGTGTGTAGGTGTGTGTGTGTGTGTGTGTGTGCGTGTGTGTGTGTGTGTGTTTGGATGCTGCAGATGAGTGCATTTCTGCGGCGACGCTGTAACACTCTGCTCCCGTATGGGTGCTCACACTCGGAGGGTTTGTGGGTGAACATGCTCCTTTGACAAACACTCGCTCATCAGCAGCTCGTGACGACTGACGTCTCGCAGGTTAAATCTGTACAAACACCAGCGGGGAAACGTGAAGGTGGAGGTTGAACAGGATTTTTAGGGTGTTGAGGTGCTCCATCTCTGTCAGGTGCACAAAGATGGAAAATCAAACTCAGCGACTCTTGAACTTTTACATTGTTAATGATTTGAAGCATTCTGTGAATTCCCGGAGTGATTTTTTGATTTTGGAATTTATCAGGTTTGAACCACTCATTCACCTCTACACACCTTACAGATGTAACTTTCCAGCATGCCTTTAAAGTAGTTATAATTAGTATTTTGATAACATTTTCCATGAAGACCACAATGTGCACACGTTCCCAAGCACCTGTTTTTCAAGGCGTGAAGGCTCGACCCTGAGATGAACAGAGTTCAACATTTGGAACACAGCAGCAGGCACCACATGTCATGTGCAAGGAACAACCAATCACAACTGGCACTTTATTAAGTACCAGGTTGTACCCAATTTTTGCCTTCAGAACTGACATAATTCTTTACAGCATTGATTCAAAAGGTGCTGCAAACATTCCTCAGAGTTTCTGGTCCATATTGACATGATAGCATCACACAGTTGCTGCAGATTTGTCAGCTGCACATCCATGATGAGAATCTCCTGTTCCACACATCCCAAAGGTGCTCTGTTGGACTGAGATCTGGTGACTGTGGAGGCCATTGGAGTACAGTGAACTCATTGTCATGTTCAAGAAACCAGTTTGAGATGATTGAGCTTTGTGACATGGTCCATTATCCTGCTGGAAGTAGCCATCAGAAGATGGTACACTGTGGTCATAAAGGGATGGACACGGTCAGCAACAATACCAGGTAGACTGTTGGTGTTTAAATGATGCTCAGTTGGTCCAAAGTGTGCCAAGAAAATATCGTCCACACCATTACACCCTCAGCAGGTCGTCTTGACCATGTTTACATGCCTTAATGCATTGAGTTGCTGCCATGTGACTGGCTCATTAGCCATTTGAATTAACAAGCAGTCAAGCAGGTGTATCTAACAAAGTGGTCGGTGAGTATATCTTCCCCTTCTTTCTTAATATAAGTCTGGGGTAAATATGTAGAGGAAGTTATCATTTAAGTGCAAATCTGCCAGAGTTTTACATCTCTCCCATGGACAATATTTTTGCCCTAATATACACTTACAAAACAGCGCTTGGAAGAGAGCACTCAAGATTTCATGTAAGTACACTATGATTTGGTGGTGGTTATGGTCACTTATCGATGTCACACACAACCCGCCTCCGCGTCATTGAAAGTCGGCATAGAAGTAGCACTCAGAGACCTTGCGTTTTCCAGGCGGTTAAATATGCAGCACGTATATGGCCCCTAATTTGTACTTCTTCAGTTTGTGAAACAAAATAGTGACACTCAGGTTCCTCCTTGGACACTCCTCTTGCCTCCTGGGACAATGATTGGCTCAGAGCCACATGACCACATACTCAGCCCTCCTTTGTAGATATGCCATTGGTTAACAGTGTTTAAATGTATGACTGTTTTTTTTTTTTTTTTTTTTTTTCCTTCTCATTCCTACCTTATAATGTATTTGATGATGACTATAATGATGGGCACAAACCGAAATGCGTTGGTCTTGGAATAAGGTTTTTTAATTACTACAAATGTTACTGGAGTTTCTATGCAGGCCATCAAAGATTCTCATATTTTGCTTTGATGAGTCAAAATCGCATTTCCCACATCCCATTCACACTCAGTAAAGCCTTCCTCATTGGTCCATTTGTCCGTCTTTTCTTCCTTTTTTTGGTTATGAGCTGTTTGTGTCTGTTGTTTTCACAGCTAATGGGTTTAAAAAAAATTGGTGGTTGCATGTGCTGCATTGGCTCAAGAGTTTAATGAATCACCGCACACTTATGTCAGTCAGTTTCTCTTGTGCTGTGAGAGTACCCATTCTGTGAAAGGAGCTAAAAATGGTCCCTCAAAACGACGTTCTAGGAACCACAATTGTTCCTAGATCTTGCAGTGTAAGTTGCAGTGTGAAAACTGAAAAAAGTTCCTCTGGTCAGGAAATGCCTATTGTGCTGGGTGTCTCTGATGAACCTATAGTGAATGAGCAGCGGAATCTGCTGCTCACCTCCTTTTACACAGTATTACAGTGAGTTTCAGCTCGTTGTTTATCTTTCCAGCCAGCCTAGTCTCATTCCGAAGTCATCAAAATCTGGTGCTTGGGCAGTGACTTGCAGTGTCAGACACTGACGAAAAAAGCTGTCTTTTAATGTCGCATGATACGCAACCAGTTGCTGTTATAGTTCAATGGCCAGTGTCCACATGAGAATGCAAACATGACTCCAAGTCCCCTTGTCTGAAACAAGTGTGTAAAAGTGGTCTCTAGACAGGCCTCGAGTACTACAACACTGCAATGAGCAAGGCCTTTTAAGACATTGGTATGCTTCAGCTGAATCTGAAACCTCTTCTCCTCACACCAAACTGAAGTCGGGATCGGAGGAGGCTGTTTTTGACAATTTCTCCTCAACTTTGTGAAACCAACGTTCCAACATTCACACCCACTTCACACAGTGATTGGCCAGATGTGGGCAGCTGAGAAAAGAGGGTGGTGTTTTAATCTCTCTTTTTTTCCCAGTCTTCACACCACTACTTCTGCCACTTTTTGTGTGAACAGCAGAGTGCAACACTGTGAACATCTTCTAGGAAAGATTGTCCAAAAGCGTGTACCGTTATCTTATATCCCACCTCTCTATAACAGCAGATCAGACTGGTTGTACTGGGAAGCTTCCAGGTGTGAATGTGTGGAGCTGTTTGAGTAGTGCTGTCTGAAAAAAACAACACTACTCAAACAGCTCCAGAAAATACAAAAGTACCAGAGGTAAATAAAGACTTGAAAAAACAAAGCAATAAAATGTAGCTAAAAAGTATCATCCTGCATAGAGTTGAAAAACTGAATGAGTTTAATTTGATTACTTTCTGTTTCTGGACAATCTGAAGTACTTCTATTTTTGTCGCCCACTTGAGTTCAGTCAAAGATCTTTATTGTAATTAAGTGCTCTGCAAAACTTTTCCAAGTGGAGCATCTTCCTCAGGGGGGCCATCTTTGAAAAGGTGAAGTTATTAGTTTTGGGGACGAAGACTCCATTTCTGTGTAATGACTCCAGCACTGATTTATTATAATTCACATAACTCTGTTCCAGTGCCTGCAGGCCTCCTTACCAGGACATTGGAATGATCAGCTGCTGAGACACTGTTTGTTTAAGAGGAATTCACAGCAGCTACATAAATGAATATGTTTATTAAGATTCTCAATCATTCAGGTGGTTTAACACTAAGACATATCAAGTCAAAGGCAAACTGGATTTGCTGTTTAAGTCTAAAACTTGTTTTTCTGCTCTGCTTCATCTCCAAGACCACATACTCAAATACTTCATACTTTTAATCAAATCTCTTTTATTTATCTATTTATTAGGGACCAAGCACCAACTGCAGGCAGTCACAAAGGCCCTATAGAAACTGAGGGAATTATTATTATTATTATTTTTCTCCAAAAAGAATCACATTTTTTAGGGGCTTATGGTGCTTGAAAACTCAGGAAACCTTGCATAAACATACACACTGGTGAAATTTTACATCTGATATGGGTCTGGTTAACAGGTGTCACAAAATGGCTCAGTAGCGCTCCCTATACCTATGAAGCAACCCCTGAAACTGGTTTCACAGACATTTAGGAAACTTGGTAGGCACATGTAACACCCAAAGATGAACAAAAGCCATGCCCTAAACCCAAAATGAAGTCAGCCATTTTGAATTTCAAATGGAATCTTGCATTTTTGGCAGCTATTTCTAGGGGCCATACTTTAATGAACCCCTCCAACAAATTAGATGTGATTGATTTCAAATTTGGTGTGGGGCAAATTTCCATGTGTTGCCACCAAACAGGAAGTGTTTTTTTAAAACTCCAGCATACATGGTCCAATCTCCACCAAATTTCACTTGTTTTATAAGGCTCCACGCCCGAAGCCAACTTACATTCAAATTTTATGTCATGGTGATTGCGCCACCTACTAGCAACAAGAAAGTAAGACTTGTAAGAAAATTCTTTTGATGTAAATTGACATGGTGTAGTCTACAATTAATTCACAGCAACATGACGCACAATTATTTTGTTCTCTAGTGCCACAGCATGGGTGAAAACCTGGCAGGCATGACAAAAGGAGGCACAGTGTCAATTAATAACTTGATCCTCTGACCTTTCATCTTGCTCCAATATCAGTTGATATTCTAATTGGTCTAATATTTTGGTTTATGACCAATAGATGGCTCTAAGAATGAGTCCTAAAACCCAGAAATAAGTTGGCATTTTAGCACTCCTCGTTCCCACATCTTGAAGTCAATGGGTTTTTTGGATGGGTTTTTGGTTAGATGCCTAACATAAGGTCTGTGGTTAACACAAGCTGAAGAGACTTTCAAGTTTTGCTCTGTGACATAAAATATGTCAGTAAATCCCCCACTTGTGAATTTTAAAGCTTTTATGTGTCTTCGAAAAGGCACTTGCTAACAAGTGGCTAAATGAGACTACAAAATGTCATCATGCTGCACATGCTTTTACAGCCTAGCTGTGGTGGAGCTGTCAAGTCATGCAACTGTGGTGTAGTTCGTTTATAGCCTAACATTTGCTTTTTACTTCTGGTGATTGCATTTAAGCTGCTAAAATCATAAAAGTGGTGTTCATTTGTGAAGATTATCTTGTGTTAGTATCATAAACATTTGTTTGCCATGGAGCTTTCCTGCAATATTCCAAAATCTAATGGAAAAATCTCATAGGCTTTTTGACGAGGGAACCAGGGTGAGGCTCACTTCCGCGTCTGCCTACAAAAAAACCATCATCCCTAGAGCACTCTACAAAATTGATGAAATGTTAATGCATGTTGTTGTTATCTGCGTATTAGCATGCTGACATTAGCATTGAGCTCAAAACACTGCTGTGTCTCAATGCAGTCTCACAGAAATGCTAGCTGCGTAGTCTTGATTAAAAGTGGTCAGAAATAAAGACAATTATCATTATTATTAAGTCCAAGCCTTGTGAATTGACCATGAATGATGGCACCAGCAGTTTATCATTACCATCTAATAAATGAGTTTTAATTAATGAAAGAATCTGAAATCTGGATGAAAATTAGTTTAAATCAATATGGTGCTTTTAAAAAATCTGCACATTTACACTGACATCTGGTACAAAACGACTGATGAGCCTCAGACTCTCTGGTTTAAAGTATTAAACTCCTGCCTAAATATGTATGATGGGTTAAATGCAGTGGAGGGATTTCACTTCAGGGGTTAGTAAAGTCTAACAGCTGCTTCGGTGGGTCTGCTCAGTGCTGACCAGTTACAAGCTGTGGTTATAATGGGAAGCTCCCAGTATGAAGCTATGGTTATAATGGGAAGTTCCCAGTGTGGAGCTTGTGTGATTGTGCAGCAGCTCGCAAACCTGCTGCGCACGAAGGTTAAAAAATAATAAAGTGCAGCAGGATGGCTCATCGTAGGTTTCCTGGCGAGGCCAATATCTCTTCTGATCGGAGTAAGCGTCTCTCTGTTGACGAGCAGCCGCCCATTAAAGCATGATTCACACATCGGCTCAACCTCTGATTAAATTCTTCATAACACACCTACTCAATTGGCCGCAAAACCTACCCCGGAACTTTACCGCTACAGATAAGAAACAACTTATTACCAAAAAGCGTCTTCCTAAATTACATGAGTAACAAACAGCTGGAACACCTGGATGTGAGCTGAATATATGAAATAAAATATTTTTCTTTCACCAAAAAGATAATCACAACATGAAGAGCTCAGAACATGAATTTCTTCATTTTTGTTATCGCCTAAAATATTTGTACAACTTGTTCTTTGCCTCCTTTGTTTCTTTTTATATTAAATTGTAACTCTGTTATTCTGTGACATGTGTTTCATCACTTTGTACAAACTGTGATACGTGCAAGTTGAACAGCAGGCAGGAGCTCAAAGGGAGAGAGCAAACTGGCCTCGTATCTGGAGAAAACAGTCTTTTTCACTGACGTATAAGCAGCACAAAGGTTTTTTTTTCTCTCTCTCAAGCATTCAGTTCCGCATCAAACAGCTGAATGAGACTGAAAGTGGAAACCCAGAGAGCACAAGTCCCATGATGCCTTTGAACCACAGAGGGTCTACTTCAAGCTGCGCAAAGATTCCGATTCACATGATGAAGTTATTATTGTATCCCAGCCTGCACAGGATGAATTTTTAGATTTGAGATTAAGAGACAAGTTATGCATGTGTGCAGATGAATTCGTGAGACAGGTTATCACAGTTTGTGCAATGTGAAACAGCCGGACTCACTGTGGCATCTGTCCCATTAAAAGGTAGTTACGTGGTGTGACCTGCGGTGGAAAGTAACAAAGTACATTGTGTGTAATTTTATTGTACCTTTTTCTTCAGTACATCCATGTGATGACTCTGTAGATTCAGAGTAATATTACAAAATATCCTAAAAATATAAAATGTAATGTATTATTATAGGCTGAATTGAGGGGCAAAATGTATAAGCTAGTGGCATATAATCTGACTTTATTGTCAAGATGTCTTTCATAATATGACCAAGTGTTTCTAAATGGTTAATACTATGTATCAAATGAAACACACATTATAGAAGCCAGAGTTCGTTCCTGTTTAAAGCCCTAATGTTATTTAATGTGTGTTAAAGTTACACTGATGTCTTTAGGAATAATGTCTGGGGGCATCTTACCCATGACAGACCTAGAAATATATATTATATATAATCATAAATATATATTATATACATACAGACAACAAAATTGCTAGAATAGATGTTGGTATCGTATGGTTCTGCAAACCACAGATAGGTTACACTTGCACATTTCATATGTAGCAGATACATTGAAAATTTTAATTTCTTGTTTCAGTTTTCAATTTTATGTTGACTCAACGCTGTGATTAACATGCTTAGGTTTAGGCACAAAAAAAAACCCACCTCATGGTTTAGTTTTGGAAAACACCAAGCACTGATTAAACATTCCCAGTTTGGTTGCTACAAATATAGCCAGACATGCCCTGAGTTCTTGTTAAAAAATACCTGCCTTTGTTGCCATAACAACACGGCTGTAGATATCTCAAACTGTCCTTTAAAAATACCTAATTCTGTCCCTACAAACATGGTCAGAAATGTCATTTTGTTAAAAAAACCAAAACATTTTGGTCACTACAAACACAACTAGAAATGTTATGACCTGTTGTTAAAAAATACCCACTTCAATTGCTATGAATGCCCTGGACTCTAGTTAAAAAAATCTGCTTTTGTTGCTACAAACAAGGCTGGAAATGTCCATGCCTCTTGTAAAAAAAATACCTGTTTTTGTCACTACAAACATGGCTAGAAATGCCCAACCTCTTGTAAATAAATACCCACTTTTGTCGCTACCAACAGGAATGGAAATGTCTTGAACCCTCAGTAAAAAATACCAGCTTTTGTCACCACACACACAGCTGGAAATGACCTCCCCCGAAAAATGCCAGCATCTGACCCTACAACCAGGGGTGTAAATGTCTTTACCTCTCCTAAAAAACTGCTTTTCTCGCCAGAAACACGGCTGGTAATATCTTGAACTCTCAGTAAAAAATACCAGCTTCTGTTACTACAAACATAGCTAGAAATTTCCCAACCTCTTGTCAAGAAATACCTGCGTTTGTCAGTACAAACAAGGGTATAAATATCCATCCATCCATCCATCCATCCATCCATTTTCATCCGCTTATCCGGGGCCGGGTCATGGGGGCAGCAGGCCGAGCAAAGCACCCCAGACATCCCTCTCCTCAGCAACGCTTTCCAGCTCCTCCTGGGGGACCCCAAGGCATTCCCAGGCCAGATGAGACATGTAATCCCTCCAGCGTGTTCTGGGTCTGCCAAGGGGCCTTATATCAGTGGGACGTGCCTTGGACACCTCCAGGTATCCTAGTCGGATGCCCGAACCAGCTCAACTGGCCCCTTTCGAGGTGAAGGAGCAGCGGCTCTATTCTGAGCTCCCTCCAGATGTCCGAGCTCCTCACCCTATCTCTAAGGCTGAGCCCAGCCACCCCACAGTGGAAACTCATTTCCACCACTTGTATCCACGATCTCATTCTTTCGGTCACTACCCAGAGTTCATGACCATAGGTGAGGGTTGGGATGTAGATTTCAGGCTCAGCTCCCTCTTCACAATGACGGACCGGTGCACCGCCCGCATCCCTGCAGAAGCCACACCGACCCACCAATCCATCTCCATCCATAAATATCCCTGCCTCTTATTTAAAAAAAAAAAAAAAAAACTACTTTTGTTACCACAAACACAGCTGGAAATGTCCTGACCTCCCCTAAAAAAATGCCAGCTTCTGCCATGTAATGACCTCTCATTAAAAAAAACATGCTTTTGTCATCAGAAACATGGCTGGAGAAGTCCTGACCTCTGATTAAAAAATACTTGCTTTTGTTGCTAGAAACACAGCTAGAAATGTCCCTGCCTCTCATGAAAAAAAAAAAAAAAAATTAAAAATCTGCTTACTGTCACTACAGACATGGCTGGAAATGTCCTGACATCTTGGTAAAGAATACCAGCTTTTGTTGCCACAAACATGACTAGAAACATATGAATGTAACATATCTGTGGTTTGCAGAAATGTCCAATGCCAACATTTTATTCTGGCATCTGGGTGGAGACAAGAACTTAATAGACACACCTCGAGTTTTGTTGGAAAGTACTTCGGGTCATCTAAAAGGTCACACTTTTCTGAGCCGCATCCTTCAAAAGATCTGGTCCTGAATGGAGATGCAGCAATCGTGTAAAAGACCTGGCTAGTGGACAGAACCAAAAAATGACAGAAGACACTGTATCCTCACCAGCTTCAGGGCTGCTAAGCCTGACCTCTGACCTCCATGTGGACGATTCCCAAAAAGAAGCATTTCTCTACGGGGATCGATAAAGTATCCGATTATTATTCTGCACAGAGAGTGAACTGTCGATCTGTGGGGGGAGATGGAGAGGGATTGTTTCCCTGTTAATATGAGGGCAAAAGACACCCACCTTTTCACTATTTTATCATTCCTGCTTCACATGCACACATCGTTTCTCTGCTCGCTCTGTATTTAGAAGAATTTCACTCTTTCAGCACGTTTGCTTTTGACGTACAAACAGCTCTTTTAATGTCTTTGAAGGCAGTTAGACAACAAATCAAGCTGCCATGTTTCATATGTTGATTCATGTTTGCCCTCCAGATTGAGTTTAAAGTTCAGCATTCAGAAAGACAAACTCCTCTCCTACCTGACTTCTCTCTGGTTATAATTGTTAAGTCTCTTTTCACAGTGCAGCGGTGCGATTTAAATGCCAAATTATTCCAGATTGAGCGATAAAATATCTCATGAAGCCTTTGTTCAGGCTCTGTGAATGAATATGCATTTGGATTATAGGCAGACGACGCACAGCAGAGGTGATGCAACAACTCTGAAGAAAACCAACATCCAATTACGGGTCGAGCAGCGGCAGCGGCATGAAGAGACCCAATTAGTTGCATAAGCCTTTCTGAGTATTTCTGTCCATCTCCCGCCATCGTCCTGAGTGTGTCTGACATGCAAAGAAAATGGCGGCTATTGTCTCACTGGCCAATTAACACACAGACATGTTATGTAACCATGTGTTTACGGCATACAGCAGCAGATCCAGCCCAGCCAGCTGGCTTCCATTTTAGTAATTTGACCTGTGATGTGTTGCTGGATTGAAAGTGGAGCAGCAGTATTTCAGGACTCAAATATGTGACACTTACTGTACATCCTAATACAGCTGGGTCTGTGTCGAACATTTTAAGAAGATACAGCAGCGTAAAGAAGCTGGTTTCAAATCCCTGGAGTTTGACACTAGGAAATCTAGTTGGATATTTCTCACGAGACTCTCACCTATGATGTTTTTTTTTTCCTCTTTAGTTTTTATTCATGGCGGGGAAGCTTATCTGAGCGTGTGCTATGTTTCTCAACAATCCTGATTCACATTCACACAGTTACACTCACTCACACCTGGGAGCTGCAGAGTACAACCACAGTCTGCTGCTGAACAGCCTCAGAGGAGGAGGCTGGGGGAGGGGGAGACCTCGCTCACAGTCCCAGGGCCATGTTCCCCAAGCAGGTGGGAGATTTAACCTAGAGGTCCAGCAGCCCACCATGCCCGTGGGTTGCAGGAGTAACGATTCAGCTCACTGTACAGCACAATACATGGGACACAGTTAAATACAATAACTGCATTTTTTAAACAAATCTTTAAAGAAAACAAACTTGCTTTATATGCATAAAATCTGTAAAAAGCAGCACTTTCATTTTTTACTCTTCTTTACATACTTTTAGTGTCAAATGCAAATAAGAGAAACTTAGATTTCAAAAATAAAGCGATTTTCACAAGTAGAACATTACACTAAATTGAAAAATAAAAAACTGAGGGTGCTTTCAGACCTAGAGTTCACTTGTTTTGGTCCGAATCAGGAACTAATTTTGTTACAAAGTTGTATAATTGTCTAGAGTTGAGTTGTCTTCTCACAGCAGCATTTACTAGCTAACATCATACACCAAAAAACTGTGTGGATAAAAACAGCTCAGACTTTAACCCAAAGATATCAAAACTTAGCAGGAACTCGAAAAGGAACGTTTTGTCCTTAGTTTCTGAAACTATCAGGAGTGGGACTAAGTCATTGTTTTGCAAGACACAAGTAAGTCATAAGTCGTTGGACTCAAGTCCCAAGTCAAGTCCAAAGTCCTAAACCTTGAGTTTTGAGTCATACTGCACCAAATGTAACTGTCACAGCCTGCACTCTGCTCCCCTGCTCTCCCTGTGTTTTTTCCACTCTACCTGTCAGCCACACCCCCCTCATCAAGTCAACTCCACTCACCTGTGTTTACAGGTATACAGGCACTCCCTGCATTTAAACAGCTGCTGCCTCTCCCTCACTGCCAGATTGTTCCTTGACTTCATGCAAGACTTTCCAGTATTCACTCTTGGCTTGATTCCCCAGTGCTGACCCTACCTGCCTCTGACCTGTCTACGTCGTCTGTTTCCCAGTAAACTCACCAGCCCTCTGTAGCTGAGTGTGAGTGTTCCCACCTGCTCGTCAGTTGCCTGCTGTCAGATTGAACTGTTCGGATCCGACGACTCACGTCCTCATTCTTGGTCCCGCGAGTTCGGCCTGGTCCATTCCTTGGACCCTGAACCCAGAGACTGTGCGTGGGCTCTGAGCTCGAAGAATGAAATGTCAGCTCATGTTCCTGTTACCTCATGTTTCAATAAAGGTCATTATCAACTGTCACTGAGTGCTGCATTTGGGTTCAATCACACCTATTACAGTACAATCTGGCCATAAAATGAACCCAGTCCACTCTCTCTCACCACTGCAGAAGGATCCAACCATTCATGGACTCAGCTGGAGACCTTCATGAAGTGACATTTAAGCTTATGTTTAAAAAATGACATGAGAGGTGGAAGTTTCTTTGAGGCCTTAGCTTAAGAATTTGCTACCTGGTTGGGTTGAGGACTTTGTTAGCACTCCTGACTCTCAGCCTGCATGTGAGTCAGTTAGGCTCAGGGTTGTTAGCCTGCAGCATTCACATCCTGAGTCGACCCCAGCCATTGACCCGTTCTTGGGAATCTGCCTGGCCCTGGGGGTCCGCAGAGCCTCGACCAGACCCCCAGACCGGGGAAGAAATCTCGAGCCTGTCCTGCCAGCAACTATGCAAGCATCCAGCCAGTCCCTCATTCTGCTGTTCCAGCAGTCGTCTCTCCTGTTCTAGCAGCGGGAGTCTCAGCACACATCTCACCTGTTCCCACGTCAGTTCATTCGGTGATACGGCCAACCCCTGCTGCTCAAGTCCAGTTGGCGGTCCGGCCAACACTTTAACCCAGAGTCCAGTTGGTGGCCCGGCTGACTCCAGCTCCACGAGTTCATTCGGCACTCTGGCCAACTCCAGCTCCATGAGTCCACTTAGCGGTCTGGCCGACTCCAGCTTCATGAGTCCAGTTGGCGGTCCGGCTGACTCCTGCACCCAGAGCCCAGTCGGTGGTATGGCCGACAACCAGCTGCTCTTAACTGCAGCACTCTCAAGTCTCTGTTCATGCCGAGCTGCAGCACTCCCAAATTCCTGTCTGTGCTGAGCTGCAGCACCCCCATGTCCCCGTTGCTGCTGGGCGGCAGTAGCCTCAAGTCCTCATTCCTTCTGGGCCACTATAGCCTCAGATCTGCTCCAACTGTCACGTCGACCTCCCACCTTCCCCCAGATCAGCTTTGCCTGTCTGGTTGACCTACTGGTCATCCTCCTCATCTGCTTTCGCCATCTGATCTGCCTCCTGGCCCTCCAAATGGATTTATGTGTCAGACACTGATGCCAGAAGCCACCTTTCGCAGTGGTATGATATGCCGCTGGGTGGCGTCAGTTTGTCATGCTCCCGAACACTACCTTTTGCAGTGGATACGTTGCGGGTCGACTGGACAACACCTTTTGCAGCAGTATGATTTGTAGATGGGCAGCGTCAGTTAATAACACGGCCGGACAGCACCTGTCAAGGCAGTATGATACGCGGCTGGATGACTTCAGTTTGAAATGCTCCTGGAAATGATATAATATAGTAAACTAAAACGTTTCTAGGGCAGGAGGAACAGGAGGTTGATGGGTCCAACAAACCCTGGACTTTCACCCGGGGCCTGGTGTTTGCTTCCCCTATGAATGTAGAGTCAATCCAAACAAGTCTAGGATGCTGGTGCTGAAGAAGGGTCACGTAGTGGACAACTTCAACTTCACACTATCTGGTGACACCATTCCATCCATTTCTGAAAGGCCTGTGAAGAGTTTGGGAAAGATCTTCAACGCCAGCTTCAAGGCTCTGCTTCCATCCAAAAGACCATCAAAGACCTCAAAGAGTGGTTAACAAAAGCAGACAAATCAGGTCTACCAGGAAGATTTAAGGCCTGGATTTACCAACATGCCATCCTGCCCAGGATCCTGTGGCTGCTGATTGTATACAAGGTCCCAATGTCAACAGTCGAGTCAATGGAGAGGAGGATCAGCAGCTTCCTTCGCAGAAGGCTCTGTCCTCGCAGTGTCAGTAGTTAATGGTGTCATGAACAAGGGAGCACTCCTGTACAGAGACTCAAGGGAACCCAAAGTGGCAGATGCAGGAAATAAGGTCAGAACGGGCAGGAAGTGGAGAGCATTCGAGGCACTTGAGGTGGCGGAGTCGCAGCTAAAGCAGAAGAAGCTTTTGGGGAGTGTGGCCAGAGGCCGAGCTGGCCTTGGTTACTTCCCCAGGACTCTAATTGCCAAAGCCAGGAGCAAAGAGACCCACCTTCTTGTCCAGGAGGAGGTTAGTTGCAAAAAAAATCAAGCCTATTGGTAAGCTGACTTGTTAGCATAGCCTACCTTCTTCCTGAGATTCCTGCCCATATCCGGCAGGGCCATGGCAGGGACACGGCAGGGGCACAGGGGCAAAGCCCATCTACACACACTGTGATGCCACACATCTGGTTCAATATTGGTGAAGGTTCCCTTTATATTCAGTGTCTTCTGTCGCGATCACCAGTGATGTGGTGGTTCACTTTTACACTGTGATCTGTAGCCTATAGTTCGGCTTTAGCTTCTAACTATCTTTGTCTTTTTAATCTGTTGTTGCTGCTCAGTCAGTTTGACATCCTGGATATATCCTTCAAACACGCTTTGTAGACCCCTCTGTCTGCTTCTCTCTGGAATTACTATATCATTTTCCAAAAATATGATAATATTTCTTCAGGGAGTGCACTTAACTACAGTGTGGGCGGGTTTAGTGAAATGTAAATTGAAAAAACACCAACCTTGGGTCAGACATTTAGGTCTGAAAAGGCCCTCAGACATTGAGATATTCCAACTTGTGGGAACTCTGTGCAGCTCATTGTGTTTGTGTGTTGTCAGAATGACAGTGATGACATGTCCCCACTAACCAGATGAATTTTTTCTTTAGTAAACTTGTGTAAACAGAAAACATAAATACAAAACCGAAAATGTATTCCACTCCACTTTACACCAAAGTAAACAAACTGCTGGTTCAATAATTTCTTCAAAAATAAACTCCAAACACTTTTAACCTCTTGCTCTCTCCATCCATAGCCCATTCTGAACTGGTGAAGTGAGGTGACCGTTCAAAGCTTCAGCTGATTTCACCTGATAAACACCACTTCGGTCACAAAAAAGAGGTTGATGTTAAAGATGAGAGGAAAGAAAAAGAAGCATTAAAAAAAACTTGCGCAGCCTTGAAACTGTTGATGCCTGATGCAACTGTAAAGGATGAGGGAGGCGTTTCTGGCCTGTTTAGCATTTCCATCCCGTTCATTCTGGATGTTCTCCACGTCGCTGAGCCCATCCCAGGCACGCTGTAATATCTGGTCGGTGCTCTCAAAGGATATCACGGCGCTGGTGTTAATTTAAGATAAGCTCTGCCTTTGGAATCACAATGAGAATGAAGGGGGTTGTAAAAAAAATTAAAAATGAATAAGAATAAAGGTGAGGAATCACATTTCGGGCTGATAGCAGCACACGGTGGATTGAAAGCTGTCGTGCCCTCAGAGCGCTCGGTGTGTTTAAGTGTGTAGTTCTTTCAGTGATGTGTTCAGTGTGTGTACAGTGTGTGTGTCTAAATATTCATGTTGTGTGTTGAGTGTTTGGGGTTTGAGCTCGTGTCTCTGCAGATAAATCGACCTGCAGAAAGATGAACATTTCTACAGAAAACACTTTCTGTGTATGATGCTGCGTTTGAGCCCCGTGGGAAATCAGGTAAATATGAGTTCTCTACTTGAAACATTGTTTTTGTCAGCTTCCCAGTGGTATATACAGCTTGAAAATTCAAGCCTTGATAAAATTTGTATTGCCTCATGTAAAGAACCTTGTATTTATTATATATTGTATGTATTATATATCAGATACCATGAGAAAATAAGCAATTGATCTATTTTACAGCTGAGTTTGCCCTCATAAAGCTTAAAAACTATCTTCTTAAAATTTGTTTTTGACATTGTAATGTCAAAGGTAATTGTGCACAAGTGCAAAGTCAAGACAAGACAAGTTAAGACACAAACAAAGGTTTAGGTTTGTTCTAGCTTGCACAAAGTGAGTATGGTAACGTTATTGATTATTTTCAGTTTATTTTCTTTTGTTTTCCAATAAGTTTCCTGTGTTACCAACTAAAGACAGGGATCAACTGGTACCCTTCCATACCTGCACAGCGTACACAAGGACATAGCACCAAATTCTGGGCCCTGCATAAACAACCAATGTATTTTCATCAAATAATCCAATGTGTTTTCATCAAATCAAATATCGCAGCTTGATCAGTGCTGTTTATGTCTAGATATGTATGTGCTGTTTATGTCTAGGTGTCCTCCTGCATTTGCTGTTGACATTCTGGAACAGTGTGTAAGTTTACACCTGTTAAATGTGTCTCTCCTAATTTAAATACACTTCCATTTTCACAGGACAAGTACAGTTTATGCTCATTAGATGCATACAGTCTTTTTCAAATTAAACTTGTGATCTAGGAAAACACCTCATATTTACATTTATTTCCTTGTGCAACACAAGCACATGGTTAGGTTTAGAAAGAAACATCATGGATTTACTCTGTGTATTAGTCATGGGTGTGTTTTGGGCGTATTATTCAATAAGCCAATCAGAGTGTCACCTCTCATTCCCTTTAAACGAGGCGCGATTGGAGCGCACGGCGGAGAGATAGTTAGATGGCGGATGTACCAACTGGAAAGAGTGAGCGTTTTACAGCTGAGGAGACGATAAATATATCTCTTTATCGACTGTCCCATCACATCTGATGTCAGATCAAAGGGGATTGGCACCGTTTGGCACTCATCCCGACCTCGTCACATATTAAAGTTTGTTCATAGACTTTCCACGTGGACATATGACTTACAAAGTATCCTGGGTGCGTTGGTTTTTGACATTCTTGGACGCTGTCATCTTCAGCTTGTTACATGCATTGTCTGTTTTCAAAATACACTTCTGTTTTTACAGGAAATGTAAAGTTTGCTTACTGTCTCTTTCAAAATATATGTCCTATGCCCTATGCTGCTACAACACAGCAAATTAAATAAAAAAAACCTGAAAATGAAAGAAATCTAAAACTAGTTACATTATGGATTTGATCAGACTCAATGGAGCACAACTGTTGTTGGACTCTGGTCTGAGCTGGCCCCATGCTATGTAGTGCTATCTTAGTCTGTGTGGAATACATTGTGGAAGAACTGGCTATGCTCTCCGTTCCCAGAACATATTTTCATTGTCTGTACCGAGGGTACGTACATAGTTAGGTAAACAACCATTTATGTATGTAGCTCCTTGTATGTGGAATCTTCTGCAGAATGACTTAAAGTTGCGCTCTTTGGTTCCTTGAGGCAATTTTTAAAGCACTGTTGCAGTGTTTGCTTACAGTCCCTTTCAAAATATATGTTGTATGCCCTATGTTGATATAACACAACAAATCGACGTTTATTTTTTCCTTCAATACCAAACACACATGGTTATCTTTAATGGACAACTTCGGTATTTTTCGACCTGGGCCCTATTTCCCCATGTATATGTGTGCGTATGATTCATGGGTACAACTCGTTCTAAAATTGCTTCAGTATTGAGGGAGCCGGATGCAGGGAGCAAATGCTTTCCGTATAAGTTTGTCAATGGTGATGTCTGGACAGGAGTGTTCGCATCCATTTGTAGCACAACTAGCCACAACTTCAGCATCTCACCGTCTGACAAAGGCAGCCTATGAAAGCTGTACGGGGTGTTGCGCGACATCCTGTTCTTGCGTTCGGGAAAAAGGTCAGTTTATTGGAGCACTCCAAAAACACCGGTAACACTCCAGGGGGTAGCACGTAAAAGACTCCGTCCTCTGACTCTTCTAGTGTAACACACACACACACACTTCATACACACACACTCAATTACAGTACCCAGAGGGGCAGCCCTCCCCTCTCTGCTCCAACACTGACTGACGGCTGACTCCACTCATAGCACTGTCAGTGGCAAAAAAAAAAAGCACTTTTAATGCACAAACTTATACGGGACGCATATGCCCCCTGCATTCAGCTCCCTCAATACCAAACCAATTTTAGAACGAGTGGTACCTATTAATCATACGCACACATACACATGGGGAAATAGGGCCCAGGTTGAAAAAATACCAAAGTTGTCCTTTTAATCAAGACATGTGCTTGGTTGGGTTTAGGGGAAAAAAAACTGGCTCTATATTCATACAAGAAGTTTCCAACAACCACTGACTTTCACCTGAAAGTCAGTGGTTGTTGGACCCAACAAGTGTGTAGTGTTGTGTGTAGTTTGACACTGATGTCAATTCAGCTGTGATACTACCTCCACTACCAGAACAACAGTGCCTTCCCATTTCATGTTTGAAATGTTTTATACAGAATGGTGGGGCGGACTATAACGTCACAACATTCCTGTCTTGAACAGGTTGTATAACACAGGCTGCAGATACAGAGAAGACAGCAGCAACACAACAGCCACAGACTCTGAACATTACCTTTTCTGCTAAAGGCTCCTTCTTGTCTAACGTACAAACACGAACACACATCTTGTCCTGCACCTGCTCGTGTGCTGCAGCTGCCTTCAGAGATACTGAAAACAATTTTGCGAGTGTCTGAATTGTTTATTATGTCAACACGTTGATTAAATGGCTTGGATATCAGTTAGGCAGGCTGTGGCAATTAAATTGGAAAGTAAGATTGGAGTTGGTTTCAAACATTTGTTTCAATAACCCTGAGAGTAAGTTCCCCAAAGACAGACGCCTCACTAATTTTATTAGAGAACAGTGGTAACAGGAAGTTTTTATTTTTCAGTTACTGCAGTGTGAGTCCAACATTATAGAAAGTTTAACAGGAAAATGTAAGAAAATAGAAATTTCTGGAGTTAAATTAAAATGTGGAGTGTGACTTTAGTGTCGGTGTATATATGGTAAACTAATATTCAAATACTATAGCGTCTACATATGTAACACACCTAAATTTAATGCTTTTTAAGGCCTTTTTAAGATGATATTTAACTGAATTTAAGAAAGAATTTTGGTCATCTTAGTCTTATTCAAGCATTGCAGGTGAGTGTAAAGGTTAAGTAGTTTATATGTGGTTCTGTGTAGAGGTAGATTTTATGAAGGTATGTTAATCAGCACATTCTCACTCCAAGTCATCACGTATCAGCGTATCATACAGCCATGACAGCTGCCGTCTAGCTGCCCAGCATCATATCTAGCTTGTTCTTAGTCCAAAGTAGTCAAATACCACTGTTTTGTCATTGGTTTTGGCGTCAGACACCTGACACCAAAGGCCATGCTGTATCGGCTGGATGGCACCTGTCATGGCAGTATGATACACCATTGGACGGGGTCAGGTTGAAATGCTGCTGGTAACAATGTAATTTAAGGAGCTGGACTATGAGCTGAGCGGGAGGGCCAGTGGATGGGTCCAACAAACACCCGGAACCCAGGAGCCCCATGTTCACTTCCCATATTAATGTGGAGCCAAACCCTGTTGTCTTTTGTCCTAAACCCAATCACATTCGTGTGTTGGCTAAATGTAACCACATACAAGTTGACACAGCATCCAAGATCATCAACAACCATCACATCATATGTCACCGTGGAAAGTCCATGACCAAATGTTGATATGTGACAAGGCCAGAGTGGGAATGTGTTGGGTCTTTTGTTGCCCAAACTTAACCTAAACAAAGTTTTCAACCTATGGTCAAAGTTTATTTTAGTTTTATCTCTCAATTGTACTTTTGTTGATTTCCAGTGTTGGTTGTGGCATTCCGGAACAGCAGATGCAGGAGGATACCTAGCGCATAATATGTGGACGTGAAAGGCCACTGACAAAGCAGTGATGCAACTTGGGATGAGGTGGTTTTTGGTCTCAGTGTCTGGCAATAAAAAGTGATATTTGACTACTTCGGAATGAGAACAGGCCGGGTAATTAGAGATAGCTAGGTTAATCTACATTTTGCCAGCAGGCAAGTGCAAGTATGAAGTGAAAAAAAATCCAGTAACCTAACAGTATTAGGTTCAGTGGTAGGTTTAAAGATTTCTAACACCAGTATTTTGAACTCTCATAGAAGAGTGTGACTCATTGACAAAAATAAATTAAGATGGATAAATAAAATTAGATATTTTTTGTGACAATTAAGATCTCATATATAAAAATTTAAGACATTTTAAGAATTTTTAAGGACCTGCAGACTGCAGAATTAATAACGTGGGTGAACTGTTTTTAGGTGCATATAGACCACATGACACACAGAAAGAAACTCACACAGAGTGAAGAGGTGTACCCTTTGAAAAAGGCTGTGTTTTATTGAAATACAGCAGACATCAACAGGTTGTTTTGCTGACCTGGGCAACAGAAACAGAGCTCGAATACTTTTCAAATCAACGTCAAAACAAATATCAATGGCTATTTTGGTCATTAGAAGTCAAAAAACTACAAAGACACTTACAATCTGGCACCCAAACTGAGGAAATGAAGCCTCACTTTGGATCACAAGCTGAATAACAGAAGTGTCTTCCTGACGTCGTCGGGAACTAAACGAAGCCGGTGCTCCACTTTGGGTTCTGACTTTTAAAAATGCTGGTATATGACGTTAAAAATCAAACGCACCTTTCAGTTCTGGAGGGAGGATTTGAAAGCGTTCAGGCCTGTTTCTGTGCCCAGGGCTGGTTGTTTGATAGTAGCAGTAGTAGAAGAAGCAGAACCTCAGTTATGAAGCAGGGCTGGCCTCAACTCCCCTTAAAAAGACATTTAGTGCACCTAGTTTCCCCCAAAAAGGAATCAGAAACTCTTTGTGGCTCAAACGTTTATTCCTGAGGGAAAACCACAGAAGAAAAGATTTTTCTCTGCTCAAGTATCTCAGTATAATTCCCTTCTCATGAACAGTTGGTGGCATGTAGAAAAGTTAAACTACAATCCAATCTAACGGGAAACATGTCTGACTTCAGAGAGCTCTGTAAACCACAATACCTTTTAACTAAAACGTGACAACTTCAGGCCTCCTGGCTTGTTCTTTTTTATATCCCGTTGCTGTTGTTTAAGACCTTTCAATGAGGTTGAGCTGTCTAATCAATGAGGTTGAGCTGTCTAAGACTTCTGGTTTGTTTGGGATGTTCATCTGTGATTGTACATGAGCCAGTCACACTGATTTAAAAAATGCAACTTGTTTTCAGTTTGCATGAACCCTGTTAGCACCTACAGCATGTGGATTTGCATTGCAGATCATTTATTTTTAATGTTTTGGTTGATTCAACCTTTCACAGAGTGATCTCAATATCAGAAAGTCTTTTGTAAAGGTCCTGTCTTGACTGACTCGAGGTTTAGAGACTTTTCTTCAAGCTTCTAAAGTGAGTCTGAAATCTTTAAAATAATAATAATTATAACACATTTTTGTTTTGTTTCCCATCTGACATGTCTGACTTTAAAATGTAAGTGCCAAAGTCAAATTTCAAAGCTGAAGAGAGCTGAAATTTATTTGACAACAAAGGTTGGATTGGAGGACACTGCGCAAATGGCCGTCTGTACATCTGTAGTTACAGCTAGGAAACAGTCAAGGATGTAGTACATTAATTTCTGGGGAGCTTGCATCACCTCGATTTTTAGTTTTTAGCTGTAACTGTAACATGCTTGAGCTAAAAAGAAAAGGAAACGTCTTTAGACCAATCAAAATTGGAGTTGTGTGGACAGAAAAGGACATTTTTAGCTTGTAAATAAAATCCATGTTACACCAATATTTCAGCGGACTAACTGATGGTTAGACTCTGCACTTAAAATTAAAGATGCATTTCATGTTATAATAAATAAACTTTTTAACGGTTCAGCCTCAGTGTCATTGTCCAGTTGTAAAAAGCTGATTCCATTAGGTTTCTGAAATCTGATGTGATCTGATCTTTTTGGGGGGAAACCAGGTGAGGAGAACAGATAAACTTCAGAGTGAGCAAACATAGCAACTTTAAATGAAACAAAGGAAGGACTCGTGCACACTAGTCATTCTCTATATTTCCTTCAAAATGGAGTCTGTAGCAACAAAGCTAAGGTTCAGCCACAGAGCTTTGTTGTACCCCGTATAAATCTGGAAGGTTCGTTTCCGTAAAAGTTCATCCAAAATCTGTGACCAGACATTAACTGCTTCCAAACTCTTTTTACACCAGAGCATGGCACAGCAAAGTCCGTCTGCTCATCATAACACACACACATACAGACACACACACAGACACACACACACACACAGACACACACACACACACACACACACACACACACACACACACTCTTGCAGCCTACTCTAAAATACTCTTGTTTCGCTGTTTTATGCTGTGATGATGCGGTGATTAGGGGCTGGCTAGGTTTCGGCAAAAGATCCACTTGGTTAGGTTTACGAAAAGATAACGGTTTGAGATATCATGATCACTTGAAACATGGAAGATTAAATCTCACAGGAGTTTTCACAACTCTGGGGTTACCATTAAGACACAACACAAAAAACTGGTGATGGAACCATGGCTAACTGCTAACACACGTGCTTACCAGGAACATGCTACTGCTATTCAGTCACAATAGCTCCCTAGGTTAGCTTACTTGCTAACTCTCAGTTCTCAAGCTGGTTAGCTCAGTTGCTAATTGGACAGTAAATTCACGCATTTTAGGTTTAAAAGTAGTTTGAACTCTGACAGATAGACCAAAACAGCTTACTATAAGTCAGCAGTTTAAATCTACAGAGGTGGAACCAAGTCAACATTTTGCAAGTCACAAGTTAGTCTCAAGTCTTTGCCCTCAAGTCCCAATCATAGACTAATAGTTTTGAGTCCTAAACAAGCCATAATGCCACCTTCACCAAATGTGATCCCATTTTAACAACAGAGTAATAAAATATTAAGTTTACAAAAATCATTAATGCTGTATAAAATCTGTATTTACTAAAACAAATTTCTTGGAAGTACATTTTTTCAACCCACACATTTTGCAAACTACAGTTGGTTTTTTAATTTTTTTTTTTTGACCATCGCATAGTTATTGTACTATTGTATTGTAGAATGAAATTATCTTTGGTATCAGTTTTTTCAACTGCCGCTCAGTTGACATAACGTTAGGTCTTCGTGGATCTCTCATGCAACTTGACTGGATGTGGTCAGATTGCTTCAAACTAAGTGGATCATCTCGGTAATGAGGTGACGACTTGCTGAGAATGAAAAGCGTTAATGTTAGTTTATTCAGGACAAGAAGAGATATGAATTAATTCGTGGCACATTTTTTAACAAAACATGCTTTTTAATCTTTGGGTTTGGGGAAGGTGTCAAGTATTTTTTAAGTCAAAAGGCTCAAGTCCATGTAAATCTTGAGTCATTCGAGTATAAGTCAAGTCTTTGTTGATTTTGTCAAGTCAAATTTGTGACTCCAGTCCACATCACTCTAAATTCATGTGTCACATTGACCAAATTTGAACTTAATGCAAAGAGATAATAATAACAGTAAAAATAATTTGCCTAGCCGAGGTACCCACGAGCTCTGCTGGGGGAGCAGGCGCCCCATGTACAAAGATGGTCTCTGCCACAGCAGCTGCCGGTTTGACTCTAACCCATGTCCCTTTGCTGCTTGTCATTCCTCGTCTCACTCTCCTCTTTTTTCACTATAGCTATCCTATCAAGTAAAGGCAATAAAGTCCCCCAAAATATCTTAGATAATACTACTACTACTACTACTACTACTACTACTACTACTACTACTAATAATAATAATAATAATAATGATGATGATAATTTGTGCAGCTCACAGGGTTACCATGGAAATTAACTGATTTTGCTGTTTTAAGTACTGGTGTAAGAACAGAAACATAATTTATCTTCTAAACTGTTACTGGTTTAAAATGTTTCTGAAGTTTTTGTCACGTCATGTGTCACAGTTTTTGGATTTTAGAGACATTTTTTCTTCTCAAATAAGTTCCTTCCTGAGAAAAAGCAAACTTGCTGTTTTTTAATCTGCAGCCACACGCAGCTGTTTTAAAATTCACTGGCCACTTTTGCCATTTCACGAGCCAACTTAAGACAAAGTTTGAGAGAAGACCTCTGACAGATGGCTGTTAAAAGAGACTCTCCGACTACTAGTGTGCTCGACTCTTTCCTCTTCAAACATTCAGACAGTAAACCCACAACATTTACTTAACGCCTCAAAGCAAATACATTCAATCATTCATCAGAAAAATACTCAATTAAAACTATACACTTGCAAAAATAAAAGTCTCTTGGAAGCTTTCTAAGGCTGTGCGTCCACCAGGAGCCTCTCTGTACAGCGCTGCTTTCTTTTTCTGCAGGACATGCAGTGGTGCAGAGCTGAGAGCTTCAGTGAACGCTACGAGTTTAAAAAAAACTATGAAGACTTGAAGCGAAGAAAATGAGCATTTTTGATTCAAACTGGCAGCCTGAAAACCTCCGACTGCTACTGATCAGCCTCCCCGCTGGACGGAGTTGAAAACCCTCCCCCTGTTGTTGTTTGTTTGTTGAGGCCAGCCCTGGTATGCATTTGTAAATACAGTATTTCAGATATATGTAGTCTTATCATCTTTAAATCTGACCAGGACACTACAGCGGCAGAAGCAATACATAAAGAAGCTCATATTTTGTTTTTACTATTATTCTTTTCTGTCGGAATGGAACTAGTTTCAACTAAGCCTACCAAGCCAACATGTAGTTATGTATTGAATAAAAGGCTATTTATCTTTTTTTTGTTTGTTTTTGTTTATTACAGGTGTGTATGATGGTGTGCAGGACGACAGAGAGAGAAAGAGAGAGAAAAAAACAAAGAAGGGAAACAGAAGAAAGGGAAGAAAGAAGAGAGAGACAAAGAAAGTATGAAAGAAAGAGACAAAGTGACAGAGCGAAGAAGAGAAAGAGACAGAGAAAGAGAGAAAGAGATTAAAGTATGATTCAGGCAGCATGATTCTGGATTGTGTTTTGTTTTTTTTTACTGTCGAGTGTTGTGTGTTGTGTGATCGTTACCATTGAATCCTTCTGCGCTTTGCCACCATTTTTATGACAGTTTCTTAACTGCTTTTTTTTGTTGTTGTTATTGTTTTCATGTTGTTGTTTGTTCCTTATCGGTTTTAAACAAAGATCCACGACAGTCACTTGGTCATACAAGCATGTTCGTCGGAACAAGAAGTGCAGATTGGCTTAAGTTTCTTTTTTTTTTTTTTTCTGTGTGTTTTTTTTTCCTTTGCTTTTTCTTCAAAAAAGGGTTCCAGACAGAGTGGCTACAATAATAATAATAATATAATAATATAATAATAGCACTTGACTTCACTTCAGCACAGTAAAAAACAAAAGAAAAGAAAAGAAAAGAAAAAAGGTCCAAAGGTGCTTTTTTGTGTTTTGTTTTTTAAATCTGATTTGATGTGAAGCGAAGTCCCCCCTCTTCCTCCCTCCTTCCCCTACTCCTCCTCCCTCCTCCCACCTCTCCTCTCCTCTCAGCGGGAAGTAGCGGGCGGAAGTCCAGTGCCGGTGAGATGAAGAGGAAGTGACTGAAGTATTGCCAACTGGTCCGTCTTTTTTTTTTTTTTTTTTTTTTGTAGTGGTTCCATTCTGGTTCAGTACAAAATGAGAGACGGAGAAAAAAAAACACATTAAACTCACACACGCATACCACTGATGGCACCATTTTTTTTAAAAGTCCATCAACAAAAGAAAAAAAAGAATAAGAGGCGAGAGAAAGTGAGAGAGAGGGGTTAAAAAAAGGAGGGTTTCGGGGGGACGAGTTGCTCCCATTTTACAAAATGTAACAAAATTTTTTCCGCAAAATTTTACAAATCTGTAGCAATACAGGAAAAAAACAAAAACAAACAAACATATATATCCTATTTACAAGAAGAAGAAGAAGAAGAAGAAGAAGAAGAAGAAGAAGAAGAACCCTTTTTTTCAAAAGTGTAGTGAGAATGCAGCAGATCCCAGCTTTGGCACTCGGCGTTTTTGTTTGTTGTTGTTTTCTTTGTAGTTTGTTTATTTTAAATCCACCCTGTCTGTCGGTCGGTCGGTTGGTGTGTACAGTCAGACTGCTGCTGCAGGCACACATTCAGTGCTCCGGTTCACCCTCCTCCTCCTCGCGTCTCCACGGCAACGCAGGTCACGCACAACATCACCTCAGCCGCAAACATCCGTCCAGTCCAAGAGTTCATGACCTGCTAATCCCCCTCTCATGAGGCAGACGCTGCTTCCTTCAGAGTGACTTAAAGGAGAAGTTCAGTTTTTTTTTTTAGTTTAGGAACTTGCAGGAAAGTGCTAATCATGAAACTGGTTTCTTCTTAAAGGGAAAGTTCAAAATGTTTCAGAAACACAGATCATTCAGGTTTGGGATTTTTACAAAACCAAACCAAGCTTTTAGAAAGTTACAAATCTATTTGATCATCAATAAAACTCCCGCTTAAAGGGAATGTTGGATCTTTTAAAGGGAAGGTTTGTGATGTGAGGCAGTCAAGCCTCTTTATCAATAAAAAAATCCTGCTTTTAAAGGGAAGTTATCTCAACTTTAACACACAAATGGTTTCTTTAAAGGGAAGTTCTGGAAGTTAAATTTAGTGCACATTTTAAAGAAACACAGGTGGAGCTAATTCTCCAGTCAGTGCCATTAAACCACTGCAGAAGAAGAAAAGATGTTGTGTGATTGTTTAAAGAGCTCAAATGATGGAAAACCATGTGCTAGAAAACATGATGGAAACCTGACATTTCTGTCTGTTTTATGGATTAATGTGAGGAAGGTTATATTCTCCTCATTGCTTCAACAATATCTGATGTTTTCAGCTCTTTATGCTTAACGGACGCCATCATTACCCCTTTTTGCACAGAGATGGCGCTATAGAGCTGCTACAAAGTCCCTTCTTCATGCCTTCTTTGCATATTTACACAAAACCAAACGACTCTGGCAGCATTTCACTCTAGTGTATGATTATAGATTGCATCCCTGCATCCTGCAAGCAAAAGAGGTGTGACGGGCATAACATGAAACACAACAGCGTCGGCCTTAAGTGTGACATTAAACACGCATTGGCAGCGTTTGTAAACAATAACAATAGCATTAACCTGTAAACAATCATTTATCATCTCTGTTTTATGGCTGCTGATATCATGCTCTGCTCTGAGGCTGAGGAGTTCTCAGACCTCATGGTTTTCCCAATTTATGGACATTTACGGATGCTGTTCTTCTTCTTTGAGTCAGCTGCTAACTGCTAGTAGCTACTTTTTTAATCTCCCGCAGTAAGTTGAACACGTAACACCTTGTCAAAATGTCACAGCCATCATGCTTATACAGACACTATTTCGGCACTGTTACTACCTACCGTGCAGGCTTAACGGCGAGACAACTCTGTCCTACCTTTACACAATCAGCATAATGGCGTAATATTCTTGCCTTGAGCAGACAGTGAAAAAGGGGTTACTGTCCCTTTTAGCTTTTTTGTTATTGATCATTGGTTTCTTTTTCTCTTTCCTGATGCTGCACCAGTATCAGCCATAACCAAAATGAAACATCAAAAATACAATTCTTTTAAGAAAAATCTCCTCTTGCTTCCTATTCAATGGTTAACATATGACTCACTTTGTCTGAAAAAATGTCAACACAAGCTCTTCCAGAGGCTGTGCCGTAAATCGTTTTGTTTGATTTGTTGGGAAATGTGAACCAAGAACAGGCATAAAAAATAACTACAGAAATAACCCCAACCTCACCAATTATGGAAATGTCACACCCATCCTGCTGCCTGTCCTGTTTATACAGAAACCGTTTCAGCGCTGTTACTACCTCCTCCGGCTTAAAGGTGGAGATCACTCTCACAGCACACTGGGGCGGCATAAGGCCGCAATATTTATTATTATTATTTATTCACTAATTGTGTTTCTGTTTCTTTGTCAATGCATCAACTTTTACACCTCAGCCTAAGATTAAAAGGTTTCTGATATGTCTTGACTTGCTAATTCCCACCACTTTCACTACCTTTTTTTGCTCAAATTGAAAAAATAGCTTTAAGACAAAAACACAGGTGGATTAAAACACACCTTAAAATACTGATCCACCCTTCTTTTAAATGGATGGCATGGAATTTTAACAAATCTACATCTCTGATCCTTGATGATGCCCTCTTTCGTATTAGAGAAGGTTTGAATATTTATAAGTGTAACTTGGCACCAGCCTCACTGACTGTTGTACCTGAAACCACACCCAACAGTGATGTAATAGTAAGAAGTTCAACTGAGGACACGGTTTCAAGGAGGTGTTGTCATTTCATTTTAGTATCCAAATAATAATCAACTAATCATCATATTTATCATAAACCAACTAATCTCCTAAAGCTTTAAGATGTTGATTTTTTTTTCCATGAACAAAGCTTCGTCTAAAAGGGAATGTTTTAGCACTGACTAATGCACCCAGGCTATTAAAAAGGTTACATTTGAGGAGGCAATTATAGGCACCATTCATTCAGCCCACCCTAATACTGATTATTAACCAACACTGTGTCCCAGTTTTATATTTCTACTAATTCTTGAGGATTTCACATGTTCCCCTTGGAATAATAACAAAATAAAAATCGCCCTGTTTTGTCTCTGGCGGTCAAGGACACGATCATCCCAATATGCAACATGGAACAGAATTGAAGGAGCTTTCATTACCTAAAAAAAAGTAAAAAGCTGTCATAAGTGCCATGAAACAAGTTCAATAAGTTTAGGAAATCCTTGAAAAGGTTTTCAAAAGTTTTTAACTTAAAACTGAATATTGACAAAAGAAGAAGAAAAAAAGAATTCAATTCTAACACATTGTATTCACTGGCAGAGTCTGATCAGTTGTCATTGATGGATCTGCTGACAGATGCTGTTGTGATTTCTTGTCCATGTTGGCTCAAAACTTAACTTTTAAAAGTCAGTTGATGAAGATAATGTTACCTCTGAAAGCTCCACAAAAAGCTGTGTGTTTGGATTGTATTCTACTAAGTCTTTACTTTGAAAATTTACTTAGCCTACATTTAAATGGCAATGTTTGAATTTTTTAATGTCAGTCTCCACTGATTCTGTGCTTCCAGGTCTTTGGGAGCTTTAATGCACATCTGTTTTAAAAAAAAAAGTATGAAGCCTTTAGTTTCTCTAGACGGTGCTGTGTAGGTCTGATAATTGTCTTCAGGTGACATCAAGTTTGAAAAGTACAAAAAAAAAAAAAAAAAAGTTATGGTGTGCTCACACCACAAAGTTTGCACTTTTTGTGTATAGAATAATGTGTGACACTGTGCCGCAAAAGCCTATCAGTGTTGAGGTCCAGTATGGATTCCCCTGATGTTACTGAGGTTTAGAAATAGAGGATGAAATTATTGATGTCTGATGTCGTTTCCACTTACCTATATGACTGGTGTCTGTAGCTCCTTTAATATATGGATGATACCTCTAGTGTCCAATGCAAGGAAGTGCATTTCTTTACTGATGTACAGAAACCTGATAGAAACTACCTGTAGCCGTCAGGGAGAGGCTAATTTTGTCCGTTTTTCACTACCTGGTAGTTTGGAATAAGAGCTTGGAACATTACTGGCACAGAAACAGGACCAAAACTGCATGGCAACAAATAAGTGAATATACTGGCCTGCCAAGTACGTAGCGTGATTTGTGACGTATTTCATTAAAAAAGACATCTAAATAACTTCCGATTGACTCATCTCCGTATACATACGTAAGTGGTACTGTACAGGCACAGAACAGGACTACATGGTAAGTTCTGAGAATGTGTGCGATCTGTGTGCAAAATGTTCTAATTTAAGTTGTTGGGTTTTTTTTACAATGGTAAGTAAATGACAGACGG
Organism: Epinephelus cyanopodus; assembly: GCA_026686955.1. Classification (NCBI taxonomy): domain Eukaryota; kingdom Metazoa; phylum Chordata; class Actinopteri; order Perciformes; family Serranidae; genus Epinephelus; species Epinephelus cyanopodus. Next base: position 7,436,270 of record CM048931.1, on the reverse strand, counting down.
AGTGAAGTTGTAATGCACTGCCATGGACAGTATAAAAAATTATAAAGAGTGTTGCCGTCTTGGTTCATACAGATTCATAACACAAAGCCTCCATGTTCCCATCACTTCTCCTACTTTACTATGAACTAAATTTGTTGTTAGCTGCCATCCCCAATAACTTAGCACAACCGTGAGTGAAAAACACACCTGTGGCTGGATTTGCACCATTAACTTATTACCTTAGAAATATAGCTCGAGTTAGACATCTCTCTGTCACGCTGACAAAGAAAAAATAATGCATGTCATTCTAGCCTCTAGGTTTGACCACTGCAATGCTCTCTAGAAGTAACATGATGCAAAAATTCACTTTGCGTTTGGTGTGAACACGCCATTAGTGAGACGTGAGGTTATCAGACCTCTGCAGTCTGCTGCTCATCTCTGCTGCAGGCTGCATTAGCTGCTACTAGCAGAACACACCTGGGTCTCTAATCAAACTGTCATTGGTCATGTTGCATTATGGGTAATCTTGACTCCAGTTTATGACAAGGAAGAGGAATAAAAGAAAAAGATGATATCTCTGGTTCCGCTGCGTCAAGTCAAAAAAATTTTTTTACCATCCATCATGACAGTATTATAACAGTGTACTGCCAACATGAGTACACAGTGACTCGTTTGTTTTATGAAACTGGGAGCAGGGGTAAACGTTCAGGAACCAACCCCGCTGATTACAAACAACCTTAAAGGGATGGTTAATGTTAAATGGGCAGAATGAACTTACTTACTTGTTTCATTTAGCCTATAAATTGGTTCTCAGGCCTCCTGATGAAACAGGCTGTTTGTAGCATCATTCATAATCTGCTGCTGGGATTGGCTTTTAGGGCCTGTATGTATATAGCACAATTGATTAGTACAGACACAACTAATTTATCTGTTAAAGCAAAGTTTTGGATTGTCCAACTGTAGAAAAACCTCCACCCGTTTGTTTCCAGCATTTTGAAAATCAGCTCCTCACATATAAGTCGTATCTCTGATGGTGTTTGTGCACTGAGCCTTGTCTGTGCATACACTAGGTGAAGATTAGTTCCTGTATTGTAATACTATTGTAAAACTCATATTACTGTGAGAAATGAAAAGAAAGCAGCGATTTCAGATTCACTGTAAGGGAGGGCAGTTTCAATTATCTTCACAGATCGTGACCCTGAATTCTCCTTGCACTCTTCTGATTTCAATTTGGGAGCATGTTTATGCCTCGCCAAAATAAAATCTGCCACCACAGAGCCCAACTCCCTCCATCATATTTAAACTCGTGCTTTTGTTGTGTGAACGTCATGTCTGTGGAGGGGTCACTCCAGGTCGAGAACGCTGACGAGATTACCTCTGAGGATGTTGTGCGTGATCTGTGGTGCGACAATCAAGAGATAAAAATCGGTTAAAAAATAAAAGAAAAAAAAATACAATGTCTGATGATTTTGAAAAAAAAAAAAAACTCTTCTGTGTGTTGCTCCATTCTCCGTCCACCTCGTTTCCTTTCCTCCTGTATGTTTCCAGCAGCAGTGGCGGTAATGGCGGCAAATCCTATTTGCACCTAAGATGGATAGAAGAGAGAGGAGATGGGAAGGGTTGCATTAAAAACTGTCAAACGTTTCTCAGCAAAACAGAAATGTCAGTTTCACAAGAACTCGGATCATTCCCACCATAAAAAAGAGGAAATAAAACAAAGGAGAGGGGGATTAAAAAGTAATTGTTGTGCCAGGAGCCGGTGTTCCTGGTCGCCTGGTGCTGCTGGGAACTGGGACACATTGTGAAATAATGGCTTTCTCATCGACGACAGACCTGACCGGCCGGCGCTCTCTCTCCTAATCCATGTAAGAGGGAAACTGTGTTAAAGTTGTGTTTTGTGTGGGAGTGATTAAACGAGGCAGTCGCTGTGATTACACAAACAGGACAATGGATGGTAACACACACACAAACACACAGAAATACACAGATGGATTCCCTTTGTTATTCTCAGATTCTCAAATAGAGAGAGCCAGGCCATTATTCCTAATTTCCCTTTATTTATATGTGCAGTACATCTTTCAGCAAGAAGCGTCCCTGTTTTTCTGACATGCTGCTGTTTTAATTTGATGGAACAGTAAAGAGATGTTTAGTAAACCTTCTGGGTACCTAATGTGGGCGTAGTTAAAATTTCACTTATAGTGCGGCCCAGTCACCTGAAGAAAATGTTGGCATTGTACGTTTCTGCAACCACAGGTACATTTTAATTCTAAAGTGATGCACTATATGAGCTGACTTTGTCATCAGGAGACGGAGGGGATGGTGGCTGCCACGACACTGAGGCAAGATACCTGCCATGGTGCTGCATTTCCAGCAGCCTTTTAGCCACCAAGCATGAATGTTTTTAGCAACCTTTCATTGTGTCTCCAGCCGGGGTAGTTTATTTTTTAGCAATACATCGCTGTGTTTCCTGCTAGGATAGTGCCACGAAAAGCAGCTGTCTTTAACTGAGACATAGCAGTGTTTCCAGTCGAGACAGTGTCACAAAAAGTGGCCATATTTTACATAGACATCACTGTGTGTCCTGCTGGGATAGTGTAAAAAATGTGTACAAAAGGTACAGGACAGCACTCCAATTATAATGTTTATTGCCACACGGATGTTTCGTGTGAAACCCTTCCACAGCATGCACAGGTGAATGCGTGACACACATGTGTCACTTATCAATAATCAGGCTGATGCAGCAGCTGCAGGCAATGGCAAAAGAAAAAACAACAACAATATATCCTTTCTCATATCAACACAAACAATTCAGTAAACACAATAATGATATTTTTTAAACTGTTACTCAACAATGAAATGCATCTCAATTTTTAAGAATTCCAAGCTTTTAACATTTTTAAAGTTTTTAAGATTTTCAAACATTTTTTTTAATGTATTTGTGATTCGGATGAAATCTTTGAGACACAAGCCAAGGAGCTCTGTAATGATTTTGTCTCTAGAGGTTATAACAACACTCTAGTTGAAAACACCATGGATCAAGTTCGTAAGATCCAGAGGAATGTTCTGTTTGAGCCAAAAGAAAAAGTTCTTTCTAACTCAGTTTCAATGGTGTGCAATTATAGCCCTATTTCCAGTGCACTTAAAAAGGTTGTAAATAATTATTGGTATATTCTGAACACAGATCCCGTAATTGGAAGAGCTTTTCAAGAGCCACCAAGATTCTTTTTTGAAAGGCAGCCCAATTTGAGCAACTATTTGGTGAGATCTATTTTTACCAAAAAAAACCTTCTCATCATTTTTTGTCCAGTGTGCCTAATGGCAATATTACTTGTTTCAATTGTGTTCAATGCCCAAATCAAAGTCAAAGGTAGAATAACATGCAAGACTAAATTTGTTGTATATTTATTGACGTGTCCTTGCAATCTGTACTATGTTGGTAAAACAAAACGTGAAATAAAAACTAGCATCTGTAAACATAAATGTTCTATCAGCAATCATGATTCTAAATCAGCAGTAGCCAGACATGTTAATAGCTATAACCACACCACAGCTGATCTCAGATATATGGACATTGAGACAGTTAAGATTCCACCTAGATCAGGGAGATTGGGATAAAATCCTTTTGCAGAAGGAATGCTTCTGGATTAATTTCCTTGACACTTAAGAACCAAAGGGACTTAATGAGGAGTTTTTTGCTAACTTGTTTCTTGTAAAAATGGTCTTGACTAACAGGCCTACAGGTTAAAAACAATTAGATATTTGCCTGTTCAGTTTTGTTTAAAAAAAAGTTTAAAAATCTTAAAAAATTTAAAAATGTTAAAAGAACTCTTAAAAAATTGAGATGCATTTCATTGTTTAAAAAATATCATTATTGTGTTTACTGAATTGTTTGTGTTGATTTGAGAGAGGATGTATTGTTGTTTTTTCCCCCCTTTTTTTTCTTGGCTTGCCATTACCCGCAGCTGCTGCGTCAGCCTGATTATTGATAAATGACACCTGTGTTTCATGCATTCACTTTGTTGCCTGTGCACGCTGAGGACGGGTTTCACCCAAAACGTTTGTGTGGCAATAAACACTATAATTGGAGTGCTGTCCTGTACCTTTGGTACACATTTTTTTTTACATTTTTCATTGAGGATTCAGAACCCATTCATAATTCTGAGGGTTGAGTGTGTTTGTTTGGACTCCTGTCAGGATAGTGCCATGAAAAAAGGTAATTTTTTTTTTTAACCAAAACATCACTGTGTTTTTCACTCAGGATAATGCCACGAAAGGCAGCTGTTTCTAACTGAGACATTGCTGTGTTTCCTGCCGGGATAATGCCATAGATAGTGTCCATGTTTTTTGCTGAGAAATCGCTGTGTTTCCTGATGGGATTAGCACCATGAAAAACAGCTGTTTATAACTGAAACATCACTGTGTTTTTTGCCAAGATAGTGCCATGAAGAGCGGCCATTTTTTACAGAGACATCACTGTGTTTCCTGCCGGGATAGCGCCATGTTTCCAGTCAAATTGTGCCACGAAAACCTAGTATTTTAAGCCAAAACATGTTGTCTTCTCAACCATAACTGTTTTTTGTGCCTCAACCTAACCATACTTTAGCCACATTGTTAATGAAACATGAAGAAACATAAAGTTCAAACATATCTGCTAAATAATGTACAAATGTAACATATCAACGATTTGCTGCAATGTACAATGCCACCATTTACTGGGTAATGGCGACTGGGTAGTGTAGTGATGAGCCTCCAGAGAACGATCAGCTGACTCTGCAGCTCCTCTGGCTTAATGGAGCTCTATAGTGGGTTTCAGCTTGTAAACATAGTCAAGCATTTAGCAGCTAAAGAGACAGATATTTTCCTCAGGAGATGGTGGAGACCAAAAACAAAGATGGAGAATATTGGACTTAAATGCTGTAAATTCAGTCCTGCTTTACTTACCACTCTGCTGCTCTCAGATTCTATTCTATAATAGAAATATTGTTTTTGTTCACTCATTATTTTATACTCAGTGTTTTGTTTTTTTGTTGTGTTTTTTTCCCCCAATCGCTGTTGAGCTGCATTTAGTAAACCTCAACACTTCCTGCAGATGTTTCAAAACAAAATCAATCTTTATCCCTCTGTGGGTGAATTTCTTCCTGTTATAATCTCGCCACGCTGTCATGGTCTATACATTCAGAAATTCTGACAACACCATATCGGATCTTTCAATTCATCTGCAATCAGTTTCATAACTAAAGTCTCATGACATCAAAAAATGCTGCCTGTTTAAGAAAAACTTCTCCTCTGAACTCTCCGTTAATATTTTAAAACTCAACTGTGATGAAATCAAGTTAAAAGAGGAAAAAAAATGAAGCATTTCTGTTCAGCTGGATGAGCTGTGAACAGCTGTTCAATCAGCTGTACAATCAGACACTGTTACACAACAGCTGACGCTCCAATATGGCCGACAGAGGGTGCGTTTCATTACCCTCACATACACAAACAGCAGAATATATACAGGATGATGGAGCTTTACAGCCATGGAAGGAAACAGTGTTTTTACAGTTTTCCAAACTTTCAAAGAACCGAAGGTAAAGTTAACAAGAAATGACTTGTTTGTTGAATTGTATGTGTGAATTTCTGGAAACCCTGGTCAGGCGTGTGGTTGAAGCTTTCAGCCTACTTTGCTTTCTTCCAAATATTTTACAAGCTTCATATGACTCAAATTCAACTTTAAAGGCATACAATGCAGGATTTTTCGATTTCATTTCCATCTTTCTACAACAATGGAAAGACTCATACAAAAATAACCCTTCTCAACCATCACTTCTGACCCACTTTCAGTGTGTGGTAGAGTATTTATCTGCAGAGACTCTGCCCTCTGCCTATATTTACATTTTATTTTGCTGTGTTTGGGACATCTCTGGTCATGCAATCTCCAGCCAGTAACAGTGTGCAGGTGAGGTTGGGACTTCAAAAAACAGATATGATCAGGTAGTGCAGCATGCATCAGAGAGGATGCTATGAAAATCCCAAACTTTGTGCTGAAAGAAAAATGCACATATAGTGAGGCAAAATCCCAAGTAGACAAAACTTTGCATATGCATGCACTTCATACAGTACCTCAATGTTTCCCACACGTTGATTTATTTAATTTTGTTTCATTGCAGAATTGCACACAGCACATTTGCTCAGCCCATTCGTGGCCTGCTCTCTGTTTATCAGAACACAAATGAGACAAGAATCAGTTGCTAGCCACCCATGGTCCCTGCGCCTTGCTCCCCGCCGCTGTGGACTGCCTCTCCAGGGGGAGAGACAAACCCACAGTCAGCGTCTGGGGTTTGTGCTGGCTGATGTCAAGTTGCTACAGGCACTAACTGAAGGTCTGTACCTGTAAAGCTCATTGAGCTTGATTCGAGGCTCTAGCTAATGTTAGCTAATGTTAGCTCATAAACGTGAACCTTTTGCTCTGGGCTCAACTATTAGCAACATTTTCTCTACATCTCTAAAACAAACTTTGCCAATACTGATATGTTTTTTTGTTTCTTTTGTTGTTAGACCCTTTGATTGGTGCAGGCCTCCATTTTTAGGTTGCATTGCAGTGTAGGCAGCTGTTGTTCATGATAGAAGAGCAACTTTCTCAGCAGGATTCCCCACCACTGAATCAGACTTTCACCATCTGAAGAGCAAATAGGAATGTCTTCTGTCTATAACGACCTGTGATTGGTCAGAGCCTCTTGTCACAGGCTAGATTTTCGAAAAACAGAAAGCAGAGCCAAGAGGGGGTGCAGAAGTCTAGTTTTCTCTCCATCAACTTGAATTACAAAATTTTCAAAGTTTATTATGGAGTTTTTTGCTCAGTGATGCCAAAATAAATCTCATGCCCCGTATGTCGTAGAGACATGAAATTGAACAAATCTGCTTCAAGAACCGATAACTTCCGGTTATATAGATTTTCCGGCATTTAGAATTTTTTGAAAGACACTTAAAGTTGATCTCTTCCTAGGAAGTTTGACCGATCTGCATGAAACTCAGTGAACATAATCTAGGGACCAATATCTAAAGTTCCCTCTTGGCCAAAGTTGGAAAACTTCTATAAGGCAATGAATATTGCAGAGGTCGTGGCTCATCACATAAAAGTGTATAACATCTCAAGGGTTTCACCGATCACCACGCAACTTTGTAGGCATATGACCACACATAATCTGAGGGGACCCCTCCATTATTGACCCCATCAAACAAAATGGGGGCGCTAGAGAGCTAATTTCTTATCTAGGCCTAACCGCCATATTGATTTTTACTAAACTTGGTAGATATGTAGATCAGGACGCCTCAAGGTGGCTGGAGAAATTTAACTCTAAATGGCAACTGGGTGGCGCTATAACAACAGAAAAATGCTTAAAGATGGCTAAAATGCGACCGATTGCTGTGGCCAAATTTTTTTTTTTCTAATTTTTGGTTTGACTAAGTCATGGTATGGTATGCTGTACATAATCACGGGAACTGTCAGTGTGTCATTCTGTCAGTCAGTCATTCTGTCTGTCCCTGGTTTTTCAAAAACTCTGTCTGAATACATTGCTCTTCTTAATGGGTTCAGTTGACTATTTAATCTGCAATTTCCTATGACCTGTATCCCAAACACACACCATGTGAAACTGTGCTTGGGTAACTGTGCACTCAATGGATATGGACTAGTATTTATAGATTCATGAGTTATGTGCAAGATGAATAAATGTGGTATGAATGCATAGGTCCTGAAGTCGGCTTATTGTTGACAGAAAGTTGTCCGGCATCATCAGCTGGGGTTGAGTGAATGTTACCTGAAACAATACAATTTCAGAGTTTCTAGACAACTTCTGCAGAAAATTAAATGGTTTTCACTCAGAATTTCAGGATGTTTCAACAGCATGTTTACAAGTTTGAATGAAGGAAGAAAGCTTGTCCTTGTGCAAAAAGAAGTGTTTAAGAATGCCAGAACACTACGTGAAAGGGCACTTTAAACACTTTCTTTCTGAACAAGTACGCTGGTTCGAACTATAAACATCCTGTGTCATGATTTTGACAGTGTTTGTTTTAATACAGAACAGCAGATAAAGATATTCCTTATGTATTAAATTTAGATGTGGAGGCTCATGCAGCTCTCTCAGTACTTTCTGTGTTGATCTTTCTGCCATTTGAGTGCACTGTACTGACATCACAGTTTGGTTTGATGTACCATTAGGACTGCAGCTTATATGCTTCTGGCTTCAAATCAAATATTTTTCACTTGAACAAACACCCTTAAAAATCTCTCTTTTTTATTAAAGCTGATAAAACAATTATTGTGATTTGTGTTTTAAGATCATGGTTAGCTGGAAACAGGTAACTTTCGGTAAGCTGCCTCTGTGTTTTACATTAAATGATGACAGGGAGGGAGAAGCACTGCAGCATTTTGGCAATTAAGCCTTCATCTATAAGCTACGACTGTTGATAGGTTATTATGGGACGCTGCGCCGCGCTCTGCTGATTAAATGAAGCCCCGAGCTGCTGTGATTAGTGAGACAGGACAATGGATGGCACACACACACACACACAGACACACAGACACACACACAGACACACACACACACACACACACACACACACACACACACACACACAGACACAGGCACACAAAGGCACAAACCATTAACATACACACATACAGACAAGCTGAAGACATTGCACCACATCAATTTGCGCAGCAGGAATTTATTTTTGCTCCATCAATCCTTACAGCTCCTTAATGTAATCTGGGCGAAACCATCACTCTTTATTAGTATCATCTTACTGCTGTGACCCCTGACCCTTGATCTGACCCACACAACTTGAGGACCAAAAAATAAAAAAGACAAAGATGCTTAAAGCTTGGCAGACACTGTCTTCCTCTCTGCACAACCAGAACCTGCAGCTTGTCTGCTCACAGTGTAACAATTAACTGGTCGACCACAACCTGGAGCTCATGCTGAATGTAAAGACTGAGGACGGTTTTGTCCTCTGACAATTCTCATCAAAGTTCGGGTAAAGCACACGTAAAAATGTGTCATGAATTTGTTACACCATAGAAAAATGTATTATCAACCACCCAGCCACATTAGAATTATTTAAAAAAAAAAAATCACCAAGAGTGTAAAATTAGGTTTCATAATCAGAAAAAAGGGGGAAAAAAGGCATTCTCTGTTCTGAAGCCAACACAGCAGTGCCAAAATCTGCAGCTCCTTTAATGGCCACTTGAGGCTTACTCCAAGAGCTACATTGGTCACAGAAAAAAATGCAAATATTTATTTTAACTCAAAACTTCCTATCTCCATTTCAAAATAAAAGCCCTCTGACAAAATTTCTGTTGTAAGAATCCCTTCATTTATTAACACAAGGCTTTTTATTGTGAAATATTTGCATGGCAGTGTTGTTGAAAATACAACGACTTGCACGGCTCCATAAATTAATGGAGTACTGCCTTTTATTGTGGAAATACAATAGTATAGCAGCAGGCAGCTCTGCAGAAGCAACGCTGTCTGTGTGAACACTGCACACGTGTGAGCCGCGAGGTAGCCATCACACACTGATGTAGGAAAGAAGCAAGCACTCTCAAAATAAATCCCCTCGAAAGGTGCATGGCCGGAAACAGCAAAAAAGAGAAAAATGCCAGCACTCACAAATGTCCTTTTGGTAAATTTAATAAAATGCTGCCGGAAAACAACATAACATAACATAACTTAAGGAGCTGGAAAGTCCCTGTAGGGCAGGTGGAAGAGGAGGTTGATAGTCCAACACACACTAGACTTTTTCTTGTTGCACAAGTAAATAGTCCTATAAAAGAGCTGTTTTACTGTTGTAAGGTTATTCCAAAAAAGTCTGGCTCTAACGAGCAGAGACTGTACATTTTCTGTGAAAACAGAAGTGCAATTTGAAAAAACACAATGTATGTAACAGGCGTAAATTGACATGCTGTCCCTGAACATTAATAACAGATGCACCTAGGATACCTAGCTCAATAAATGTAGACGTAAAAAAAATCAAAGGAAAAATTGTTGATATGTGATGCATTGGGAGTGGGAACTTGTTGGTTTTTCGCTAGCAAAAATTAGCATTAGCATGATAACAGCTGACCATAGCTGTAAATACACCATGCTAACCAAGCTAGCAGCTAGCGTTAGGGTTAGCTCCACCCTCTTGTCCAAAATGGTCATTTCTGGTTCCAAAAAATTGGCTAAATTGATAACCTTGAGGATTCAAAACGGAAGTCCACAAACCAGTGGGTCATGTTGCGATGGCTACGTCAAATATGTTAAACAGTTTTTCCTTGTAACCAATTTCTGTCACTAAAAATCACAGATAACGGCCATTTAATAACTGATATAAGCTGATAACATCCAAATCCGGTACACAAAATGAGAGGAAGGTGGTGAAGGTGCAGATACTTAAAAGAAGGAGAACATCTGCTCTGCTGCAATGATCAGTTTTAAATCACAGCTTAGTCTCAGTCAAGACTACAGTTTTACCCCAACATGTAAAACACAACTTTTAAAACAAGCTCACTACAGTTTATAACAGATCATCTGACCGAAGTAATGATGGGAAATCGGACCATGGAACACTTAAACCTGCAGACAGGTGACCAAAACTGCCAGCAATTCATTTGATCATCTGAAAGCCGAATCAGTGATCATTCGGTAGATCAGTCAGGCAACATGACATCAACTGACAACTGATACGGCAGTAAAAAAACGAGGAGAAAAATATGTCCAGCTTTAAATAAAACTAAAGAAAAAACTGTCACTCAGACACACGCATGCACACACACCGCACGCCCACACACACACCCTGGTTATTTCATGATTTATTTGCTCCATTCACTGAATATGCCCCATCACCTTGTGCTTCTATTTTGGAATTCATAGGCATTTTTTTTTGTTTTGTTTTTGCAGCTACCTCTAAGTAATTAATTTTAGTGCCATTATTCTTAAAATTCTCAACAGATATATTTGTCTTTTTTTTATCTACCATTTACCTTGGCCTGCTCCCCAGAGTTATGATTAATAATGAGTGATATCAGGGGGATGTATATTTCATTTTGATAATGTTTTGCTTAATGGATGAATAACTTTTTCTTAAGGACATTTTTACAGTCTTTAACTCCAGTTATGAGAGCTGAATATGAGATGATCTTTTTGTGGTGGTGGGGTGGACGGAAGAGGTAGGTAGGTTTGTGTCTGCTGATTCTGCTCTGTGTCTTACTACAAAGCAGCAGAATTTGACTTGCTTATCCTACAAACAGTGAAGTTTCAAATAAAAAATGTGCCTAAGTACATGTAGGTGAGTGAGAGGCTAAATATTTTTTAATTGTTCCAGAAAAACATGAATTATTTCTAGATATGTGATCACTTTAATATACTTCCATGTATGTGTCCATGACTGGAAAACTAAATGTCCAATGTTTCTCAGGAAGCTTGTGAACCCTGCAAATATTTTATTCTACACATTTCTTACAGATGTGCATTAGCACATACAGCACGTGGCTGTTGTAAAGTTCAAATTGAAAAAGTTTCTTAGTGTGTTAGGCTTCTGAAAACACTCTGAACCTTTGAGATGTGGCCTGATGTCCTCCACACGAGTTGTTTAAAACCTTCATTGTGACTTTTGATACAAATGACATGAGAATTTTGGGAGAAATATGTGTTGGAGGACAGAGTGTAGATGTGATGACCAGAGGAGAGTTAAACATAAAAAAGAATGTAATACACAGAGAAACATACAAAATACACAAGTCAAAAATGCTTTTTGTGTTTGGAAACACAAACAGAAAAATGCAGAGCTGAAAGGACTTGTTTGAAAACCGCCTTTTCTCCATTTAATACAAATTTGATCTCAGAGGTTGTGGCAAAACACAAGGTTACCATGGTGATGGGAGGTCTAGCACATAACAATACATGCACATACACAGATACACAAAAACATATATACCAAAAACATTTTTGCCTTTCAATTAAACACATCCATACAAAACAAAGTCCTATTCAACACTGCACATTTTCTTTCACCTCTGAAGCAGGAATCTGAGCTGAATAGCAGCTCAGAAGATAAATTCCCCCCGGTGTGCCAGAGGGGAGGGGCTCAACAACATCTGAGCTGCGTCAGTGAAATCAAGTGGGCCCAATTGTCACTTCAGTGTCCTCAGTTACTGGCATTCAGTGTGACAAACCCCGCCCGTCTGGCACTGGAGGGCCTTAAAACAAACACAACTTGAATGTCTGGTCCAGGAGAGACGAGCGCCAGGCAGACTGAAGACATCAGAAAAAATAAATGAATAAGAGGGATAAAAGAAAAATCTCAAAATATTTGAATTAAGAACTCAAAAAAAAAGGTCACTGGAAACCATTTTCACCAGGTCCCAAGTGAAAAACAATAAAATTTACTGAGATGAGCACAGAGAAAAAAAAAGCCAGGCAAATTCTACAGAAGACATGAGATACCAATATTGTGATGGAAAACAACTAAGTACATTTACGCAAGTACTGTACTGAAGTACTAATTCAAGGTACTTTCTTTGAGTATGTCCATATTATGCTACTTAATACTTCAGTTATACTACAATTTTTCATCCCCCTCTTGTCCAATGAAAGCCCATGTATCTCCAGATGTGTGATGTTAAATGTTTGTGATAAACTGAGGGATGAAGTGCTCCTTTATGTGTTGAGGAAATTCTCCAACTTCTTAAGGTGAATAAACTCTTGAAAAACGTTCTGGGATCAGCTGGAAAATGCATCGTCACAAAGCTGAAAACTGGGCTGTTTTTCTGACTTTGTAGAGAAACGTGGCTCTCACAGGACAGCCACACTACAAACATATGATGATCTTACAGAATATGATGCATTGCTGTGGATTTAACTACCAACAGTATGTAAAGGAGTTAAAATGCACAAAACTTTGAAGGCATGCCATGCAGGATTTCCCTAAAAAACAAACAAAAAACAATATAGAACCTCACAAAAGTAATCCCTCCTAATCATCACACCTCTAAGTTGAAACATAGTGACCAGATTACCCCTGCCTTAGTCTTTCTCTTCTGCTCTCTGGATACAAGCTTCAGGTTTGTTTGTCTGTTCTCAGCAGTTCTCTGGGAGAAAATGCCTTGTTGATGCCAGAGGTCAGAGGAGAATTGCCAGACTGGTTCAAGATGATAAAAAGGCAACAGTTACAGAAACAGTAACCACCCGTTACAACCAAAGTAAGCAGAAGACCATCTCTGAACCAACAGCCTTGACCACAGTGTACCATCTTCTGATGGCTACTTCCAGCAGGATAATGTGCCATGTCACAAAGCTCAATCATCTCAAACTGGTTTCTTGAACATGACAATGAGTTCACTGTACTCCAATGGCCTCCACAGTCACCAGATCTCAGTCCAACAGAGCACCTTTGGGATGCAGTGGAACAGGAATTGCATCATGGATGTGCAGCCGACAAATCTGCAGCTAGTGTGTGAAGCTATCATGTCAATATGGACCAAAGTCTCTGAGGAATGTTTCCAGCACCTTGTTATACCTTTACCACTAAGAACTAAGGCAGCGCTAGCAAGGTGTACCTAATGAAGTAGCCGTGAGTGTATTGCCTGGCCCTGAATTAGAACTTAAAAGTGGGGAAAGATGATGCACTTTAACTTAAATATCTACTTATAACATGGGAGTTGTTTGGTTTTTAGCATCAGATTTTATGTAAATCTTTGTAAGTGTCCACAGCACAATTATTTCATCAATAATAATTAAAAAACATGTTTGTTACAGGCTTCATTCTGACTGACAAAATTTTTTTCCCTGCTTCACCACATATTGAATATGTGAGAGAGTTCGAGTGTGACTGAACTGGAGCAGTTTTTCCATCAACATTGTTCGGTGGATTCCAGCATTCACCTGCTGCCACAGTCGGTAATCTGTGAGCCAAACTGATCTGGAGAGCAGAACTCAGCCTGCGATGATAACTGGCACCTGAACTGAGCGTCTGGCAGAGCAGACGAGTGTGTGGCCACAGACACAAACTGCCAGAGTTTAGATAGCAGCTCATGTTAATTTATCATCCTGCTCACAAACTGAATCCGATCGACCAGAAACAAACTCAGCGTGCTCTCCCTCTGCCTGCAAAATCCACTGTAACAGGACGTTTTCTCTACACGTTCCTGCTACTAATGTCATTAACTGGCTAAAGGTGACAGTTTGATTCAGGCTTTAACAAGATGAAGTCTGTCATTTCTGTAAATATGCAAATACATCACGCTGACGACGTGTTTTTTCAGTCTGATGTGTGGGATGGAGCAGAGAGGTGGAGAGTGGAGGAGTTTATGTGAGAGCAGCTGCAGCAGACTGAAGAAAACCTCCAACAGCAGCAGAAACACAATCAATCTGTTTTTGTTCTTTTGTTTGAGGGGAACTCGGGATATATTTAAATTAGGAACGTAACGCCACAAAAAACTCATGGTGCAATAGTGACATGATAAAAAGCCCATGATAGGATATGTATCATGTACTCAAAAATGAAGAAATATGCTGACTTAAAAAAAATATTTTACTAAATAATGACTCTGATGTGCACAGGATCTTTTTATTGTATACAACCTTGCTGTTTGTCATTATGTTCATCCACTTCATTATCCCTTTTTCTCATTTGGTTACAGCTTGTCTTTATAAAGTTATCAGTGATTGGTTTATACAACACTATGTTGCCTACTAAGCTGCCCTGCCCTTTAAATATGTGTAACTTTAAGCCTTAGTAAATTCTAAACAGGTGAGCTACCTGAAAATTCCCCTCCTGTGCAGTTGTCATTAATGTTGAAATTAGCTACAGAGGCCAAAACGTTTTTTTGTACGAGGCTGTAAACATGTTTATTTCTGCTGTAAAGTTGGGCATTTTAACATGGGGCTCTAAGGGGACTGACTGTGTTTCAGAGCCAGCCTCAAGTGGCCACAAGGGGAACTGCAGATTTTGGCATCTCGTTGACCCTAGAACATCAACAACCAATGCACCCAGGGTGCCTTGCACGTCATATTCTGTCATGGTAAATCCATGACCAAATGTCGATATGTGATAGGTCAGAGTGAGGATATGTTGGTTGGGCTTGCACAAAAAGGATGTTGCCTTGTGACTTGTATAATTGCACTCCCTGCAGTTAAAAAATGATTATTATTTTTTTGATTTTCATTAATGAGAGATAGTAGAACGCAGCTATACTTGCAAAAAAAACCTCAAACCAGTCGACAGATTAAATGTTGGCGTTGTGCGTGTAAACCACGTTATATCTGCATGTTTTTAAGTAGTGAACATGTTTCAACAGTGCTGAATATGTGATCAGGTTTTGGCAAAAAAATGGATGCAGGAAATGAAGCAACATTTTGGTAAAAAACAACTGCTTTTCGTGGCACCAATGATTCACTAAAAACAACCACTTTTGTTGGTCTGCCACTTTGCAGGCATCTCACCAAGGTGATGCACCATCCATCATCCACCATCCCCTCCACCTCCTGAAGACAAAGTCAGCTCATATGCTCCGTCACTTTAGAAAAATTGTTATGAGACGTACAAATGTAACGTGTCCGTGGTTTGCAGAAAATGTTGGTCAACTGTAATTCAATTCATATTTTGTCTCAGAAAACTGTATCTGATTACAATTACATGTTATTGTTATTCCCTCACAATGATCATATTACTTACGCTGTATAGACTGATTAGTCTACTGTACTCGTGATTTCACAGTATCAGATTTGCTGATCAGCGACCAGCCCCTTTCTTTAACTTTTTTCATTTTCTTCTTTCAGAGTTTTTTTGTTTACTTTTATCTTTAACTTTTGCACTTTAATTTTATTTTAATTTTATGTGAACATATGGTTGTTGTTTTTTTTATGTGGGAATGAACAGATTTTATGTTTGCCTCAACAGTCAAATTTTGAACTGAACTGAGCTGAAAGAGATTAAATGTCAGATTCACTGATGAGAAATATTTTCATTTACAAAATCTAGTTATTTGTTTCATATTCAGAATGCTGCATATTGATTATTGATTTCAGCTGTCAAGTGTTGATTTTGAAGCCATCCCAGAGTGGTGACAGTAGTTTCATGTCAGAAGTTGAGTCTCCGCCTTGTTTACGGTTGTTTGTCTTGAGAAAATCATTTGAACACATTCTATTTTGATAAGCACAAGACACATTAAAACTTTCAATCTTCTGTCAGAAGAGACAGGAGAGGGAGGAAGCAGCATACTCTGTCGTCACACTTTGCCCCAGGCGGAGCCTTTTATCTATCAAACTTTACCACACCGGGGGGTCTGCTGCTATTTTAGGCCTCCAGTAATGCTTTTTTTTTTCCTTCCTAAATTTTCCTGAAGTTAGTGTTTGTTGCTGAGCGGCTGAAGCCAAAACTCACACAGCTACACACACAGACGGTGACTGGCTGGAGTGGTTTTGTTTGTTGCCTGGGATCGAGGTGTTGGCTTCAACACTAACAGACTGGAGAGAGGAGGGGAGGCACTGGGGACCATCAGGGCCCAGCCAGTTAAAACACTTGACTCGTTCTGCATGTGAGGACCTGCAGCCACACATTCAGTCATAAACTACAGTCGGCAGGCTTTAGACCGCTACAGTTTCTACTTTTTAAGGTCAAATATGGAGAAACATTTTGGACAGATCAAGCAGGGCAAGGTTTTAGTTAAGAAAATTTGAAATCTAAATCTTTTAGAAATTCAAATATTGTTTTTGATTCATGTCAGAACTTTGCCTTATTAAAGGTGCCAAAGGAACTCTTGGCCACTGGTAGGACAACGTTTTCTCTACATCTGTAAAGCTTTTGACAGGATACCTCTACCTAAAAACAAGGTTAATCATTACCTTCACCGAGGAGGTTGTGTTTTCAGTTCTTGTTTTTGTCTGTCTGTCAGTAGGATGACAGAAAAATTACTGGCCTGATTTTCTTGAAATTGGGTGGAAGGGTGTGGTTTTGGCAGAGGAAGAACCCTTTAAATTTTGCAGTGTTTCGTCACTTGCAATAAATGCACACAGCCCTCACCTCAGACGTGACAACATCACAAGCAAACATTGAGGTGGTTGAGCCAAATTGGTGGTAGCTAGGAGTGCGGTGTTACAATGGTAACGATGTTGACGGAGCTAACAAGAGGTTAGCTCCATGGATGTATCAGGAGACTTGGATGTAGTGTTGAATGTGGGGGCCTGTTCATTCGTTTTTTTTACCTTAAATTACCTGGACAATCCAGGAATGATCAGCACTACTTTCACACTATGGGGCCCATAGTGACACAACACTGGCATTTGGCGCTGGCTGAGGTCTGCACTCTCCAAGTGCCCTTAGTTGCTCTTTGTGTTCTGAGATTTTTTAGCCATAAAGATTTTTTGTTTGTAAAACTTTCCCAGAAGCAGAAGTAATGAGCATGTGCAGCTGGTCACACAATGCTGGAGCAAACCAGAAAGCTAGAAAACTGTTTTCTTTTATGCGCTGTTTTGAGTCCAGTATTCAGTTCTTGTAAAACATCAACAGATGTAAACTGAGATTTGAGACTGAGAAGAAACTTCAGCTTTGCAGACAGAGGAAAGAAAAGTGCATTCAACATGTTTGTCACAGCTCAAGGATTTCTCTAAAAATGGAAAAGTCTGTCCTTTGCGTTTTAAAAAACTTCTGCACCTATGACGACGTTATTGAAATGATTCTCGTTCACACGGAGCCACAAAATCCACTGGAAACGCTGTAGATGCACACCAGGCCAATGGGTGGCAGTGTAAATTTGCAAAGCAACACCACGGCATGACGCCATGCGCCTGCGCTGAAGCGCCTTCCTCTACAACACGGTGATTGCAAACCAAAACAACGAAGACACAATGCGCAAAAGCATGCACAGATAACTTTGTCTCATGGATGATGAGGTGGAGTTGCTACAGTAACAGATCTACACTTCACTTCAAATCAACAGGGTGAGCAGCACAAACAGAGCTCGGCACTGTTGTTGTGACGGTCAACTTTCTCATGCATGCCTAGTGACTGGAACCGTAATGCACATGTAGGAAAAGTCTCTGTTTTCAGAGGAACTGCATATTGCAAGTTTATATGACAATGGAGACGCTGCCGCTTCCAAAAAATTGCACTCTGGAACCCGTTTTCAAAACGTTGCGTTTTCAGGCACCCAAACGCCGCTGTTGTGTAAACGATCGCAACTAAAGTTAACTGTTTTCAGTTGAAATCGTTGTCGTATAAACGGGACCTAAATAACAACAATCCACAGGTCACCTTTAACACTCTGTTGTTACATCACACTTCTGTCTCAACAGAAATCCTGCTCAGAGATGCTTTAATGAAAAATGTAATTCATGCTTCACTTAATTACTTAAAAGGAGGTCATTTGTCATTTTTGACATTTTGCAGAATAAGCGATTAATCATTTAACTAAGAAATAATTAGCACTTGTATTGATAGTGAATGTAATTCAGTTGCAGGTCTAATTAAATAATATTGGCCTTTTAACGTGTACGAAATATTCTATTTCTGACATGAATGTGGCTTTTCAGAGAATTGTCTGAGCTCAGAGAACTCGGGGCCTTCATTGCACTTTTTCCTCAAAGGACTCTGGAACAATTTCAAATACACCCAACATTTAATACAAAAATGTCACACATAATGCACAGAAACAAGTAGAAACACACCACAAAACTAAGAAGAACTGATAGAAAACACCAGCCGCTCTCTCACCGTTTATCCAGTCAGCCTCCCAGACGTGTCCTCCGCCATCTTCCTGTCTCTGTCCAGGAGCAGCTCCCGTCCTCTCCTCGAGTGTCCATCCTCCAGCCAGCTGCCGAACACCTCCCGTACTCCTCCCACCACTCCCCCATTCTGTCCCCCGTTCTTCAGCTCTGCCGCATTCTGCTGCCTCAGTCTGTTGGAGTCGGTCACAAGTTAACTGACAGTCACAGTCAGAAAAAAGAGAAAACTTTTACTGTGTTCAGATGAAATGAAATGAAAACCTTTAAGTGTAGGCTATTCACCCAAAGGTACCATGTGCTTTTTACTGTTGTGCTTTTTACTGTTGTGCACCAAATCACCAAGACCAATTTCTTGTAGGTTCAAAACTACTCGATGATAAAATGGTTTTTGATTCCAATTCTGGCTATGAAAAAAATGTTTGGTTTTTTTTGTAAGTATATCGCCCCTTGTTTTTCACAATCAAAGCAACTGCCAATCTTTTTTCAATATTTAACCGACTCAGACTCACAAGCAGATTTAACACAAGTGGGTCATAAATGGGACTTTTTTTTTTTTAAATTATAATGAGGAGAAACTAATAATGAAAATAATTTACATTACTTGTCTCTGTATAGTCCTCAACTGTGTCAGACACTGTGATGAAAACTGTGACAAACTTCCTGTCAGGGCTTCAATTTTTGAAAAAACAAACAAACAAACAAACAAACAAAAAAAACAATAAAATCATGAAATAAAAGATCATTTTGAGGTGAAGCCTCCCAATCTGATCCAAATCTGAATACTCTTATTCAGTAGGTCTCAGCGATTTTCACTGCATCTAGAGTAAATATGCAGCATGAATGACTCTGTACTACAACTCTACATTGATCTCATTAATCCACAGTCGTCTGTACATCACAGAGTGCGCTTTGTTGTTTACGGAGTTTATAAAACCAACATGAGCCGGCAGGATTTCAATGTGCCGTCAGTGCAGGTTGGTACTGTGGTGCTTTCCAAAGGCTGAGCCTGAACCCAGAGCTGACTCATGGGAAGAATAAAACTCTTGCCCAAATTATTGGGGAGATATTGGTTTCCAACCTAATGGCTCTGTTATTTAGCCAAAGTTTCCCCAAGCTCCTGGAACGGAAGGCAGACTAAATAGAGTCCCAAAGATTTGTGGGTTAATGTCCTGAAAACAATGTTAATGTGGCAACAACACAAACCCGCTGAGAGGAAACCAAAATTTGTTTTGGTCATACAGGTCACCACATAAGGTGTAGAAACTAAAACCAAGGGTCTGAGGACAGATTGTAAAGCCCTTTGAGGCAATTTTGTGATGAGGAGGGAAACAAATAAAACTGGCTTTAAAACGGGATCTCAATTATCGGTCAAATTATGTTGATATGTCATCAATATCTGAGCCAACCAAAGAGTCAAGCTTTACAAACTGATTTAGCTGCATGTGGTAGACTGATATCCATCATTGTCTGTATTCACTGTGATATTCTGCATTAACCAACATCATATATGTGAGTCTCTCTTATCTCTGACAAACATGAAAACAACACAAGAAACAAGTTGTTCTCTCTCTTTTTCTTTGTCTCTGCATCAACAGCTACTTCACAATGTCTCAACCTTTGTGGCTGTGATTGTTTGTCCTTGTACACTTGAACTAAACCAAACAAAATATATATATATATTTGTTTCTGCTTTCATTTTTCATGAATTGAAATAATGTCTTATATTTTTTCTATGCACACCAAAGGCTTAATTTTCAGAATTTTGGTCACAAATTAGTTTAAATTCATATTAGTGAGCACCAACACAATCCACCGGACAGGTGTGGCATATCAAGATCAGTGTTGTGCATGAATGTGTTCATTGAACATGCTCATATTTTTGGTGAACAATGAAGTGAATGCAGCACTTTGCAACTAATAAATTTGAGCATGAGTGTCATTTAGTCTTGTGACAGTTAACACTCATTTTATGGCACCCAGCATATTGACAATGCAGCCACTGGTACTGCTGAAGCAGACATATGAGACTATGGATATTGGAACAAATCAGTAACATTCCAACAGAGAAAATCTGACATTCATGTGCAAATTGTGCCCATCAGATATGAAAAAAAAACCAAGTCTGCACGTCAGCAATATTGACAATGAATTTGAAATGGCACATTGGGTTAAAGCATCGACCAGTCTTGGTAAATATCTGCAAGTGAATGATGATCACAAGATTTTATTTTAATTCAATTCATGAGCCGTCATGAATGTAAACTAATTAATTTTTTGGGACTGAGCATAGTTAAAAATTCAAATTGTGATCTATTATCGCAAACTAGTGATAATAGATTGCACTTTGGTTGGGGTCATTCTGCAAGTATACCGGCATTCTTTAATCTCTCCTTGTGTGAAATTGTAGTTTTTCCTTGAACAACAGAGGGCAAAATCATATGAGTCAGTAAGACTGACTCCCCTCATCCTTTGTGTGCAAGCCGGTAACTATTGAGTAACAAATGACAAAAACGGTTGGTTTTTAGTGACACCTCACTGTTTTTCCAGTGGGGAAAAAGTGTGCATTGTAAGCCAAAACATAATCTTTTCCTAACCATAACCAAGTAGTTTTTGTACCTAAACCTAACCACACATTGATCCATTGCTGAAATGTATAGTTTCAATGATTTCGCCACATAATAACATGCAAATGCAACATATTCGTTTGTAGAAACAATGGCAACATTTTTGGTGGTGACTGGGTTGATCTAAAACATGTTCACTTATGTAACCAAACATTAAAGCAAAACACGTAAAAAAAAAACAACCCATACTTAAAATATGTTGTGAATAAAGTACCTGCCAACAAACCGGTCTTGAAGCTCATCATGCTGTTGACTGCTGAGGCTGTTAGTGCGCTGATCCATTAGCCAGCCCAACTCAGCCTCCAACACCTTAGTGCCATTGTTGTTGTTTGCGAGGGTTCCTTCCTGACAACGCTGGAGGATGCTCAAAGGAGCATTTTTGGGAGAGCCCACAGGTGTCCCTTGCCCTCCATTCACTCCATTATTGTGAAAAAGCTCTGTCAGTTCCATATTACTGCTCTGCAGCCGGCTGTCGTTAAACCAGCGGGCAAGTTCGGCACGTCCTGTCCGACCCTCCAGTTGGCTGAACTCCTCAGGGGAAGGCCACCGCGTTTGAGCAAAATCATCCTTGAGGAGTGCCAGGGATCGGCTGTCTGGAGGCACTGAGCAGGAATTCGGGTTGGGGATGGAGGGCGCAATGATGGGCAGGGTGGAAGAGGGTGGAAGTGGGCTTTTAATACCGGTGCTTGGTTTGTGAATCCCATTCAGCTGTAGAGATTGCTGTTGTGGACGTTTCTTGGTGATGGCAGCACCGCCACCAGTGCTCATCCTTTTAGTGCCCATAGAATTGAGAAGGGCTTGTTCCAGGTTGTCTCGTAATGCACGGCGCTCCGCAAACCAGCTGTCGATTTCCTGGTGAGACATGCGGGTGGTGCCCGCCAGATTGTCCACATCGCTGAGTGTGGGAAAGCTATTCCTCAAGAAATTCTCCTCTAAGATCTTTAGCTGCTCCGCTGTCTTTCCTTTCATCCTCTCCAGCAATGGGAACTGAGTCAGCACCGAGGACTTTTGCTGAAAGTCTGCTTTCATTGCTGCTGCTGGCTCAATACCATCCACATGCATGACCCCATTGTTATGCGGAAGGGAGGTATGATCGTGGGACCATTTTCCGTCCGTGCGAGATGTCCCGTTGGCCTCTGCCAGAGGAGTGAGTACCTTATCTCCTCTGGGGTAGCTAGCTTTCACCTCCACTCCCTGCTGCTCTTTTAGTTTCTTGCTATCCAAGGGGAAGCCTGGAATCTGGGAAGGGGCTTTAGCCAGAGCGCGGATTGACTGGATTATTGTTGGCCTCCTTATCTGTGGAGTAATAAGTGGCGGGGAGTTTGGCAGCTTCAAATCAGCAGCTGGCAAAGTGTGGGTATTCTGGTGCTTTTCTTTGGGTGAACTAAGAGGAAAAAGTAATGTGTTTTTAAATGGCGGGGCAAAGATGGGTGGGGGAACTATCAGTGGCCGTGTTAAAGACTCTGGAAAGACAATGGAGGGCAGCGACACCACCGGCTTTGTTTTGGGGTTTCCTAATGTCAAGGGAATCTTCCCCTTGGACAGCGAAGGTTGTGATGACGATGATGGTGGTGGCATAAAAGGCACAGCAACGGATGGCCTCTTCATCTCCATGGTGACCATAGGAACTGCTACAGGTCTCTTCATCTCTATGGGAACAGGAGGTGGAGCCATTGGGAGGCGCTCTTTTGGAGGAGGAGGGGGTGGAGGAGGAGCCATAAGGCCCCTGTCTTTGGCGTCGCCAGAATGGGGGGCAACTGCCATGATGGGCCGCTTAGACTCCGGGCCAAGCACTGTCGTCAGGTGTGTTGGCAGGGATCGTTTAAGGGCGGGGCTGCAGCCAATGTTAACTCCAGCAGGAGAGTTTGTGGTAGTGACTGCACTTAACCCATTGGATGCGGCTGTCCGGGCGTGACTTACATGCCCGACTGTAGTGTGGACAAAGGGCTGCTGGGAGGATTTGGCAGACGGCTGAGAGACGGGGCTTGTAGGCAGGACGGTGAATGTGTGATGTGCAGGAGGGATTGAACCATTGAACATCTTCTTCCTGGCTTCTTCCACCTCCTCCGGGGACCAGGTGATGCCTTGCTTCAGCCGCTGGGTGGTGAACCAGACTTTGATCTGTTCCTCTGGGTGCTTGGAGGCAGCTGTAAGCCACGACAGCTCAGCATGTGTCGGGTAAGGAAACTTGTTAAAGGAGGTGATCAACGTCAAGTTGTCATCTAACGAAGGGTTATATTTGGTGGTGTTCAAGGGAACAGCTATTTTTGGTACAGAGTTAAAGTTGGGAGGGCGCTGGAGCATTGGGGTGACATGGGAGAGCCCTTGGAGGATGGTGGGTTCAGGGATGATGACTGTTCCGTTGATGTTCACTGCTGTGATTTGATTCTTCTGGATCAGGCCATCCTGCTGGCTTTTCAGTTCGCTCCCTGGATAGAACTGCTGAATATTGTCTGGGGTTTTCACTGTGGTTGATATACAAGGCGGAATCACTGAACTGCTGATGCTTTCGCCCTGTTCATTTGTCACTTCGCATTCAACTGAATTGTCCTTGCCTTCGATTGTCTGCTCTAAGATAGTCTGATTGTTCATTTTTATCCTCTTGAACTTGAAGTTGGTCTCGCCCGGGTGCTGGCTCTCATTGTGTTCTGTGAGTGAGTCGAACTTCTTGGTGTTGAAGTTGCAGACAGCACAGAGGTACAATGGATTGAGAATGACGTTCGGGTGACTGGAGTCCACATGCTCCTTAAATTCATTCAGGTTTTGCGTTGAGAACGGGCAGTATTTGCACTCGTAGCCTCTGGGCTGTTTTTTCTGGTATGTTGGGTCAGAGTCAACCCCTTCCCTGTCCTTCTCCTCTGTGGCTTCTACATCTTCAATGACAGGCGGTTGATCTTTCTCACCCAACTGCTCCTCTTTTTGTAATGGCTCAGGATTTTCCACTGGTTGTGGAAACGTCTGCTGGTCTGGATTCTCTGAATCCTTCTGCTGGGGATCTTCACTCTTTTCTGCAGATTCAGATTCTGATTGTTCTTTTTCGGTCGCATCGTTGTCCACCATTATTTCCATGTCGGGGTCATCTTGCTCTTCAGGCAGGTCGCTGATGACCCGGACCATGCAGGGGGTGGAGGACTTTCTACGACTGGACATGATGGTTGCTGCTGGTGGTGGTGACAATGGTGGTGCTGGTGTTGCGTTGAAGATACTGTAGTTTTTGGCTGCTGCTGCTGCTGGTACTGGCTGAGGATGTCAGCCTGTTGGTTTTTGAAAGGGACTTACTGGGGTGGATCGGAGCTGATGGTTGTGGATACTGGTAGGTGGGTGGAGTTGGAGTCTCCAGCGTGCAAGAGGGAGGGCAAGAACCGGCTGATGGTGCCGGCCCAGGACCAGTTGTGCAGTGGCGTCTCCCGCTCACTGGCAGTGTCAGCTACCGACCTGGGCGTCATGGGAGGGCATCACAGACAGCAGCGGCTCTCAAGCTGCGCAGAGACAAACAGAGAAAGAGAAAATTACATGTTAATATTGTTTGTGTTCAGTGAGCTGCGCTGCAGCCACTTGGGGAAAGACTAAAAGCAGAGAAAAATACATGTTAGAAAAACATAGAGAGAAGTCATGTTGATATTGTTTGTGTGTGAAGCAATGTGCTGCATTCACCCAGAATGAGACAAAGAATGGGAAAAATGTATGATGGGCAATGACAGATTGGTAAAAAATAGATAATTTGCACTTTTGTAAACATTCAAACTACACTTTGGGTTCTATTTATTCGAGAGATGTGAGATCAGCACAGTACCAAAGATAAAACACAGCAACATCAACAGAGATTTTCATTCTCACCGGGGTCACTTGTACTGAAAATATATGCAGTGTGTTGTACTTTTATGAGCTTTGGATCAAATGCTCCTTCAAAGACAGTCAGCTGGATATGAAGCAATAAACTTTAAACACCTGAAACTTATTTTCTCTACAACATGAAATATTTATGACTAAAAAAGCAACACAGTGTCCTAAAACCCCTTTAGGTGTTATTAATTAATAATTAGTATTGTTATCAGTTTATCCGCCTCATCTGAAATGAATCAGTGAGTCTACATAAATTTGATCTGCAACAATTAAAATTGCATTAAACATTTAACAAGCAAAAAGGAAATTCATCCACTGACTCCAGCTTCTCATATAAGGTGACGTTTTCCTGCTGGTGATCTGTGTAATATCAATCTTTTGTTAAATGGCAAATAAATCTTTTGCTTTTGGACTGCTGATCATACCAAAAAAAAAAAAAAAGAAAAGAAAAAGACCAAAAACAAAAAAACCCAACAAGAACAAAATAAATTTACTGGGAGTTACAAATACCCTTTTAATTCATTTAAATTACTGTATATTAGCCCTTTATTTTAGCTTGTTGATGATCTGCCAGTCTTCATAATAAGAGTTTAATAGTATAATGAATGCTGCCACAACCCAGCCCTAATAAGCAGAAAAAAATGGATGGATAGGTTTGTATATTTTCATTTGATAAGGTTACAAATGGTTAAATTATAAAACTGTATCTTATATTGTTTTCCCACCAAAATTAGTGTGTATATGTGGGTTTTTTTAAAAGTGGGAAACCTGCTAAAATGGGTGATAGATTCCTTTAACACCGATAGCAGTGTAGACGTATGTACACAGCTCTGCAGTAGAATATGCCTATCTTTGTTTTTTTGTTTGTTTTTTTAACCAGTGTGTCACATTCACAGGTTGTTCTCATTTACTGTTTGTATGTTTTCTATGGAAAGTAATGCACCATACATATC
The DNA here is from genome assembly GCA_026686955.1 of Epinephelus cyanopodus. Classification (NCBI taxonomy): domain Eukaryota; kingdom Metazoa; phylum Chordata; class Actinopteri; order Perciformes; family Serranidae; genus Epinephelus; species Epinephelus cyanopodus. Next base: position 7,410,122 of record CM048931.1, on the reverse strand, counting down.
CTATGTTATCATCAGTGGCGTTGTTAGGCCTGGCCATCTAAGGCCTCAGCTGCAAATGTTTTATGAAAAGATCTGATCTACTTAGGCTGTAAAAATAGGTCTCAAACTGAAGACAGCTCAGGATCTAATAATGTGTCATTTTGTTCATACATTATATCCCTATATTGTAAGTTTTGGGTCTTCTGTATCATTCAAGCAGTGCATTTTGTGTGATCACGTGCAAGAGAGAAAGCGCAGCAGTAATCACATGTTTCAGCTGGTAAAGGTGGAGCTCATTTTAAAGGCTTTATATTCTGCTTGGTAGTTTAATTTGTAATTATGCATCATCCTTTATAAGTTGATCATATTTTGTATCAACAATCTAAGTTCTCGGTGCAACTAAAGCAGACAAATAAATGTACAAGAGTAAAAAAAGAGAAAGAAGAGAGTAGAAATATAAAGTAGTATAAAATTGAAACACTCAAGTACAAGTACCCAGGATTCTCTAAATTTTAATGAAATCAGTGGCAAAGTATTTTGTTTTTACTCAATACAAATTAATAACAACTACTAATACCTTAACAAAATGAATAATCAATCTAGAACAAGAAACTGTTATTAAGAGTAAATGAGGTAAATAAGATGCCAGATTGCATATAGACAGCATCAAAATAAAAGTTGTTAAAAAAAAAAAGAAAAAAAAATCCCAGGGGGGAATCCCCCTACAGAGGTTTGGGCTAAACCCCAGGGGTATACTCTAAGCAGGTTGCCAGACTATCACAGGGCTGACACATTCACACCTACGGGCAATTTAGAGTCACCAATTAACCTGCATGTCTTTGGACTGTGGGAGAAAGCTGGAGAACCCAGAGAAAACCCACACTTCACAGACTCTGCACAGAAGGGCTCCCCCACCCTGGGTTCAAATCAGGAACCCTCTTGCTGTGAGGTGACAGTGCTAATCACTCCACCACAATGCTATCCTACTTGATTTTGTATATCTCTTAATAATTCAGTCTCTCTTTCAAACTTGGTGCTGACTAATTTTAGAATGATGTTCAAGCGCTGCTTGGACAAAGACTGCTGGTATTTGTGCTGGTGCGTTACTGTGTCACACTGGAAGAGGCGCATCCACCTGGGCGATAAATACCCCTGACTACTGCAGAGTTATAGAGATAAAGATTGTCTGTAATAACACATATATATCCTCTGGAGCTGTTTTGCTTGTTACACAACCACTCCACATTAAAGATGGGAGGTTTAGGTCTTGATAAGCAACATGACATTTTGCTTTCCTGCCCATCCCTTTTCCTCTAAAGTCCACACCAGGTTTCTGTGTCGGCGCTCCTCCTGAACATCACAGGAGCTTCATCAGGTCCAGCTTCATCAGACGCTGGCAGATGACAGCGTCTGCTGACAAAGCCAAGGCCAGAAGTTAAAAATAACGCCGCTCTGACTGACAACTTGGAGCGAGACGCCGCACCCAAAAATTACGTCGAATCCAAGTGCCACTTAATCAGGACATGCTGTTCCAGGCCAATCACATGTAAATGCAATAAATTGAAGAGTCCACAGCAACTACAAAAGACAAAAAAAGTCTCCAAACCCCATTAAAAAGACATTAAGCGTCTTTCACAGATTCCGGCAAAGACAACTTCACAGGATAATTACCCTGTAATCATGTAATAAGAGAGACTCAGTGATGAGATCTCCTGACAGCTATCATCCACACAATGGAAGTGAGGGAGTGAGGTAGAAACGGATGGAGAGAGAGACAGAGACAGGTATGAATAAATATGGGAAGAGAGGGAGAAAGGGTAAAAATAAAAGGAGGACAAAAGCAGGTAAATGGGAAAGAGATATAAAAAAAGAGACAGTGGCAAAGAAGCGCGAAGATAAAGGGAAAGTGAAAGAGGGTAGAATCTAAAAACTTTCAAGCTGATGAAAGAGAAACAGGCACAAAGCAGAAGACGTTTTAAGTAGGCCATGGCCTGGCAGACAGAAAGAGAGAGAAGACAGTGAAAAGAAATAGATGAAGGAGAAAAGAAAGCAGATACACATAAAGAGGGAGGTGGAGAGAGGGACAACAGAGAGTTTAAACAGGCAGAAAAAAGAAAACACAGAGGGAAGATGAGCAGAAAAAGAGAGGACAAGAATCAAACGCAGAAGAAGAGGACGAGGAGGAAGAAAGCTTTTACATTTGACAGAAAATTTTAACAGAAATATCAGAAAAAAATAATCTGATAAAATGAGGTTTGGGTGCATTTTCTCTCTGCGAAGTTGGAGCTTTGAAAAGGTGTCCCAATCATTTGGGGGAAAAACACATTTGCCAGAAAAATTGAGAGTATTTCAACACTTAATTAGTATTGGGCAAGCTGTTATTTGTCCCCAGTGTCACTTAATGTTGGACATATTTCATGCTCTCACAGCCTTGATCAGCTTCTCATCGCCTGCACAGGAGACACATTTTATAGTTTCAGAGTACCCAGAGTCCTATTTGAGTTGTTGCACTGTGCAGCCCCTGTTATTATAAATCTAATGCATTTACATCACTGTTTACTGCAGCTAATGGGTCTCCTAAACAGGTAAGCATGTCACTAATGTGACTGACAAGAGATGGGATGACGTATCAATTATTTGATTGATAGAAAATGATTGTTATCATGTGATTACTGTACCTAAGTACTTCTTTAGAACAGACTGAAATCTGTCTTCACAAGTTCAAAATTTTGAACACAGTTTGAAACAGACATTGAAAACCTCCCTGAACCTGACCTGACACAAGACAGATAGAGACATGATAACAATCAAACCTGATCCAACATGTTTTTGAAATAAATAATGAGAAAACCAACCCCAGCAGCAGCAACATGGTATTCCACCAATTGGACTCAGAATCAGATGTCATTTTTCTTGCACTTCCAGCTCACACTTTCTGTCTCTAAAACGAAAACCTGCGGCAATTCAACCCGACCTGAATATGATTTTGGACCTGGTCCAACTCAGGTCCTGGGTCAGGCTGTACTAGGAAATGAGAGGACCTATGAAGACCTCTGGTCAGTACCAGCAGGCTTAAAAAGAAGTCGTGTGAAAAGTTTGCATCGTTGTTTGGCCACATTCTTTGGCTTGATTACTTTCAGTTAGATACTGTACTTCCTGATTCCTTTTTCAACATTTATGCAAAGTTCTGTATTTAAATTCTGCAGCTGCAGAAATATCAAGCCTTGTAGTCCCTAGGTTCATAAACACTTGATCTCCCATAATGCAACCCAATACTTCATTCTGCCCTGCCTGGTAAAGGGCAACATCTTTCAAACCCCATGTCCCCACTTTGAAAGAGACTTTCTGTTATATATTTTCTCTGTTCCAAAATCTTGACTACATTCACAGATCTCTGCCCTGAAACGCCTCTCGAGCAACCACTGATGTCACATGTATGCACATTGGAACAACAACAACAACAAAAAAAGCTTCATTAGCAAGACACTGGCATCTGGAGAAAAAATAAAAAAGACAGCAGTATGAGCTTCATCTCCCAGATGATTTGCTGCAGAGGTTGGATGACAGTTCCTCATATGTTGAAGATGAGGATGAAAAACACGAAGGAACTCAAATGCCGGAGGTACAGGTCGATTACAAGTTACTACTAATAGTTCTTTAGAGAGGTGTGGGTGCCTGAGAGGACTCAGTTCCTCTAAACTTAAGGACATCCAGGGCACCATTCCAATGTCTCTGTCCGCGCCTCGCGACAATGCTGTCAAGGCACGTAGGCCAGTTGTACAGGTCAGAGAGCATCTGACAGTCGAGCTCTATTGGCTGGCGACTGGGGCAACCTATCGGAGCAGTGGTATGGTTACAGCAGCCTTCTGTAGTTTCAACAGACATCCCCAGCATTGTATGGTGAGAGATCTGCTTCTGAGGTATGATGCTGAAAAACCATAAATGTATGGGAAAGTACACGTGGATTCAGATATGACTGTTTTCACAGCCGTGGCTTGACCAATGATCGGATATGTATTAGATCAAGGACAACATATGAAAGTGTCCACACTGCTCTGAACAAAAAAAGATCTCCATCATGTGAAAGCAATAAAAATTTGCTCTGTTTGCTTTGATTTGGTTATAGTGCCACATTTTCTTGTAATGTGAATGTAGACCAAAGTTATCCTGATGATATCACTCTGACATCATCAGGGTAACTTCCTCAGACTTGACAAAACTCCTGGAGAGACACAGAAAGCATCATACAACAGTTGTGATGGGCTGCTGTGCTCACTGTGACCAGTAAAGAGACCTTTGTGTAAGATTGCTGGAGTGCCCCTGGCATATATTAGCTTGACAACATGGTCAAACGCAAGTATGGCACTGAATATACACTGTGTGCTAAGGGTGCTTTCACACCTGCCCTTTTTGGTTTGGTTAAATCAAACTAATTTACATTAGAAAAATATATTTGCAAGTTATTATATAGCAGATACATTGAAACTAGGATTGAGTGGTATCTACTTTTTATACTTTTCTGAAATTTCACTGGGAAACACAGTATATGAAGGTATCACTGTGCAGTGCAACACTGAGTTAAATGTAAAAATATGCTGTTTCCCATGGTCTCTTACTCTGCTGTTGCTGGTTGGCTGTTTACAGTCCTGTAATGTTATCCCCACCAACCACCACTCGGAAGTCGCTTTGTCTGTTAGCTCAGCTACCTGTTCCATCAGCAGAGACCGGAGGCTGTTGTACACTACGTACGGTGAATTTAATAGTGAGGGGAGGGCCTGTATTTTTGATACTTTTGAAAATCATACCATCAGGATTTCTAAATACCCTGGTATGCTGTAATATCATGATACTGCCTCAGCCTAAAAAAGCTTAAACTGTATGTTTTACCAGTGCTGTAGTCAACATGGGGTTAGGTCTCGGCTTAAAAACCCACTTTGGTTAGGAAATGACCATATTTTGGCTTGAAGTACCTGCTTTTTGTGCCATTATCCTGGCAGGAAACACAGCAATGTCTCTGTAAAAAACAACCACTTTCTGCGGCGCTATCGCCAGTGGAAAATGGTCATGGGTAGCTAAGAAACAGCCATGTTCAAAAAGCTGCTCTAAATGGCAGGGATGTTACGAAAACAGTTTGTTTTGTTGTTTGTTGGTCACAAACAGTGGTCTGCAACTTGGCAGACGTCTCACGAGGTGAGGCTATCCATCAACCCCTCCATCTAGAAAACAAAGTCACCTTAGGGTGCTTTCACACCTGCCCTGTTTGGTATGGTTCAATCAAACTCAAGTTCATTTGTCCACTAAATGTGGTTCATATGGGCAGCTGTGAACACAACAATCACACTTGAGTGAACACCAAAACAACTGGACCGAGACCTTTTTGAAGAGATGGTCTCGGTCCAGTTACAAATGAATTCTGATGCCTTTTGTTTGCGGTGAGAATGTGTTAATGACCTTGTTGTGAACCAGCTGCAGTCGCATTACACATTGTTTGGGTTTAACATGACCATCTTACAGTCCCGGAGGATTACTAATGTGCGCCTCCTCCCATAGTGCCTTAATATACACATTCGGCACATCCAGTGCATCAAAACATTGTTTTCTAGCTGCGCCTCGTTTCCTGCATGGAAATTCTGACCAATCAAGAGCAGCTTTCTTGCACAGGATATTTGATCTGGTCTGCTAGTAAATGCTACTTTGAGAACACAAACCAACTCCAGGCAATTATACAACTTTGTAACAAAATTAGTCCCTGATTTGGACCAAAGCAAGTGAACTCTAGGTCTGAAAGCACCCTAAGGAGAAATCTGGACCCTGAGGTTGGACCAGTTGGGAACCACTGTTCTGGACACCAAAAAATCTGAAACTTTGCTTTGCACTTTATGCTCCTAAAATATAAGTCAATAACCCCCTTTCAAAGCAAAATAAATAAACAAAAGTAAAATAACCATATACAGTATAAGCAGTGGTTAACAGTGTCGCCTCACCCTAAATCTTGCTGCAAAAGGGTAGGTTCTTTATTTTGCACAATTAAAAAATACACATGAAACATAACAAATGAAGACAAGACGGTGCAGGAGGGCAAAAAACCACGGTGGGCTTATTAGAAGCCTCCACCTTATAATAATACTACAACAGAAACAGTGGGGTACAACCTGGACAGGTCATGGGTACTGGGTGTTGTCCCTGTGTCAGCATGAGTCTCTTCCAGGTTCTCTGGCTTTCATGACAGTCCAAAAGTATGCAAATTAGATTAATTGGCAACTCTAAATTTGCCCGTAGGTGTGAATATGAGTGCGAATGGTTGTCCGTCTCTATGTGTCAGCCCTGTGATAGTCTGATGACCTGTCCAGGGTGTACCCTGCTTCTCGCCCAGTGTCAGCTGGGATAGGCTCCCTAGTAGGATAAGCAGTTCTAGATAATGAATGGATGAATTAATTTTATTTCATTCCTCCACAGATGGTGGAGTATTACTGTTGTTGATCCAGGACTCACAGAACCACAGTTACATACGCAACTCTTGTTTGGAGTTGATCCACAGTAGATTTTGAATGAGTCAAGAGGGTGTATCCAAGCAAAACTGGGAATTAAGTTGCTCTTTAAAAACGTCAGCTTGGACTCTTATTTATAGTTAATAACATCACTGTTGCTTGCAGCCCTGATATTGACACAAACTTAACAAATAATGCTATTTCCATTCATATTTTCTACTTCTAAACATATTGGTTTCCTTAAAAATACTCTGCCAGAGATCCAGCTGCTGCTGGAGGTGACATGGGAAAAGAGAGATAAAACAAGAGGAAAAAGAAACGAGTGTAGGAGGAGGTGAAGAGGAGAGAGCAGAGAGTGCATGTATAGGAAGAGGTGGAGGGAGATGAGTGTGTAGGAGCCAAAGAAGAGAAGAAGAAAGTGCTGCGGATCAACAGTAAAGGGAAGAGGACAAGAGAGTGTAGGAGGAGAGACAGAAAGTAAACCGACAGAGAGGAAACTGAAACAGAGAGTTTCAAATGAACAGAGGAAGATCCAGCAAACACGCTGGATGATGGAAAATAAGAATTGCAGAGGCAGACGGAGCTGCAGGCCGAAGCTGCGACGGCGGCTTCGCTTCATGTCGGCGAGGAGAAACGTGGCCGCTGCCAGCTCCAGGAAGAAAGGAGGAAAAGAAAAAACAACAGTGTCATGTTTTGCTGCATCACTGGAACGGCCTCGAGGACTCCGGGCCAAATTCTGACGGGGGGGAGTCATATGCCGCTTGGCTGCGTCCCATTTTGTCGGGCTCAGCTCGCCTCCACGCATCCTTGTAATTACTTGTACAGTATTTGTGTACAGGGGATTGTTGAGAGCAGGGTAGCACTCTGTAATTATGTAGAAAATAATAAAACTGCAGCCGTGACAACAGTGATTTGCAAATTGCAAGAAGCTGCAAATTTTCCTTTTGAGAGGCAGGTGAGATCCTAAATAGGGAAACAAACAAACCTTTATGTCCCTTCCGATGGCATGCTTTTTTTTCAAAAGGCAGCACTGATATTTTCACTAGATGTGACATTCAGGACCTTTTTCCTTCATCCTCTAAATCTTCCCAAAACCAAATCCACACCAGGATGGGACACCAAAACTCTGCCCTGAAAGTGACACCAAAGTAACTGGAGTGGACCGTCCCGGGTGAAGCAGGGTTCACTGCAGGTTTTACAGACACTGATGAGGAAAAACATATCAGATTTTCTCCTCCATCAAGGGCAAAGCGACCCATCAGTCTAACCACAAACTGTATCCATCCATCTCTCTGACTGCACTGTAGGCAATTCAGTTTGCATGTTGAGGCGAACAAGGGCATACCGGAGAGAAAAGGGTGTCGAGGAAGCCATAAAACAACTCACAGCCGAAAAAGAAGGTAATGAGGAGATATCTTGGGAAATGAGATGACAAATTGGGAGGACGAAAGGAAGATCGGAAGGCGCCAAGTGTGCTAATAGGAGGGGTTAAAGACGTTTTACTGGAACAAGGGCAAACTGGAGGGGACGAGGGCTCATGGGGAGGGAGACGGCGAACATTTTCGGCACAGGAAAAAAGAACCCACTGAAATCAAATTCCACCGGTGCTCATCTCATGGTCACCAGGGGATCTGAATGAGGGTGGTTCATAACTCATCCTGCAACCAAACGCTCACAGAATTTAGGGATGCACTTTTTCTTTCCAAGTATCATTTCCATTAACATACCTATCCAACACCAGTGATCTTCTTTCCCTCTAAAATGTAAAATCTGTGACCTCAAAACATCACTCTTCAGTGTTTACGATAAAGTTAGGCTGAGCTACACATCAGCCTATAAGTGGGGTCATTCACACACCATCCTTTACGCTGGGTCAAATTTTGATTAGAGCCTTACGTTTATGAAATTGCACGTTACAATGCATCGACTGCTTTCGGACGACTAGTGTTGTGCATACAGATACAGAGCAAACGGATCAGAGTGGAAGAGACCTCACTGATATAATTACATGTTTTTAATCTCTTCACCAAACCTCTTCAGCTGTGCGTCCACACAAGCCAAAACCAACCTGCTAACAATCTCCACCTCCTCTTTCATGTTTTTTTCCCACTCCAGCTGCTAAACCTTTGTTTTCAATGAGATGTAACACTTTTTTTTACCTAGCTTTGTTGATCATGTAATAAAACTAATTCTGGCCATGTGATGTTTCAAAATGCCCTCCGGACAAAAGATGCTGACAATGTGTCACCCATATGAGGCAAGGCCCATCTCACCACCCGTCATCTCCCTCTGTTGGCGGTCAGAGCATCTTGCGCTTAAGTAAAGTCTTACATTTTCCCATGAGGTGTCGAACATCTGCACTATGTTGTAGGGAATCTACTGGTATTATAAACAGCTGGGATACTATTTGTTGGAAATCTATAACAATACTATGTGTCATACAGGGACACCAAAATGTTGTGATCTAGGCACCAGTGCTATGTTTTACATGACGGCACCATTTGTTGGGACTTAAGCCTTTACAAAGGCCTGACCATCTGTGGTCCAGTGAATATCAACACTGTGTCTCAAGATGGAGGTGCGACTTTGAGTTTCATATCATGGCTCTAGTTCTGTGATTATCCTGAAAACTTTCTGCTGAAGCAAAGCCAATAGGCCCTTCATATAAAACTGAGTATCATTTGCATTTTTAAGAGTTTCTGTCTCCTGAGTACGAGTGTGATGAACATCAGGTTGTACAGGTGAAGCTGCTCTGCCTGTTGCTGGTGCCTTACTTTGGTGGCAAGCCAGCAGATGAGTCCTCAGATTTGTTGTGGTTGTAGAGTAAAGCAGTTGAACATGACAAAGTTGGCAAAAAGTCTCATATTTGTTAGTAAATTTGTCATTTAAAGGCTGATTTAGTTGTACGTCAGCTCTATGCAGGACCTACACTGTAGCCTACGCAACACTGTTGTAAGCATTTATACTTGTGATTTTCAAAATTACCCTTCCAACACTCTACTTGGGTTTCTGTGCCACTGTGTTGAGTTCCGATGAAGTGCAGTAAAGTTTGATCAATTCAGCTATAACATGGCTTAATAGCAGCATCAAACAAAAGCACACATTTAAGCTCCATAATTATAAATTAGCCCAGCAGCTAATGCATTTTCCTCAAATCATACAAAACCAGGAACAGCAGCAACATTTAATAAATGTAACGCAACATAATTTCTCTCCATAATAACTCACAAGGTTCACTGACAAAACAGTTGTTTTATACTAAACATGTTTTTCCCCACATCCACAACATGCTAACATTATTAGCAGAAGCCTGTGACATTTTCTGTTGCATAAATTAGCCTAGCAGCAAGCAGACTTTCCTCTACTCAAATCCAGGATCCACAGGACTTAAAATGCTATTTTGTGGAGGCTTTATTGTCTTCACAATGTCTTGTTTCTTATCTGTGAAATAAAAGTAAATTAAAGATCCATTTCCACTGAGGGAAATGGTTTCAGCTTACAATGAACAGGAAGTCTGCGTCACCAGGATGTGTAGTTACATTTTTAGGGTGGTGTAAGTCAGGTTACGGCATAAGGTATGCCTCTACAAAGAGTCTATGCCACCTGTATGGAGCCAAGTCAGCGCAAAAGATACGTCAGTATCCTCAACATCCATAGAACAGCTTGTTAGCGAGTGTCCTCCCTCCATTTTTTTTGTTAGCTCAGCTAACTGACAGGTTGCTGCTGGACCACAAACTACTTTAAATCATCTATTGCTCTACCATTTTTTCGCATATCCAAACAAATGTGCGCATAAAAAGTGACAGCCATGGATGTAAAGACTTCCTGTGTAACAGTAAAGGCCTGTGACTGCTTTCACATTATGCCTGTCTCGATGATTACATTTATCGACTAGGATACATGGACATGAGCTCGATCATGTTGCTGATCTATATATTACCTGGTGTCTTTGTTGATTGATGTGTTTGTTTACATCAGAGTGTCACCAACATTTTAGCCAACATGATGCCAGCATAAACAGCAGGGTTGTTCGACTATTAGGAGACTTGGGTGCAGTGATTCTATTTTTTTTCTCTTCACCTTGCCTACTTGCGTGAATCCAAAGAAAAACAAAACAAACTTAAAGACGACACAGTGTGGCTTACCGGTCGCCTGCAGCTGCACTTTTGGAGCGGGTGAGGCACAGTCCTGATAGTCGTTAGCTTGTCAATCCCTGGCAACCACCCAACAAATCCATCAAATGTAGTTTTACCTTTCAACAACTCCGCTTCACTGAGCAGCTTCACTAAGCTTGTCTATTAGTTACAAGAGGCGTCACTTGGTTTTGTGTTTGTTGGCCAAATTTTGTGTTAAGTCTTTTTTGGGTTACTCCTAAAAAGGTACTGTAGTATTATGTATATGTTAATAATAAACAAACAAAAAAAACATGTTTTTTGTTTTACATATATTCCAACGTCTGAATATTCTGAAGAATTAAGAGTTCATTGCTCTTTGAACAGGTGTACTTGCATTTCTATGCTATTATATTATCATTATATCAGTGGCATAAAATGGTATCGAAATGAAAGTAATATCGTTTATCGCAAATATTCCAGGGAGGATATATTGTCCAACAAAGTAGTTATCATGACATGCCGATTTCACATTAACACTGAACACTTAACACATGGCGTAGAATCACAGGTAGCTTTACGAATCATTTGCTTGCCACAATAAATCGATGAAGCAGAAGAGAAATGTATTTAATGTGGTACTGTCACAATCCCACAGATCTGATCCGCGCGTCACCAACAGATTTCAACCCTGACACATCTGATGAGCCTCCATGAAGGGACGTGATGATGGTCCCTTGAGCAAGACATTCGTCCCTACCTGCTGCTCTCACTGCACGTCCTCCTGGGTAAAGTAACAGGACATTAACATGTAAATGACTGAACGAGAACAACAACCAGGCAATGACTGAAGAAACAACTGAAGGTTATGAGATGGTGTCGTTAGGAAACTAAAAGCATTCCCGTGACCCCCCCCCAAGGCCCACAGTCATCATGCAGCACAAACTGCCAGCTCTGTGTGTGTGTGTCCGCGTTTCAATATAAATGTGTGTGTGGGGATGCTAAATGATTGATCAAAGGATGCCTTTGTGTGGGCACCTCGTGGTGCTAATGCATCATTAACACAGCTGGTAGTATGACCCAGCTCTTCTGAGAGTGCCAGGCTATTTCCAGCAGCTTTCTCTTAAGCTTATAGAGATCCAAATCTCACTCCTGTTATATAAGAGTTCTGCGAAACCTACTGAAAGGACAACATGACTAGTTTTACCTCAGGTTATTTTAGCTGGCCCTTTTACAACAGGGGGAAGAGGCCTGGATTTTTACTGGTAACTGCAGTCTGTAGGAATTACTGACATGGGACTGAAATTACAGACAGAAACAGGCTGGTAGAAAAATCACTCCCTCCTGAAAGATAATCTGTCCTAACAGAGCTCTAAGTAGGTCTGGGTGATACTGACAAAAGCAAATATGATAGTTTCACCCATAACATCAATAACTCAATAATACTCTATCAGAGAACCATCCCCAAAGACCACCTTTAGGACAAAGAAGATGTCTAAAAATTTAAAGGCCCATGATATTGAATATACTGAGCATACTAGGCACTGTAGAAGATCAACGTTTCTTTCCTCTGCTGCTACCCGTATGACAAGCTTCACATTTTCAACTCTGGTAAAGCTACATTCATTGATGTACACTAAATGTTATGGCATAGCAATGGAGACTACACTTGCAACCTTTGTAGCTAACTGACGTGCACCTCACTGATGGAGGAGATAACCATGTGGAGACTGCATGAACTGTGACTGGTCATCCTGAACTACTGATCTATTGTTGATAGTGACAAAAATAAAAAATAAAATAAAAAACAATCAAGAAACACTCAGACATCTATCAAAGACCAGGGGGCAGTGCGCCATCAGGAAGTTCAGGAAGACTAGTCAACAGCATATCCATTCCAGGCCAAACCAGTCATAGAGTTTATATTTTCAGTTTCTGATGTCAGTAGTTATTGTATGCTCCTTGGCCCTCACAGTTGCAGGCAGCACAGAGCTGCCTGCCTGTCAGACTGGGCCAATCTAATACTTTTCACGGATACCAAAGGTCCCTCTCAATTTGAACTGATTCTCATTTTTGCTGAAATCTTATCTGCTTAGTTATTTTCATCTTGAGGAACTTCCATTTCACTTGATTAATTGGTCCACAAGGTGCCAAATGAAGTTGTGTTGACTCGTAAGGACTTTTTATGCTTAACATATGATACAGAGACAGACTGTTCATTTCATCCATATTTGTGCATGCTTCCTGAAAGCTTACAAAAATGGACAAAACGGAGCAGTGCTCCAAGAGATTGTTTAGGCAGTGTGGTGCAATTCCAGCGAGATAAGACTGTAGGAGACAATGGAGAAATTTAAATAATGGTGGAGCAGAATGAATCATTAATATAGTGAAAAAAAAATTCTCTGTCCACATGCTGGGATGTCTATAATGGCTGCACAGACCACTGCCATCCACAACGCTGCCTTCGTTTAAAAGGCACAATATTCCAACCTCCTCCACCATCGCCTCATTTTGTTTTTGTGTGAAAATTTTGACTCAACCCTTTATCACCATCTATTGGATGAATCTACGCCAGCATAAAGGATGCATAGATAAAGGTAGAGACCTTTACATTTACATTATCAAACCTCAGTTTTAGGCGCATTTTTCTTATTTGTAGTAAAAAATGCTGACAAACATTCCTGCACCAAGCAAACAAAGAACACCAACAGTAAGCAGGGAATATTTAATTCCACAGAGGACCTCCTGTGGACCCTTTGAGGATCCTCAGTGTGTCCCGTCGCCCCACGTTGGGAACCATCGACCAAGGCCAAATGCCGCTTTAAGCATTAGATAACTTGGAAGCATTAAATGGCAGCATAGAGCAGCAGAGCTAAATGACTGATGGATCTTGTGAGGCAATTTGATGTGCTGATGAGAACAAAGCTGGCTTTTCATTGGCAGAGAACCTTGAGAGAGAGTTTTAGGTCTCGGGTGATTGGCTGGATAATTGGAGCGCCGCTCTCAGCCTCGCGCAGATGACGGCTGTCGAGTTAGCCAAACTCTTGTATCGCTGAGTATCTCAAGGTCAAGCCTGCAGAGCTGAATATGAATGACATCAATCAATCTATTCATCCCTCCATCGCTCCATCGCTAATGTCTTATCATTCACCCACTTTTCCTCTGTCAGTCCTGACTTCACATGACTGAAATGGCTCTGTATGTTCACTGTGTGTGGAGGAGGAAGATAGTAACTACGCTCACAGAGATAAAAACAGAGCATGATGGAAAGACCACTGATTCTTTTGTATGAGATAACTTTCTGTCAATCTTGCCTCAAAAGGCAACAGTGTTTTTACATTAACACAAATACTTTATATTAGAGCTGAAACGATTAACTGATTGTCAGGAAATTAATTATTTTGAGAACAGAGTGATTGTTTTTCCCCAGAGTGATCTGGTTCCGCTTCTACTATGAGAGGATTTGCTTTTTATTTGTTTTGATTTCTCATTTTTAATTCTCTTTTTATTGAGACCACCAATCCAACCATTTGCCTCACGCAGTGCAACACATCTCCTTCACATAGAGTTGATCAGGTTGTTGATTGTGGCCTGTGGAATGTTGGTCCACTCCTCTTCAATGGCTGTGTGAAGTTGCTGGATATTGGCAGGAACTGGAACACGCTGTCGTATACGCCGATCCAGAGCATCCCAAACATGCTCAATGGGTGACATGTCCGGTGAGTATGCTGGCCATGCAAGAACTGGGATGTTGTCAGCTTCCAGGAATTGTGTACAGATCCTTGCAACATGGGGCCGTGCATTATCATGCTGCAACATGAGGTGATGGTCGTGGATGAATGGCACAACAATGGGCCTCAGGATCTCGTCACGGTATCTCTGTGCATTCAAAATGCCATCAATAAAATGCACCTGTATTTGTTGTCCATAACATACACCTGCCCATACCATAACCCCACTGCCACCATGGGCCACTCGATCCACAACGTTGACATCAGCAAACCGCTCACCCACACGACGCCACACACACTGTCTGCCATCATGTTTTAGATCTTTGAGTTCAGCTCATCAAAAATGGGAGCAAAAACTTTTATATTTTTGTTCAGTGTACTTCTCTCCTTATTTATCCTTATATAAATACATACATACATACACAGTAGGGACTCATAGACTCACCACCCACTTTATTAGGTACACCTGTGCAACTGCTTGTTAATGCAAATGGATAATCAGCCAATTATGTGGCAGCAACTTAATGCACTAAGGCATGTAGACATGGTCAAGACAACCTGCTGAAGTTCAAAGCAAGCATCAGAATGGGGAAGAAACGTGATTTAAGTGTCTTTGAACGTGGCATGGTTGTTGTTGCAAAACAGGTTAGACAGGTCTGCTGATCTGCTGTGATTTTCACACACAACCATCTCTAGGGTTTACAGAGGATGGTCCGAAATAGAGAAAATGTCCAGTGAGTGTCAGTTCTCTGGGTGAAAATGCCTTGTTGATGCCAGAGGTCAGAGGAGAATGGCCGGACTGGTTCAAGATGATAGAAAGGCCGCAGTAACTCAAATAACCACTGGTTACAACCAAGGTCTGCAGACCATCTCTGAACCAACATGTCAAACCTGGAGCAGATGGGCTACAGCAGCAGAAGACCACACCAGGTGCCACTCCTGTCAGCTAAGAACAGGAAAATGAGGCTACAATTCACATTGGCTCACCAACACTGGACAACAGAAGATTGGAAAACGTTGCCTGGTCTGATGAGTCTTGACTGCTGCTGCGACATTCAGATGGTGGGGTCAGAATTTGGTGTAAACAAAATGAAAGCATGGATCCATCCTGCCTCGTATCAACGGTTCAGGCTGGTGGTGTAATGGTGTGGGGGAGATTTTCTTGACACACTTTGGGCCCCTTAGTACCAACTGAGCATTGTTTAAACACCACAGCCTACCTGAGTATTGTTGCTGACCGTGTCCATCCCTTTATGACCACAATGTACCATCTTCTGATGGCTACTTCCAGCAGGATAATGGACCATGTCACAAAGCTCAGATCATCTCAAACTGGTTTCTTGAACATGACAATGAGTTCACTGTACTCCAATGACCTCCACAGTCACCAGATCTCAATCCAATAGAGCACCTTTGGGATGTGTTGGAACGAGTGATTCTCATCATGGATGTGCAGCTGACCAAAATCTCTGAGGATTGTTTCCAGCACCTTGTTGAATTGATGTCATGAAGAATAAAGGCAGTTCTGGGCAAAAGTGGGTCCAACCCGGTACCAGAAAGGTGTACCTAATAAAGTGGCAGGTAAGTGTACATACAGATATCTGTCCCTCCACAAATTTAAGTCATTTCAATTAAATAAGAATGAGAAATAAAAGGAAAAAAACTCTTTTTTCAGTCATGCACCTGGGTCAACCTAGCACCACACCTCATACAGTACATTTTACTTCTGTCAGAGCTGAGATTTGAGGAATGTTTCCTGTGTAAAAATGTTTTAGAACATTTCGAAATCTGTGGCGACAAATTCTTTAATTCTGTGATTTAATTGGTGTTATACATCGATCAGCCAAAACATTAAAACCACTGGCAGGTGAAGTGAACAACTTTGATTATTGTATCATGCTGCTATTTTCTGCTGGGGGGGCACTGCCATTGGGGAGTACTGCTGCCATGATGGGGGGCACTTGGTCTGCAACTGTGTTTAAGTGGGTGGATCATGTCATGTGGATACTTTTGACCCACTCTCAGTGTGTGGCGGTGTGTTTTCTGCAGAGGCTCCGCCCTCTGCCTCGATTTTCTTTCTATTTTGCTGTGTTTGGGAAGTTCCTGGGCATAGTGTGAAATCGGGACTTAATCAAAAAATGTAGCAACCCTGTACCAGAATGTCAGCAGCATGCATCCAGAAGGAGGATATGACAATCACTAATACAGCGCCAAAATAACACAAACATGGCAAGGCAAAACGCCAAAAGGACAAAGATGGAGTTGTTTTCACTTTCACTTTTGCTGGCTTACAAACAGCGGCCAACAATTCTTGCATAATAAACCTTTAAGATACTGACCATGAAATTGTAACAACAACTGTCTGACGGGGGTCCTTTGTTATCTCATTCAAATCCTTCATTTCCTGTCACTTTTCTACACTCCTCTGTCAAAATAAAGATAAAAATCTTGAATGAGAAAACACTGAACTGACTCATAATGATGTTCAGCTCTGTGTCACCATAGTCAATATTTTCTCTTCTTGTTTTAGAACAAAAGTCCTTATTTCCGCTTTTGTGTGAAAGAAAAAAAAAAGAAAGAAAATTACTGTATCTTTATAATAATAGCAACTTTTCTAAGAAGATTTTTTTTTTCACCTCACAATCAGCAGCCACACAGTGTACATCTGACATTATAAATCTGCTGCCGGTGTGGGATTATCATGAAGCGATGATGCCTGGATGTCATTTTAATTTCATTTTCACATTAGCTTTCATTTCAGCTGTGATTCTGTTGACATTTAAGTAAATAAAAGAAGACACAAAAAACAGTCAGGGGAAGTCTGATTTTTGACAAGCGTGTGACGCTGCGTCTTATGAGTAGATACTGATAAACAAAATGATAACACACACATACACACACTCACACAGGGGGGTCAGAAGTTAGGCAACACCACCCGACTGAAGTGAAATGTCTAAAAACTTGAATCATGTTTTACACACCAGAAAATCTGGACCGACTGGGACGCACACTCATGTATGAATATCCATGAAGAGACACACAAATGTGCTGACTCACACACACACACACACACACACACACACACACACACACACACACCTACACACACACACACACACACACAAAATCCCCCTGACCTCCAGCTGTCATGATGGACAAATACAAGAGACACACACACCCACACCCACATCCACACCCACACACACACACGCACAACCAGTCACACAAACACCCACCGGCCTCACATGGCCATGGTTTAGGAATGCAACACACACACGACACTCTATCAATTCTCCTTCTGCAAACTGTCTGCCCCCCGCGACCATGAAATATGAATGAAATACAATTAGCAGCTTTAAAGAACTTCATCAAGGCCAAGGTCTCCGTCCAAACACCCCCCAACACACACACCTCACTGAACTGACAGACAAGCAAATAAATAAATAACATTGTCCTTGGACGGAGCGACCAATCACGCCTCGCGGTGTCTGTGCATTTTTACAAATATTGACTCTTTTCTTGAGACATAAAAACTTTTTTCAACCCTTTAAATTTTTCTGTCTCGGAGTGTGCCGCTTTGCCCTCGTGACTCCCCTGCCATCCCTCCATCCTAAAATTTAATGGATGCAGTGACTCATTAAAAAGTGAAAGGGGGGAGGAGGAGGTGGAGAGGGTGGGGGGGTGGCGGGGCAAAAAAATTAGTAAAGAGACAGAGAGAGATAGAGACGGAGAGAGCGGTGCTTCATTTCCATGGCGTTACCATGGCAACAGCAGCGCAGGAGAGACGGCGAGGTGCCCTTCTGCCGTCGCAGCGCCTCGCCGCCGAATATTAACCAGGCCTGTATGCTCAGGTGCTAATTAGGAGAAGAGGAGGGGGAGGAGGAGGTGAGGAGGGAGGAGGAGGGAGGTCAGGAGGGAGGAAAAGGGGACGGGAGTGAGAGAAAAGAGAGTGAGAGGAGAGGTCAGGAGGGGGGTAGCAAAGGAGGTGAAAAAAAAAAAACACACACACACACACACACAAGAGGCGACAACAGAGAGGAGGAGGAGGAGGAGGAGAAAAGAGGGGGATAGGTGGAGAGAGAAGGTCAGGAGGGGCAGAGGATGGAGGAGAAGAAGAAGAAGAGGAGGAGGAGGAAAAGTGGGAGCAAGGAAAGAGAAACAGGTGGTGAGTGGAAGAAGAGGAGGAGAGGGGACAAGAGAGAGGAGGAGGAGAAAAGGGGAGGGGGAAAGAGGAGGTCAGGAGGGGGCAGAGGATGGAGAGGAAGAGGAGAAGTGGGAGCAAGGGAAAAGGAACAGGTGGTGAGTGAAGGAAGGAGAGGAGGAGATAAGGTTAAGGAGAGGTGAAGAAGAAAGAAACAGGAGGAGGTCAGGGGGTAGATGAGGAGGAGGGAAGGGGACAGTGAGCATGAGGAAAGGAGAAGACAAAGAAAAAAGGAGATTTCGTAAATGGGAATGATGGAGGGAGAGAAAGTCAGCAGGAAGAGGTGAAGGGAAGAGGGGAGGGAAGGAGGTAACAAAGAGGGAGACGGGGCAGCAGGAGGGGAAAGGATGACAGGAAAAGGAAGAGTCTAAAGAGGGGTCAGGACTGCGTGGAGGAGAGGAGAGGGGGAAGAGATAAGGACTAACAGGGAAAATGAAGAGGGGAGGAGCAAGGGTCGAGGGAGAAGAAGAGAAGAAAAGCAAAACAGGAGAAAACAGGTAAGGAGGAGGGAGGTTGGGGAAAAGAAAGACAGAAGGGAGAATGTAGGCGAAGGAGAGATGTGAAAGAAACATTTAGAAAGAGATGTGGAGAAAAGAGGAGAGGAGAAACAGATGAGGTAAGAACAGGAGAAAAGGGGAGAGGAACACAAGAAAAGGAGAAAACAAAAGAGAGAGGAAGGACACAAGGGAAGTGAGGGAGAGGATGGGCATAATGATAAAACATGTAAAGAGGAAGACATACAGTGGAAGTAGAGAAGGAACGGGGAAAAGAGATATAAGAACAAAGGAGGAAATGAAGGATAAGGAGGGAGGAGGACGGTACAGACATGTACGGAGAAATGAGAAGAGGAAAGAAATATAATGAGGATGAACAAGAGGAAGGAGAGATGGGGAGAGGAAGGAGATACAGAGGAAAAAAACGGGGAGAGAAAGGTCACAAGGAAAACTTAGAAGAGGAAAGAGTTAAGGAGAAATGAGGAGAGAAAGGAGCAAAGGAGAGGTAGGACAGACAAGGAGAGAGGAGGAGAGAAAGGACACATAAGGGGAGAAATGGAGAGGAAGATGATAATGACAAAAAGGACTGGAAGGGGACATACAGAGAAAGGAGGAGGTGAAGGATACATAGGGACTGATAAGGAGAGGAGGGACAAGTAAGGAGAATCAAGGAGTGGAAGAAGACATAGCGAGAAGAGTGAAGAAAGATAAGGAGGTACAAAAAAGCAAGGAGATACAGAGAAAAAAGGAGAAGATAAAGGACACATAAGGAGAACTTAAAGGAAGGAGATAAGGAGAAATGAGAAGAGGAGGAACACATAAGGAAAAAAGAGGAGAGAATGAGATAAGGCGAAATGACAAGAGGTGGGAGACAACACAAAATGATGAGAGGAAGAGAAAGAGAAAAAGGAGTAGAGGAAGGATATAAAGAAAAAACAAGGAAAAGAGGGAGACATACAGAGGAAGGAGGGAAAGAAGGAGAGACAAGGAGAAATGAGGAGTGAAAGGAGATAAGACCTAAGGTGAGGAGGGAGATAAAGAGGGGAAAAGAAGGATAGAAGGAAGGAGAAGAGGCACAAAAGATAAGAAGGAGAGGATAGAGAGATAAGGGAGAAATGACGAGTGAAAGTAGATTAGAAGACATAAGGAGAGGAAGGAGATAAAATGATAAAAACGAGGAAAGGAAGGAGACATAAGTAGGAAGGAGAAGAGGGAGGAGAGATAAGGAGGGAAGGGAAGAGAGATATGGAGCAATGAGGAGAGGAAGGACACATAAGAAGGAAGGAGTAGGGGAAGGAAACATAAGAAGAAATGAGAGAGGAAGGAGATAAAGAGGGATAAAAGAAAGAAAGGATGGAGACATGGAGAAAGTAGAAGAGGAAGGGGAAATAAGGAGGGGAAGAAAGAGAGATAAGGTGAAATGAGGAGAAGGAGGAGATAAACAGGAAGAAAGGAGGAGGAAAAGGGGACGGGAGTAGGGAGACATAGGAGGAAGGAGAGGAGAGAGGATATATAAGGGGAAGTTAGGAGAGGAAGGACATACAAGAAGAAATACAGACAGGAAGGAGATAAAGAGAACAAGATGAGGATGGGAAAGAGACATGAGGAAGAAGGAGAAGAGGAAGGAGATAAAGAAAAAAGAGGAAAGGAAGGAGTCATAAGAAGGCAGGAGAAAGGAAAGGAATGATAAAGAGGAATGGAGGAGGGAGATAAGTAGAAAAGGGAGGGAAAGAAGACATTAGGAAGGAGGAGGGGAGGAAGGAGAAGTAGGAGAGTCTCGTCTCCTCCGAGCCTGTCAGGTTGATCTGTTCTGCTCAGGGGGTCAGAGGAGGACAGCGGAGGTGAAAGAGGGAGAGACAGAGGAGGGAGGAGAGGAGAAACAAAGGAGAGGAGAGAGATTAAAGGGAGAGGGAGAACAGGAGATGAAAAGAGGTTTACAGAGGTATAGAGGGAGATGGAGGGATGAGAGGAGGCGAGACGGTGGAGGTGTAGAAAGAGAGCGAGTCGGGTCAATAAAACATGCATGAGCTAGTCGCTGTGTGTACATCTGTGTGTGTGTGTGTGTCCTTTTACAGGTGTCTTCCTCTTTCTTCTTCACGTGTGTATAAAGTGTCCCATCTATATATGTGTGTGTGTGTGTGTCGTCCTCTTGTTGGCGTGTGTGTGTGTGCACGAGTTTAGCATCTGATTTTGCCTCTCGTGTATATGCGTGTCCTCATGTCACGTGTAAGCATTTCCGAGTGTACGCGTGCATGAATGTCTCCATATGTGAATGTGTGTGTCTTCACGTGTGTGTGTGTGTGCGTGTGTGTGTGTGTGTGTGCGTGTGTCCTCAGCTAACACAGACACGCTGTCTCCATCCAGCCATGAGCTGCTATAAGCCTGGGAGAGACTCTGTGCTCCGACACACACTTATATTCAGTTGTATATAGGTCAGTGCAGCCCGTCCATGCTAACAGTCACTGCGCCGCCGCACGGCCTCCGACTTACATCATCTAACAGCAGATGTCATGATGGGAAACAAAACGTGTGTTAAAGGAATAGAAAAACTTTGGCTGACATACGTCCTAAATAATTCATGATTTTAGAAGATAATAAATGACTCCTGTCCTTAACGCTAACACTGTCACACTCACTTAAAGGAGTGATAGTAGATGTTTGAAGGTCCAGTGTGTAGGATTTAGGGAGAGATGCTGGCAGAAATTAGCAGATTCCTTATGTTTTCATTACCTCAGAATGAGCCGTTTATATCTACATAGGGAGCAGGTCCTTGTCTACAGGGATCGCCAATCTGCAATCTTTATTGCTAGACAGCACTAAATCCCCCTAAATTTTACACACTCATCTTTTGACATGAGCTGAGTAATAGCTGACTAATGTTGAGTTATAACCTCCATGCTATCAGTATGGATTTGATCCAAGAGTATGGTAACCACTGTTAAAGTATAACTAAGTACAATTACTGTGTTTAGAGGTATTTTCGAGTGTTTCTGTGCCTAAGTAACTAATGGGTGCAACAATTTCTGAAACTGGTCCAGTACTGAGTAAGAGCAGCTGAAAAACAGACTGCAAAGTACCCACGCTGGACAGGTGCACACGAAATTCACGTCTACCAAAAGTTCTTGTTTTGCCCCTGCCAGGCTCAAATTGTTAAAAAAGTGTCTGATAATAATATGCAAAGGATCTGTACAGATACAGATACAGAAACAGCCCCAAAATCACCATCGCCAAACCCATCAGACTCCATTGAATTAAACAGTTATTTCAGCATGAGTAGAGCCACTTTATTTTCACATCTAACTGGGTGAATTAAGAGTCAACCAAACCAGAGTTGGTGATAGCTGGAATGATGGAAAGGCAAACAAAGACCTTTTATGGGTTTTGTTTCGTTGACTTTGAATTAAAAGTTTTATGATAATAAAAGTATTGTTTATTCCAGTGGGGGGGTGTTTTTCCTGTAATCACATTTGATAGTCTGACATGCTTTGCCAAGTCATTTTTGAAGTGGGCACGACTGTAGCGACACATCTCCATGTGATCGGGGCCTGTTGCTGTGTTCACACTACAAGTGACACAGCAACAGGCCACAGGTCATTTTCAGTCAAGCCAGTGACACGAAGCTACAAACTGACGCCTGACACTTGTTGCTGAGGATGGACGTGAACTGCAACAAAGTTCAGCTGGCCTCAACTTTTTCCAGTGCTCCAATGATGTCATACAGTTTTCTTTATAGCTGTGGTGCTGTGTTTGGCTATGTTAACTGACACTGTGATAGCCTTCCGTGCGTTGTGGTGCACACAGGGATGGTGCGGCGAAACATGATGTTAACATGGGGCTCAGACATTAACCAAAAGCATAAGTTGTTTTTTTTTTGACCAAATACAAACTTAAGATGACAGTTAGGTGCTTTGTGGCAGGTAACAGACACACACAAGCCTGTGACGATATATCTACTTTAACCAGCGCTTAGGCAACACTTTAGTGGTGACTCAGTGATAATGTAACTGGTCAAGCTGTTGCTGTGTTTTGCACGCTCCAAACGTTAAATGATACATAAAAGAAAAAATATGCAGCTATTGTTGTGTTATTTACAGGAGTCTTTCCCAAGTTAGAACATGTGAATAAGGCCATTAAGTTACTGGGGTTACCATTACTGAGAACGTATGCACTCAGCGTCCTGTAAGGCGCTTTGGATAAAAGGTTCCACCAAATGGCACATTTTAATGACAAGTTAAATCCTTTCTGGGGATTTAGTGAAAGGACTTAGAACTTTCTAAAAATCATTTTATTTTTGGCCTGTCTTTTATAGGATAAGCTCAGCCATAGGCAGCCTGCAGTTTATGCTGATGAAAGATTATTCTTATGGTATTTTTACACAGCATACAGAGGAGACGTGTCACACTGTTTTTAAATCCACACCTTTGCTCGTTCTCGTAAAATACTGACGCATGTTGTTTTAAATGTGAGTTTAAATTGTCACAATATTGGGTTTTTGTGTGAAACCAATAATCATGACTGTTACCTGTCACCTCAGCGTTTCGCTGCACAAATAGACTTTTCTCATTATTCATGCTGCACACTTTTAAAGCACACATAGTAAATAAAATAGCTGAATTCATGATTTATCAGTCCTCCTATTCCTCTGCAACAAGCTGCTCTGTATCAGTGACTCTAAATATACATGAGAGGTTCCTGCACCTCATCACAAACATTATTTCATTTATTTACCTGCCTTTAACCAGGGAAGCTACTTTGCAAGATATTTTTTTTTTGCATACCAACCCTGGCTCTAGCAAATAGGAAAATATACAGTATGTCTTGTGATCTGAGATAACAATTAGCTCTAAACTACATTTAGAGAAACATGGGTAACAGTGAAAGACTGAACCCGTGGAGTGGATATTGTTATGGCAGCAGATTAATAATCGTGGCTTTAAAAAGACATGTAAGGCTCTACATTTATCAGTCAAATATTGGTATCAACCAAAATTTGCCTTGTTGACGACCATCAATCTATCAGCAAATAACAACACATTCACCAATGGCAGTGGCTGATGAATTTTTTCAGTTATATCACATCAGTTTTGCACAGGCTAAAAAGCATGGCTCCAGACTAATGGCGTCCCATTTCCACGGGAACGATAAAAACGCTTTTGAGACAAAGAGTGATCTTCCCTGGGACCAGTGATGCCAAATCTTTTCTAATGAAAGTATCTGGCACTGACTGCAAAAGTCGCTTAAAGTTGCCAGATGACGTCATACCTGCACATTATTTGACATTATTGTTACTGGAAACATTAAAACTCTGCCCAATTAGATTAAATAAATAATCCTCAACAAAACATCTGAATGGCATGAGAGCCATATACTCGCCTGTACTATAGCGCACCATTTTCTTGAGCCTCTAATTCAGAGATCAAGAGCATCAATGTAACCAGAGGAAGTCACTTAAACTGAACTCCCACGGCGAGCTGTACCTTCTCTCCCCCTGCCTGTGTCACACCTGCTGCACAGCACAAAAGTAAAGAGGTGGTGAGACCTCAGGCTGATGGTGGGAGAGCAGTGGAATACATATTTATATATATATATATATATATATATATATATATATATATATATATATATATATATATATATATATATATATATATATATATTATTTTTTTTATTTTTATTATTATTTTTTTTTTTTTTTCGTGGTCTGAATAATTTGCTAAATTTGTTGCAACTTGCTTTTAAGAAATTAAGTTGCTAAGATGGCCTGAAAAATTGTTAAATCTAGCAAGAACCCCTGACGCATCAGGGGACGCACCCCATTGTTTCCCTGATAATGCTACATTGTGAACAACAAATCCATGTTGACACTGGCAGGAGGAGAGCTAGTTAATGTTAGTTATTAGCAGCCAGTGGCTGAGACTAACAGCTACTAAAGGTTGCGCTGAGTTACGTTATGATTCAAGCTCCATTCAGTAAAAATGAGTACTGGGCAAAGGTTAATCATAAGGTTATGATGTGTCCAGATGTAATCCTGTAAAGTTCAGTTTTTGGTGAGAAATTTGAATAAATACAGCTGTACGAAGAGGAAACTTGTTGACGTCTTCTGAACATAATAAAACAGATAAGTGGTAAATGGACTTGCGCTTGTACAGGTGCCTTTCTAGTCTTTTGATCACTCAAAGCACTTTTACACCACATGTCACATTTGCCCATTCACACACAAACATGAACGTAATGGCGGCGAGGCTACCGTACAAGGTGCCACCTGCTCAGCTTTAACATTCACACGTACTCACACACCAATGGAACAGCAATCAGGAACAATTTGGTTCAGTATCTTGACCAAGGATACTTCAACACATGGACTGGAGGAGCCTGCTGACATATTAGTGAACGACCTGCTCTGCCTCCTGATCTACATGATATTTTATAGTGATAAGGCTTTTGTAGCAGTAACCTTTACAAAAAAAAGAATCTTTCTTTTGTATTTCTAAATTTGTGCTCATTCAAACATAGTGTCACGAAGGACTGAATAGCATAAACAGTTCAGCTGTTCAGTTTTTTGTAATGACGATTTCTTTGTTTCCCTAAAATAAACAACAACAAAAATATTGGTATGACCAAATTTTTTTTTTTAAACATTAGTATCTGTAATGACTCAGAATTCAACAATAAGTGCATCCCTATGGTATCTGGCCATCCACATAATTTTGGCCATGCAGAGTACAATGGTAAGGGACTGTTCATCATTTATCAGGGAGGAGAGGGGGAGGCATGCCAAATATTTTTTTAAGCACTGGGGAGGGACTTGTGTTTTTTATTTTTGCTTAGGGGACGGGCATACACATTTACATGGTTGTATTTTGTTTTTATTTTACTGCTGATTTTTAAAGAAAGCATTAATATTTTCTATAAAATTGTCAAAACTTCACCATTAATTAAGCCAAAAAAAAAGAAGCAAAAACAGAAATCGTCATTGGATTTTCACATTTCCAAAGGTCCTTGGACACATCATGTTTGAAAAACACTTCCATCAGAAAAAACATGACTAAATCTGAGCTTAAAATAGTGATATTTCATCAATATCACTTTACTCTAAGTCTTGTTTAAACTTTGGCCAAAAAGTGTTTGCATGAACTAACCAGCATGCACGACAAGAGTGAGGCTTTATTCAACTCCATGATTTCGTCTCCAAGTTCTAACTTTCAAACATCAAAGGGTAAGTTTTAATAATCTAATAACTCATTTATGGTGGAGGAAGGGTCATGCATTTTTCCCCAGTCACTCAGGGAGACTCAAAGACAAATATTTGTAGCTTTGGGGAAAAAAACAAAAACAAAATGAAGTAACACTCCAACTAACCCCCTCTTCCAATAAATAAAGAACAGTCCCCAGGCACTTGATAGGTGGCACTTGTAAGGAGCAGTAACCTGAGAGAAAACTCAAAAAGACAAACAAAGTCTCTTTTCAGATGGAAACCAGACTCCAGTTTATCATCCATATCTTTCAGATAAATCCAATCAAGTTGTTTTAATCATGTTAAACAACTGTTCCATCTGTCTGTTGTTCCCTCCAACTCGCTCACTCAGAGATTACAGAAACATCACTGACTGTTTCCTCCCTGCTGCTTATTTGTATGATCGCTGCTCGAGGAACTCCAGCTTCATCTGCCACTGCTCTCATTGTGAGTCGCTCCGGATAAGACTGCCTAAAATGCAAATGTAAATGTAAATAACCGTCCAGTGATGCTACTTGTGCGTATAAAAGCTCCGCTGGGGGTGTAATGCATTCTTTTGCGGTGAGGAGGGTAAAAAAGAAAAGGCTTCCTCCTCTTCCTCTGAATAGGCAGGATGGGCCACCTCGCCGAAGAGAATTCCATTAGTATTGGTTTCTGTGGAGGGTTTTACTGTCACATGGGCTGTAATGCTGCCTCAGAGGGCCTTTACGGCCTGCCAAGAAAAATTTCTGTCGCCGGGTGTGGAGGGAGCCCTGCTGGGGGGTGGGGGGTGCTCAGGACTCCACAAAAGGACTTCTAATAAACTTTTATCAGTCACAGTGCTTTGCTCCAGACCAGATTTATTCTTTCACGTTACTCTATTTCCACTCTGTCTTTTACGGCGGGTTTTACAGCGCTGTGGGTCTGGATCTGAAGCGAGTCAAGGCCACGCTGCTTATATACAATGTGCACAGGAGAAGAGCAGGAATGTGAGCTAAATCACCTGGAGGATGAGAGATTTTTTTTCATGTTTTGATTCTGATTTAAAACCATAATTTCTTACAATTTCCAGAAGGCATGTGCAGATAGTCATCGGGTGGTGCTTAAGCACTGACCCCTTTTTAGCCTTGACTAAATAAGTGCCCTTTTTGCAAGTCCTTTTTTCAGTTTCTTTTCATAATTTCATATTTTAGTTTTTAAATTTGGCTGATTGCATCAGTTCTCATATGCGTGCATTGTTCTCGACAACTGCATCTGAGTCCAGCCTCTGCCCCTCCCTCTTCAACTAACCTTGTCACAGTCACCACAGTTAATATACACAAATGAAGCACCCAGCAGAGCAGCATCCATGTCTCCCTGATCTGCCTCTGGCTCAGCCTATTGAGATCTGCATCTCAATACTACTCAGTCTATGAGTAACCATTACGTTAATCAAGTAAACTAGTCTGGCATAAAATCCAACATATTCTGATCCCAACTCATCAAATATCGCTGTTCGGTCAGTGGATGTTTCATGTCTACATATGAAGGGTGTCCTGGATGCATCTGTTGTTAACGTATTGGAAAACCACATATGCCTGTCACATATCGTGTTTTTTCAAAATACACTTCAGTTTTTATAGGAACCCTACAGTTTCTTCTCGTATCATGCGTACAGTCTTTTTAAAAATAAAATTACAGCAGCGCTAAAACATTTGTACTTACATTTATGAACTTGTGTAACAGAAGCACATGGTTAAGTTTAGAATTACACGTTATGGCTTGGCTCTACATTCACATGGGAAGCATACAGCAGGCTCCTGGGTCAAAGTCCGGTGTTTGTTGGAATCATCTAGCGCCCCTCCTGCCCAACCTATAGGGACTTTTCAATTCCTTAAATTACATTGTTATCCAGGGGCATTTCAAACTGACGCTATTCAGTGGTGTTACACACTGATGCTGCCCTGCAGGGTATCATTCTGCTGCACGATGATGCCTTTTTTAATTGGTATCTGATGCCAAAACCACTGACCAAGTGGCTGTATTTGATGACTTCAACACCGTCTCCCTCCAGCTCTTTGTCACATTTGGATTCACCAACTGACCGATGTGAGCTGAGACAGATGTTGAATTCCTTTCCCACCTTCACTTGTCTTTATAAACCAAAACACAGCGTGAAATAATATTTACCTCTCTAACAACATGGTTCTGATAATTAATGAAAAAAAAATGACATGCGGTTTGGTGCAGCTCAGACATGCTGTGCACAAAGAGTGCAAGAGGAGGAGTGCAAAGCTGCTGCTGCGTGTCTGCTTTCTAGGATTCTTTAAAATTTTTCTAATTAATTAGACGATAATTACAAGAATTACAATGTATGTAAAATAGAAAGAGGACGAAAAGAACAAATTGAGAAGAGCAGCGCAAAAGAAAGGAGTGAGAGGAGGAGAGTAGAAGTAGTGCACTTTGCCTAATTGTTGCAACTGAACATAAGTCCACTATGTAGTTTGGAGGGTAGATCGATTGTTTTTTTTAAATTTATTTCTCACAATACAGAGTATTTCAATTCTGTGAGATTTGTTGATGGTCATTTACTTTAAAGAGCATTAAAGTGTGCAAAGTGTGATATTGTTTCATTTGTTGCTGGTATAAATAAAGGATAAATGTATATATAGTATAGATATTTAGACTCCTCACATGTAAGCCCGACAAAAATTTCTCTTGCTCATTACTGTGCATAAATGTACTGCATGTACATCATCCTGTAGAGCCTTATTTGTGGAAGGGGTGTCCCCCACTTTTTTTTTTTTTTTTATTAACCTGGGCACCTGCCTTGTAAAATATCTGGGCACGGTTTGTGGGGCTTTAAGATTCAACTATATCTATTCTTCTGTCTAACATCTTTTAAAATATATTTTAACATGATCCTGCAGCTTAATGACTTAAAATATGAAAGCAGTAATTGTTTTCTACAAAGGCCCATTGTTAAATATTGTATGTGTGTCTAAAGACTTCCAGCATGTTCATCACTTCTTTTTGTATCTTTTAGCTGTGAAAGCAGCAAGGGAGAGCTTGATGAGGGCCAGAAGCAATAAATTTAAAAAAAAAAAAAAAAAAGATAAATTTATACCCATGTGTATATTGATTGAAATTCTGAATATTTTAAGTTTTCTTTCCAGACACTGACTTTTTAACAAGTTCCAGACTCCGGTTGTCTTTGCTCGCATTAACTCGCATCAATATCCAATTATTACCAGAGACATTGGGGTGTTTTTTGATTTGATTGGCTGCGTGTGAACATATTTTCTTATTGGCAATAACTTGGACAAGCTCTTATCTCACTTATGAGAAACCTGAGAGAGATGCGTGCCTGAGATTAGCCGGTATGCCGAGGCACGCACACACCTTATCTTGTTTACTGTTGGGCTTCTGCAGTCTGCCTAAGCTCTGTTTCCATGGTAATATTAGGATTACTGTCTGCTGAAATACTCTGAATATTGTTAATTCGTGTATGAATCAATCGGATATTGCCGATGCTCTGATTGCATTGATTTCTGAAAAAAATTCTCTTGTTTCCCCGTCTCTCTCGCTTCCTCTCTTTGCCTTGTTTTCCTCATACATTTATTTTTGTGATTCTCTGTTCATTATTGTGAAAACTTTGTTTATTACTCTCCCTGTAGCCAAATGTGCTGCTGCCTTCTCTCTTCTCCTTTTGCAAACCCTAATCTTGCACAAGGAGGTCAGAGGTCAAAGTAGGCATTCACTGGCTCGCTGAAGGGCCCTCGAGCAAGGAGGTTTGCCCATATCAGGGGCTTGAACCTGAGTGCTCCAGTGGAAGACCCTCTCCACGCTCCCCACTCAATCTCAAACAACTAACCGGGGGAAATCAAAGTTAAATAAAGAAAATGAAAGGAGAATAAATAATCACCGGCGAGCGGGGCATGGAGCCGCATCTCAGTGAATCTTATTTGGATTTCGAGGTGGGAGCTGCACGAAAAAGGGAGAGAAGAGAGACGAGAGCAATTAGGAAACAGAGAGACAGAGCTGGGGGAGAGTTGTGGGGGGAAGTTGGTGGGGAGAGGGGGAGACAGGGAGGAGCAGTGAGGAGGAGAAGACAAATTGAGAAACACGAGGTCGGTGACACCACACACACACACACACACACACACACACTTGTGTTTGCTCTTTTCCACTCAGTTTTATCCCAGTTACATTTTAATGGAACTGGCTGCTTGTACCAAACATCTGCACCACCATCTGATGACAGGAAGAGACACTCAGGGCCGACGAGCTGCAGAGATGTCAAATATTTTGCTAATGTTGTCTTTGTTCATTATTGGCATTATTCAGCATTCACATAAAAGTTTGAGAGGCTAAAGGAGATTGTCCTTCATCCCAGAGTCTTGTTATACGGGGTTCAAAACAATCACAGGAGAATATTTGACGTTCCAATATTTGTCCTTCTAATAAATAGATAAATAGATAAATAAATATACACAAGAAAAAATAATTATTAGGATGGCAGGGCTTTGAAATTGCACTTTTGTTTCACCTTATTATCTATCTTGTTATCACTTTAAACTTTTTCATTCAATCTATTTTATACTCCCTTCTATTTGTTCTACCTGTCTTTTATAAAACTCCATTATGTAAAGCACCTTGAGCTGCCTCTGTGTATGACATGTGGTATAAATAAACCTGCTTTGTCTAATATTTCAATATCACTGCTAAAAAGTTTAGATGCAGTGCTTAAAATGACATTTGGGCCATGACATTGCACTCTGTTTGATTTGTAATGAAATTACACTTTTGTCTTGCCTTATTGTTTTATTATTATCATTTTTATTTGACACTTTTTTCATTTTTTCTATTTATTTATACTTTTTCTTTCTACTTGTCTTTTAAAAAAAAAATGATAAAAAAACGTTAAAAGTTTTATGTACTTTCATTTCTCATACCTGTGTTATCTTCTAAATGTATAATTACTAATTACAAAATAACTAATATGTAAAGCACCTTGGGCTACCTTTGTAGAGGAAATCATATCATATAAATAAGTTTGCCTGTGTGTTTTAGTACTTCTGCCAAAATGATACCCACTTGTTTTAAGGAATATTCAGATATGAGTACAAATTAGGGATAGACATTTTAAGTAATTTACGTATTTCAGGACTTGCATTAAACTTCTACAGAGCACTGAAATACTCGCAAAAACAAACAGAAAAACATCAAAGTTAACAACAGGAATGTAAATTGGCCAACAACAAAAAACAAGTGCAATCTGGAATTCACTTTTTGAACAACCAGGTTTAAATTAGCCTATCCAAACCATAAATTCAAGTTAACAAAAAAAAAAACATTCTGTTGCTGCCTTTACATAGGTTAGCACCTATTATGACAACAGGGCTCAGAATTTGCACTCTGTTAAATTTGTAATGAAATTGAACTTTAATTCTGCCCGGTCTGTCCTATTATTATTATTATTATTATTATTATTATTATCATTATTATTATTATTATTGTTAAAAAGCCTATTTTATACTTCACTATTCTTCCAACCTGTCCTTACTAAATTTAGAACATTTGATATTAAAATTAAAATTTATTTTCATTTTTATTTTAAACTTCTTTATGTCAAAAGAAGCTTTATGCATTGTTATTTCTTGTACCTGTGTATTCTATAAAACTTCATTATGTAAAGCACCATGAGCTGCCTCTGTGTATGAAATATTATATATAAATACACCTGCCTCGCCTATGATTTCACTTCTGTTACTGAAATTATAGCTGGTTGCTTTCACGAAAATTCACGTTTTAGAACAAAACAGTTTTTACATGCAACAAAAGCAACCAGAGTTAAAATATGTTAACTGCTACTCGGTGCCTGAGAAAATACATTCTTAAGGGACACCAATTTGATTTAAATTAGTAATAAAAAAAAATCTGATGCAACTTAAAGGTCCTTGAAAGTTTTTGATACTTTGTGCAACATACAAACTTTGGTCTGTCCCATAAAAATTCATAGCATGAGACTAAACTCAGTACTAAATATGAAAAAAAAAAAAATCTGTTTTCACATTTGATCACTGTTTTATCCTTTGTTTCTCAGTACTAGGATTTCTGTTCATAATTGCAAACATTCCAGACTCACTTGTTATTCTCAAGGCCTTCAAACTCATCTTATGGCCTGGTGTCAGTATGGACACCTTTTATGATGGATAGCTTTTCACCAGTTTTAAATGGTGAACCAAAGGATTAATTAAGGCCATTGTTCACTGCAGTCCTTTTAATTGTCAGTTATTGTCTAGATTAAATGAATCCTTTTCTATATAAAATATCAGAAAATAATGAGAAATTAAAATTAAAATTTCCTAATGGCCAAGGTGATGTCTTCAAATGTCATAATGCGTGTGACCAACGGTTCTTTTTAAGTGACACTTGGATTATACTACATGCATTGTGTCACAGTATGTAGATGTATGTTTTGATATAGTTTTACTGTTGTTAAACACAGTCCCCTATGACTTCAATCTATCAGAATTCCTCTCTGTTTTTTGATTGTTTGTTCAATGTGGAGAAACGTGAGTTTTCTTTACAAATTCAACGTAACCTGAGGTGAGTAATTGGAATACAAAGTATAATTTTGGGGGTGAGGTATCTCTTTAATATTTCCGAACAACACCATCATTATCACCAAACTGCACTTTACCAAATTAGAAACAGAGTCCAGAAACCTTGTTAGGCCAATCACTTATAGGGCTAATCAAGTGCTGCAGGTGTGGACACAAAGACCACTGATTTTAAAGGTGGAACAGGAATCTTAAGGCAGCTGGGTCACATTCCGCTCTGCAGGGTACACCGTCATTACATGGGCCAATCAGAGAGACTTCTCCCATCCCATAATACAATCGGACCACAACACATCTGCAGGGGAGCGACTTCATTTCCTGAACAGGTGGCTTAAAACACTCACCTTCTGGTATGTTGTGGAAAAAGCAAACAAAAACATGTCTGTGGTTTTATTTTTAGCAGCTAAAAGATAAAAGGTGGAGCTACAGACCGATCTGCATCACAACAACACATGCTCAAACTGACAAATAAACACCTGACTGTAAGTATGAGGAAAGAGACGCAGAAGAGTTTGACAACGCTCTCCAGCACCATCATCACAACACAAAGTGAGGGAACATTTTAGTTCAGCCCTCCTTTAGATTTATGAGACTAGAATCTATTTGTCACCCATCTCTGTAAACTTTGAACTTTTTTTTTTAGAATTATGCTTCTAACAAAACTTAGACTTATTTGTCTAACTTAAAGGCAACATTAAAGGGTATTAAACACCAAACACATTCAGATACACCCAAGTGTGTGAATGTTTTCAGCAAGGAAGACTCAATTTAGACACCTTTTCCTGGTTCTGAAATTAAACCACTGATGCAAAGTCGACTCTATGTTGCATTATGACAATATACTGAAGGTAGGTAGGATGAGCTAAAGGTTGGGGCTGTAGTCAACCAAAGAAATTCTTGGTCGACTAAAGTCATACAAAATCTTGAACAAATCGATTAATCATGGGAAAAAAAATCTTCACGTTATTTTTACTTCTGCTGTGATGTGTCTGTGTCACTCTGCAGTTACACCTCCACAACGCTAGTCAGCGGTGGAGGACTGTGTTAAGTGCTGTAAAGTTTAGTTGATTCAAAACACACATTAAATGTGGCTTAATAGAGACAATTTCAAACACAAGTACACAAATTGGCTTCACTATAAATCGCAGAACTGACAGACAAACACTTGTCTTTATCTGGACACATTTCCCCCACCAATACAACGTGCTAACGTTATTAGCACAAGGCTGTGGCATTTTACATTGTATAAATTAGCCTAGCGTCTAGCGATCTTTTCCTCTTCTCGTATAAAACCAGGGACAACAGCAGCATGTAACAAAGGTAACGGCACACAATTTGGCTCCATTACAACTCACAGGATTCATCGACAAAACAACTGTCTTATTCTAAACATGTTTTCCAAGCAAATACAATATGCTAATGTTATTAGCGCCAGGCTATGGCATTTTACATTGTATACATTAGCCTAGCAACTAGCAATCTATTCCTTGTCTCATATGAAGCCAAGAAAATTGCCAAAGTAGAAATCCCTAAAGGATAGATCACACACAAGACTTAAAATGCTATTTTAGTGGAGGCTTTATTGTTTTCAATGTATTGTTTCTTATCTGTGAAATACAAGTGAATACAAGCTCTGTTTTTACTGAGGGAAATGGTGTCAGTATACAGAAACAGACAGGAGGTCTTCGTCACTGCAATGCTGAGCGTAGGGTGGGCGAGTTCAACTTTCTGTCAACAATGGGGATGCTTTGAAACCCCCCCCCCCATTTTCACAGGTAACTTAGCCTGTCCCCCTGCCACAGGAAATAATGGATTAATCCTGGAAAGTTATCTCCTTATGAAAGTAACACAGGGATTATTCGACGAATGAGAATTAGGTCGGATGAGAGCATACCAACCAAATAATCGACTAGTCGACCAGGAGACTACAGCCCTACTAAAGTCTGTAATCTGCAGTACAACTTTGTACTTTGTATGTACTTGTAGGATTAAAATGTATATTCAAAAGCCGATCAGAACCAAATCATTCCTTACAGGCACCAAAACTCATTCAGAGCGCATCAATTGTCTGGACATGGCTCTCAACATGGAGGAAGCCAAGATGGGGGTGCTGCTTTCAACTAGAGAGGGCAGTGAAACGCACAGCCTTCAGAGTTAAAGAGATAGTTTGAATGTTTTTAAATGGGTTTGTATGAGGTTAGATGGCAGAAACTTAGCAATGAACTGCTGTGGACGGGGGAAGCACTAAAATGTATTGAAGCCACCTTAAAAGTAGCAGTTTAAGTGTACACTACATGAACAATATTTTCAAGGCTTTACTTTCTTATCAGACAGTGATTTCCAGGATCTGAAGCTGTTTTATCGTTCTCTTCAGTGCTGAAAACAGGAGCTGCTGGTTAGAGCTTAGATTCTCTGCCCGAGCCCCAGCCCGGCCCGACCTGGCCCGTGGGCCCAAGCCGGGTCGGGCCGGGACCCCCCACCCCTCTGACGGGTCCAGGCCGGGCCTGTCAGGGAGAGAGAGAGAGAGAGAGAGAGAGAGAGAGAGAGAGAGAGAGAGAGAGAGAGAGCGGCTTTCCATGACTTCAAAAAAATATGCCCTATTCAATACATGGACATGCAATGACAAATTGTCATTAACTTATTACACTATAAAAACAATAATGATAATTATTATAATAATGAAATTATGGACCTACCCATGTTTAAAATGACCTGTTGAAGTGAAAAAAAAAAACGAGTACTGATGGGAACAGACGAGTGGAGTTGATGTTTAACCGGCGCAGACAGAACAGGAGAAATGCACTGCCTGTGTGGACAGTCAAGCCCCTGCTGCGAGTGCACTCGCAGGATTTCCACAGCACTAACGCGCTCGGTGTGTCCTTAGCGTTAATTATAACAGTCAACTTATTGAAAAATGTCGGGTTTAAATCGGGCTCGGGCCGTTAATCACAGTTAATTGGATGGGCCGGGCCGGTCCCGGACATAATGAGCACGAGCTCGAGCCGGGTCGGGCTGAATTTTTGGGCCCGATCTAAGCTCTACTGCTGGTCTACTGCTGCCTCCATCAGTTACTTTGTTTGTGTCATTGTATGACTTTGGCATTGACAGTGGTTAGTTCAGATTCACCAAAGTAAGTAAACAAATTAACTAACTAATCGAGATAGTGGTAGACCAGCAGCTGCTGTGTTCAGCTAGCACATGATGAGATGCATAGGTGGGGAACTGAAGCCATTAATGGCTTCCCCGTATCTTTGTCTGATGGAAAGGTAAAGCGGTGATGTTTCTAAATATAGCGTACACTTCAGCTGATGCTGACTTGTTTTAAGGTGATTACAATAAGTTTTACTGCTATCCCCATCTACAGCAGTACATTGCTGGGTGTGGGGTGTGCCAACTACCATCTACTGTAAGTAATACACTGACTATGAATAAGTGCCTCATACAACCCCAGTAGACCAGGGTAGGGGGTATACCCACCTCTTCTGTTCATTTACTGTATATCCACCTATCAGCCAGAAAGCCACTAAAATATATAGGAGAGTATGCCTTACTTCCTTTTTGGTAACCTACCAGTCTACTTAGTAATACACCCAACTCATCAACCACCACTACACCACTGACTTTAAGGTACTTGTTAAAACCATAAGTATTCTGCTTATGTAGCTCCAAAGTGAGTGAAATATTTAAGCCAAGAACACCCTGTTTTAAAATCCTGTGTATCATTCATAAACGTTTCCTTTGTGTCTTGACAAACCAGTGAAGTTAAGGTGTGTCATGACTGCTGGCAATGGGTATGTGGGGTTCAAATTAATGAGGTCAGTGTTCTTTGAGAGTACTGTTTGTTTTCTTGTTTAAGGACAGCAGTGGTACCGGGTGTTCTCCGTAATGAGACTGTTAACCTGCTCTGGAAATGTTTGATTCCCAGGTGTTTGTGCTGATTCTGGTGCTCCAGTTGCCCCTCGGAGTTTGGATGTTTATGAGGGTTCCTCTCACGGTTTGGGCTCGCTGCAGTTATTTTAATCAAAATAAAGTGATTATGAATATGCAAATAGATTCATTTACTAATTGTCGCAGCCAATCCTTTCTAAATGAAGCCGGAATTTTGGGGGGAAAACTCATTTTGAGCCAAGAATGAATGCTGCCTGGAGGGTCAAAGGTTTAATGGCTGCTGTGTTCGTCCCTGCCGAGTGTCCTTGAGTTGGATGCTAAACCCCCTTGCAGACCCTGTGACCTCCGACCCCTCCGCAGAAATAAAACAACAAAGGTGGATCACTATGAGCCAAATTCCTCATGAAATCATTTGGAATATTTTCATTGAAGCTGACTTTATTTACTGAGTGGTTTGTGTAATTTTGACCGAAAACGGCAGGCTGCACACAGCAGAGGACGGCCCTGAACGGTGGCTGGTTTTAATCACACACACACACACACACACACACACACACACACGCACACACGAAGGCATTGAGAAACACAAGCATGTACACATTAATATGCATGCACAAGCAATGGGAAGCACGCAGGGATGCTCTCTCACACACACTCACACACACACACACACACACACACACACACACACACACACACACACACACACACACTAAGCTGCCCATTCTAATGGGCTAAGCTTTACTCCATTTGGTTAAATGTTTTGTTAAAGACAAGCTACACCAGTGGAAGGAGGGAAGGGAGGAAGGGAGGGCAGGGTACAAGGAAAGACATGGTTTAGGGTGGACAGAAATTGAGAACATAGAAAGGAAGGAAGAAAGGAGAGAGAGGAAAGGGAGGGAATCAAAAGGAGTGTTAGCAGGAAAGAAAAAAGGGATGAAGGAGGTCATGCAGGAATGATAATGGAAGTAAGGAGGT
This sequence comes from Epinephelus cyanopodus, assembly GCA_026686955.1. Classification (NCBI taxonomy): domain Eukaryota; kingdom Metazoa; phylum Chordata; class Actinopteri; order Perciformes; family Serranidae; genus Epinephelus; species Epinephelus cyanopodus. Next base: position 7,372,433 of record CM048931.1, on the reverse strand, counting down.
GATTCAGAGGGGAGAGAGGATTGATGGTAAGAAGGGAGAAGGACTAAATTTAAGGCGAGAAGGAAGGAAAGAAAGACTCCGAATTAGGGAAAAGGAGGGACTGAGGGTGACGGACTAAAAGGATGGATGGAGGAAATACTGAGGGAAGGAAGGATAGAGGGTAGGGAGGAGATCATTCAGATGGAGAAGAGGGAGAGAGATAATAGGAGGGATGTAAGGATGATAGGTAGAGAACTCAACAGGAGAATGGAATGAATGGAGGAAATTGGAAGGAATGATTGAAGGTAAGAAAGGAGGGAGAGAGAGACAGAAAGGAGGGGTACAGGAAGAGGGAGAAAAGGAGGTGAGGAAGTAAGGAAATAAATGGTTTAGGCTGGACAGGAATTGAAAGGAAGGAAGGAAGGAAGGAAGGAAGGAAGGAAGGAAAAGGAAGGAAGGAAGGAAGGAAGGAAGGAAGGAAGGAAGGAATGGAGGAAAGGGCTGAGAAAGAAGAAAGTGGAATTGAAAGAGGAGTATTAAAATCAGAAAAGGGAAGGGAAGGGAAGAAGGAGGTGATTCAGATTGAAGAAAGGGTTGGAGGTAAGAAGAAATAAGGACCAAGAGGATGGAGAAGGGGAAGGAAAGGAAAACTCAGACAGGATGAGAGAAAAGGAAGACTGAAGGAAAGAGAAAGGGAAGAGAGGATGGAATGGAGAAGATGTCTTAGACAGAGAGGAGAAATGGAAAGGAGGATGAGAAATTACAGGAGGAAGGCAAGATAAAGAGTAAGGAGAAGATACGGAAGAATGATTAAAGGGAAGAAAGAGGACAAAGAGAGACATTAGGAGAGGAATTGAGGTAAAGAAGAAGACTGAATGTGATTCAAATGGGGAGAGAGATGAAGGTAAGAAGGGCTAAAAGGAGGAATGAAGGAAAGAGAGGGAAGGAAAAGATGATTTCAGATGCATGAAAGGAATGAAGGGATGTAGGAATAGGGAGAGGAGCAAGAAAAGGAGGTAAGTAAAGGATGAAAATAGGGAAGGAGGGAGGAAGGACTAAAATGATGAATGGAGAAAAGAGGGCAGGAAGGATGGTGGGAGGAAATGGTTCAGGCAGAAAAGAGAAATGGAAAGGTGGAAGAAAAATTATAGGGATGAATGAAGGAAGGATATAAGGAAGATGAATGGAGGAAATGAGAAGGAGGGATTGAAGGGAAGAAAAAAGGAAGGAGGAAGATATGAGAATATGATATAGGAAGGTAGGAATGGAGGAGAGGAATGGAAGTTAAAAAGAAGAGTAGACCTGAGCCAATCTTAAGGATGAAGGAAGTAAGGGGTGAAGAAAGACGGAGGGGGAGGACAGAGGTGGGGAAGTTATGACTCAGATGAGAAAAATGGAGGTAAGAAGGAAGAAGGGAGGATTGGAGGGAGGGAGGGAGGAAGGAAGGAAGGAAGGAAGGAAGGAAGGAGAAAGTGAGCTTGAAGGGAGAGATGAAGGAAGAAAGGGGGGAGGAGAAAAGTATGGGATAAGAGTAATAAAGAAAGGAGGGGAAAAGGGGGGACAAAATGATAAAAGGAGGATGGAAGGGACATGAAGAAAGGAATGGGGTAAAGAAGAAGAGTAGAGAGGGTCAAATTTTAGGGAAGAAATGGAGGAGGGGGGAGGAAGAGGAGAAGGGAGAGATGGAGGTTATAAATCAGATAAATAAAAGAAATGGAGGTAAGATGGAAGCAGGTAGGACTGGAAGTAGGGAGGGAGGCAGAAGGGAGCTATAAGTGGAAATGAAGGAAGTAAGGGAGGAAGAAATAAGGGAGGGGAGGAGGAAAATAGAAGGGATTGAAGGAGTAATAAAGGAGGGAAGAAAAGAAGAAGAGATGAAATGATTAATAGAGGGGAAGGACTAGGAGAGAGGAATGGCGTTAAGAATGAGACTGGATTGAATTTTAAGGCAGAAAGTGAGGTGTGAGTGTGGAGGGGGGAAGAAAGACAGAGGAAAGATCAGGGAAGGAAGTTATGATCCTGAAGGATGACAAAAATGGAGGTAAGAAGGAAGGACTGGGGGAAGGGGAGGAGAGAAAGAAAGGGAGAAGGGAGCTTGAAGGGATATATGAAGGAAGTACAAAAGGAGGGAAGGAGGGAGAGGGGGAACGGGAGTAGAAGGGAGAGAAGGAAGGATTGACAGGACAGGAAGGACAATGAGTGGATAAAATTGGACTGACAGGAGTAATTAGGGAGGAAGAGGAAAAAGGGAGACAAAAGAAGGAGAAAAGAAATGATGGAAGGAGGAGAGGAAAAACGGGGTAGAGGACTGGAGGACGAGAGAAAAAAAGGAGTGAAAATGAGGATATAATTCAGACAGGGAAGAGGAGGGAGGGAGTAAAACAGGACTGAAGGAAACCTGGTTTGTCACGAGATAAAGTAAAAGAGGAGTAAAAGAAACGGAGGCACAGGGAAGAAAAAAAGAAGGGAGGGAAGGAGAGGATTACCGGAGCAGGAGGAGAGGAATGGAGGAAGGATTAAAGGGAGAATCGATGTAGGGAGGGAAGAAAGGAGGTCTGTCATGAGATAGAGTAAAAGAGGAGAAAGAGGAGGAAGGAAGGAGGAGGGTGGGGGAGAGAAAGAGGAGGAAGGAGGGATGGAAGGAGGGAGAAGTGTTGGGCTGGAAGGCCAAATAATGGAGCAGCTCATCTCATGGTGAATTTGAATGGAGGCTGAATTAATTTAAATCTCATCACGGCCCGCCCTCTAATACCTTATCAGTTCTGCACGGAGACAAGGGACGTAATCGCATTAGACCCGCCACTCTGCTCTACTGCGCTCTGCTACACACACACACACACACACACACACACACAGATACACACATACAGTACCTGTGCTGGTATGTGCAACACAAACACACACTGCATGTACTGGTGAGCACGCTGTCATGGTTTTGTGTGTGTGTGTGTGTGTGTGTTTGTGTGACTTCATGCTGAGAGTGCACGTGCATTAAAACCAAAACACACACACAGCTTGAAAAAATGCCCCCACGAGTACAAACCAGCCAGACAACAAACACACACACACACACACACACACACACACACACACATACCTGTACTTCTATCCATATGAGGACCCTGACATTATGCATTCCCGGGACCCTTACCCTGAACTAATCCATCACAACTAAATGCCTAACCTAAACCTTATTTTGAGCAAATGTTCTATGACATTTCACTTGTAAATATTCTCCTCTCTTCTGTGCACTTCTGTGAATTTATCTGTGAGTGCTGGTGTTATGTTTATTTTCAGATCTTTGCCACAACTGTGCACCTTTATAGACTGTTCAAGATTTCTGGAGTTTTCACCAAGCTAACGGTGAGCCATGGGAGCCTAACAGTAATACAACCAGTCCCTCCTGAGTAAGTGGACCAAAATCATGTTAATGGATTTCAAACAACCATTTATAGTTTTAAAAAAATATATATTCTAAAAGTACTTACACTTTGCTGGTGTGTCCTGTGCCCTAACCATAACCTAAACCTTATTCTAACCTGAACCTTAAAAGGGGAGTCGTAACCCTAAAACAGGCCTCTGAAGAAGTGATGACTGGATAAAATGTCCCCACTTTCTAAAAATGTCCTCACTCTGTTGGTTAAAAATGTGTTGCGGTCCTCACTATGTAGCAAGCACAAGTGCACACATGCACATACAAACACACATAAACACGTGCACAGACACAGACACAGACATAGAGACAGACAGACAGACAGACACACACACACACACACACACGCAGAGTAACAATTTATAGGCTAAAACATGCACAGCATGCAAACACACATCCGTGGGTGCTACAACACACAGCATGCACGCTCACACAAGCACACACACACACACAGCATGGATACACACTGACGAATGAGTGTAAAAACACACACACATACGCACGCACGCGCACACACACACACACACACACACACACACACACACACACACACACACACAGTCATATGGAGCTGGACTAGCGCAGCAGCCTTCCATTTACCTTCTAGGGGAAAAGGCTCATGGGAAGTTATGCGCTCTGCTGTTGACATTGGCTGCGGCAGGACGAGCAGCTTTACAGCGCTGACTCCTTGTACTTAAAATGTACACACACACACACACACACACACACACACCTCAACATGGCCAAAAACACACACGCATGCACATACTCCAAACAAGATGGTGGATGAGTTATAGGCTGCACACATTTACTCACACAGTCCAAACAAGATGGCTGGGAACATTTTTCTATCAATAAATGTCTGTTTTGTAGTTCTGATAAGAAAGGCAAGCTCCACCCTAAAAGGTACTGCTGACTGATGGAGGCTGTGGCTCTGGTTGTTTTTGGTGTGTTTGTTTTTCATTCCTGTGGATAACAGGACAAACGCAGAGGATGTGACGTTGAGAGCATAGACTTTTTTAGTCAGTAACTAAGGTAATCAGGATTTGGTGTCAGTCAATAAACAAAGTTTTTTTTTAATCTAAACCTCTATGAATATTGTACCTCGTGTGTTATCATTTTTTCTCCTATTTCAATCTGAGGATTTTGAGATCTTGAGTTGCATTTCTGGAACATACAGGTGCATTGTTGTTTTTTCTAATCCTGTATAAAACTAGATAAACATCAAAGGGAAGTGACTTCCTCTCAAAGTTTTAAAGCTGAAATAGTTTCAGCAGTTCATCAGAGTTTTGAGGCAAGTCCCTTTAAATCAGTAAACGGATTCCTTTAAGTTTCACAAATATCCCGATTTATTTTCACCTTGTAGTTTAACATTCTACAAAAATGGCCAACAGTAATCAGATCTTCTCTGGGACACCTCAGAGACAAAAGGAAATTTTGTATGTATGTAACATTGTAACTATCGTTTAGCAAATGACAAACTGTATTAAGCAGCTAAAACAGAGCACGTCTGTTCATGCTGTTACTATGCAGGGAGAGCTAGTTTGCTGTTAGCAGCCGGTGGGCAGCAGAGATCTGCAATGTGTCTGCTTAATGGAGCTAATAGAGCTAACAGCAAACAACAGAACTGCAGTTTAATGTGACAACATAACAAGTTCACAGTAAGAGATGTACTGAATTACCTCCGCTGATACTGTTTGGAGGTAAAAGTACTTTGAGTGCAGAGTTAGAGACACTTAAGACCAGTTTTTTTTACATTTAACCATACTGTCAGGGATGAAAGTAACCAGGCACATTTACTGAAGTACAGTGCTGAGGTACTCATAAATTGAAAAATGTATGAAAATCTTTTTGACCGCAAAGTGCCTTACATTAACTAAATAAAAAACAATAAGAAATAACAATTAATTTAGCTATAATCTGGATTATTATTATATATTATCTTCTACTGTAACTTTTTTTAATAGGGTTCACAGAATAAAAATAATTATTTCCTCAGCATTTTAATGGTGTTATCATACCACTAACTATAGATGATAATAACAAAGTAAAGAAATGATAAACTATGAACTAAGAGACCATGAGACAATACACCATATGCATTCTGTTCATGTCCTTTCTTTGTTTTAAGTGTTACAGTTGAGGAAGGCTGTGTTTAGTTGCGTTAAATTGTCTTTTCTGCATCGTTTTTACATCAGTTTACATTTGGGCCATCAAAAATGTACTTTAGTCACCAAATTTAGGGTCTCTGTGGCCCTTTGGGCCCGTGATTGAAACTATTAGCGTCGCACAGGGTCAAATTATTGGACTTCAACACAAGGACCAGCTGTTTGTTTCCATTTTCAAACCAAATGACAGCGATATTTTCTCTCAACCATGACCACAACTGTCCCTTAGCCTTAACCACATTTTTAAACATTCCCTTAACCTAACCAAGTTGTGTTTGTGCCTAAACCGCACCATAGCATTGTCCCATCATAAAACAGAATTATTGTTCAACAGTGATTTGTGGTTCTGGAGGGCACAGACAAATTAAGATGTCCTGCTGATGGGGCACAAGATCAGGAAATACCTATATGTGCCATTCTAATGGGCGTGGACAATCTATACAAGGTAACTACACTATGGCTAGGGTTTGGTTAAATTGATTGTTATGTTACAGATGAAGAACATACTGGAGGGATTACTGTAGTCTGGCCTGGAAACATCTCTGGATCTTTCTCAGTAGAAGCTAAAGGACATCACTGGAGAGAAGGATCACCACATGATTCCCGAGCGCGGCGCCGCTGCTGCTCACCGCCCCCTCAGGGGATGGGTCAAATGCGGAGAACAAATTTCACACACTCAGGTGTGTGACAATCAGTGGAACTTTACCTTTACCTTTATCTGGGATGCCTTGCTGCTATTGCTGCCATTGCAACCTGTACCACATTGGAAAAATTAAGGGATGGATGCAAATGATGCAAACTTTGGTCTCCTGCATGAAAGTCAATGCACTAGAGGCCCATCCACAGTCTCCACCTTGCGACATCACATACGTTGACAGTAACAGCATATCATAACTGCAGAATTATTCAATGTGAACATAAGTCTTCGGCCAGAAAATGGTTTTCATTGTTCCCCAAACCACTGTCCCTCGCTGGTTGCTCATTGTGGTCTGTGTTGAAATTATACTAAAACTTACTCACATTGCCTCCTGTGTCTAAAGGGAACACTGCATCAAAGATGCTACCAATCCCCATTGAGGAATACAAGATTCTGTGTGAATAATTCTCAAATCTGTATTTTACATAAAGAACGACTGCAGTCGACCAACAAGTGTCAAGTACTTTTTGACTGCAGTCATTACATAAGATGTTTTTGGACCTAACAGTTCTGGGGACCCCCTGAGAGGAACTGCCTACTGGAAAGCTCTCCCAAGAACTAACTACATACCTTTAAGGGCCTTTTGTTAGGTTTACATTCACACCACCAATGCTAAAGTGACATACTGTAAGCCAGGCAGCAGTTGGTAAAGCACCGTCAGTTTTGTTTTGAAGAGTCTACATCACGTTGCATTTCCACAGTCACATATATGCTCCGTAAAGCCAGGACTTCACTGTTGGTCCATTTCTCCTTGTTTTCTTCCCATTTTTTGTGTTGAGCTGTTTTTGTTCTGTGTTGTCTGTTGCTAACAGGTTTTTTAAAATGGCGATTGACAGTGCTGCATTGGCTATGTTCTTTTTTTCTTTTTAAGATATTTTTTTGGGCATTTTTAAGCCTTTAATTGATAGGACAGAGAAGTGTGAAAGGGGGGAGAGAAACAGGGGGTGACATGCAGCAAAGGGCCACAGGCTAGATTCAAACCCGGCCACTGTGGCAATAGCCTTGTACAGTACATGGGGTGCCTGCTCTACCACTAAGCCACCCATGCCCCATGCATTGGCTATGTTCAACCAATCACTGTACCATTACGTCACTCATGGTTCCTCTTGTGCTGAGAGAGTACCTTCTCTGAAATAGGAGCTATGTAAGTTCCTAAAAACAGCATCATTCTAAGGATTGTGATTGTTCCTAATTCTTGCAGTGAGGACACAATTAAGAGCAGGGTCCTTAGAACTATGAGATTCCTCCACTCCAAAAATGCTGAGTGGAACACTCTATTTAAACTGAAATTTTACTTGAACTACTATAAATTTATCTAAAAATCACAACTCTATTTATGAAACAGAGTGTGAATATTAGGAACATTTCATCTAAAGAGAGAAAAACAAGAAAGTTGTACTTAAACGTAGAATAAAAAACAGATGGAGTCAGTCGTGATTCAGAGTGGAGAGGCAATGCTAAGTGCTCCTACTTTGTGACTGGATTAACTTTAAACAGCTTTAACAACAGGTTTGTAGCACCAAAATGCTGTCTAATAGGAGGTGTGTACGTCCAGAGGCGGACTGGGAGAAAAAGCAAGGTCACACCTAAACACTGCAACACTTTCCCAACCTTTTTTCACAAACTAAATTGTACGGTACAGCTAATTATCATTTGTTCAGAAATGTCACATCAAGCCCTGAGGAAATGGCAAAAAATTAATAGCTGCTGGCCCTGAAACAAATTACTTTAATATTGAGGGGAGAAAACAGTGATTTCATTAGGAGCAAAAGTGAAGTTAATATAATACAATTTATTTGATGTTGACTGTCTTTATATCACAGCAGAATCTAAAAGCATGTCGAGGTCACACCACAACTTGCAAGTTTACCTCCGAAGCTCTTATCCAGAGCCACTAAATGTGACATGAGTGCATTAGTAGAATAAACCTCTCAAGAAAACGTCCATACCAACAACCATTTTGTTCTCTGCAAAACTTACAATCTTATTCCCACTCTTACTGTGACATTCTTGTCTCCACAATGACCACACAGAGTGTGTTTGCAATGAAAGAGCAATGACTGATTCGAAAAAGTTTGAAAAAGCAACACTGAGAGAATTTCTTTGAATTCCTCGAAGGAGGCACAATGTTGTGAAAAATCCCCATTTAATCAAAAACACGTTTTAACTTTCTTGCCCTATATAAAATCTTATTTAGTCACAATTTCCATGTAAGACAAACTCTCCCAACAGACGTTTCAACTTGAGAACCACATGTTTAGTAACAGAATTAAAGCTTCAAATTAACATTTTTTAGATCAACAATGGATCAAATGATGGTGGAATGTGAATGGGGTCACTCTTCTGAAACCACAGATTTGTTACTCAATTCTGCAGCTTTCAAGGCTTTTTGAGAAATATTGACTGTAATCAAACTTTCTCCTGAAACTGACAACTAGCTGAATTATTTCTCCAGCGAAGAGTTTGTTGTTGACCTACAAAAACACTCGGGGGCAAACTCACAAAAGTATTGCGCAACTTTTGCGGCCACTAAATCTGCACAAATACAACAGATGGAAACTCACACACACATCCCCCTTACTATTAAGAATATGTACATTAATCCTCCCCATAAAAATGTGAAAGTAGAGGCGTTGGTGGCTTAGTGGAAAGAGCAGGCGCCCCAAGTACAAGGCTGTTGCCGCAGCGGCCCAGGTTTGACTTCAGGCCGTGGCCCTTTGCTGCATGTCCTTCCCTCTCTCTTTCCCCCCTTCACGCTTGGCTTTCTTATCAATTAAAGGCAAAAATGACACTGAGACATCAGAGAATGAACGTTACTGTTGCTAGGCTAAGCTAAGTCGTCATGGATCATCGTTATACATTGACGGTTGCTGCACTTCTGACACCGAAGCTGTCCCGGTAAACAAGCTGGTAAAACAGAAATATACGGGTCAACCAAGCGATCCCAGAAGAATTTGGGATAAGAAGAGAGCTAAATCCAGGCTAAATATTGGTGTGGTCTTTGCGAGATGGAGAGAGCTTCCTGAACATCTAGGACTACAATTCGATGCCGACCTTGCGTGTGTTCTACCACACAGGTAAGCAAACATCTGGCTGATGTTATCAAAATATTAATAATTTCCACCAGTGTATTGCAAGCACTGCTGCCCGGAGCGGCATGGAGCGGAGGCTGGGTAACCACAACATCTAACGTTACCGATAGGTTTCTATAATGCTGAGCTGATGCTGGTAAATGAACTGCATTTATAAAAGAGGCAGAGGAATAGCTAAACATAAGACACACTGAGCAAGAGAGAGCAGCAGAGAGGGAGAAGCCATCGCTAACTGTAAAGCTAAGTAACTAGCAGTTTGCTCAAATAACTAGCAGATTGCTAACCGCTCAGCTAAAGTAAGTAGCATTTCTGAATAGAATGTAAATAACTGAGGTTAGCAAGACAGTCGCTAAAAAAGAGAGCCATGACTTTAATGCACGGAAAACTGGACATTATAATGAGATTATTAAAAAAACCCGGACACCCCGGACGGGACGTGAAAAGTGGACATGTCCGGGCAAAAGAGGACGTTTGGTCAGCCTAAGTAACGTTACTACTGATAGTTAGATCAGAGTTTGACGATCCGGTGTAGTTACCAGATCGGCTCGGGCTGCTACACTGGCCGACGGACCCCATTTGCATAAAGTGAAACATAAAGTGAACATAACTTCAGTCATATATCTCGTCCATGAGCATTTCTCTGCTGCTGAAGCTCGCTCTGCCATAAAAACTGCCACGGTCGGTTTCAGTTACACGGAGTGAGGAACGTCTGTATCTGTTATATAACTACAACTCCCATGATCCCACACTACTTTGTGACATCATCCAACTCTGTCTTCTGTTATTGTTTTGGTTTGAGACCCCTAGCGGCAGAAAATTACATATTGCACGTTTAAGTGTTTAATGCTCACATTTTTCAGGAGAGTGAGCTCTGAGCCTCACACACACACAAACCCAGTGACAGGGCTAAAAGTGACCCAATGATTATTAATGGAACACAGTTGAGTTAACTTGGTGTCAGTATGAGTTTGTTGATGTAAGCTGCTTCTGCTGTGTTAGCTGGGGCAGACATTGAACTGACGTTGAACTGATGGGGAGGAGAGACATTCTGTCATGCTGGGTCTACAATGTGTAATGGCAGCAACACAAAGTTTGCTGATTTTTCTGATGTTAACAATATATTTATGCTTTAATAGGCCAATTTAAACCTGGTTGTTTAATAACTGAATTTAAAATTGCATTTGTTTTCCATTCTTGGCCAAATCTCATTCTTACATTAGATTTTTATGGCGAATATTCCAGCACTTTATAATAATTTAATGCGAGACCTCAAACATGTACTGTAAATAACTTAAAATTCCCCTCCCTAACAACAACATGCCACTACATTGAAATTACTAGCGTCTTTAGAGAGATTTACCTTTACCTTTCTCTGTTTCATTTCTCTTTAAAGGTGACAAAGGCTAAAGGTCCAGTGTGTAGGATTTAGGAGGATATATTGGCAGAAATGCAATATAATATAATATAATATATATGTTTTCTTGAGTGTATTATCACCTGAAAATAAGAACTGTTATGTTTTCACAATGTATCTATAGTAGCCCAGAACAGACAAATGAAATGCTGGCCCTAAATGGGATCAAATGCATTTTCACATCAATCAATGCAGTTGGCAGTCCCTTTGTGACATGAGTGTCGTAAAAACATTTTTTTTTTTTTTTTTTTACGTGGAACTGCTTTATTCAGTGTAAATATTGGTTTAAATCACCTTATCTGTTTGTTTTGGAGAGGAAGAGACCTCAGTGGATAATTTAGCTTCTGTTAAAAATCTCTTGAACAACAAACACTGAAGGAATTCTAA